>OW121806.1:2100000-3300000 GCA_933228885.1 Leistus spinibarbis
GAAATTGTACTAATTGTTAAAGATGGTTTTTCTTACTTGTAGATTTATTGTAATCGGAAGCTTATCGGCCATATTTAAACACACACACGCAGTCATACCAAAACCCCATATATTTAACCCTGTCAACGCAAGTCAAGTAGTCAAACCTCATACGTAAGCGTTAAGGTTACATATGAGCGGTCTTCCGTAGGCGACACACATCTCACTCCGACCGTCGTTGGGACCACCTCCTGAAGAACAAAGCAATCAGTGGTGTCACCGTTGCGACCACTCCCTGACGAACAAATCAGGCCACCGTTGGGACCCCCGGACACACCAAGCCATTGTCAATAGTCATCGTCCTCACATATCCAACACAACTCATATTATATGTAATCAACTCTTTAGTATTATCTCAAAACTCATTTAATAGGTCTAGCTCATATTCTTTACATTATTCCATAATTATATTTCAATACCAATCCAGACACTTTGTCATATCGCCCATATATTAATATCAATAACAATATAACAGATTAGTCTCCCTCTACTCATTGATTCATACTGCATATAACTCTACGTCAATACAAATAGTAGAATACCCAAATATAATAATACGTTATAGATTATAGCTATCAACCTCACCACAAATAATGATACACGTCACTTTTATCACTCACTAAATCACTCTCAATACACTGGTAGATTGACTGTAAATGGTTATACGTTCTAAAATAAAGAATTAAAGAAGACTAGTATTCACATAATATCCTATTTAATAAATGGATAAAGTTCGAACTCTTTTATATTTAAAACGGATCCTAACACAATTAGCTTATTATTTTATTATGTTATCAAATATTTATTCTTAAATATGAAACATAGATGTTGATTGTTTGAAATTCACCTTCTCAGTCGATCTATTTGTGTTAAACAGTGCAAATTGACATACATTATTTATATTCAGTAAAAAAAAATTCAGGCATAGATCTTGGTAAACATATATCAAAAATGCATTTCCTTGACAAAATAAATAAGAATTTTAAGATTTTCCATAGCGATTTTTCATAACTGGTACATTTTTTTAAAGAAACTTTTCAAACAAAAGTTGTGCCTAATATCTTTCATTATGAACATAACAGTTTTTGCCATAAGTGCAGCCGTTCTAGTGATATTGGAGATAGAAAAAAAAAATGCATGGAGTAAACATGCACTTCCGATTTGGATATTCTTTTCAAAAATAGGAGGTGCAAATACAAGCCTTAAGTTAGAAGTTTAACAATTTTATGTTCGACATTTTCGGCTCTAAAACGTTCACACACAGACACACACACGCACAGAGGTCATTAAATAGTCACAATCGATTCAGGGAAGGTGAAAACGTGTATACCCGTTGAAATCTCGAGTTCGATTATACTTACTTACTTCGTAAATTAAAGTAAACAAGATTTGGTACGCACCGATGCGTCCAGCTCGCCTTCGAGCAGTGGTTTTTAATTATTATGGCCTTTTGGTTAACAATTTGAAAATATGTTATAGATATAAAAAGTCTTACAAATTTTTGTAGATTATTTTGATAAAAAAAGAAATTTTGTCCATATGTTCATAGTATATTCCGAAATTAGACCACTGTAACCGGTAACGAATAAAATATCGCATTTTTCGAAGTTAAAATACAATTTGAGGATAAATTAGCAGTAAAATTGTTTATAATCGATAATACTATCGAAATAATATTATTTTAGCTCTTCAAAGTCAATTAGAAACGAAATAAATTTGTAACCAGTTACTGTGATCCAAATTTGGAATACATTATAAAATAAAAAATTATAATATTTAATTTTTTTTTTCGGGCTTTGGGTTAACAATATGAAAAAATCTTGTTGATATAAAATATCTTAGAATTATTAGTAGAATTTTTGAGTGTATACATTATTTTTATAAGGGCAGTATTAAGGAGGGCTTTAAATTTTGAGGCCCTAAAACTCAGGAAATATACGGGCGATTGGATTTAAACTGCGATAGAATTGAAATTACATGCTAAATAATATGTGTAGCAAATTTGGTTCAAATCGCTTTGGTACCTTCAGAGGAGTATACAAATTTGGTCTAACGAGCGAGCGACGACTAACACCTAAGTATATAAGTTACATATAATATATATATATATATATATATATATATATATATATATATATATATATATATATATATATATATATATTTGGATTTAGGACGACAAGATAAACACTTTTTGTTAAGGAAATGTTTTGATTCAAGAATGCTACAGACACACGACCGAATGCTTTAGCTTCTTCGGTACTTCGTAAGTTTTTCAAATTGAGAAGCCGAAGGCCAGAATAATTTAGAAATGTTATATATTATTATAGCGCATATTTTATTTATTTAAAATTTCCTCAACGTTTCGAATGTGTTGTTTCCCGCCAAAACAATTTTGATCGCACTCTAAAAAGCAAAGGACAAAGCAAGGTGAGCGACGTAGTGTGACCGATGCTAATAATAGGGAACATACAGTCAATTACGCTGAGGCCTGAGCTAACAAAATATACGTATTCAAAACCGGTGAACACGACGAATTTTTGTAAACATAACCTACAATGTGCGAAGTAACATTTTAAGTGTCAACATATATTTAGTAATAATATTATTCAAAAATGGATAAATTATTAATGACCAGTATTCGCACGGTAAACCCTACTTAATATTGAATAAATTGCGCATATCTTAACGAAACAATTTAACTTTAGACTTCCAAACTTTTAAATGATTCCGTCTTAACTGCATCAGATCTAATAAATGGATCTGTAATCCGAGCCCAGAAAACTTCACACTACAATGCATTTATCACGCTGACATCTGACAAAGCAAAACAGGCCGCGATTGACTCCGACCGCCGCTACAAGAACAAAAATGTCTTGTCTGAATTAGATGGCATTCCCATAGCGATTAAAGATAATTTTTGCACCGCTGATATCAAAACGACTTGTGCTTCGAAGATGTTGGAGAATTTCGTGCCTAAATATAACGCTACAGTCTACGCGCGGTTAATTGATGCTGGCGCGATTTTGATGGGCAAATGCAACTTAGATCAATTTGCCATGGGATCTGGGACTGTTGATGGTATATTTGGCCCGGCAAAAAATATTTGGGGGTATGACAAGGAGTCGAAGGATTTTTATATCGCTGGAGGTAGCTCAGGCGGATGCGCTATAGCCGTAGCTACTGGAGCTTGCTATGCGTAAGTTCCTATAGAATAAGAAATTTGATTTTAAATTAAGGGCAAAATATATAATTGCCTCATTTTACTGGTTTGTGCATCGAAATTTATGTTTTTTTTTTTTGAGAAAATACGTACCGAAGAAGCTATAGCATTCTCGAATCAAAAAATGTTTGTCTCGTCGCTCGTAAGACCGAATTGGTACCCTCTACTTTGAAGGTACCCAAGCGATTTAAACCAAATTTGCTACACATATTACTTGGCATCCCATTTGAATCCGCTCCCAGTTTAAATCGAATCGCTCGTATACTTCCCGAGTTATAGGGCCCCAAAATTTGGAGCCCCCCTTAATACTGCCCTTATAAAAATAATTTAAACACTCAAAAATTCTACTACTGATTCTAAGATATTTTATGTCTACAAGATTTTTGCATATTGTTACCCCAAAGGCCATAAAAAATTAATATATTTTTATTATTATATCAAAATAATCTACAAAGAATTTTAAGATAAACCATCAGGTCCATCTAGTTCGAAGTAATGCCGCTCCGCTCTCGGCTATTTTAGATGGTGGCGCTACCATCGACTTTGAATGTTCAAGAAATCATGCACGCACAGTATTAGAAATTAGCTATTTTAATCAAAGATATTCCATCGAATAATGACTGTTTATTGAATATAAAGGCATTACGGACACATTGTTACACTTTTGGTCAAAGTTATATTTCTTAATTACATAAAACTACTCAAAACCTATCATGATTAAACAAACCTCGATTACACAAAAACCTACCTACTTTTTAAAGAAAAAAAAATATCAGTAAATTCGTAATTGCATAAATAATGCTTGGTAAAAATGATATTCTTTTTGTATTTACAGTTTCGGAGATAAAAAATGAAAACTATAATAAATGACCTATTTTGGAGGTTTTTATTTTTTATCTCTGAAATTGTAAATACAAAAAGAATATTATTTTTACCAGGCATTATTTATGCAATTACGAATTCACTGATATTTTTTTTTCTTTAAAAAGTAGGTAGGTTTTTTTTTTCGAGCTTGATGTTTGACCTTAAGACTTTTTATATCTACAACATTTTTTTCAAATTATTAACCAAAAGGCCATAAAGATTAAAAACCACTGCTCGCATCGCATATATTACGTATAAGGCGAGCTGGACGCATAGGTTGTACCTAAGCTTGTTTTTGTATATATTAAAAAAAAAAAAACAAATACTAAGATATCTTATGTCTATAAAGTTTCTTCGGATTATAAACGCAATGACCATAAAAAATATTAATGTATTTGGGTATATTTAAAAAATCTGCAGTGTTCTACACTGAACTTTCTCCCAATTAACGAATATGTGTAGATATTTTGTGGTATATGTATATATTATTTTATTACTATACAGCTATTCCGTTATTAACTTTCATAAAATGGTTTTATTTTGTTTAAAATTTTGATATTTATTAATATTGCAATTATCATGTAACTATTTAGTAAATACGTATCGATGAATATAACAAATAAATCTATCAATTTCAAAACCGTATTTCTTGTAGATGGTACGCTTTTTGAGAACATTTTTCAAACAAAAGTTATAAGAAATTTAAATATCTTTAACTTTTAAGTCAATCATTTTTTTAACTTATGCCGATTTCGAGATAGTAGAAAAGTAGTAAGAGTTAACTTTACCGGTTTAAATTTTGTTTTCAAAAATAGGTTGTCTTCGGAGCAACAAATGAACAAAAATCTTCAATCATTTCGGAAATAGTCATTATCAATTCAAGGAAGTTCAAAACGTGTTTTTCACTAATAAAAATAAGATTTAAATCAATGTAATTAAAACCCTTTTGATAATTAGGACTTCAGGCTTTGCAATCGAATTGAATTTATGAATTATTCATGACTTAAAATCGTCAAAAAGTTTTCAGGCTCTCAAGAAGATTTCAAGCCAACAAAATTTAAAAAGCTGAATAGTTTCAAATCATATTTCAGATTAAAATTACAAGATTTTTAATTTATAAATATAAAATAGACTTTAATTCCTCTTGATTATTAATTTATAATACATCACAGAAAACGCTTGTAATTGTCAAAAAGCTTCAATTCTTTTTACTTTCTTTTACAGAGTAATAAGTAAGTATTGTAATCATGAAAAATTTCGAAGTCGAGATTTCAACGGATATACATGTTTTGCCCTTCCCTGAATCGAATATGACTATTTTCGGAATGACGTCTGTCTGTCTGTGTGTGTCTGTGAACGCTCTAGGGTCAAAACTGTCTAACGTAAAATTGTGAAACTTAAAACTTAAGATTTTTTTTTTTTTTTTTTTTGTACATTCTTGCCAGTTCAACAAAATATTTTGTTATTTCATGACATTGTGGATTATAGTTAGTATCAGTATTAGGGGCGGCACATTTGTGCTCCCTTGGCGCTATAATACAATGTTTGGAGATGTTATCGTTTAGTGTGTTACAATTTTGTTACATTTCTAAGTGTGTGTGCGTTTGATATTGCATTTGGGCTGTTTGTGTGTGTTGTGTTATTAGTCCATGTCTTCGTCTTCTGAGCTTAGTAGTAGGTCTTGTGGCAATCGTTTCTTGAGTCTGGTTTGTTGGGATCGTTGGCCTAGATTATTGAATTTCGCACTGGAACATGTTGGAACATTTCCGTAGAAATTTCTTGCAGCTCTTTTGATATTGTGTTGGATGGTGTCTATTCCTAGTTCTCGGTATAGTTGTGAGTTTCTGATGAACCATGGTGCATTCACTGCTATTCGAAGAATTTTGTTTTGAAATTGCTGTATTTTTTGTATTTGTGTTTTTGATGCGGCTCCCCAAATTGGACTGGCATATAGTACAACTGGACGAATGATTGAGGTATACAGGAGTTTTGTGCAGTCAGCTCGTAGTGAGGATTTTCGGTTTATAAGAGAGTACAACATACCGAGCCTCTTGTTCGCTTCGATTAATTTTTTTGTTATATGAAATTTCCATGTGAGGCGTTTGTCTAGGTATACCCCGAGGTATTTGACTGCTGAGTTACTTGGATTCCAATCTATGTTGTTGTTATTGATGGAAATGTTTACAGGATCATTTTTCCTTTGAAGTGAGAATATTTTAGATTCACATTTGTTTTCATTTATGGTTATTTTCCATTTCTTGAACCAGGGTGTGAGTGTGTCGATGATTGTTTGTACTTGATTCCGCGCGATATGAATATCTGGGTGTTGCGCCATTATGGCCGTGTCGTCTGCGTACATTGCAATATTTGAGGCTAGAGGTGTGGGAATATCATGCATATATATATTAAAGAGAAGAGGCCCTAATATGGACCCTTGTGGAACTCCTGCCTTGATGTTTCTGATGTTTGATGTAGAGTTATTTATTGTGATTTGGAAGGTTCTGTTATCGAGGAAGGAATGAATAGCATGATATAGATATGGTGGGATGTTGAGTTGTTTTAATTTGTGCAGGAGGCCTTCGTGCCATACCTTATCAAAGGCTTGTGCTACATCAAGAAATGTGATGACTGTATTGTATTTGTTTTCGAAGCCATTTACGATGTATTCTGTTAACCTCAGAAGTTGATGATTGGTTGAGTGGTCTGCCCTGAACCCAAACTGAAAGTGGGGGATTGCGTTTATCGATGAAAGGAATTTGTCTAGGCGGGATTTGATGAGTTTTTCGTAAAGTTTTGATAATGATGGGAGAAGGCTTATAGGTCTGTAACTGGACGGATTGCTTTTATTTTTTCCTGGTTTGTGGAATACCATTATACGAGCATGTTTCCATGTATTTGGAAAATAACCTTTGGCTAGGCATGAATTTAGGATACTGGATAGGAAACTTAGAGCTTTGCGTGGTAGGTTCTTCAGAATTACGTTGGATACTTCATCGTGTCCGGGCGCTTTTTTGTTTTTGAAGAATTTTATTTTTGATTTTAATTCAGATGGAGAAGTATACTTTATTTGGTCTGGATTTGTAAAAGGCTCTTCAATGATATCCAGTGTTGCATTGTTCGTTTTGTCATTTATCGTAAATACTGCTTCTAGGTGGTCCGCAAATATTTGGCATTTTTCCTCGTCCTTGGAATATATATTGTTTCCTACACAGAGGGGTGGTATAATTGTGGGTGTGCGTAAGATGCGTCTCGTCGCTTGCCACAATTGCGCGTCTCCAGGATTCATATCGGATAGGTGCCTTTGATATGAGTTTATACGATGTCCCTCTAGTTCTCTGTGTACTTGGTGAGTTAGTCTATTTAGTTCTCGTTTTATGTTTCGGTCGTGCGTCCTATGCCACTGTCTGCGAGTTTGGTTCTTTTCTTTGATTGTTTGAAGTATGTAGCCTGGGGTTCTGCTGTTGCGGTGTTTATTATTGCTTCTTTGCTGGCTGGATATTTGTGCCGCGGAAATTATTGTGGAAGTGTATTCGGCTATGGCGTTATCTATGTCTCTTTTTGTTGAAATATTAACTGGAGGTTTTAATTTGTTGTTGACTTCTAATTGGAATAATTTCCAGTCAATTTTCCCTTTAATTAGTCTGTTCGGGTTTTGGTTAAATTCTGGGGATGTTGTAAATGTTATGATCACAGGTACGTGGTCGGAGTCCAGTTCACATAGCACAGTTTGGGATATTGGCTGGCTAAAATTTTTTTGAAGTATTATATCTAGGATGTCTGGCAGGTGGTCTATGCGGTAAGGAAAATGTGTTGGCTCAGAGGGAGCATGGATATGTATGTTATGGATTTTTAGTATGTTTTCCAGTTTGATTCCATTTGGGTTATTAGAGCGGCATCCCCAATGCGTGTGTTTGCTATTTAGGTCACCTAGGAGTAGAGTCTGCGAGTTGTCGTTGAATATTGATAATATATCATTAGCCCGGATTCTTTGGTTTGGCTTTTGGTAGGCAGCTACAATTTTTAAGGTTTGGTTGTTTTTTAGTATGACTTCTACAGCTACGGCTTCTAGTATTTCCAATGTAGGTAACGGCATTTCGTGATGTTTGATTTTAAAACTTAAGATTTGTATACCTCCTATTTTTGAAAAGAATATTCAAATCGGAAGTGCATGTTTACTCTATGCATATTTTGTTCTATCTCCAATATCACTAGAACGGCTACACTTACGGCAAATATAGTTATGTTTATAATGAAAGATATTAATATTTCGTACAACTTTTGCTTAAAACATTTCAACGAAACATTATAAATATGTTGTTTACGTTGCCATGGAATCGCATGTAGCTTATAAAATCAGATCATGTGTTATTTTGACAGGAAAACAAAATAGACTCAATTAGATAAATGACATTTCAGAATATTTCTGTAGAGTATTGGTTAGTTTGACATATGGTTTTGAATACATATATATATATATATATATATATATATATATATATATATATATATATATATATATATATATATATTTATATACATATATCCATATCTAGTGAACACTGTGGAAAAGAAAGTTGAGTGCAGGCCACTCCAGATATTTTTATTTATATTTGTAATTGATAAAAACAGATCTTTATTCCTATTGATTTTTAATTCAAAATCACATAAAAGGCTTGTAATTACCAAATAGATTTCAATTCCTATTGAATTATAATTGATTTATAATTTGTAAATAAGCTTTAATCCTTTTTGATTTTTGACTTATATATTTGTAATTGGCAAAAAGTTTCAATTCGTTTTGAATTGAGATTTAAAACTGGTGATTTGTGATTGTGAATTATCGAAATAATTTTTAAGTTGAATTGAGAATTGTGAATTCAATTCCACTAGGAATTGATTTTGCCCAGCTCTGTTGATACCTGTACCTGCTTATTATGCCAAAATTCGTTTTTATTCCTAGGGCAATCGGTTCAGACACTGGCGGATCAACAAGGAACCCCGCGGCATATTGTGGTTTGGTTGGTTTGAAACCAACATACGGCACCGTATCTAGATTAGGTTTGATTCCCCTAGTAAATTCAATGGACGTACCTGGTATATTAACGCGCACAGTAGACGATTGCTGCACGATTCTAAACACAATCTCCGGATATGATCCAAAAGATTCGACAACATTAAAGAAAAATTACCGCAAAATCAATTTACCCAGCGTCGATAAAGTTTCGCTAAAGAATCTCAAAGTTGGTATTCCCATTGAGTATCATAACCAGTATTTGAGCGATGAAGTCTTGGAAACGTGGCGAGAAGTTGCGCAGCTTTTAAAGGATAACGGCGCGGATGTCCAGCAGGTTATACTTGTTTGGTTGGGATTTAAATTGTGGCTTTATTTTAGTGTTTGTTTGTAGGTTTCTTTGCCACATACTGAATATAGTATAGTTTGTTATTCAATTTTGAATCAGTGTGAAGTTGCAAGCAACATGGCGCGGTATGACGGCATTGAATATGGTTTGAGACCTAAAGAGGATAAATCTACTGAGGAATTGTACGCGGCGTCTAGAAGCCAAGGGTTTAATGACGTTGTTCGGAATAGGATATTCGCTGGGAATTATTTCTTAATGGGAAAGTAAGTAATTCAATTTATTATTAATGTGTTTTATAACCGGCGCGGCGCCACCATCGATTTGTAAACTTACCACTCACGGCTGCCATTACTGTTTTCATATTTAATTGTTCCTTTTAGACGGTATTCTCTAATATTTTGGAACAGGGTTGCATTTATTTAAATTAGATTTTAAATTTCAGCGATATATATATATATATATTTTTAATACATTAATTCTAAATTACTTTTTAAAATAATTGGAAAAAAAATCCATTTATATATTCAAATTATTAATATTTTTGACTATTTTTCTTTTTTCTTTTTAATTGTTTATTATAAAGTTAATAATATGTATATATATGTATATATATGTATATATATATATATATATATATATATATATATATATATATATATATATATATATATATACATATTATTAACTTTATAATAAACAATTAAAAAAAAAAGAAAAATATTAATAATTTGAATATATAAATGGATTTTATATATATATATATATATATATATATATATATATATATATATATATATATATATATATATATATATATATATATATCAGGACTACGAAGCGTATTTTTTTTCGTTTCGGTTTTCGTTCCGATTCAAAAATATATCAGTTCTGTTCCGGAAAAAATAACGGTTTTTACCGGTTTTCAATTCAGCTACGAGTGCAATTAAAAAAAAATGTTCCTAACCGATATTAACCGATTTTGTTTTTGGTTCAGCTCCGGTTTTCGTTCCGACAAAAATAATAGGTTTTTTTTCCAGTTTCCGGTTCAGTTCCGGTTCGAAGCCCTGATATATTCTTCAAATTATTAATATTTTCGACTGTTTTTTTTTTTAATTGGTTATTATAAAGTTAATAATATATATATATATATATATATATATATATATATATATATATATATATATATCTCAGTTCGGTTCCGGAAAAAATAACGGTTTTTACCGGTTTTCAGTGCAGCTCCGAGGGCAATTAAAAAAATGTTCCTAACCGAAATTAACCGTCTTCAGCTCCGGTTTCGATCCGACAAAAATAATGGGTTTTTTCCAGGTTCCGGTTCAAAGCCCTGATTATATATATATATATATATATATATATATATATATATATATATATGTATATATATATGTAATTAAATAAATTTTTATCTTTATGGTTTGGAAAAATCAAAATATTCGATTAAAAAGAAAAGCCCTAAACAATTTTAGCTATAGAGCGTTCACACACGCAGACGTTATCTTTAAAATGGTCAGATACGCTTTAGTGGTGGCCAAAACGTGTATTTCCGTAATATTCTTGAGTTTGAAACTCTTCATGATTACAATACAGTAGCCTCCCGTATTACGCGAGTTCATACTACGCGCTAAAAATATTAGGCCATTTTTTTTATATAAAGCGATTCTAGTACAACGCGCAATATAACAAAATGCGGAATTCCCCGTTTACTTTAGTGGAAAATAGCTATCCATCACTAACACTACTTCCTATAACGTATTACCGCGTTATACGGGAGTCTATTTCGTCCAAGAAAGTAAAATCCTGATTTGTATGCAACTCTGTTTTGAACCCATTAAATCGTTCATTTGTTTGTTTACGCGCACGCACGCACATAGTTATGTAACTTTACAAAAATTATAATCTTTAAACAACGAAACGTGATATGTACTAATGTAATGGCAGCCGTGGAAGGTAATTTAATAAATATTACAGAAACTATGAAAAATATTTCAACCAAGCGCTAAAAGTCCGCCGGTTGATTTCAAATGATTTCGATAATGTTTGGGAGAACGTGCAAATATTATTGACGCCAACAACAATGACAACAGCTCCATTATACAGTGATTTTATTAGCAAAACAAATCGTGAACAAAGTGCCACGCAAGACTATTGCACTCAGCCAGTAAATATGGCAGGTAAATAATTTATACATATTTAAATAGCGAACATTTTAATCATTATTATTTGTTTTATAATACGTACAGGTATACCAGCAATTTCAATACCAATAAAGTTGTCGTCTAAAGGGATGCCTTTATGTTTGCAACTTATTGGCAAGAATTTAAGTGAAGCAATGCTACTTACAGTTGCTAAATATATTGAAAGTATTGTTCAATTTAAACGAACTTAATTATGTATTCATACAGTATTCTAATTAAAGACACGCTCTCAATTTGAACAAATTACACTTTCGGCCCAAAATCAAACCGTGACTTTTCCTAACTTTATATACCCCATCTTTGTCTAGCAGTGGCAAATATCTATTATTTCTGACATATTTAGCCTGAAACCATACAATATCTACAATATAACATATTTTTACAACAGAATTTTATTATTGTAGCTTTTAAATAATAAATTTCAAAATAAAATATCTATCATTTTACAGCTACAAAAAAGTATATTTCGTTGAAAAAATATGCCATGTTGTAGATATTCTAAGGATCTCGGCAGCATTATTATACAGCTTAATATCTCCTTCTCTGTCTAGCAACGGTATACATTTATTAATATCTGACCCTTTAAGCTTTATATAAATAATTTCGTAAAATGTACCATCTAGAACTATCAATAACTACAACATAACATATTTTTTACAAACAAATATTAAAATTGTAGCTGTTAAATGGTAAATTTCATAGAAAAAAAAATCTATTTACCATTTTACAGCTACAATAATTATATTTCGTTTCATATTGTAGATATTGCATGGTTCTTGACGCCACATTTTACGAAATTATTATAATAAAGCTAAATATCTCCTTCTCTGTCTAGCAACGGTATACATCTATTAATTTCTGACCCTTTAAGCTGTATATAAATAATTTCGTAAAACGTGCCGTCTAGAACCATCAATATCTACAACATTACACATAATTTTGAAATTGTAGCTGTTAAATAGTAAATTTCAAAGAAATTAAGCTATATACTATTTTACAGCTACAATAATTACATTTCGTTGCATATTGTAGATATTGTATGGTTCTTGGCGGCACATTTTACGAAATTATTATAATAAAGCTAAATATATCTTTCTTTGTCTAGCAACGGTATACAACTATTAATTCCTAACATTTTAGGCTTTATATTAATAATTTCGTAAAACGGACCCAACATAACATATATTTTGACAACAATTTCTTTTTTATAGTAGCTTTTAAATGGTAAATTAAAAATAAAAACGAATTACCATTTTACAGCTACAATATTTATATTTATATGAAAAAAAATTATATTGTAGATATTCTAAGGTTCTTGACGGTTTTACTAAATTATTATTATAAAATTTAATATTTACTTCTCTGTCTAGCAAGAGAATACATCTATTAATTTCTGACATTTTAGGCTTTATATAAATAATAATCATCAATATCTACAACATAACATATTTTTTTACAACAAAATTTTATTATTGTAACTTATAAAAAAAAAACATATTGTAGATATTGTATGGTTCTTGACGGCACAGTTTACGAAATTATTATAATAAAGCTTAATATCCTCCTTCTTTATCTAGTAAAAGTAAAGTAGTATACATTTCTGATGTATTAAGATTTTTATAAATAATTTCGTAAAACGTGCCGTCTAGAACCATACAATATCTACAATATAACGAAATTTCATTATTGTAGCTGTTAAATAGTAAATTTACCATTTTAAAGCTACAATAATAGGAGTTTCATTGAAAAAAAAAGCTATATTGTAGATATTGTGTGGTTCTACGAAATTCTGAATATGTCCAAAATGAATCGATTTTTACTGTTTAAATGCAAATAATTTGAAATATAATGAATGATAATGTCAGCTGTACTGTTATTTATTAATAATATTAATTTCGAATATACAAAAGTCTTATAAATATTTAATCCTCTCCAGCGGGAATCGCATCCTCTAATCTGCGAATGAACTTAACGCGAACCTCGGTGTTCGAATCGCCTTTCAGCTGATCTTGCACAATCCAAGTTTGCACATCTAACTGCACCATTTCTAGCGCGCCCCTTAACACCCCGCAAATAACAGCGCAATATTTCAAATTTTTCAGTTCGTCGGGCAATTCAACTAATTCTGTTAGCGGATTCGAGTCTAAAATGAGCGAGAACTCATCGCCAGCACTGCTCCAATTCGCGATATTCGGCTGTATGCCTAAATACATGCGAAACGCTGATTGTAGCTTGTCGGCGGTATCTTTTAAATCGAGACAGCGCCCTGTGCTGGTCTTCGCCAGGAAATCCTCGATAAGTCGAATGCCCATATTGTAGCCGAGCCGTTCCAATTGTTTATTTACGTCGTCGGTGTTCTCGTAATCTTTGATCATTTGCGCCACCAGAGCGCCATACGTGAGCGTCACTAATTCAGAATTCTACAATAATAACAAATTGTTTTGTGAAAATAGGTTAGTGTCTACGAAAATTCCTTGTGTACTCACTACTTTCTTAGTGTCAAATCTAGAAGTTTGTCGGGCCATTTTCACCGAACTTGTCACTCTAAATTTTATAAACCGTATTTTGGGCACGAAATTTATCTAGTCAATATATGCTATATAGTATAGATCACACTATACAATGAAAAAAAATGGTGAGGTGGCACTTTGTGTTTAATATTTTTAATAATAAATTACAAGAAGCATTCAAAATCTACATTCAGAGAAATGGTAAATTGTGATGATTAATTTGGTGTAGTGTGTGTGAGTCCGGCTTTTACAATAATACTGTCAAATCGTCATAAAGGTTAGCTCAACCAAAGTGCACATATAAACACATTTCTCAATGTTTACACTAGCGTTATTATCACCGTGTGAAAATGACTGAAAAGTGTGTGATTGACTGGACAAAAGAAAACACGAAAATAGTGCTGGAACGTGAACGTTTAAGTGAAACATCGACGCATTTATTGTGCGATGAGAACGATGTGGACGGCAAGTGCCTTTTGGCACTCGCCGAAACCGACTTCCGTATGGAACCGATTAAACAGTTAACGTTGCGCGATCGAAAACTATTGTATGTGTTCGTAAAACAAATCCAACGCGATAACCACGCCAGTTTAATAGAATTGGGCCTAATTGAATTACCCAGTATTTTATATTCATCGCCCCATTACCATAGACATGAATACAGCGAGTACTGTGATTCGGAGCGCCTGGACCGTATTACGCCCCCGATGTCTGAGGACGGTAGAGCGCAACGATTGCAGCCAGAGATCTGGAAAGCGTTCCTTAGTTTCTGTTATGTGGTCGCTGTGACGTGGATTACCGCCTTTGTTATGGTCATCGTGCACGATAGGGTGCCCGATATGAAACGGTATCCGCCGCTGCCCGATATCTTTTTGGATAATGTGCCGCATATACCGTGGGCCTTCGACATGTGCGAAATCACTGGCACGATATTGTTCACCACTTGGATAATCGTGCTTGTATTTCACAAACACAGGTATCATTCGCATTTATGTTTTTGTATCATTTACACACAATAAGTAATTATTGCCAGTATTATTGAATTACTGTTACTATAGCTTTAACCAAACGTGCAAACTAAATGATTGTTTCAAGCTATTTTAATTTTATAGAAAATCTTCCTTTATTTTATATAAATAAATGTATGAAGTTATTTTTCGAATAGTTCTGGAGATATGTCCATCATATCCATTGTTCTTAACTAAGATTTTTTTTTGTATATCGTTAAATACGATTGAATGCAGTTGTGTGATTTTCAATAAATGAGATTAAATTATTTAGCATTTAAATATATTTATTGGTCAAAAATAGGCGACAAAGACTGTTTCTTTGTTATGGCTCGTGACGTCATGCTCTTGTTGCGTATTACCTTTCTAAACGCGTATAATGTGTTTCCAAGTTACCTAACATAACTAAGATTCCAAATCATTGATTTAAAAAATAGATTATTTATAATATAAAAGATTAATAACAATTGAAAATGATAAATTTATTTGGCACTTTGAACTGTATCATGTACCAACAATTCTATAAAGTAATACTAGTATATTTAAATAATTATCACATTTACAATTAGATTTATTGCACAAATGCTTAAAATAGACAATATTTAGTTAAAAATCGTGGACGCGTTGGCGGCGTGGTTATTCTGCCAAATTATCTTACAAATGTCAAATCAGGGTAATTGTTGACCTGAATTTTATTGTTTAAGTTTTTTTTTATAAACTATTTTTATATATCGAAGCGATTTGAACCAATTTTAATCTTCTCGCAGTTTAAATTCATTCGCTGGTATACTTCCGGAGTTATAGGGCCTCAAATTTTGGAACACTCTTTAATACTCCCCTTGAAAAATAATTAAAACCCCCAAAAATACAAATATATTTTATATCTACAAATTTTCGTCATATTGGCCATAATACATTAAAAATTATAATTTTGTATTTTAAAATATGCATCATTGTTGTATTTTTAGTATATCAAGAGATTGTAAGACTTTTTATATCTATAACAATTTTTCAAATTTTAAACCTAATCACATATATTTTAATCCTCTCGCAGTTTAAATTCAATTGTCCGTATACTTCTGGAATTATAAGGCCTCAAATTTTGGAAAACCCTTTAATACTCCCCTAGAAAAATAATTAAAACACTTAAAAATACAAATATATTTTATATCTACAAATTTTCCTCATATTGGCCATAAAACATTAAAAATTATAATTTTCAATTTTAAAATATGCATCAATTTATTTTTATTTTTGTATATCAATTAATCTTACAAAAAATTGTAAGATTTTTTATATCTATAACAATTTTTCAAATTTTAAACCTAATTACATATATTTTAATCTTCTTGCAGTTTAAATTCAATCGCCCGTATATTTCCGGAGTTATAATGCCCCAAAATTTGGAGCCCCCTTTAATACTCCCCTAGAAAAATAATTAAAACATCCAAAAATACAAATATATTTTATATCAACAAATTTTCCTCATATTGGCCATAAAACATTAAAAATTATTATTTTACAATTGTAAAATATGCATCATTTTTGAATTTTTAGTAAATCAAGAAATCTTACATAAAATTGTAAGACGTTTTATATCTATAACAATTTTCCAAATTGTGAACCCAAACACATATATTTGAATCCTCTTTCAATTTATATTCAATCGTCCGTATACTTCAGGAGTTATAGGGCCTCAAAATTTGGAACCACCTTTAATACCGCCCTTAGAAAAATAACAGCCAAAATTTCAAAGATATTGGCCATAAAACATTAAAAATTATAATTTTGAATTTTAAAATATGCACCATTTTTGTATTTTTAGTATATCAAAAAATCTTACATAAAATTGTAAGATTCTTTATATCTATAACAATTTTACATATTGTGAACCTAAACACATATATTTTAATCCACTCGCAGTTTAAATTCAATCGTCCGTATACTTCCGGAGTTATAGGGCCTCAAAATTTGGAGCTTCCATTCATACTACCCTTAGAAAACGAATTAAAACATCAAAAAATTCAAAGATATTTTATATCCACAAATTTTTCTCATATTGGCCATAAAAGCATTAAACATTATAATTTAGAATTTTAAAATATGCATCATTTTTTTAGTATATCAAAAAATTGTAAGACTTTTTATATATCTATAACAATTTTTCAAATTGTGAATCCAATGGCCATGAAGTAGGATGGGGAAGTCTGCTTATCGCATCGCATATATTGTAATAAAACAATTGAATCGCATGAGGACATATCTCCTGTCTAAGAATTATGAAAACTTCTTAATATTAATGTTACAATTAATAATGAAGAACAATTTGATTTTGTTTGTAGGTTTATCTTGTTGAGGCGATTTTTCGCACTGTCTGGTACAGTGTTTTTATTGCGTTGCGTAACTATGTTGATCACATCGTTAAGTGTTCCTGGTGCACATTTACAATGTCAACCACGAAATACGTCTTCAACGTTGCCTAAGAACGTTTACAAAGACCTTGCGATTAAAATATCGCAAGCGTATGTGATATGGCGCGGTGCTGGGATGTCAATTCAAGGTGTTCGGACATGTGGCGATTACATGTTCTCTGGACATACTGTTGCATTGACAATGCTTAACTTTTTTATAACTGAATGTAAGTATATTTACAAGAGAATCCAACATCCTGTGCGTCATCAAAGACTCACAATCTACTTTGTTTTGATTATTATGTCTGTTTAATTTGAAATATACATGTTTATTTAATGTGAATTTCAGATACTCCACGTCACCTATACTTCTTGCATACGTTGACCTGGTTGATGAACATGTTCGGCATCTTTTTCATATTAGCAGCACATGAGCATTACTCAATCGATGTATTCGTCGCCTTTTATATCACTAGTCGCCTGTTTTTATATTATCATACACTGTCCAATAATCAAGCGTTAATGCAACGCGACTCAACGCGAACCCGCATTTGGTTCCCAATGTTCTCGTTCTTCGAGAGCTCCGTAGACGGTATCATACCGAACGAGTTCGATACACCGTCTGAAATCGTGCTCAATTGTTACTACTGGGTCAAAGACAAATGCATCAGTTTTAGTAGATATCAAATGTTAGTTAGCACACAGTCGAACACAGTGACGACAGAGCAACAAAACAAAGACAAATAACCCTAGTGTTTATTTAGTTTAATTTCCAACTATTTGTACTTTCAACATTGAGCCAAATAAATCTCCTTTTTGATATTATCTTATTAAATCATATAGTTTTGATATTTCCAATGTCTAAATCGCGCAACAAATATCAAAATATGTTAACTAGTACGTAACAAGAAAAATGGATTCTAGTTAATATAGAAAAATTATCAAATATGGAACGAAATTTTCTGCATTTTTATAAAAATTATCCTCTTGGTAGGGAAAAACTATTATACACCGTAATTTATATATATATTGAAATTATTTATTATCGAAGATGATTCGTTTATTATCATTAAAAAAAATCTATAAAAAACAAACAAAAAAAAAACCAAAGAAACTATTTTGAGTGCTAAACTAATCTATATGAGATTATCTTTTTGAAATATTAATATTTTTTAATATCAGGGTTATATAATAATCAGTTCTGTGACACATATGATAAGTTTTAAGTATTTTTTATTGTCAATGAATGCTTCCTTTAATTTAGTATTTTTAAACAATATTATATTAATAAAATACCTATTTTTACATATATTTGTTTTATTTATAATTATATGTTCCCTAAATGTCGGAAGACATCAATTTAATATGTATTGAAATGTTTCCGTTACATCACGAACCACATCACACATCACATGGAACCAATGCGAATAAAACAATACCCACTTCGATCAGTTCGGTTTGAAAATTACAAACAAACTAAATTTTGACTGAGCAATATGTAAATATATTCTAAATTGATTGATTGATTTTGCGAATGACTATTGTAACAAATGAGGAGTGGCCTGCACTCGACTTTTTTAAACGTAGTTTTCACTAATATGCATATATATTCCAATTAAACGGTTAATCCAACCAATACTCTGAAAGTCATTTATTTAATTGGGTCTATTTGGTTTCCCTGTCAAAATATTGACAGACACAGACCATACGATTTATTACTATATGCGAATCCATGCCATCACAAATAAGATATTTAAGATTTTCCGTAGCAGTTTTTTCGTAACTGATACATTTTTTAAAGAAACTTTTCAAACAAAAATTGTGCGAAATATTCATATCTTTCATTATGAACATAACTATTTTTGTCATAAGTGCAACCGTTCTAGTGATATTTGAGAAAGTACCAAACATAAGAACATTTATGATTTTCCGTAGCAGTTTTCTCGTAACTGGTACATTTTTTGAAGAAACTTTTCAAACAAAAGTTGTGCGCAATATGAATATCTTTCATTATGAACATAAATATTTTTGCCATAAGTACAACCGTTCTAGTGATATTTGAGAGGAGATAAAACATAAGAACATTTTTGATTATTCGTAGCAGTTTTCTCGTAACTGGTACATTTTTTAAAGAAACTTCTCCAAACAAAAGTTGTGCGAAATATGAATATCTTTCATTATGAACCTAACTATTTTTGCCATAAGTGCAGCCGTTCTAGTGAAGGACAGAAATTCATAGAGTAAACATGCATTTCCGGTTTGAATATTGTTTTCAATACTAGTAGGTTCGCATCTAGACCATAAACAAGTCTTAAGTTTGAAGTTCGACAGTTTTGGCTCTGGAGCGTTTACAGATTCGATTCAGGGAAGGTCCAAATGTGTATATCCGTAATTTTTATGATTACGAGACTTCGTAAAAGTAAAAATTGTAGTAAATGTGTATGATAGGAGGGAAAATAAAAAACATAGAAAATATTATAATTTATTTTATTATTTGTCTAGCTACACTATTAGAGACCATTAGCCAAAAATGAACAGATACAGCACCGACTTCAGTATTCGGATACGAAATGATTCTATTGAACGGATACAAATTAATATACTCGGGAAATATATACACTGGTGTATATCTATAATAAATAATCAGCATTAAAGCTATTAAACCGAAAAATATTTTAATTCCAAACGTTAATCCGAACTGAAATGTATAATTGTTAGTGCTACGATCACCCGATACATTTTTTAATTCTATTTCTAAATTGTTAATTTTCCGTTGTAATTTTGCGTGCGCCGCAAAGTTATCCATCATCGAAATCTCGGTTTGTTCCTTGCGAAGCGTACATATTTCCGCTGTTAAATCTCGTTCTTGTTTCAGTGGTCGTCTGAGCCATCCGAGTAGCTTTATAAACATTTTTGAATTATTCGGAAAAATGAAAACGCATTTTTTTCGATTAACCTATTTAATTGACTTACGGGTTTTGTAATAGAAGAGGTTGATGCACTCAGAATACTGAAGAGTGTTGTTATTATTAATAAATACATGATGAAATAGTGCTTAAGTTTTAAAATTTCGGATATTATTTGAAATGTCATTCATGACCACGTATAAATAGTAAGCATAGACTACAGTCGCTTTATAACTTTAACTGTACCTCGATTCGGTATTTCGTTCCTATCAAGAGATGGCGCGCCCGGTCAAATTTTACCTATAATCATATATATATATATATGAATAAAGGTATTTTTGCACTATTTTATTACATTATATATATATATATATATATATATATATATATATATATATATATATATATATATATATCTCTGTAATAAAAAAGCGCGTGTAATTTAAACATTTTAAGAATTAAGTACTGTTAAGCAATTTAATGTTACAAACAAAAACACATTCCTTTATTTATATATTAGTAAAGGCAAAAATTTTTAATAACACAAACATAAAATAATGCAAAAATACCTTTATTCATATATATATATGAATAAAGGTATTTTTGCACTATTTTATTACATTATATATATATATATATATATATATATATATATATATATATATATATATATATATATATAAAGGTATTTTTGCATTATTTTATGTTTATGTTATTTATATCCTTTGCCTTTACTAATAAATAAATAAGGGAATGTGTTCTGTACGTAATATTAAATTGTAAATTCACCTATTGCGGATTCAAAAAATCGAAATTTTTTTTTTGCAGAATAGGGCACTTTGAAGTGTTGACTATAGGTTTCTGAAGCCGTTTTTTGAAATTCGAGTTGGAAATATGTGAAATTACGATTTAAACAAAACAAAGTTTTTGCTCAAACACGGCGTTTTCGCGCGCGCCAGTCTGAAGTTGAAACTTTAAACGCGTTTTTCTCGAAACCATATTTTTTAAGTCGCGCGGTAGAATATCTCGACAACAAATTAACCGATTGAACTCTCGATAAGCGTATCTTAAAGGTAATAAAATTCTCTAAGAGTTGATCCTCGACGAAATGTGTCCAACAATTGTTAATATTTTTTAAGGCCCGCGAAAGGAGAAAAAAGTGGCAAAAAATAACTTTTTTCGTACGATGGTCGCCATTTTGCTAATTATGGTCCAAATGGACCACCCGAAAGTGAATTCCTAGACAATTTAATACACTTTAAAACCCTTTTTTTTTTCAAACAACTCGGACCAGAGTTATGCTACCGCGCGCCTAAATTGAGCTGCCCACTTTGCACCAGGACATCTTCGCCGGAGCTGAACCTACCCGACTTTAAAAAATACCTTATGAAAGAGAAAAGTTGAATAAATACGATACGAAAAACTGCGTGCGAATATCTTGAACGTACCCTGAGAAAAAAAATGTTAAAAAACAGCATTTTTTTTGTGCTCTAAAGGTGAATGCCTACTTAATTCTTAAAATGTTTAAATTACGCGCGCTTTTTAAGTCTGTATCACACTGTACAGCATCAACTTGCATCGCGAAAGGGCAGAGACCCAGAACAATTAATGCTGCCTTTAGAAAAATAATTAAAACACGCAAATATTCTACACAATATTCTAAGATCTTTTTTCTTTACAAGATAAGAAAAGTTATAATTTTTGTATTTTCAAATTTGCACAATCAAAAAATCTACAAATAATTGTAAGACTATTTATATATATAACATTATTTCATATTTTCTGATTTTAAGCGCAAAAACTCTAAAAAATGTTATAAATATAGTGTGATGCTATCTATTGCTGGCTAGATTATCTAATCCTCGTTTTTGGTATGCTCGCTACTTGTTATTTGCTGATTCTATCCTAAAGGCGAGGTTTAGGCATAGGTGTGTACGTACGGAATCTTATTTATAAATACATATTTTCTGAATGTTCATAAGCAGTTTCGTTTCCATTAATAATGCCTACTATTTTATAATAAGCTTCTAAATTGTGTAGTAATAATTGTTGTTTGTTAAATAATGTACGGCTATAGAAATAAATGATCTCTATATTACCGTGCACTATTTAATAAACATAGCAATTATTAATTTCCCGCAATAAAATTATATAAAAAAGGAACCTGTATTATCGGCATAACTTTTCGTCCCAATCAAGAGATGTCGCGAACAGTGGTCAAACAGGGGGAGTTACTATAGTCTGGATGCGTTAAGACACCTTACTATTTATATTTAATAAATTTAATGTTTAAAAATACATTTTGACTTTAAAAGTATTTCTTAATACGTGTCAAAAATGAGTTTAAATTTCGTAACGAATTCTAAAAATATATTAATAGTTTACGCCAAAATGACCTCTGAACAAATGTTGAAGGTCAGAGTACGTAAGGACGTAGGGTGACCGGAGCTAATTTTACGAGATTTCAAAAACACATTTTATAAACAACCGTTGGGTCACCGAACATTTATTTAGTGTGGTACTAAGTTGAATTAGATATCAAAATGCCTACAAGTGCTTCGCAAGAAACAAAGTCGTGCATTACTGTTAAAGGAAGTGCCGAAATTGTTTGTGAATATTTAAGTACGTTGAAGCCGGTTTGCTCAAATGGAGGGTTAGGTTAACTGGATTGTGTTTGTAGATTTTGGTATTAATTCTATTTTATATCAACGAGGCATTTATCCACCTGAGCACTTTAAGAGTGTAGATAATTATGGGTTATCAATTTTAATGTCTGAAGATTCGAAAATTAAGGAATTTCTTAGTGTCACTCTCAATCAATTGAAAGGTTAGTTAAAATAAAAATTGAATCTACCGGTTTGCCCTATTCAGAGTAATTTAGTCTTTAAAGGTGGTTATGTATAATTAATTAATTTGGATGATTATTATTTTTTATAATGCCTAAAATTACTTTAAAATGTTTATATTGAATATTTATTCACAATTGAAATTTTACACTAGATTATTGAATTTTTCGCTTCCCCTTCCATTTAACAATGTTACCAATCAAGTAAACATAATTTTAATATTTCAAATATTTATCTGCTTAACAATTGTTAGAAAATGTTTTGTCCCATCTTGTATAAACTAATCCGTTATACTACGTTCATAAACAAAATTGATACACAGTAGTCTTGAAAAAGACTAATTTGAAATAATAAAGTCTATTGAAAGTAAAAGAAAACTTGAAATGTCAATTAACAAATCAGAAAACAAAGCAATAATGGCGCATATACATGTGCGCCAACATCTAGTAACAAAATAACCCCATTAGATACTTGCAATGCCCTAAACCTTACAAAAAAATACTAAAATAATTTCTTGGCGCGAATACTTTTAAAAATTCATATCCGAAATTAACGAAAAAACTCATCTAGAAATTTATAATTTTGTATAAAAAATATCTGGAGTGGTCTGCACTCAACTTTCTTTTATGCAGTTTTCACTAGATATAAATATATGTATATATATATATCCAAAACCTGCTGTCAAACTAACCAATACTCTACAGAAATATTCTGAAATGTCATTTATCTAATAGAGTCTTTAGTTTTCCTGACAAAAAAAGCAGATGATCCGATTTTATAAGCTAAATGCGAATCAATGGCAACGTAAACAAGATATTTATAATGTTTCGTAGCATTTTTCTCGCAACTGGTACATTTTTTGAAGAAATGTTTCAAACAAAAATTGTGCGAAATATTAATCTCTTTCATTATGAATATAACTATATTTGTCGTAAGTGTAGCCGTTCTAGTGATATTGGAGATAGAACAAAAAATGCATAGAGTAAACATGCACTTTTCCGGTTTGAATATTCTTATCAAAAATAGGAGGTGCACATCTAGGGCATATACAAAGCTTAAGTTTGAAGTTTCATAATTTTTCGTTCGACTATTTTGGCTCTAGAGCATTTACAGACACACACATACACACAGACAGACGTCATTCCGAAAATAGTCACATTCGATTCAGAAAAGGTCAAAACGTGTACATCCGTTGAAATCTCGAGTTCGAAATTTTTCATGATTACAATACTTACTTATTACTCTGACACTTCTATCATGTCAATTGTGTAACTAAGGCGATTTCAATCAATTGTTATTATAATTTTTAATATCTATGATTTTTTTTTTCTAACGTGTGGTTTACGTGATATGCAAATAGCAGTATGAGTAAACTATTACTTTCGGTTAAGAAATTGTTTTCAACATGCTTACCTATACGTCCAGCGTCTTATAAGTAATATATGAGATGCGAGCAGCGGTTTCTAATCATTATGGTCTTTCAGTTAGCAATTTGAAAAAATGTTATAAATATAAAACGTCTTACAATTTTTTGTAGATTTACTGCATATTTTAAAATTCAAAATTATAATTTTTTTATTATTTTTTTATGGCCTTTGGGTTAACAATATGAAAAAATCTGGTAGATATAAAATACCTTAGAATTATTAGCAGATTTTTTGATTATTGAATTATTTTTATAAGAGCAGTATTAAGGGGGCTCCAAATTTTGGGGCCCAATAACTCGGGAAGTATACTGGCGATTGGATTTAAACTGCGAGCGGGTTCAATTGGGATGCCAAATAATATGTGTACCAAATTTGGTGTGAATCACTCCGGTACCTTCAGAGTAGAGGGTACAAATTTAGTCCGACTAACATCCAAGTATATAAGTTATATATATTTTTGGATTCAAGGCGACGAGACAAACACTTTTTGTTCAGGACATTTTTTGATCCGAGAATGCTACAGACTAGTGCTGCAGAAAATATTCGATTAGTAAAGTTATCGAATATTCGAATATTAGCTGACTCAATATTCGAATAGTTCGATTATTTAAATAGTTTGAATATTCGACTAGTTTGAATATTCGAATAGTTCGAATATTCGATTTTCGAATACTATGTCTCACGAATATTCGAATACCATGCACAATTATGCGTCATATAAATACAGAATATTTCACAATATGAGTATTTTATTTTTAATATGATTCCACATTTATTTAGTAAAAAATAAAAAGTACGAAAACTCCTATTCAAAACCTTTTTTTGTATTCTCTAAAATAACAAGGCAAATGAAATAAACGTTACGAATCATTTATATATGTGAAAAGTGGAAATATTTGATTATTCTAATAGTTCCAATATTCGAATATTCAAATAGTTTGTATAGTTTGAATAGTTCGAATAATTCGAATATTTGATATTCGAATAATATGCGCCACGAATATTCGAATACCAGTTTTATTGAATATCTGCAGCATAACTACATACACGACGGAATGCTTTAGTTTCTTCGGTACTTCGTACGGCGAGCTAAATTGTTACTGTAACAATACTCAGTATTAGGAATACCAAAATCTGTATCATACATAAGCACCTTTAAAAACTACGTAGTTCAAATCTTACAAGTAAAAAAAATAATAATATTATTATTCCGCATTTAAATTTGCTTTTAGAGTGGTTGGTAAATAAAATAATAGATAAAGTATCGCTGGTGGTCGCCGATGTGAATACGAAAGAGCCGCTAGAACGATGGGACTTCAACGTGGAATACTGCGGCGAAATTAACAAAGAGGGTAAAATAGACTCGGATAAACCATTGAAACAGATACAGAAGGAAATTAGGGATGTCTTAAAACAAATAGCGAGTTCAGTTGCGTATCTTCCGTTATTGGATACTCGCTGTAGCATCGATTTATTAATGTATACAAATAAAGAGGAAAATATTGTTAACATACCTGCTTGTTGGGAAGAGACAGCCTCCGCTGATATTAAAAACGCACAAACAGTCTCTTTGCGATCATTCTCCACAAATATTCATCGTTGTAACACTGCTGTTGTTTACAAGAGTGACGATTAGTTTTAATGTTTTAATGTTAATAGCAAGTTACATCGACAGCACTGTATGTTCGGGTTATTTTTATTTTTCTTTTTAGTTTTTAATGACATCAGATTGCAAATCTAGATTAATTTTTATTTGCACTGCATTTGCAATCTGCTCCATAAGTGCTATCGATGAAACTGGGCATAAATATTCCATATTTTTGTAATTTTGTAAGTTAAATAATAAATACTGATTTTTTATTTCTTGTTTATTTGTATACTAGGTTAACCCGTGAGCAGTGTGCCCATATCATACACAGAAGATTTTAATAGAATGATTCTATAGGATGCATGTCTAACTATTATTTCAATAGGTTAACCCGTGGGCACCATGTACCCATATCATATACAGAATACAGTGAACTTACCGATCCATCTGTCTAATAGAATAATTTGCCAGATGGCAATTTTTCATGTAGTTTTTGCAAATGTAGATCTAATTATGGATACATCATATATGTTACATAATTTCCCTTACACGGTTTTCTCTTATGGACACATTTTTGTATTTTCGATGTTTTGTTCCGTAATTATATAAAATCTATTGTGGCCAGCACAAGACTTTCTTATACGTTAGGTATATTTGGTATATTATAACCGATGACAAGGATTAAATTATTTGAATCAATATTGTTTCCCTGTCAATATCTTATCGGGCATAGTATATACGATTTATTAACAAGGATTAAATTATTTGAATCAATATTGTTTCCCTGTCAATATCTTATCGGGCATAGTATATACGATTTATTAAATATAATCCTTATACAAGCATATCTACGCCAAACATAAATAAGAACAATTTAGATTTGCCGTAGCAGTTTTTTCGTAACTGGTATATTTTTTAAGGAAACTTTACAAACATAAGTTGTGTGAAATATGAATATCTTGCATTATGAACATAACTATTTTTGCTATAAGTGCAGCCGTTCTAATGATATTTGAGAAAGTACCAAACATAAGAACATTTAAGATTTTCCGTAGCAGTTTTCTCGTGACTGGTACATTTATTGAAGAAATTTTTCAAACAAAAGTTGTACGAAATATGAATATCTTTCATTATGAACTTAACTATTTTTGCTATAAGTGCAGCCGTTCTAGTGTTATTTGCGAAAGTACCAAACATAAGAACATTTAAGATTTTCCGTAGCAGTTTTCTCGTAACTGGTACATTTTTTGAAGAAACTTTTCAAACACAAGTTGTGCGAAATATGAATATCTTTCATTATGAACCTAACAAGTTTTGCCATAAGTGCAGCCGTTCTAGTGATATTGGAGAAAGAGCAAAAAATGCATAGAGTAAACATGCACTTCCGGATTAAATATTCTTTTCATAAATAGGTGCACATCTAGACCATATACAAGTTTTACAATTTTACGTTCGACAGTTTAGGTTCACAGACACACATACGTAATTCCGAAAATAGTCACATTCGATTCAGGGAGGGTACGAAAATGTTTAAGATTGCAAGACTTATTACTGCGTCTAAGAAAGTAAAAATATTCTTTCATCGTTATTATAACCTACTTTATTATTTAAACAACTTGATATGCAATAAACTGCCGGTATTTTGCGGTTTATTCAAAAATTAAATAACAAATGCATGATACAGTGATTATAAATAAACTTACTGATAGTTCCCGCAATTCACACACTACGTATATGAAACTTGGGTACTGCTTCTATATTTGTATTCACTATGCACTCACAATATATTTTCACTTTTAAGAACAGCATTTATTTTTTATAAACCAGCATCCATCACTGGTAGTACCCATAGACACATAAACAACGCGTTCTACACTTAAATTCACACAAACACATACCTCTGGTTATTTATCTTAGTTTATATTATAACTATTATTTTATTCCTTGTTAAAAATTGTTGTAATGCGTCTACTGTTATCATATTTTAATATTATATTTGTGTTGCGTAACTGTGCTCTTGCAAGTTCATGTTAGTTGCTTGATTCTTAATACATTAGTAATTGGCTGGTTCTGACCAGTTTACGGGGTTGAAAATTGCCAGCCAGTTTGAAGTGATCGTTCGGTGTGGGCGAACACTTGAGTATGTATTTTTTTATATCAGTTAGCAATAAATAACTATAAATTTACTGTGTTTTGTGACAAATATATCTTCTTGGCTCTATGGCTCGTTTATATCGATATAACAGGTAAATTATTATATTATTAATATTATTAGAAGGCTCTAAAATAGTTATATTAATATTAACCAGTTAGGAAATTCCTCAATTTATCACACAAGTTACACAAAATCTTGATACAAGATTTATTCATTTTTTTTTTTAAATAACCGTTTTTAACCGATGAAATAAATTTCATTAATTAAATTGAATATCAAGTAGATTATTAATATTATTTAGATAGCTCTAAAATAGTTATACTAATATTAACTAGTTAGGAAATGCCTCAATTTATCACACAAGCTACACAAAATCTTGATATAAGATTTATTCTAATTTTGTTTAAATAAACCGTTTTTAACCCATAAAATTATAAATTTCATGAATTAAATTGAACATCAAGTAGATTATTAATATTATTTAGAAGGCTTTAAAATAGTTATATTAATATTAACCAGTTAGGAAATGCCTCAATTTATCACACAAGTAACCCAAAATCTTGATACAAGATTTTTTCTAATTTTGTTAAAATAAAACATTTTTAAACGATGAAATTATATGAAATATTTATTAGTTTAAAATTTTGTTTATACAGAAGTGTTAAGTTTTATAAGAACTGAACATATGTTATAGTAATATATATTTGATTCAAGTTTAGATATACCGAGTAATATCGAAAAGGTAGCACGAAATGCAATATTCGTAATCCCAAAAAAATTAAAAGCAAAATAAGATTATTTTTGTGTTTTTTACGTAACTTAGTGGTGAAATGAACTTTTTATCAACAGTTGCGAAAAATGCTTTTAATTCTTAAACTTATTACGAAAAGAGTAAACGATTCGCAACTTCAGACAGTTTTTAAAAATGATACTTTACATACCAAAATTAGACAAAGGGTTTTAAAGCATTAGAAAATGTTTGAATAAATAAGAAATCTATAAAAATATCAGCTATTTTGAAAACGATGCATAGAATTTTCTGGTAATGTTTAATAGATATTTTTCATTTAAAATTCACTGTATTCGTTCAAAACTCGAATGAAGTTATAGTATTCGGTCGTTTGTCATTTCTATATACTCAAGGAATTATATATAATTTTGTGGAATTAGGAAACCAAACGAATTTCTGTGCATCCGTTGGATAAGGAATTAATTTACCTCCCAAACAAATCCCTTCCTTCCAAAGCCATTGAATAAAATAATATATTTTACTTATTATTATTACTACTATTACTAGTATTTATATTATTCTGTAATAGGAACATTTGTCCTGTGGAATAATAAAATTTTATTATATTTTTATTCAATGGCAAAGCTCTGATATATTGCAGTGGTTGTTGGCATTTGTGCGTCTCTGGTTGCCGATATTACAAAAATTATTCTGCATTTATGGGATGATTCAGGATTTAAACAAAGGTTAACATAAATAAAATAATTTCTTGATGTATACATATTCAAGTAACAGGGTTTAGTTTTGTTTGAAATGAAGTGTATTAAATCAAAATGATTAATGTAATATTTACTTTATTTAGCAATAATTTTTTCGACATTAATGCACATTAATACGTATACATATTGCTTTTCTATGTAATATTGTTTTTGATGTAGCACCGTTAATGTAAAATGCAATCTATAACAATTTTAATTAATTTTTTTGCAAATATTTAATTTACACTTATATTTAAATATAATCAATACTGTATTTGTTACATGTTTAATTTAACAAAAAAAAAAAAAAGAAAAAAATTGTTTTCATAGTGTTGAGATCATTTTCCTATATCAAATTTTGAAAACATTTTGTAATTATTATAAAGTACATTAAAATAAAATTTACAATTAGATCAATATTGGACGGTGTGGCGAAATTAAAATAGTTTCTAATTTTGATTCTGTTAAATGTATTCTAGTTTTGTACAAACAAGACTACGTTATCTGATCAGGAATCATGGCATTTGCCAACTCTGATTAAAATTACGAATATGTTGAACATAAATATAGTTATGCGTTATGTTCTAAAAACAACTTATAAATTTACATTAAAATATTTGAGTCTTGTTTGAAACTTATCACTTTTTTGACATTTAATTTAATTGAACGAAATATGTAATTCAGGCAGTAGTGTTTTATTATTTATTATTATAATAATTTCATAATTTATAAATAACTACGTTATAATTGACAATCTAAAGCCATCGTCTGTTGGTTAACAGTCAGTTCTAAATTCTAATTATGGAATAACATTTTATTTGTGTGTGTGTGTGTGTGACATTAGAGATTCTTACACCGTCTATACAGATATCACAACATGCGAGTATTTTGGCAGCAACATTTATAAATCTGTGGAAATTTTTGATAATATAAATACTTATTTACGGATTTCTATAAAAATATTATTATTACCAAACAGGGTCTATTTTTATGCAATCATTACGGTATTTTGGCAGTATTTTGCAATTTTATGAACTATGTATTATTAATTGCGTTTTTTGATCACGTCGGGAAGAGGAAGTATGGTTCTTTGATCTCAGTTTTTAAGTACCTTCTTTTTATCACCCATGAATCATTTCGCGGGCCATTTAGGAGATTAGTAAATTGTAATTTGTTATATTTTACTTACTTTTCATAAAATGTATTAAAACTTAGTAATCTGTTATTAATTAACTTAGCTTTTATGAAATTCATGCCCAATTGCACAAAAACAAAATAACAATTACCTTCTGTTTTATTCGGAAATGCAATGGAATTAATATAACAAGCATAGGTACATGAATGCCTTCAGCTCGCGGTATAAACTATTTAGTGATTTTTATAATGTTACAATAACAAAAAATGAATATTTTAAATTTCAAAGTTACTTTGTTCTTAATTATTTTTTTATAGCCTTCAGGCTTACAATTTTAAGAAATGTTTTAGTTATAAATTGATATTATATTTTTCGTAAGGGCAGTATTAAGGACGGTTTCACATTTTGGAGCCTTATAGCCTCCGACCAGTACAGACGATTGGATTTAAAATGCGATTGGTACTTTTTGGGCACTCAAATTATATTTGAGTACCAAATTTCGTATTGCGTACGCATGCGCTGTTATATTGTAACGCTTATTGTAGTGCGTACTTCACATTTAAAATATTACAATTGCTATACGGCAAACTGAAGGCATAAGCACTAAACCTTTGCTTGTTTTTATTAATATTAATTTAATAACTAACTAATAATTAGTATGGTTTAGTACCAACATGAATCATCAAGAGAAAGATTATATATATGGTGTCAGTTTCCGGTTTAGGTGCAATTTTTTTTTAGAAAACACAAAAACGAACGATTTTATTCCAGTAAACATTTTGATTCATGAGACATCTATGTGAGGTCGCAGCGACGTAACACGCGTATTATACGTCCAAGGGACATCTCAGGGAGGTTACATTAAAGAAAATGTTTAGTAGGTATCTTTGTGCGACCTGGCATTTGTTAAAAATAGACCCTGATTTCATAACATTATTTAGAATATAAGATGTTTATTGCAATATTTGAAATTATAATACGTATATCCTTTTTTACAAAATTACAACAAAACTTTTAATAATAATAAATATTATAACATGAAATTAATTATTTACAAACAGAGAAAGTTGATGAGAAAAATAAAATCTTTGGTATAATTGCGTTAAAATGATTTACAAACACTTATTAGCAGCCTATTTTGAATGGGCTTCAGCAGTATTATAATAACATATATTTTATATCTATTGTCTAATACGATTCTTGTTTACAATGCTGCTGAGTGCAGTGTTTCTCGACTTAACATCTAGCGGACCCTTTTCTTAATTTGAATTATCACATTTCACGAATTACTTTAATTTAGCGTAATTCCTTTACTTCACAGACTAATTTTGATGCATGCACCTTATCCTATCGACTTGCCACGTTCTTTCTTCTGCAGCAGAGAAGCACAGAAGCACTACACGTCGTGACGTGTCTGTGATGCATTCTACCGCGTACATTTGTGATCCATCGCTCACCAAACAAATAATCCTATTTTCGATTATTTGGGTACATTTCTATTTCACCTAGAAATAAGAAAACTATATAAATTTGATATCTGTATGTCACATACAACAATTTTATAGCTACAAACACATATACATATTAGTATTTTATTGTTCACATTGGCGACACTATCAAATTGGTGATTTCGGAAATATTACAGCACTCTAGACAAAATTATTATCATCTTTGTATCTGTATATATATATTAATTCGAATTCACCTCATTTATAGCAATGTGATTGTAAGTTATGGTTAAGAAAACTACACAACATATTACTGAAATGTGAAATGTTAGAAAAAACGAAAAGAAAAATACGAATTCATGCAAAATATTTAAAATAATGTTTTTTTTTGTATTAGTTTAAATGGAAGCTATTATTATGGAATAGCTGCTATTTTGTCATCTGCAACTCACAACAAATCTAAATACGTTTTATGCGTCATTCGCCTCTACATCAAGTGTTATATTAGTAGTAGATGTTGTTATATATGTCCATTTGCTACACCAACAAATGCAGAGAATTTCGATTTCACCTACCTAAAGTTTACCATTCGGACTACAATTATTTTGTCCGCATTTTTTTTGTTTCGTTGCCTGCTTTGCTTCCTTCGGTTGTTCATTTTTGTAATTTTTTAAATAAACAATTATTTATTTGCCTATTTTTAGTAACTTTTTTCAACATACTTACTAGTAGTACAATTTATAAATTGATGGTTACTAAATATTAGGAACTTTCAGTAAACTTAATTTTTAACATTAACATTAATTTATATTTATTTAAATATCAATTCCGATCTTCGGTCGTAATATGATACATTTTCAATATTTCCTGGATTTAGCAAAATTTCGAAAAGAAATATATTTCCCTAATAAAACTATTTAATAAAATATGTTGTGCTTTAGTTGAATACACCTTTTACGCATCAAATATCACAAATGTATAACAATTACTTCAACAGTTAATTTACTCTTAGAAAAGTTATATTTTAATAACGAATATCTATTTTATAGTGGGCAACTAGTTTATCGACTAACCAGTTAAATGACTAACCAAATAACTGAATAACCGCTTTACAGAGTCGCCGGTTAAAATATTTATATATATATATATATATATATATATATATATATATATATATATATATCCAAGTAATCAGTTAGCCAAGTAACCGGTTAGCCTGTAACCGGTTAGCCTGTAACCGGTTAGCCTGTAACCGGTTAGCCTGTTTTTCAGGTAACCGGTTAACCGATTAATGTTTTCGGCTGTTATTAACAGCTTAGGCTTATTCGACGTAAATTGAAATTATATATATTTAGCTCGCCGTATGCAGTACCGTAAAGCTGAAGCATTCGGTTGTGTTTGTAACATTTTCGAATTAAAAAATTTGCTTAATATGAATATTTATAATAATATTATTATAATAGTTTTTCAGATGCTATAAGAATTAAGAATAGATATTTGTTAAATTTAACATATTGTAGCGCGTAACGCGTTTTCCTGCCCTAAGTCAGCGGTGGGGCTCGTTATCTTGTAACGGCTAGTGTTGTGTGCAGTACAAATGTTATACGGCGAGCTAAAGGCATTGGTGCCAGTACCAATGCTTGTTTATATTCGCTAGCTGTAAAATATATTGGGGATATATTTGTATATATAAGTGTTCGTAGTAGATAATTTAGTAATGTACAAGAAAAGAAGACAATAATTGTGTATGTTTTTAAATTATTTATTTTATTTGTTGTGAGTATGAGATGCGTTAATAAATAAATAATATATATATATCTACATGACTTTGTACAAAAATTAAATATAGTTACAAAAACAAAACAAAGAAAAATGTAATTATATTTCGGTCCCTGATTTTGCTTTTTCGTCACCACCATCGTTCCGTCGCGTCGCGTCGCGTCGCGTCGACGTCGACATTGTTCTTGTGTCAACTGTTTATTATTTCAACTATCCATATACATAAGGAAGTAAAAAAATATTTTTTGTTTTTTATTTAATTAAATAATGAACATATATGTAGTAGGTATCGTTGTTCACGGTGTTCACGGTGTTCACGTTCAATGTTTCGTTACACGCAACACGTTTCGTTTACATTGACTAAGTTTTGATTTCATTTATTATACAATTATTATAGATAGGGTGATGTGATGGGCCGCAAGTATTTCTGAAATACTTGCTCTGGTGGCAATGGCAAGGTACATACACCCCACACAATTCAATTTTTGGGAATGAATGCTAGCAGTAATAAGAATTGGAACAAGAAGTCAGCATATACATACTAGATTTGCTTGATACATCTTTGTTTTCACAGCGGATTCCAATATATCCACTTTCACACCTGAAAACAGAAAAAATACACACATTTTAGTTTCAAACAAATCTGATGCGTGCTAAAAGTGATCACTTTTAACACTAACTCGCTCTCTATCTCACACACACACACCCATTCTCACACACAGGTATCATTTCAAAAATAGTTAAATAGAGGAAAGCCAAAACGTGTATTTTCGTTAAATCCTCCAGTCTTTGACTGTATAAAAATTGAATGATAATAAAAACAAAAACTTACCTGCACGAATATTCTCCAATTAAAGTATAATAAACACACGTTCCTCCATTCAAGCAGAAACTGTCTCTTTGGGGTGCATTACATGTCTGACCTAGAACATACAAAATGCCTAGTTAGCGTGTCATTAGCTGTCGACGTTTAAATATTAATTAATTAGTAGAAACAACAATAAGTTAGTCGCATAAACCACAATTTTACAAATGGATGCTAAAGCTGAACTTTTCACAGAAAATCTAATAAATGCATAAATCACAAAGCTGCTTCATATATTTATAATGAATTACAAAAGAAAAGGCTGGACTTTCTTATACAAATACAATTCATGGAAGGTGTATTTCTGGTGAAATATCTAGTTCGAAATATTTCAGAATTACAATACTTTTGTATGTATAGTCGTATAAGAAAGTAAAAGAAAAATACAGCATTTTGAAAAGACAGTCGTTAACGAAATGAAATTAGTTTAAATCGAGTTTCGTGCGTGACACCTACGGCTACCTTCTGTGTCCTGTGCTGACGTATCTGGAATGGACACGGTCGCACTACTGCTCGCCATTCGTCCTATGACTCCCTGAGCCCTGCACTGGTACACGCCAGTGTCCGATAAGTCTGCCCGTTGGACCGTAAGAGTTGATTCATTCCTGCAAATAAATAACCATTTTTAGCTCGCCGTACGAAGTACCGAAGAAACTAAAGCATTCGGTCGTGTGTCTGTAGCATTCTCGAATCAAAAAATTTCCTTAACAAAAAGTGTTTGTCGCGTCGCCCTGATTCCAAAAATATATATAACTTATATACAACTTATATACTTTGATGTTAGTCGTTGCTCGCTCGTAAGACCAAATTTGTGTCCTTTACTCCTCTGAAGGTACCAAAGCGATTTACACCAAATTTGCTACAGATATTATTTGGCATCCCATTTGAATCCGCTCGCAGTTCAAATCCAATCGCTTGTATACTTCCCGAGTTATAGGGCCCCAAAATGTGGAGCCCCCCTTAATACTGTTCTAATACAAATAATTAAAAAAAATTTACTCTTAATTCTAAGATATTTTATGTCTATAATATATATATATTTTATATTGTTACCTCAAAGGCCATAAAAAATGATTAAATATTTCAATATTTAATTTTAAAATAATCACTATTTTTTAATTTTATTAAAATAATTTACAAATATTTGTATGACTTTTTATATCCAAAACATTTTTTCAAATTGTTAACCAAATGGCCATAATAATTAGAAACCGCTGCTCGCATCGCATATATTAATTATAACGCGAGCTGGACACATAGGTGCGCTGTATTTAAGCTTGTTTTTTATTAAAATAATCTACAAAGAATTTTCGGACTTTTTAAATCAAAAGCATTTTTTCAAATTGTTAACCAAAAAGGCCATTATAATTAAAAACCGCTGCTCGCATCGCATATATTACTTATAAGACGAGCTGGACGCATAGGTGCGCTGTACCTAAGCTTGTTTTTTATTCAAATAATTGCATAGAATTGTAGGACTTTTTATACCAAAAATATTTTTTGAAATTGTTAACCAAAAAGGTCATAATAATTAAAAACTGCTACTCGCATCGCATATATTACTTATAAGGCGAGCTGGACGCATAGGTGCGCTGTACCTAAGCTTGTTTTATATTAAAATAATCTACAAAGAATTATAGGACTTTTTATATCTACAACATTTTTTCAAATTGTTAATTAAAAGGCCATAATAATAAAAACCGCTGCTCGTATCGCATGTATTACTTATAAGGCGAACTGGACGCATAGGTGTGTTGTACCTAAACTTGTTTAATTATGTGATTCTCTAATTTTACAGCAAGTATTTAGATTATTTATTATCGTTGAAAAAATCCTTATTAAATTTCAGTGCTGTTAAAAAAAGATTTCATAATTTTGTGCTTTCGACTTGTGAATATTTTAAGTGTAAGTAAAAAAGTTTGGTTGAAATTTTCGACGTTTTATAAGTGAATATTTGTAAAATTAAACATGAGTACATAAATAGTTTAGAAGATGTGAAAACATGTTATTTAATAAAAATTGTAATTATTATCGGCATAACCAAAACATGCCCTCAACAACTTCCCTCTATTTTTCTTGATATTGTTTCATAATTGCAATAGTAGAATTAATTTAAAACACAATAAACCTATAATACATATATAATGAAAACTAAGTATAAACCCAGTGAAAGCCACTCTAAATTTTTTTTGGTGCCCTTACGAAACCATGAAGCTTTAAAATACTGTGAACTTTTCGATAAAAATGTATTCCCGTATTTGCCAAACGCGATTCCCGTAAATATGAGTGACATTTCGTTAGAAAAGAACGTTTTATATGGACATTAACCTTTTGATGGTAATATGAGCGATGTGATTCGGTAAAATTCAAGGTTTCTGAACAGTGGCCAGTTGTAGTTGTAGCGCGCTGCCAAACTCAGCGGCTGCGGCGATTTGTTGTCAGCTGTTGCCAACAAGTGACACTTGTGACAGTATCGGTACTATTATTTAATAGCGGGGGCTGATCTCATTGTTACATACATACGTGAAGACACACGGAACATAATATATAAATGGAGAAAGCGCGTGTGAGCCATAGCCAGCATCTTTTAATTTAGATGCGCCAACCAGTTAGTTCGTGGACAGGTCCATTCCCGCTTTGTTTTTGATGCAACTCGCAACCCACACAGCCACCCGCTCAGACCTTGGATTATACACGAATACATTACACTATTGTCCACACAAACATACATCTGGGACCGAATTTCAGCTAATAGCTACATCTTCCGTAAACTTAAATATTCATGACTCATTCCATATTAAATATGTTTCATGCTACAAGCCGCATCACAACACGTGCAAAAGAGCTATAGTATTCGCTCGGTGTTTACTACATTCTCAGAATAATTCTTATAGCTCGCCAAATATTTAACTCGTATACTTGGATGTTAGTCGTCGATCGTAAGACCTATTTTGTTCACTCTACTCCTCTGAAGATACCGATTCACACCAAATTTATTACACTTATTCCTTGTAAACCCAAGGTTTTAATAATTAAAAGCAATTTTTAATAAAAAAAAAAAAAACAATGAATGGTGGTCTATACCTATGATTGTTTTTGTACAGGAATTTATTGAAAGTTTCCTTGATTTTATGGTTATGATAATATCAGGAGTGGCTTTGCCTTAACTTATACTTAGTATTCACTACATATAATATTGCTTTATTATATTTTGCATTTTTGCTAGTATTGCCATGAAACAATTCCACATACAAGTCTTTTAATGTAAAATTATAGTCAATAATCATTAAACTATAAGAAATTATAGTAAAATTATATTAATTTTCAAGTAAATTTGCAAAATTTGGTAAAATTACATTGCTTTACAGTAGAAGTGATGTAAATTTATACCAATTATTTACAGTGTATGTGTAACTTGGGAAACTTAAATGTAACATGGCTATATTTTCAAAGACGATTTTTCGATATTTTATATCTACAAAAATTTTTATACGACCCTAAAAAAATAATCAAAATTATAATTTTGTATTTTAAAATGTACATTAATTTTTCTTTTGCTCTCCGTACGAAGTACAGAAGAAGCTAGAGCACTCAGTCGTGTGTCTGTAGCATTCTCGGATTCAAAATTTCCTTATCAAAAAGTGTCTCATCGCCCTGATTCCAAAAATATATATAACTTATATACTTGGATGTTAGTCGTCGCTCGCTCGTAAGACCAAATTTGTACCCTTTATTTCTCTGAAGGTACCGAAGCGATTTGAACCAAATTTGCTACACATATTATTTGGCAACCCATTTGAATACGTTCGCAGTTTAAATACAATCGCACGTATACTTCCCGAATTATAGGGCCCCAAAATTTAGAGCCCCCCTTAATACTGCTCTTATAAAAATAATTTAAACACCCAAAAATTCTACTAATAATTCTAAGATATTTTATATCTACAAGATTTTATCATATTGTTAACCCAGTAGCCATAAAAAAATATTAAATATTATAATTTTGATTTTTAAAATATGCTCTAAAAATTTCTTTTATCAAAATAATTTTATATCAATAACATATTTTCAAATGGTTTACCAAAAGGGCATAATAATTAAAAACCGCTGCTCGCATCGCATATATTACTTATAAGGCGACCTGGACGCATCGGTGCGTTGTACCTAAGCTTGTTTTTTAATATATGTATATAAATAAATCTACAGAAACTTATAAGACTTTTTATATCTATAACATTTTTTTAAATTGTGAACCCAAAAGCCATAATAATTAAAAACAACTATTTTTAAATTTAAAATATTTTGCCAAGCCGCTGCTAGCTTCGCAAATATTACTTATAAGACGAGTTGAAGGCATAGGTGCCTGTGCCTAAGCTTGTTTTTAGTGATTACAATACATGTATATGTATAAGTAAGTGATATTCGTAATATTTAGAAAACTTACTTCTTATATTTGATCCGTTGTTTTTTAGGCTTGTTGTAAATCTTCCGGTTATCCTTGTACCACGTGATAATGGGTGGTGGAAACCCCCGCACCGTGCAATTCAGTTGAAATGATCGGTTTCTTTTCACTTTTTGGTCCAATGGTTGTTTGTAAATTCTGGCTTGTCTAACTAGAACAAACAAGAAAGTAAACTATTATTCACAATAAGCAAATATTTGTTGGCACCACAACTATTCAAATAAATGGGGCACATTATGCAGTTTGGCGCTTAAATTGATAAAAATACGAGGCGGCGGTGTGACGGCTCCGAAATTTAGGCGCTATTGTTGATCGTAGAGGTCTGTTGTATAAAAATTCGTGGCCAGTACTTAAAATAAAATGCCAAATTCGTGGAATGTATTTTAGAGACTGTACGCGTTCGGAATATTAAATAAATTTCAAACAATGCAAAGGAATCCGCTAACGGCCCTAGCCGATATACGGAGACATCACACTAAACTGCCTATTATGGCCATGCGACCAACAGAGACACAAATGCACGCATATCTACGCTATGTTAAGTCGTATTCGGGCAATTATTATTGAGCAAACCAGAACAATTCGAAATACAGTTCCATAATATTTTGATCAGCGCGAATCACATTCGCGTAATTCACGATAATTAAATAATATCTACTCAAAACAATTTTTTTGATCCGATATTGTAACAGACACACGACCAAATGTTTTAGCTATCCAGTACTTTGTACAGCGAGTTAATTAAACGTGAAACAATTATTTATCTTGTATATAATTTTGCTTAATACTATAGAAAAAATGTTTCTAAATCGATATTCAAGAGTGAAATGATATCGCCCCTATTAGGCTCAGGTCTCAGGACTCGTGTGCATCTAGTGTTGCCGGCCTGTAGTTATACAAATGTTTTCAGTCAGACACATTCCATCAAGTAGTGTGCGTATGGAATGTGTTATTCTTTTATTCGGTGCGGAATGTGAACAATCTGTGTAAATTTACATAAATCAGGTAAACTAAAATGGAAAGTATTTAATAACTGGACCACGTAGCTACGCGGTGTCTTTTGTCTTTGCGATCGGCTCTGCGCAACTGTTTATTTTTTAAGCAAAAACATCACTTTGCGAACTGATTTATTGCTAAAGAAATAACATTTGTTGACATCAACCAGAATAACTCTTAATTAGATTGTTTCACTTATTTATGTACTAACCTTCAAATATAATTAACATTTAATTTCTAACAAATTCGTTGGCTTTTTTACTAAATCTTTATATTTTTAACTCCTAGTATACAATTTATACAAAATAGTTATCAAATTCGGTTATATATCTGCAAATTCTCAGAATTAAACATTTTTTGTTCAAAATATCGTAACTTTTAATTTCAAAATAGCTACTTATGTAACCAGTTACGTAATGCCTCTTTTTATGTAACGAGTTACACAAAATCGTGTTTCATACAAGTGTTTTTCTAACTAGTTTTCATTTACCAACTAGTTACAGAAAGTGTATCATTTCGCAACAGCAGTCACTTTTGAAAAATAACACTTTATAAATCAAAAGTAAAAAAATGTATATAATATTTATATATATTTGGATGAATGTATATCAGTCACATCTTTTCTCTGAAGGTATCCGGCCCATTTTAACCAAATTGATGAACATATAGTATGAGCTCTCTCGATCATGTAGCATATTATCAGTTATCAGCCCTTCGTACGGTATTACAAGAAAGCTATAGTGTTTATTCGTGTGACTTTAACATTCTTGGATCAAATAAATGTCTTAAAATTAGTTCTTGTCTCGTCGCCCTGATTCCAATTATGTACCTATATAACTTATATACTTGGATTATGGCGCTCGCTCGTAAGATTAACTTTGTAGACTTTCTTTGAAGGTACTAGACCAATTGTATCTTAATTTGATATATATATATATATATATATATATATATATATATATATATATATATATATATATATATATATATATATATATATATATAATGTACTACATTTCAGTTTAAATATTATAGTTCATATACTTTCGGAGTTATAGAGCCCTAAACACGACTCTTATTTTTCTTTATAAACCAAGAAAAAAAATTACAAAGAAAACCAAGATATTTTATATCTACAAACTTTCTTCAAATTGTAAACACAAAAAAAATAAATAAAAAAATAAATATTAATTCATTTTTTTTGAACATGTCAAAGGAATCTTCAAAATATTATATGACCCAAAGGTCAGAAAAAAACTTAGAAATAATAATTTTGTAATTTAAAATAAAACATTGAGTACCTATTCTTATTATCAAGTTTGTTAATTAATCAATAGCAATAGCTTTCATTTTGTTGTACTACTTTCAAAAATAAATCGTATTAAAAAGAATTTCATCATAAAAACCTCTATTTCTTGTACATAAATAAAGATTATCTAATAGATAATACGGCGAGCTAAAGGCATTGGTATCTATGCTTGTCATAAGAAAGTCTAGTGCTGACCACAACTGATATTTAAATAATTACGCTTATTGTCCATGTGTCTAGCGATATATGATTATTAGTAGAAATGAGTGTCTTCAGAGCGCGATATCAGGGGATCGAGAGTCGTAGAGCGGGTGGCGATGGCGAGTGTAGTGTCGGTGGCTGTGCTGTGTGCTTTGGTTTTGGCGCAGGGCAGCGGCATCGGCACCGGCACATCGGCAGGAGCAGCACATGTTTGATCGTGCGGCGGGCGTGAGTCAGCGTCGCTGGCCCGATGCCCGCCTCGCGCAGCCAGACACCACAACTTGTCACCGCTAATCCGGAGGCGGTAACCTTCTCTCGCTCGCTCGCTCGCTCTACCTTACCTACCAACATGATCATGTCTATAACGTGCCGGTGCCGTGCCACTACACTTTGTTTATTAAAAATACTACATAGGTGCATTATTCATATACGCATGCTTAGTCACATTCAAAACACCACAAACACATTTGTTTTCTCCCAAAATATCTCTCCTGCTACTTGCTACTTTATCATTTTCTTTTGAAGGGATTATGAACTAAATCGCTCTTGAGATTTTATGATAGCAGTTGGGAAGTCCCCGAGTACGACTTGAATAAATTATGTGTCTGTACCATTTAAAACAAACTTAGGTACAACGCACCTATGCTTTCAGCTTGCCTTATAAGTAATTTAAGCGATGCGAGTAGTACATTTCTCTATTTTATTCCACGCTTGACATAATATTAAAATAAGGGTACGTAAACCTCACAATGAGATGTAATGCTTGCACGACAACTTAAAAATACTCGACACGCTCACGATTCGTGTCATAATAGCAGACAATTCCGTATATATTTAAATGTCAGTTCCGGTAAATCTATTTTTATTTGGATGACATTCAATCTTCAATCAGCTGCTTGATATTTTTAATTTCGCTTTATTTCACTTCTAGGCCGTTAGGCGAGAAGGCACAGACACACCGAACACTACAGCTCTGTTGTAGATACTGTACGACGTGGTAAAATCATCTAACTTAAAGATTTATAGACGATATAATCCTTGAATTGTTTTAATTTGACATCCAGTCTGTCTGTCAAATAATCTGTTAGTAACATATTTACAGGCAATTTAGTATTCATATGTACTGCACAAGTTGCAGTTTAACAGGGGTATGGGTATGGAGAAAACAGTAGTTAGAAGCGCAACGTTTTAAAACGGCTTTTTAATATATTTTGCAGAAGTAAAAATCCATGTACTATATTATTTCCAAATATTTATAGTTTTAGCTCGCCGTACGAGGTACCGAAGAAGCTAAAGCTTTCGGTCGTGTGTCTGTAGCATTCACGGATTTGATTAAGGGAGGCTTAACTCATTTTTAGACCTTAAAGTCCTTTTTGGATAAGAGCCGTTTTGAAACGTTGTTCCTCAAATGTGGCATAGCTAATTATTTAGGGAAGTGCAGTAAACGCCGTCAGCGGCAAACGAACTAACGAAATCTTCTCACCATCTTTGTCGTAAATCGGAATAGAAAACATATGGGTTTAAATTAAAACTGGGTTGTATTAAATCTGTTTCACAGTTATTTAGAGTAAAATCTAAATATTACATCATCTCCGTTGACTCATTCATTGTTACTCCTACTAGGAGATTTTACAGATTACCACTAAAGAGATTATACATATGTGTTTTATTTTTACTGTCTGCCACAAACAAATAAAGCACCAACAATTTGTGCTAATACAGGATTTACACTGCCATATTTATATTAAAATTATTTCAAAATCCACCTATAGCGATACTGATGGCGACGGCGCGGCGTCAAATTACTTAGGATAAACCATCACGTCCATTTACTTTAAGATTAGAACAAATATTAATCCAGTTTGTTGTATGACAAGCTTAATTATAAATTTTGTTGCTGTGAACACGAGTATTGTTTGTTATAAAATAAACTGGGTTATTATTTGTAATTTCTAATCTTAATTATTAATGGGGTCGCTGTGAATGCAATGGGCTAGATAGAAACACATGTGATGGTTTGTTGTGTTGTTGAATATCTATATTACAAGGTCAAACAAAGTAGATGATTTGTTGTTTATGAATATTAGAAAAATAAGTAAATTAAAGATCAAATAAATAAGATTTCGATGTTGTCATGTCACTGTTTTGATATTTACCTTAATCAAATAAAAAACGACATTTTTTCCATTCTGTACTGTTTCACACATGGCTGACAGCGTTGATTGTGTATAAGAGCTACTATTAAAACAACAAACATTACGCCAATGTGCTACAAATATGCGTAGATTAAAGACAGTTAAAAAGCCATTAAAAAAAGTTTGTTTCAAACCTTACAAACAATTATCGATGGAAACAAATTACTATTATTAATAAATTACTTACACACAATTCTAAATCAACTATAGTTAGAAATTACTCAACATTTAATTGTAATACAAAATATATATTATTTTCCTGTAATTATAATTATTTGATACATTTTATGTATCCATGGAAACCATATTTACTATATGGTTTCTTGATATTCGCAGAGTACGAGAAGATTTTCTATATCAACTTTAGCAATTAAACAACAAGTTTCGGTACATACAACGCACCGATGCTTCCAGCTCGCCTTATAGGTAAGATATGCGATGCAAGCAGGTGTTTTTAATAATTATGACCTTTTAGATAACAATTTGAAAAAATGTTATAGATATAAAAAATGCATATTTTAATATTCAAAATTATATTTAATAATTTTTTATGCTCCTTGGGTTAACAATATGAAATAATCTTATAGATATAAAATATTTTAGAATTATTAGTAGACATTTTTGGTGTTTTAATTATTTTTATAAGGGCAGTATTAAGAGGGGCTCTAAATTTTGGGGCTCTATAACTCAGAAAGTATACGGGCGATTGGATTAAAACTGCGAACGGATTCAAATGGGATGCCTAATAATATATGTAGCAAATTTGGTTTAAATCGCTTCGGTATCTTCAGAGTAGTAAAGGGCACAAATTTGGTCTTTCGAGCGACGACTAACATCCAAGTATATAAGTTATAAATGTTTTTGAATTTAGGGTGACGAGACAAACACTTTTCGTTACGGAATTTTTTTGATCAGAGAATGCTACAGACACACCGCCGCACAGTGGAGTATTTACCCCGAATTCCTGGCCAAAACCCCATAAACCACTTCTGTTGATACCAAAACTGGTACTTGGGGGTTTTTGGGGTCGCTAATCACGAATCTGTTATCAAAATTAGAAAATTCAAAATGGCCGATCCAATATGGCGGATAAAATTCTAAGAAATGCTCCAATTTGCATAAAAATTTGTACACGGAGGTATTTTGGGTTGTCGATTACGAATCTGATATCAAAATTAGGAAATAAAAAATGGCCGATCCAATATGGTGGATTAAAGTTCTAAAAAATGCTTTAAATCTGTCTAATAATTAGCTAAGGTGGTTCCTTTGGTCACTGATCCATGAATCTAGTATCAAAATTACAAGATTCAAAATGGCCGATCCAATATGGTGGATAGGAATTAAAAAAAAAATCTGTTATTTTAATAGTTCAAACGACTGGAAATAAACAAAAAAGCGATGTTGGGTGTTTGTTTAATGTTTGTGAATGTATTAACATAAGTAATCATGAGTTATATTATTAATAGATAGGTGTAGCGACAGCAAATGAGTTCCATTATTTAACTAATGATCAGAGAAAATGCTCAATATTTTTGGTAAATTATATTATTTAATAATCAATTAAATATATTACATAGATTGACAAATTCAGCGACGAGACGTAATAATCCATACAATAGCGATTTTAATTTAAATCCAAATCGATTTATCAAATTTCAATCCGCCATATTGGATACGTTATTTTGAATTTTGAAAAACTGATTTCAAATTCGGATTCTCCGACCTCAAACAAGATACCCTAAGAGACCCACGCACAATGAAATTGTGATTGTGTATATGTTATTTGCGCGTATATGCATCACTGATAGTGATGGGGTTAAAATCATTGCCAAAAATAAATGTGTATACATGGGTGGAATTTTTTTTTTGAATCAGCTAAAGGAACACCTCTATTTTTTATTTGTGTAAGAGTTGTTGCCCGACATGGCCCGACAACATTACGAAAACACTATTTTCTGTACAAGTACAATGACATTCAACTATTTTATTAATACCCTCAAATAAAATGACACAGAAAACGAATTTATATTTATAAAACAACAAACTATATATTGTATATAATACTATTTATACCTTCTTCAACATTTTCCAACATTTTGATTCCAGAATTTTACTGCACACTCACACAAATTGGAATAGTTACTAGGGACTGTAAAGACAACAGCGCGGCTACAGCAGCAAATGCAAAGAGGTGCGGTTCGCGCAAATGCTCAATTTGAATTGTTATTATTACAGTTAGGGCAGCGAAATGTGTTGAGTAGTGTGGTAAATTTATCGAACTATCTTAAAAAAAATATGTTGGATTTTTTACGATAGTTTAATTTTTCGACTTTTGGCCAGGTTTTACATAGAAATACTCCACTGTGCGCCGATTGCTTTAGCTTCTTTGGTACTTCGGCGAGCTAAAAATGTATTGCAAATGTCAGCATTTATAATTATTATTACTAATATTTTTCTATTGCCTTTACGTTTACAGTAAAAAGAAATTTTGGATTCAGGGCGATGAGACAAGTAGTTTTTGTTAAGGAAATGTTTTGATCCGAGAATGCTACAGATACACGACCGAATGCTGTAGTTTCTTCGGTACTTCGTACGGCGAGCTAAAAAGCTTGAATATTAAAAGATGTGTTTAAACAAAATAATGCATAGAAGTAATTAGTACTGCAAAACAATATATTTTATTTATAGAATTATATATTTTTAAATATTTGGAGTGGCCTTCACTCCACTTACTTACTGTAAAATTACAAAACACAGACGTTATCTCGAAAATAGATTTGATTCAAGAATGGTTAAATCGTGTATTTCCGTTATAATTCTTTCTTTTTGGTTTCGTTCAAGAACGTAAATAATAAAAATAATTGAAGCACAAATACCTGCTTCTTAAAGAAACTATCGCGTTAATTGGGAGTTCAAATGTCAACGAAATGCCCAACCACACCAGTTGGTGTGATGTTGTTCCAGATGTCCAAAGCAAACAGTTGGTCATTGCAAGTAGTGTTATTGTGTTATATGATATATCATAACCCAATATGCAGCTGGCCAATTGCCCTTTATACGAAATACGCATTGTCTAGAAGTCTAGATCTTAATTAGTTATACTCCATGTAGTATGATTTCAATATACAAACAGGGAGTGTCTGTTATGAGACGTATATTCTGTAATCAAACTACACAGACAGGAATTGGTTGGAAAAATGGTGACAATCTTACAAAGTTTATAGCAAATACAATTATACAATAATAGTCGGTAATTTGACAAGGTTGAAAAATTTTTTTTTTAAACCGCTGACTTTGCGATTTATTTGAAATTTTCCTCAGAGTGAGTATTCTGTAAGGTGTATATTTTTTGTAATAGAATAATAACACCTAACAGAATACTCGCTCTGAGTTAGATTTAAAATAAATCGAATAGTCAGCGAATTTGAAAAAAAAAATTCAACCTTGTCTAATTTCCGACTATTATTGTATAATTATAACAGCGTGTGGACACAATTTTTATTAATATTTATTGCATATACCATAAATATTATAGGGGAGAGTTTCTAAAATCATAGTCTTAAAATGTTTCACATGAAGCTAAAGCATTCGGTCGTGTGTCTGTAGCATTCTCGGATCAAAAAATGTCATTAACGAAGAGTGTTTGTCTCGTCGCCCTGAATCCAAATATATATATATATATATATATATATATATATATATATATATATATATAACTTATATACTTGGATGTTAGTCGTCGCTCGTAAGACCAAATTTGTGCCCTTTACTCCTCTGAAGGTTTCGGAGAGATTCACACCAAATTTGGTACACATATTATTTGGCCTCCCACTTGAATTCGCTCGCAGTTTAAATCCAATCGCTCGTATATTTCCCGAGTTATAGGGCCCCAAAATGTAAAGCCCCCTTAATACTGCCTTTTTAAAAATAATTAAAACACTCAAAAATTCTACACAATATTCTAAGATATTTTATATCTACAAGATTTTTTATATTGTTAACCCAAAGCCCGAAAAAAATTATTAAACATTATAATTTTGAATTTTAAAATATGCACTAAATTCCTTTTTATCAATATAATCTAAAAAAAATTGCAAGACCTTTTATGTCTATAACATTTTTTCAAATTGTTAACCAAAAGGCCATAATAATTAAAAACCACTGCTCGCATATCTTACCTAAAGGCGAGCTCTACGCGTTGGTGCGTTTTACGCGTACCAAATCTTGTTTTCTTTGTAATCGGCTTGGGGGCATTCTTTTACCAATAAACACAACCATGGCCCTCGGTCATGACTTTACAATATTAAATTATTTTATTGTACGGAGGTAATAATTGTACCTCTTACGATCTATTTCTCTCTGTGTATTATTATCAATTTAGTATATTGGTAAATATTTGGGAATGATCCAAATGTCATAGTTTTATGAAAAACATGAAGATATGCCATCTCGAAATAATATTCTACGAATCATTAACAATATATATAAATTTTTTGACTATTTCTGACAAATCTCGCCAGTATGAAATTGTTTGTTTTTCATTTAAATTTTTGGCATTTGCAGTGTAAAAATTTCCAGAGTGCAGTGCGACCTCAATTCTCGAAAATACACATTCATACATTTATACTTACACACAGATATTCATACATAAATACATACATACATACATACATACATACATAGAGCAGTGTTCCGTGTGTTATAATTATAATTCAGGATACACTCAATGTGTTTAGCTTTAAAGGCGGCACGTTGAAAAATTATAACGTATAAATTATTTGATAAATCTAAATATATACGCTGAAGTGACATTTTAATACGCCCATAAACTAATTTGCAGTAAACATATGTTTATTTCAAAAGAACCACTACAGATTCAATATTTGCCGAATAATTTTTTAACCCGAATAGCAAAATCAAACATTATCACTACTTTCTGAACTAATGGTGAAATGATTCAACTAAACGCCACTTGATGTCGATTCTTCCGTCTATGCCAGCCTTTTTGTTAAGAATTTTATCATATTCGCGCCATAAAAATTTCAGTTCAAGGTCATTCAACGTCTTTACTATTTTTTTAATTTATAATAATTAATAACGAAATTTAAAAAAATTCAAGTTACTTTCCAGCAAACACATTCTTTAATATGACCTCCCTGAGATGTCGCCGAGACGTAACATACGCATGCTAAATCGCTGCAACATCACATAGATGTCACAAGATTCAAATTGTTTGCTGGGTTACTTACGTTGATTTGCAACGTTTAGTTGTGTTTTTGTAACAGTCTTGGTATGAAATTCGTTTCACATCACCCTGTTTATATAAATTCTTCGTATCTAAACTATTACTTTCGATTAGCATATATTGTTTTTCAAAATAAGAGGTGCACACCCGGGTTATATACAAGTCTTAAGTTGTAGTTTCATAATAATTCAAAAATAGGTTTATAGATTCATAATTATTCCTTCAACAGACTTAGCAGTCACACAGACACACACACACATTTACAGACATCATCAGAGATGGTCAAAACATGTATTTCCGTTAAAATCTCGAGTTCAAAATGATTCGGTATTACAATACTTCCTTATATATATTCGTATAAGAGAGTAAAAATTAGGTATATGTATAATTGAAAATAAACAATCTATTGAAAATTCAACAAAAACTTCTAGGAAATAAATAAAAACAGATTAATGCGTAAAAACTACTCTTAGTTTTCGGCATAAAACACATGATTACGTAGTAAATTTTAAACAAAAACCATGCTTTTGCAAAACCTTGAATAAGTAAACTGTCACTTTAGATTAAACAAAACCAAATTTTACTCCTAAAAAAAAAAAAATGTGTGTAACAAAAATAAAATTTAAAATATAATATACACATTATCGTAACACATACAGAATGGAACATTGAAAAGCAACACAAGCTTTTTGATTATCTACATTTTAAAGGAATTGAGGACAAATTCACATGAAATATTGTGTTGTTGCAAGCAATTCTGCTTTCAAAGTTTGCCAGTCAATCAATAACAATTGCCTTCATTGTTGTACATTATTTTATCTCTTAAAAAATCGCTGGTTATATAAGGTTTCTTCATTAAAGCGTAAATGGTTAAAAAAAATAAATTCTAGATAAATAAAAATATATTTATCCACCCAATAGATTATACGGCGAGCTGAAGACATTGATGCCAGTACCTGGGTATAAATATGACATATGTATGAAAAAATATACTGCTATGGATATGTAAATCAGGAGTCTATATATATAATAGATACAAGATACATATATTTCGCGTTTATTTAAACTATGCATAAAGCTTGTTGATTCCGGCACTGAGTAAACAATCATTCGCCTTAATATTAATGAGGTTACATACTCATTTCGAGTGAAAATAACTTAGAATCCAACTATATAAACGGAACTACGATGCTAGAAAATCTGGTGTAGCTCAGTGTCAAAATTTCCCTATGTTATTCCTTTCATTTATCTGTTTAACATTTCATACGATGATTATTGCTTCAAAGTATAATCTAGTTAGAGCGGAAACCAGAGCTAACGTTTGTCCGAAGATATAACGATGAAATGTTGTTCAATTACTGTTTAATTTGACATTATTATTGCAAAAAAATTAGAACCGTGCCCGAGAGAAAAAAATTAGAACATTTACAAAACTACCATGTCTGTTGTATCCCCTAGCGATCGGCAATTAACTTTTGAATTAAAACTTTATTAAAATCACGAACTTATAGAAATCATTTGCGAATATTATTGTTTCAATACTTGGTACGGGTAGAATGTTTCATGTTAAATGTGTTTAAAGTTGAAAACGAATACGTTCCGTAGCAGACAGATGAATAATGTGTCGTTGTCGACACGTATTTTAAGGAAATAATACGTTGAGTGAGCGAATGCATATTTGGAGGGTCGGGCACACGGCACAGCACGCGTTATGTTCGTTAAGTGAGTTTTCTTTATATATATGTATGTATGTATAAGAAGATAGCAGAAGGAAGGACGGAATAGCGTTGCCTGTAATCGTCTTGTCATGAGTCTCGACTGACTTGGGTGTATTTTCAGAACAACTATTTTTAGTGCGTTTACTGCACGCCTAACTCTATACGCCGATTTAAAACAGGGAAATTGTATTTCATAATATTGGAGAACTTGCCTTCTTCGCTCAGCTTGTTCAAACAAAATTGCCATCATTTCCATTGCAGAAAGCAAAATTTTCGATTAGAAATAATATCGTGAATACAAAAGCCATAAAAAACAAGTATACTTGAAGGTGCCTATGGGTTCAAATCGTGGACTTATTTATTTTTGTAGTAAACAACATTTTAATCAGTGAAATATGTTTTTTTTTCTGATCCGAAAATGTTAGAGCAAAAAGATTTACCAATAGTTTTTTGTTAGACTGTCGTTATCATTTGGTAAAGTCGCGGTAATTTCCGAAGTATCTTTAATGCGTGTTTATTTATATAAATGAAATCGCGAGTCCAGGCAGTCAGGCAGCCAGGCAGAGCAGACTGCGACCTAGACAAAAAACCAACAAAATAGAAAGATACAGAGTTGTTTTAGAGTAAACCGTTTGGTTGGTATGATGGTAATAAACGCAAGTAAATTGGATAATTTAACGGCCTAATTAAATGTTTTCGTTTTAAAGTTTAATTCCCAGTAGCAGTAGCGCGTACGGATTTTGTATACACTAACAGTAAACAATTTGTTCACATGTGAAATTTACTAGACTAGACCCAAAGCGAACTATCATATATACGCATACGCAGTTACACATAACATACACATCAGACACTTTCAAATGTATCAACTTATATGAAATATTATATCAACATTCTGAGTTCTAACTCAACACAGATAAACACAGCTTTATAATAATAAAGATAATTTAAATCATCTCTTTGTGAACTCGCGATCTAGATTAATTGCTCGCTATCTAGCGGAGAAAATTTTAAAGCAATAATATTCGTATATACATAAATTAAATATAAGAAAGTCGAGTGAAGGCCACTACAAATATTTAGCTCGCCGTACGAAGTACAAAACAATCTTGGTCGCCCTGAATCCAAAAATATATAAAACCCATATACTTGGATATAGTCGTCGCTCACTCGTAAGACCAAATTGGCGCCTTCTACTCCTCTGAATGTATTGAAGCGATTTGAACCAAATTTGCTACATATATACTTTAGTATTCCATTTGAAACCGATTTCAGTTTAAATCTAATCGCCCTTATACGTTTGGAGTTATAGGGTGCTAAGATGTAGAGCCTCTCTTAATATTGTCCTTAGAAAAATAAAATACCGGAAAATTCAAAGATATTTAATATCTACAAAATTTCTTCTTATTGTGAATGTAAAGACCATAGAAAAATATTAAAAATAATAATTATAAATGCTGACATTTGCAATACATTTTTAGCTCGCCGTACGAAGTACGAAGCTAAAGTAATCGTGTGTAGGTAGCATTCTCGGATCAAAAAAAAAAAAATGCTTAACAAATAGTGTTTGTCTCGTCGCCCTGATTCGAAAATTATATATAACTTATACACTTGGATGTTAGTCGTCGCTCGCTCATGAGACTAAATTTTTGCCCTCTACTCCTCTGAAGGTACTAGAGCGATTCACACCAAATTTGGTACATATATTATTTGGCATCCCATTTAAATCAGATCGCAGTTTAAATCCAATCGCCTGTGTACTTCCCGAGTTATAGGGCCCCAAAATTTGAAGCCCCTCTTAATAATGCCCTTACAAAAATAATTAAAACACCCAAAAATTCTACAAAATATTCTAAGATATTTTATATCTATAAGATTTTTTCATTTTGTTAATTAAAAAGCCATAAAAAAAAACTATTAAATATTATAATTTTGAATTTAAATATAGACTTTTTATATCTATAACATTTTTTCAAATTGTTAACCAAAAGGTAATAATAATTAAAAACCGCTGCTCGTATTGCATATATTACTCATAAGGCGAGCTGGATGCATCGGTGCGTTGTATATACCGAGTCTTGTTATTTTTAATATATCAAAAATAAGAAATATATATTATCAAATTTTGAACCCAAAGGCCATAATAATTTATTATTATTATTATTATTAAATTTAAAATATTATATTATACACGTACGATGCCTGCTTGGTGGAGTTCGTTCTGCACTGTTTGTATTTATTCGGCGAGCTGAAGACATCGGTGCATGTACCTATGCTTGTATTATCCATTTCCAATGAAATAGGGAGATTAAAATTCACACGCAGCAATTCGCCTTATCGTAAGAGGCGACCGATTGTCGAGGAATGAACCCCGTTTAAAAACTTAACCCCAAATAAATTCCCTACTTCCAAAGCTTTGTTATAATAATATGAAATGGTCCAATTTCTTTGTGTATATAGTTTTATCGAGAGTAAAATTCTCAATAAAATTGTAAACAAGCCAAAATTTCAGCATGAACCAGTAGATATATTTATTAGTATACTTCTTCAAAATAAACTTGAATACAATGTAAAACGTATTAAAAATGTTTGAAATACTGCATATATATATATATATATATATATATATATATATATATATATATATATATGTATATAGTTAACCAAAAAATGTATTCAACATTGGAGAATGTATATGTATTTAAAATGAGCAAGAGCGCGAGGTATCGTTCGTATATTTATTCAGTGAAAGTGTAGAGAGATGCAGAAGATCAAAGCCGACTGTCGGCTTGATTAATGGTTTGTTTAATAAATAATTATGACGTCACCACCGGTCTAAATACATGAAAAATTATTAACCATGCTTCATATCTTACTGGCAATTTCAGACTAATTGTAAATCCCGATTTGCTGGTTGCGGGTATTGGACGGTGACCATTGGACGTTGGACGTGCATGGAAAATTGTAGTTTACGCTTTTGTACATGGATTCATTATTATTTACGAGACCTGTTTACCATTACAGAATTGTTGGTTGCATCTAGTTTGCAATCGAGGGTGACTTTGTACACGTTCTGTAATGGTACATGTACATGTACAGGCAGTGTAGCCAAACGTGAAAAAATCCCTAAGAAATTCCCTAGAATTTAGAAATCGTGTTTTATGCAAAGCTATTTCACTTATATAACTGTAAAGCTGCATTCACAACGAGCCAATTAGTAATTAATATTAGAAATTATAAATAAAATTCATATTTGTTTTATGAAAAGCAATGCTAGCCTTTTTCAGCAACAAAATTAACGCAATTTCTACATAATTAACAAAATTGTGCAACTCCAAACTTAAGAATTTTCAAACCGTTCTATCTCCAATATCACTAGAACGGCTGCACTTATGGCAAAAATTAAATTAAAATTTCACACAATTTTTGTTTGAAAAGTTTCTTCAAAAAAATGTACCAGTTACGAGAAAACTGCTACGGAAAATATTAAATATCTTATTCATGTTGCCATAGTTATGTATTGGTGATATATTGTTATTTAAAGAAATCGTATAATTTATTGACTGAAATAAAATAGAAATTATGTTTATCTCATTGTTCTCCGATTAACACAAATAGATCGACTGAGAGAGAACGTGTTTGTAATGGTTATTGCAGATAAATATTGAGATATAGTTTGAAAAACAGTACGTATTTAAAATTATATTTGAATATATTTATAAGGTGAATTTTAATAAATAAACATCTATGTTTCATATTGAAGAAACAATATTTGATTACATAATAAAATAATAAGCTAATTGGTACAATTTCAAGGTATTATTGTTATTTTTTTACAGTTTGTTTGGAATATATGTATTTCTAATGAAAACTACGTAAAAGAAAGTCGAGTGAAGGCCACTCTTAAATTTAATTTGTTTTCTTTTTCAAAAATCAGTAGTATTTAAAATGATATTTACATAATTAAAAAAATTAATAAACCACCAACTAGATTAAACAGCGAGCTGAAGGCATTGGTACTTATCAAGTATGTCAACCAATCAATTGTAATTACTTCCAATATAATTTTTTATTTTCTTCAAGAATCAGAGGTAATTTCTACATAATTAAAAAGAATTATAAACCACCAACTAAATTAATAAACCACCAACTAGATTAAACAGCGAGCTGAAGGCATTGGTACTTATCAAGTATGTCAACCAATCAATTGTAATTACTTCCAATATAATTTTTTATTTTCTTCAAGAATCAGAGGTAATTTCTACATAATTAAAAAGAATTATAAACCACCAACTAAATTATACAGCGAGCTGAAGCATTGGTGCCTGTACTTATCAAGTTTATTAACCAATCACTAATAATTGCTTCCAATATTATTTTTAATCAACTTCAAAAATCAGTGGTCACGAAATTTATTTTTACATAAATAAAAAGAACCACCAAATATATGGCGAGCTGAATGCATTGGTGGCTGTATCGATTTTTTCGATTTTTAAAATGCTGGTTAATATTGATCCAGCGGCACCTGATGTGAAAATTGGAAGGTGTAAATGTTCGTTATAGCTCTAATTGACCTACCACGGTGTATGTTTGTATTGTAATGGTCAAAAGTCAAGAGAGCTTTGATAATACGAGCTGCCGACGTGTCGGGTTTCAGGCGAGACCGCGACATCGACATCGACACCTAGACCCACCGCAACAGTGGTTATACGAATGCAGGACCTCCGCGCGACACCTTTCTCCGAATCCACGGACGTTTAACCTCACCACGAGAACGAATTGGATCGCCACTCGCTCGGTCGCAACAGGACCGTTCCGTCAAACACACACCGCTACCGATACCCAACATTCATACTCTTCTATCAACATGTTTGTTCGCTACTTTATCTTCCGGAAGTCACTGCATTGCCTATATTTCCTCTATTTATGCAAACTTAATGTAAAGTGATTCAACAAAACGCCGGTTCTTTGAAACTAAAATTGCCGCCTTCTTTAGGGATTGCATTTATATTGACGTTTTCATAATATTTGGTTAATGTTTCTTTCACTTTCTTGGACGTAGTACTACTAGCAAGTATAGTGATTATCAATTATTATGTAACGAAAATACAAAAGCGTGCTCATAAGGAAAAACCGTGTAAGGGAAATTCCTTATATATATATGAGTGAACTGTATTCTGTATATGATATGGGCACCTAGTATATGTAGAAAACATACTGAATCTAATCTAATTCAGTAGTATTAGTATTATCTTGCAAATTAGTAGAGGGAAATTATTAGTCTTAAGTGATGCAATCGGGAAGTTAATTTTTTTTGTATTTATATCTTTTTATATTCGAAAATGAGTTGAAAATACAAAAATCAGTAAAACCGGATTGGAGCGTCCCCAAAAAAGTGCTTCTTTGATGCATTTCGAAGTGCATCGCTACACTATTTTTGAAATATATCCGGTTCTATAAGTCGTATAATCTCAAAAAACCAACAATTACTTTAACTTTCTTTTATTTTTACTAATAATGCAATAACTAACGTAAAAACCATCAGATATTTACAAAAATTAGAAAAATATGTATTATAAATACGTGGTTAAATTTTCAAAAATATAATTTTATGATTATAATGCCAAATCATCGTAGACAATTTCTTTTAATTTGTATTCTTTTTTAAGTACATTCTTCAGAACTTATGCCAGAATTTGTTAACTAAAATTAAATATGGTCTTTTTTTTAATTCTTTTTTTAAACATTTCACTTATATTATTATTTATATGTATATTTGCTGTAGTATATAAGCAGGATTGGGGTTCAACTGCGAGCGAATTTAAACAGGAGACCATAGAATGTGTGCAGTTATTTTGGCCAAAATTGCTCCGGTACCATCAGAAGAGTAGAAACTACAAATTTAATTTTACGAACCATCGAGCGACGACCAACATCCAAGTATATAAGTTATATATATTTTTGGATTCAAAGCGACGAGACAAGCATTTTTTGTTAAAAACATTTTAGGTTTCGAGATGGTTACAGACACACCCACAGAGATATCCAGTAGTGCATTGGCCCACACTATTAAATATTAGTGGCTATTGTTGCAATCAATCAGTAATAATGTCATTATAATTTATTATATTTTCGAATTTTAGTGGTTTAAATCGATTTTTTACTTTAATAATCTTAGTGGTTAATAAACAGTTTTCTATTTAAATAAATAAATTAAACCATTCACTGAATGAATAATATGGCGAGCTAAAGGCAATAGTGCCTGCCACCTATGCTTGTAGTATTTAATATTATCTAGATGCAGAGTAGTCGTATGGACATGCGCGGATAATAATAATAATAAAACTAATTTCAAATAGTTAAACGTCTGCAATGGGGATCTGTATATGGTGTCGAGTATGTTAGAAAGCTATAAGCGATGCCTACAACCATATATACCTTGTTTTCCTGCAGCGTAACAACTAACAACCATGAAGAACAATTCGTTTGTTAATATGTGCGCATACAACATTACAAAATATGCTATAATGTTCTCATGGTTATTACATTTTGGTCAAGTTACTGCTGAAAATAGTTGTGAACATAATATGATCTAAAGATGAGCTGTGAAATCGTATCAGTCCTAAGTGTCATCTAATGATTTGAACTGTGACGACAATAGGGCACGGCTAATGATCAGAAAAATGAGCAATTACTCTATCTGCGGTGCTATTAATGGGCTCGCTTATAAAACCAATCCAAGGTTTCACATATACCTACATACATATATATAGTACTCATCCTTAACGAACTAAAGTTAATTTTAGTTTATAAATATAATTTGATGAAAGATTTAGTACTTGTAAATTCAGTTAGTTATAGCAGTATGGTCGCTGTCACCGAACTAAAGAAAGTTGTAATGAATTGACGATCACGTGACAAGGGAAAATGTGCTATAAAAAAAAAGGTGGAGTGACCTGCACTCGACTTTCTCATACGTATTTATCACCAGAGATATATATCCCAAACAAAATGTAAAACCAACTAATACTCCACAATAATACCCATTTGACTTATTATTTTATTACGTTATCAAATACTGTTTCTTCAATATTAAATATAGATTGTTTCTTTAATATTCATCTTATCAATTTATTCAAATATAAAATTTAATATGTACTGTTTTTCAATATTTATTTTCACTATCCAATACGCTCGAAACACGTTCTCAACCGATCAATTTGTGATTAGCGGTGGTAATTGGCAAATGACAAATATTAAATTATTTGAGTATATTTTGTTTCCCTGTCAAAAGGCTTATTTCATATAACTTATTAAATATAATCCTCATTCATGTGTATTTATGGCAACACAAATAAGACATTTAAGGTTTTCCGCAGCAGTTTTCTTGTAACTGGTACATTTTTTGTAGAAATTTTTCAAACAAAAGTTGTACGAAATATGAATATCTTTCATTATGAACATAACTATTTTTGCCATAAGTGTAGGCGTTCTAGTGATATTGGAGGTGGAATAAAAAATGGACTTCTGATTTGAATATTCTTTTCAAATATAGGTGCACATCTACACCATATACATGTTTCACAATTTTACGTTAGATAGCGTTCACAGACGCAGATTTTATTCCGATAATAGTCACATTCGATTCAGGGAAGATTAAAACGTGTATATCTGTTGAAATCTCGTGTTTGAAATATTTCATCATTACAAGACTTACTTATTACTGCGTATAAGAAAGTAAAAACAGTAATCTTCTCTTCAGTGTGTCTGTACGGAATACATAAACAATACAGTTCCTTGTTTGAGAATCATCCGACTGCCAAACGTAGAAATTGAAAAACGGAGAAAGTATCGAATTTTTCTTTCGTCGTAAATTCACTACAAAAGTTTCACCGAGAATCTACCTATGAAGTCAATTTACTTTTATTTTTACAAAGATATATAGTTAACCCGTGAGCACCATGTGCCCATATCATATACAGAATTCAATCCACTCCACACCGATACGATATTTTTATGGCTTCACAAGTTGAAAGAAAACGTTATTAATATAATTTTAATTGTATTTTCCGAGAACGTTATAGATACACGATCGAATGATATAGTACTTCGTACGGCGAGCTAAATATGAAGTTATTATTTATCAAAATAATAGTTAGGTGAACGACAGTCAAATAAGTTGTGTGGATGTCTGAGGGTGGCGTGTTGGTTGTTAATGGTAACCATGGCAAAGGTAAACAGAAGCTGGCGCACTCGGCGGTGGCGGCGGTGGCGGCGTTTGTGACGTTAGTCGTCGTTGGCTGCGGCAGCGACCGCCCTGCTATTGTTTTATAATTCATCACGCATAACGACATATAAAATGCTGAGCGCGGCTTCAAAATGTCCCCTCGTTCGGCCTCTGCCCAAATATGGGCCGCCGTAAGCAAACTTGATATACTATTTATTTACATTTACAAGTGGGGTACCTGTTTTTCCTCATTTTTACTGTTAACTCTCTTCTTGCATCGCTCCGCTTTGCTCTCGATTTTTTGCGCGAATTTTTGTGCGAATTGCACACATCTCTCAAATCGTATCGCATCACCAGGACCAAACATTCAAATTCAATATTCATTATTACGTGTAAGCAAGTAAAAACAGAATAAACACACAGAATAAAACAAATGCATAAATCCTGCAATAGAACGATGTATTGTGAAATTGTGTATGTTTATAGAGAAAGAAAGTAAAGTAGAAAAAATAAAAGGAGGCGGTATTCAAAGAGACGTGCGGCGCGGCGCGGCGTGGCGTCCGATACGTAAATAACGGTGTGATTTCTTGGCCTGGACTCAAAGAAATCCGTCTAGCAGGGAGACAAACGGCTCTAACACAAATCTAATCTTCGTCGACATAAAAAACAAACCGCGGAGAATATATCGTTTAGAAAACAGACAGCGATGTTTCGGTACCCACCACAAAAATACATACATACACCACATGGTAACAGGTGATTCTACCTGAAATGTGGTCAAATTGCCAACTTTTAAAATATATTTCTTCTTCTCCTGGAATTGCGTTCAGAAATCATCATCTAATATATTTAAATTTTAATAAAATCGCACATTTTATTATAAAAGAAGTGTATAGTTTGGGTTTGTTGCAAATGTAGCGATTGTATTGAAAGAAGCAGCATGTAGAAGGAACAGGTGACGATAGTTGTTGATGGAAGATACACAGATAGATGTATGTATGTAGTATATAAGACAGGACGACGATGAGGTAGCCAAGCTGTCTGGCTTGATGGCTGAGCACACCACGTCAGACAATTACATTAAATAGTATTATATTATGTCGTTTCCCTTGATGTTAGGACGTGCGTGAACACAAACACGCAACACGACCACATGCACATTGTCTGCTGCTACACTTGATCCAACCAACCAACCAAGCACACTTGTTTTTTGATGTTTATTACACTTGCTTGTAAAACATATTCGTACAATCAGTCTCATTATGGATGGTGACTTTTCAAAGATCTGCTTACAGAGAGTCACCAGTTTATTTTATAATTTGTGTTTTGAAAAACGCTTCAACCTTTTGGTGAACATCAGGAACTTGCTCATTTACCTAATCCAGCCTCCTTTCGATATCAAGGTACATGTTTACACTCCTAGATTGTGGTTGATAACATTTTATTCTGTATTGCCATTATCCATTTTATTCCTTCGAATTCTGCAGCTATTTGAATTTAAGTCTTCCTTGGTTTTACAAGTATGTACGCATAAGAGCGAATTGCAAATCTGCGAAGAGCAAAAGCAGAGAATACTCATAAGAGAGAAGGCTTAAAACAGAGAATAACAAAACCAGAGAACTGAGCAAAATAGCAAATTATCTAGACAGAGTTTGCCCAAAAGAGAAAATAGAGAAAAGCTAAAACCAGTGAGTTCAAAACTGCGAAGAGCAAAAGCAGAGAATACAAGAGAGAAGGCTTAAAACAGAGAATAACAAAAACAGAGAACTGAGCAAAATACCTATACAGAGAACGACTAAAAGAGAATGTTGTAAATAGAGATTGCCCAAAGAGAAAATGATATAACCAGAGAATACTCTAAAGAGGAATATCATATCTATAGATTGTAGGTTATGGATATTTCTTCAAACCCTAGTTACAATACGCATTGATTTTATTTCATAGCAATCGTAGAGTGAATTAAAAAAATAACCAAAAAGAAGAACAGAAAGGTTTCCCGTGTGACAAAATTATGTTCGATTACTGAGGAATTTATTGCACGAAAATTGGTATAATACATGTTTATAGGTGCCGCATACACAGAAGATCTTATTTTTACCATAATCGCATTTTGATGTGGTTCAGAAATCGATTGGCATTTTTGATTTTTTCCTTTTTGCACTTAATCGCGTGTATAAAAACATCGACAAATGGAAATATCAAGTAAATAAATCTGTCATTTGTAAGAACGATGAAATTATAAGTCATTTCGGCGTCACTCAAGAATCCGGCAAATCGTTCTTACAAAGTAAGGTGCACTTCTGTCATTCGCTGCTGTTTTTCTGACTTTTATAAAACAATTATTCCATGGAAACAACTTACTTTATTGCTGAGAAACAGAAACAGAAATAAATACATATAAACATCAAGATGTATGTGTGTGTAAATAGATATTTACTTAAAATAATAATATTTTTAGCTATAGGTGTAGTTCAATGCCAGTAACCATGTTTTTAATTCGCCGCACTGCATGTGTTAAGGAACTATAGTATTTCGTCATCACCCCGATGAAATGACATATACAGATGTTATCAAACGGACGGCGATGACGTGTTTCTGAATAAGAACACAGAAGTTTCACTACAACAGGCGGTGTTGACAGCAGAAGCGAATATTGACGATAATTTATTTTAGTCGGCGTTGGACAAGCACTCGACTCAGGGCAAACCAATTCGACAATAATTCCTTTTATATTTTGTTTGTTAAAATAATTCGTGAATCAATGACAGATTTAGCAGCAGTTGTTTTTACTGTAGATTAATAACATTAAAAATTTGGAATGGCTTTCACTCGACATTCTTACACTTAGTGTTCACTATATATGGTACTATTGTGTTTTAAATTCACTCTACCAATTGTGCGGTAACTAGAGAAACGTAAATATGATATGACTATTTTCAAGGGCGATTTTTCAGTAAATGGTACATTTTTCGAAAAAACGTTTCAAACGAAAACTACTAGAAATTTTAATATCGTTAACTATTATAAGAATCACTATTTCTTTAACTCGTGTCATTTTTGAGATATTAAAAAAACCAACAATATCCTTTAAAAAGGTTTTCTTTCCCAGTATATACAAATGTTAAATTTAAAACATTATATTTTTTGTTCAATGGTTTAAGCTATAGAGCGTTCACACACACACACACACAGACGTCATTGAAAAAATAGTCGAAATGAAATTTACTTTTATACGTTACGTATAAGAAAATAATACGTATTGCAAATAGTTGTCTATTGAACCATAACCTTTCTCAAGTAGAATTTTATTGAAACATTTTGTTAAGCAAGAGTTTAATAGTTTCTTTATTATTGTATGTCAACGATCTTATGATGGCGACATATCTGTATCAAATAATCAATGTATTATTATAAATTCATTATAAATTGAAGAATGTGGCTTGGATTAAAATCTATTGTATTTGAAAAACCAACATAACACATTTAAATAATAATACTGAACAAAAGCAAATTGGAACAATATTAGGTACAAGGCACCTATGCTTACAGCTCGTCTTGTTACCAATATCTCGTAGACATAAAATATTTTACAGCTGGAATTTATGTTGAATTAATGGGGATCTAAATTTTGGGGCCCTATAACTCGAGAAGTATACGGGCGATTGGATTTAAACTGCGAGCGAATTCAAATGAGATGCCAAATAATATGTGTAGCAAATTTGGTGTAAATCGCTCTGGTACCTTCAGAGGAGTAGAGGGTACAAATTTGGTTTTACGAGTGCCGACTAACATCCAGTTATATATATTTTTGGATTCAGTGCGACGAGACAAACACTTTTTGCTAAGGAAATTTTTTGATCCAAGAATGCTACAGACACACGACCGAATGCTTTAGCTTCTTCGGTACTTCGTACGGCAAGATAAAAACTACATAATACAATTCTATAAATATTTCATTGTTTTTATTATTATTTTATTGAGGGTCTCAAAGACCCCCCGGTAGCAGTTACGAAAACTATTTGTCTGTATCAGTTACGGGTTAATTGTAATTACAAATTTGCTGGCTGTGAATGCATGTTAGTGATGTGATACAGCAATGTCTGGTGCTCGTCCAATAGTTGTCTAAGCAGGAATCGTGCGTATAGTCCGTCCGTTGGGTCGGTCACGTGTCACGTGTACCTACAGCGAATGATTCACCTCCGTCGGCGGCGTCGGACTTGGACGGTGGCGAGACGACACGCGCCTCCCTGCTCCTCTGCTCCCCTCGCCCGTATACAACTCTCGGGCAGATGCAAACTGATGTGTGTAGTAGTAGATAGATAGATAGATAGAGCGATATATATAGCCAGGCATACGCATCGGCATCGGCATCGTGCCGCGCCGTGCCGCTGCAATGTAGCGTCGCCGTCGACCAGACCATCAGACTGTTTGGTACTGTTCTGTTGCGAGTTGCGCTGCGCCGCAGTCTATTTTCGTCTGTCTGCTGCCAGTTTCTTGTGCTGCCAACACTGCGCCGCCAATATCCCTGACACACATCATTATGCTAGCTGCCACCACCCTCTTGGACCACTTAGCACCCGCTGTCTACTATCGTTCACTCCTATATCATTGAATGCATTTCTCTCTACTATGTACTATGTATGCATCTGTATAGTTGTGTGTGTGTGTGTGCGCGCGTGTGACTTACGAAACAGCAGTACCCAAAACAAACACTCATCAAATATGTCACTCGCCCCCAACTGTTTATATTCGCAGTTGTTGCCATTGATTACTTTACATTTTTATGTCACTCTCTGACAATTGTTACCTTTGATTTAACGAATTCTAACTTCAATATCTAACTAATAGAAACCTGATAATAAGGTCTTCATTTTATGGAATTACTATCCATGTTTATAATTTTTCACTAATATTCTACAAAAGGTATGACCTATAATTACAGTGGGCCGTACCTGTAATTGAAATATTTCTATTGAATTATTGATATTTTAAACGGTTATTACAAACTGCATTGTTTCGTGTATTAATATTCAAGTATATATTTCTTTTGATACGTCATCGTGTAGATTACTTCTATTTAAGACTATACTCGAGTTAAAAAGAGCTAATTTGGACAAAATGAGGAGAGAAAACAGTATTTTTCTCATAACCAACGTGACTTACACAATTTATTCTGGAGCACACAAAATTCGTTGTATAACGTATGTCGGAGAGTTTATTGGATGCACACAAGTATCGCCCCTTAATTATAACGGTTTTACATCGAATTTTAATCAACGTTTACAGGAAAATTTAGCATGCGCCTTACAAAACTAAACCACATACAATAGGGGTTTTCTTTCAATGCCCTGATTAGATCTGAGTTGATCCAAACAGAACTAATCTGCAATTATACGATCCCTGATTTAGTATTTAACTTTTGCTTCCCCTCTTGCTCTAAAATAATAAAATAAGATTTCAGTAGTATATTTCGAAATATGCATCGAAATCAGTATTTGGCAGTTAATTTACGTGAAATTAGTTCAACTCAGATTATTATTATCCATGAAAGGAAAACACGTATTGTTATATTAATTGACTGCTGGAAAAGCAGCAAAAGTATCTTACTTTTCATGATTCCATTCTCTTGGTACTCATTTTCAGTAAGATATTAAATTGAAATTAATAAAAATATTGTACAAAAACTGGAGTGGTTTTCATCCGACTATCTTACACTATCACTATCCATACATAATATTGCCTTATTTTGTTAAAAAATTCTTGGTACGACTGCTAAGGAAACGGAAATTTAATTTGCAAATTTTCAAAAGTGATATTTTTGTAAATAGTAATTTGTCAAAAAAGTTGTCAGAAATTTTAATATTTTCAATTTCATTTATCTAACTCATGCAATTTACGAGACATTGAAAAAGAAGCAAGAGTAAACAGTTGTTATCAGTTGCTTCAGGTTTCAAAATAGTGCACATCTAGATCAAATGTCTTAAGTTTAAAGCTTCATAATTTTACCTTCAACAGTTTTGGCTCTAGAGTGTTAAACACACTCAGACCTCATTTAGAAAATAATCAAATTTGATTCTGGAACATTAAAATCTCGAGTTCGAAATTTTTTATTATAATATATATATATATATATATATATATATATATATATATATATATATATTTCTATTAAAAAGTTAAATTTGGCAAAATGAATAATGATGAAAATTGCGCGTGATTACTTGAAATATCTTAGTTTGTGAAAGTATCGAAGACAATGTAAGAAAACAATATATTAGATTGTGTTTAAGAAACAAGCACGTTTTCATTTAAAATGTTAGTACGTCATTTTCAAATTTGATTTTATTATTTATTTAAAATTAACTTGTGAAGGTTCTAGAAAACAAGTTTGTCAAAAAAGAAACTTTAACAAAACGTGTAGTTTCTTGATAACATCTCCATTTAAAAAAATCATTATTATTGTTATTCAAAAATTTATTATTTTAGATTTTTCGCAACATTTCATGAGGTACTACAAATGGAATTTAGTATATTCAATAAATACGAACCACTTTTTCCCTTTTTAAGATGTTACTCCAGTTTATAACTCGTTTTTTTGTCTAGTAACGGTAAATATCTATTACATTCCGAATATTAAAGCTATATATAAATAATTTCATAATACGTGCCGTCTAGAACTATACAATATATATAATATGAATGTGGCATATTTTTGATAACGAAATTGTATTATTGTAGCCGTAAGATGGTAAATGCATATTTCTTATTGGAATTTGTCATATTAATTATTTATATTTAGCTCAATATATCAGAAATTAATACATATTTACTGATGTTAGACAGAGAACCATATATAAACTGGAATAGTAATTTAATTAAAAGCTCCAGTAGGAAAAATATTATACACCCACTAATCTAACAGGCCACAAATGAGAACAGAAATGATTCGTTTTCAATTAATATGATTTCAATATGTATACAAAATTGTGAATAAACCTTTTCTTATGCTATTTCGCAATATTCTGACAACCTACATATACACATATATATTATGTATGTTTGTCAATTCATATTCGGATTATTTAGTTTGTTTGTTGAATTAATGTAATGCTAGTCATGCTTTTGGAGACAATGCATTATAAATAATATAGAAATGTGGAAAAAGATGGGTGCGTTACGTTGCGTTGCGTTGAGTTGGTAAGTGAGTAATCTGTGATTCGCTTGAGACGAATAACGTGAAGGAATGTCTCTGGCAAACTAAGTCGCACTAAATATAAAAGGGTTACTCATGTCACTATTACTCTACAACTGACTATCAGGTGACTTCATTTTCAAATTACTGAACTGAACTGAACATCATCAACTATTTTACAATCAATAGTATTCAATCATATTTCTCATTGAAAAGTTGCGAGGTGAAATATCTCCTCCACCAAAATTTACAAAAAAAATCACTGATTCAACATTTGTTATTTCATAACCAATTATATGTATACATTTATCTAGTTATTTATCAACAAACGATTTTTCACGTTCTTAAATAGCGGAAGTCACTGATACAGAAAATAAACTCGATATTTTTAAACGAAAATGCAGTAATAGGGAAGCACTACCAACATAGAATTTTAGTTTTACTTTCTTATACGCTATGTATAATAGAAAGTAATGTGATTACATAAAAAAAATCGATTACGAAATTTTAATGAATGTTTTGATGGTCCTTGAATCCATAATGACTATTTTTAGCTCGCCGCACGAAGTACAGAAGAGCTAAGGCAATCGGTTGTGTGTCTGTAGCATTCTCGGGTCAAAACATTTCATTAATAAATTTGTTTGTCTCGTCGCATTGAATCCAAATATATATATATATATATATATATATATATATATATATATATATATATATATATATATATATATATATATACGAAAAAGTGCAAGACATTTTATATCAGTAACATTTTTTTCAAATTGTGAACCCAATGGCCATAATAATTAAAAACAATTATTTTTAAATTTTTAATATTTTGCCAAGCGTGGAGTAGGACTGCTCGTATTGCATTACTTATAAGGCGAGCTGAAGGCATATTTGCTTTCTACCTATGCTTGTTTAATTTAATAATATATTATATAGATGTAAAGGGCCCCAAAAATTAATTGTATCTAGAGGCCCATTCTTGAATTATTTCTGACTATAATCGCGAATTTTCGTACAAAAAGCCCAGTGCAGGACACTGTAGATTTTTATTAGTTATCAAGGATTAAAATAAGTAATTCTACAGTCACATATGGTTGTTACATGTAGATGAATTCAGCATTAGGTGCATCTAATTTAATAGAAATATATTCATTAGATTAGCGATTGTTCGCAGCATATATGGGCGATTTGTACGCATGTATGTATGTATTTGGTTTGGCCGTGTAGTGGCATAGACACAGGTGCTCGTGTATAGGTTTAGTTATTTAGTACAGGTATCCATGCAATGCCAACGCACACGAATATAACTGAACATTTTTTGCCATCTTTGTTTTAAAATGCAATAATTTCCTAGAGTGATGTGAGCCACCGCTAGTCAGCAGTTGGTCTTGACTGCGTCGAGCGGTCTACCACAGCTCCACACGCCACTACACTACTCGTCCTTACGCACTAATAAATTATCGCGAATTTACTACACAAAATTTAGACATATTTGGCAGTAGCGAAATATCTAAATAATATAAGTAATTACATAATTTAAAATACGAAACATATTTATTATTATAGGAACAAATTTAGAGTGGCCCTCACTCGATTTTCTAAATCATCGTTTTCACTATAGGAATAAAATTGAACTCGTTGAAAGATGATGGATTAAAATGATTAGGAAAAATATAAAAATTAAGGAGGAATTTTCACAATCTCTGGTTCGAAAAATCCCCTTTTTTATTTTTTTTTTTTTTGATAGTTTGAAGGGTATAGATAATGCCTTCTAAGCAGTTATGTGATAATCCCCTGGGATAGCTGAATAAATATCGGATGAAAAATATATGTTGTAAATCTTTAAACGCGTTTTTCTCGAAACTACTTTTTTCAAACTGGGCGAACTATTTTCACAGGAACTACTCAACCGATTTGCTTGTTATTTATTTTAAATGAATGAAAATACTATTTGTTGCAGCTTATACCAACAATATGCATACATTTTTATAAATAACTATTATTTATAGCATCCTAAAGTGAATACAAAAAAAATCTCTTTCTTCACATGGCCGCCATTTTGTCAAATATGAACTAATTACACTAAATGTTGATCTAAGCTCCAGAGAATTTTATACGCTTTTAAAATCTAAAATTAAAATTGGATTCAGATGACCCGTTTATGAGATACGAGTCCGCCCGTTTAGTGGTGACCTAGACATACTCTCCGCGTTAACTTGGAAAGTTTCATATATTTTGGTGTGAAAAAAATGTTTTAATGTAGAAAAAAGACGAATAATAAAGTGGACTAAATCCAAAATTGATACCTTCATCCTAGCTAGAGAAAAAAATCATAAAAAAACATGCACTTTTTGGGCCAAATATTATATTTGAATATAATATTTAATTAATGAATAATTGTTATAAAAGGTAAAACAAATTTGTACGAATGTCGTATGTATGTGATGCATCGTGTTCTTTTGTAACAGACGCAATTGCAGTTGAATACAGTGGCGGAGAAGCGCGAAGAGCAGACGAAGGGTGGCTAATTGAACAATTAGCAGAACAAATTGTGTTATTTCTTGTTATAGAGCAGTTAGCAGACACCGCGCTTATACCATTTTTGTTTCTGTTCGTCTCGGCTGCATTTCTCCGCTTATTTCTTATTCAGTTTCCAATTATACTTTATTCTGATGCCCATTTAATATAGACCACGCGTAATTGTTCGTAATTAATTGTTAATAAAAAGAAGGCGGCTTTGCTATTAAATGGAACACAAGAACCAACTACTTATTGATGTATTTTTGAAGGATTCGTTCTGTCGCAAATAAAATTAAACACTGATCCGATTAATGTCTATGTGTGTGTGTGTGTGTGTGTGTGCGTATCGAATCTACTATCGTTAAATTCTTTCTTCTAGATGGATGCATAGCAAAACAAAACATGCCGCAATACTTGAAACATAATTACGTTTTATGTTTGCTAATATACAATTTACATTTTACACTCCCAAATTATAACGACGGATATTTCATTTTAATTCGTTATTGCCAGTTAAACAAAAAAACAAACTTTGGTACAACGCACCTATGCGTCCAGCTCGCCTTATACGTAAGATATGCGATGCGAGCAGCGATTTTTAATTATTACAATTTAAAATTATGTTATAGATATAAAAAGTCTTACAATATTTTGTAGATTACTTTTATAAAAAAATTTTAGTGTATATATTAAAATTCAAAATTATAATATTCAATAATTTCTTTCGGGCTTTGGGTTAACAATATGAAAAAATCATGTAGACATAAAATATCTTAGGATTATTAGTAGAATTTTTGTGTGTTTTAATTATTTTTATAAGTGCAGTATTACGAGGGGCTCTAAATTTTGGGGCCCTATAATTTGGGAAGTATACGGGCGATTGGATTTAAACTGCGAGCGAAATCAAATGGGATGCCAAATAGTATGTGTACGATATGGTGTGAATCGCTCCGGTACCTTCAGAGGAGTAAAGAGCACAAATTTGGTCATACGAGCGAGCGACGACTAACATCCAAGTATATAAGTTATTTATATTTTTGGATTCAGGGCGACGAGACAAACACTTTTTGTTAAGGAATTTTTTTTATACGAGAATGCTACAGACACATGACTGATTGCTTTAGCTTCTTCGATACTCCCACTTATTTATCTGTGCTTTATTTCTTGCTTATAAGCAGTAGTAAGTAAATCTTGTAATCGTGAAAAATTTCGAACATGGTATTTCTACGGTTAGACACGTTTTGAGCTTCCCTGAACCAAATGTGGCTATTTTCGGAATCACGTCTGTGTATCTGTTTATATGTATGTAGAGCCAAAACTGTGAATATAAAATTATGAAACTTCAAACTTTTGACTGAATATTTTGTGAAAACCGGGAATTTCTCGCTGAAAATTGATCATTGCCCTAAAGGCTCAAAGCGGCTAAAGACGGCCTGACTGCAGTCCAGCGTTACAACAAAAATAAATGATTAGACTTGACCATGAAATGAAGTCTTGTTCCGCCAAATTTATATGTTTCGTATGTAATTAATAAAGTGATCAGTGATGAACGCGAACATTCATGACGTAATTAACTTGTAAATTTGTTTGGTAATAAATAAAATTCATAAATCAAAATCAAACACGCCGATGTAATATAATAATCTACATCTACTGCTACAAAACTGGTTGCTATATCATGTAAATTATTTTATTAATCGCTGCGCGTATCAATTACGTAATAATTATTACTTACCTACGGAATTTAAATTCTGTAGTACATTTATGAATATTAATATATCACTCAAATCATGTTATAGTCTTTAATTTTCTGAAAAAAAATCGGTTGTGGCCAAGACTGTCTTATAATACTCACAAGTAAATCTTAAAAAAATACTTTGTGAATACATAATATTGTAGATTATTCTACAAAGATGCTTAATTTTTCTAAATTATTGTTTCAAAGAATCGTGTATAATAAGTTTGGTGTGGGACAATGAGAATGAGGTTAGGATCCGGGAGTGGTGTACGTGTGAATCCTGGAGCCGTAAAGACAGTCGTCAGACAGTCAGTCAGTCACATCTGAACACCAACACCACATCATACATATAGTGAGTTGTTAGTGAGCACAGCACAGGTTGGGAGCTAAGCTAAGCGACGACATACCACTGCAGAGTACAGATGGCCGGTCGTGTTTACCCGGTTCTCCATTTACAGTGATTCTACCCATATATGATATAGTTGCTCCTTATTCTTATATAGTATTAAAGCCAAATGTGCGGCGCGGCGCGGAATCAACTATTGATGCAGCAGCGAGGCCTTGTCGAGGTCGCGTCTATATTCTTTTCCATCAATTGTCCCCTATTATTGTCTTTGCTTTTGCTCAAACGCACTTCTTACTTTATCTAGGACTATATTATGCCACCATGCCATCTTTTCTTCCGTAATTGAATTATATACACATTCCAATGTACAATTGAAATATTTGGAAATTATATTTTTAATAAATAAAAAGTAAACACTTTAAAATTCGCAGACATTTTGATTTAGAATGAAAACGAAACGTCAGAGGATTTTAAAATAATTTAACTTTCGACTATTTCAATTCTTAATATACTATTTGGGCAGAATTAATGATTTTATCTGCCAGAATACAGTCCACTCTTCACCTATTCATGTATCTAGCCTTCTATCTGGAAGGTAAATTTGTACAACACAATTGTATGTATATGCTGGGACACTGAAAAGTTTAAAGTCCTCTCTGCTACTGGTTTATTTGATAAATAGACAAAACGAATCAAACAAATATTTTGAAAAATCTATTAAAATATTAATTTGAAGATTTGATGTGTATTTTGTGTGTTGTGTAGTTTGCACAGCAAATATAATAGCATATCTTTAATTTGCTTATTTTATACAATACAAACGACTTACAAAGAAAATAACGAAAATTAAAAATTGTGCTCACAAGGAAAACCGTGTAAGGGAAACCCCTTATTTATATAGTCCATGATTAGATTTACATTTACAAAATTATTACAAGAAAATTGGCCACCCATCAAATTATTCAATTAGATGGATCAGCGAGGGGATTGTAGTCTGTATATGATATGGGCACATGGTGCCCACGAGTTTACCTAGTAATATATAATATGAATTTTATTTATTAACCCTATATGGTTTGATTTTTATTCAGAGCAAATTTTATTACTACAGCTTTTCAAAAATTCACGAGCCGCCACTGATGTATACGTAAATAAAATGCATTAAAAATATAAATAATTTTAAAATAGTTGTTATTGTTATTATAATATGACAATTGCGGCCTTAAAACTCGGTTCAAAGTTAAATGAAATGCGCGATGAATATAGAATGAGGTATGGGATTATTTTCCTGCTTGTAGTCCCCCTTGATCAGTTGATCGTGGATCACGTAAGGTTTACGTGTCACGTAACGCATACGTTACGCATACGCCGACGCATACATACACGTACAACAGACAGAATTCCAGACTTTGCGATTGCATAGAAGACACAACAGAACAACAGTATCCTAGTTAAACATACATATATATACTCGTATATATATTGAACACCTGTGTGGGTTATTTTTTGGTAATCGATCTTAAAAACGGATCATACATTGACTTAGTAACTTTATTTCGAAATGTGTATATTACAAGTTGCGGGATAAATTGAACAGAGTAAATTAAATCTTGATTTATAAGAATATATTTTAATTTTTGACACATTTGTAAATTTTGTTTGTTCTACGCAATAAGTTAATAAGCTATGATTATTGCATTGTTTACTAATGGTAATTTAATGACATCAATGCAAACATTAATTATGCCTTAACGATAAGTAATTATTATCTGACTTTGAATCATAATCATTTTGTGTGAAATCAGGCATAAACGTGTATTATTCGAACTAGAATAACGGAAGATCTAAACAAAATAAACCTTGACACAAATAATGATACATTTTAGAATTGAAACAAAACCTATAATGAGAAGACATGTATGATTCAGAATAAAAAGTCTGGAGTGACCAGCACTCAACTTACTTATACTTAATTTTCACTATATATGTAAACTAGCTTTATTGATGTTAAATTTACTCTAACAATGTAATACTTTCTCTTATGTATAACGTATAAGAAAAGAAAAAGCGTTTAATATCATTAAACCTATATGCATTCTTCCGTATAGAAAAATGTTCGACATCTATGTGATTTTATGTGATTTATCAAGGATAGACTAGAGTAACGTCATGCAAAGTCTTTTAGAAATGCACTAATCTGATTTGAATCAACACAAACAATGGAAGTTGACTAATACGACAATTTTTATTTTGTAACAGATACTTTTGTATTTCTAGTAATTCTTTATTCACTATAATTACACTAGTTTTGTTATAAACAGTTTTAAATGAAAAAATCAGTTATCAACTAGGGCCCTTTCTAAAGAACTTTAGGTTAAATAAAAGGAAAAATTAATACCACGAGATAAATTAATTTTACGGTTCCACCCAGCAAATTATAAAAGAAAATATTTATATCACAAAAAAAAAACCTCGATATATTAATGGGAATATCCGTTTTATAGGATCCTGGGTCCAGTTTGACTATTTTTGCAATGACTTTTGTCTATTCTGTGTGTGTGTGTGTGTGTGTGTGAACGCTCTATAACCTATGCCGTTGAACATAAAATTATAACATTGTGAAAGAAACCCGTTTATTTAAAAAAAGGATATTTCCACCAGAAGTTCTTGTTTACTCTTGTCTGCATATCTCGAAAACGGCACGAGTTAGAGAAAAGTGTATCTTATAAAAGTTATAGATATGTATATTTCCAGCAACTTTTGTTTGAAAAGTTTTTTCGAAAAATGTACCATTAACTGAAAAATTGCCATTGAAAAATACTTTTCCCTAATTACCACACATACTGATATAATTTCACGGCAATGGTAGAACGAATATAATACAATAATACTATATTGCATATATAGTGAACATTAATTATAAGAAAATTGAGTGTAGGCCACTTCAGATTATTTTAAACGGAGTATGTAAAATTAATACATATGTTTCTATTGGACTGGTGTATAATATCCGCACGAAATTAGTTAATTTTATAATTTTATTTAAAACAACGTAAAACGTAATTAGGATATGGCTAAACAAAATTAACAATTAAGTAGTGTTACTTTAATGTGAAATATATTATGTATCTGAGTTTGATAAAACGGGCCTAATTAAATTTTAAAATCGTGAAACTACAAAAAACGTCACTTAAAATTTAGAATTTCTTTTTTAATAAAATTAATTTATGTAGCGCTCCCACCAAAAAATATACATACATGAAACTAACATTTTGAAAATGTTACTTTATATTAAAAAAGATTCGTTATCCGCGTCCAGTTTTATAAAATTAATTGACAACTATGCCTGCTATGATTTATAATCGCGCAAACTTACCGGCATCCGGCTATTAAAAAATAAGGTTAGACACAAAAAACAAAACCAAAAAAAAAAAAAAAGGCCACATAGTACTTCCTTTATAAAGCTATTGATCTTGTGATCAATGAAAAATCCATCCAAAACAAAACGTCCAATAGAGCATTCAATTTGTTTCCTTCACCTTTTTTTTGGGCCAAGCGTGAGAAACAATTAAAAATTTCGTGCAAGTTAAAATATAGAAAACGCAAACGTAATGCTACGGTCCAAGTGCGTTCGACAAAATTAGAACAAAAACTTAATCGGGTGTAGAAAACAAATGTACCAACAGAGTAACAGAGATACAGCCATAGGCAGAGTAAAACAAAGATCTTGACACTAAATTCTTTTAAAATTTATAATTAATTGTATTAATTTTGTTTCTGTGAATGCTAGCATTGCTTGCCATAATACAAATTAGCATATTATTTGTGATTTTCTAATTTAAATTCCTATTTGGTTCGCTGTGTATACAGCTTAAATCAAGAAATGAGCAAAACACTAGTATTATTATAGTAATGCGGATTGAAGAGAGTTCTGAAGCACATTGAAGACAGTTGCAAATGCGGTTAAAACATAAACAGAATAACTGACCCTATATACATTTATATTTGTGTTGGCGAAATGCAAGAAAACAATATAATTGAGTTCTATTTATGAAAAAGTAGAACAGTGGAACTGCCGAAAAAACGGCGTTCACTTTTGGCTCAGCGTATTTCATGTAACCGTGAGACTGAGAGGGTGGTACGAAAATAAATTAGCGACAGCGACATTTGATGTGTGCCAGTCACACCGACCGACCGACAGACCGACCGACCGACCGACAGACCGACTGTAGGTAAACACATCAACGAAACGCTAACTGGGGCGCATCCCAAATTAAAAACGCCCGTTATACGCGTCTATAGGCTCGTTCTTCGTCGTTGTCATGTAGTCATTCTGGATTCAGATCAAAAATCGCACGAACCGCAGACACGAAATGGAAACGCTCCAAACTGTGAATCCGGTCTTTAAAAAATGAACGTTATTCGTTAATTAAATATTTACTCTACCGTGTAAAATGACTGATTGCCTACTCTGCCAAACATTTTATTATTGTACACCACTACACAAACATTACGATTTACTTTCTTCTACAAATGTATATAAGGAAGTATTGTAACCAGCAAACATTTAAAACTCGAGATATTAACGGAAATACACGTTTAAACCATCCCTGAATGGAATATGACAATATTTGGACTGACGCCTGGTTGTGTGTGTGTATATATGTGTGCATGTGTATATATGTGTGTGTGCGTGAACGCTCTATAGGTGTGCACCTACTAGTTTTGAAAACAATATCTTATCCGGAAGTAATCGATTAATCTTACTATTATTTCAATATCTTGGAAATGGAATGAATTAGAGAAAATGTTATTCTTGTAAAAGTTGAAGCTGTTTAAATATCTAGCAACTTTTGTTTAAAAAGTTTTTTCGTAATATGGTCCATTTACTGAAAAATCACCTTTGAAAATAGACATGTTTTCCTAGTTACCACACATATTGATATGGTTGCAAGGTTATCTAAAATGAATTTAAAACAAATTAAAGCAATATTATATTTAATACCATTTAATATAATATTGCTATCCACTCCAGCTTTTATGTTTTAGTGATATTACTGCATATTTCCATCACTTGTACGTATCTAATAATAGAATCGTACAATTGCAATTTGAAATTTTTCTGCTACTTAAAGAAATCAGTGTACTGTTTCAATAGCTAAACGTTCGTTACAGTATTTAACCAGAACATTATTATTCATATGACTAATCGCCAATGGTTCGCAATCGTAATCATCATTTAAATCATTATGAAGTCGCCAATATATGTTAGCATGATGTAAACTCGATGTTTCAAAGTCAAGTCTAAACGACACTAGCAAAACAGTAGAAAGAACTATATTTATACAATCTTTTACGCATAAAATCTTATATTTAAATAATAATTTTTAACTTCAGTACGAACTACCTAAGAAGCTAAAGCAATCGGTAGTGTGTTTGTAGCATTATCGGATCAAAAAAATTCATTAACAAAAAGTGTTTGTCTTGTCGCCTTGAATCCAAAAAGTATATAACTCATATACTTGGATGTTAGTCGTCGCTCGCTCGTATGACCAAATTTGTGCCCTCTACTCCTCTGAAGGTACCGGAGCAATTAACACCAAATTTGGTACACAAATTATTTGGCATCCTATTTGAATCCGCTCGCAGTTTAAATACAATCGCCTATATACTTCCCGATTTATAGGGCCCTAAAATTTGAAGCCCCCCTTAATACTGCCTTTATAAAAATAATTTAAACACACAAAAATTCTACTAATAATTCTAAGATATTTTATGTCTACAAAATATTTTTATATTGCTTATCCAAAGGCCATAAAAAAATATTAAATATTATAATTATGAATTTTAAAATATGCACTACAAATGGAATTTTATTTAAATAATTTACAAAATATTGTAAGATTTTTTATATCTATAACATTTTTTGAAATTGTTAACCTAAAGGTTATTATAATTTAAAATCGCTCGCATCGCATATATTACTTATAAGGCAAGCTGGACGCATAGGTGCGTTGTACCTAAACTTGTTTATGAACTAATTAATATAAAATGTAAGGTGGTCTTTAATTGACTTTCTTATAGTTTTATTATCTATATCATATAATATTTCCTAACGATTGCCATAGAGCAATATAAAAATGGTAAATTTGGTGACAATTAAAATCCAGGTATAAATTCGTAGACAATTTGTAATATCTGGTGTGCCCAGCCTACTGTGACCAATATTCTTCACTTTTTTCTACATCCCAATAAGTGAGCACAAAAAGTAGAATGCAAAACCAGAACAAGAAAAAAAAAACTAAAAACAAAACAGTTTCATTACAGAAACAAAAGAATCGCTCGAGACATCTGCAATTATTTCGCATATTACCTAATGACGTTATAGTTTTAATAACATGCAAATTGAGTTTTTGTGTTTCAAGGTTAACAATGATGATCGTCTGCCCGATAGTAATAACAACGATTGTGATCTGAACTGTGCGCAAAAAGGGATCCGACTTTTACTTGCATTTCGTTCGGCAGGGCAGACGTACTGTAATACACCATAGCATAGGCCTAATTATTAAATATGGACGAGCACCTGTCCCAGGGGAACTCAACCCGATATTTAGGCACATTTGGGCAGTAGACCCTTCGCTTTAGCGAATTTGACGTATGTTCCCAGATTGTCGCAGATAAGCGCTGTTTTTTAACGAATTTTGGCTGGCTCATGTCTAGCTGGGGCTTACAATCAATTACTGACCAGGGTCGCATTTATTATTATTGTCTCGTATCAGAACCGTATCCCGAGGCTTTTCAAATTTACTTATGGAACGGATTTTCAAAAATCGCCACCTGACTTTCTCATACGTTATGTATAAAATAAAATATTATGATCACAATACAATCGACCTCGGTTATGGGAATACCTAAATCCAGTTTGACTATTTATAAGAATAGTCGAGCGAGGGCCACTTCAAATTTCAAATTCATACATTTACCAGTCATATTTGCCGAAATTGGGATAAAATTCAGATATGTTTTGTATAACTATGGCAATTAATCATTTTTTAGTTAAAATTGCGTTTAAAACAAGCTTAGATATAACGCAGTTATGCGTCCAGCTCGCCTTATAAGTAATATATGCGATGCGAGCATTATGGCCATTTGTAAAATTGTTCTAGATATAATAAGTCTTACAAATTTTGTAAATGATTTTGATAAAAACTAATTTAGTGCATAATTTAAAATTCAAAATTATAATATTTAATAATTTTTTATCGTCTTTCGGTTAACAATATGAAAAAATCTTGTGGATATAAAATATCTTAGATTTATTAGTAAAATTTTTAGGTGTTTTAATTATTTTTATAAGGGCAGTGTTAAGGGGGGCTCCAAATTTTGGGGCCCTATAACTCGAGAAGTATACAGACAATTAGATTTAAACTGCGAGCAGATTCAAATAGGATACCAGATAATATGTGTCTTCAGAGGTGTAGAGGACACAAATTTGGTCTTACGAGCGGAGCGACGACTAACAACCAAGTATATAAGTTATATATATTTTTGGATTCAGGGCGACGAGACAAACACTTTTTGTTAAGGAAATGTTTTGATCTAAGAATGCTTTAGCTTCTTTCGTACGACGAGCTAAAAATTATGAAAATCGGCCGATAGAATATTAGGTAAAATAGGGAAGTGATTGAAAGATGAGTAAAAAGTGAAAAATGTCTATATATGGTTGTAATGGTATATGAATGTGTGAGAGTGGGTTCGATATTCGAAGTCGTTCTCGTAGATGCATACTTATACAATATCGGAGGTATCGGTATAATAGTCTCAATTATCGGATTTGCACATAATAGTGTATGGTCCGTTGGTCTCCGCTCCGACCGACGTCACCAGCTAATACTTGTAAACTGATTGTTTGTTGTGCCATACGCTCCCACAGGCAGAGGCAGAGGCAGCCGCAGCCGTACCTAACCTCACTAAACGTACGTGAGAACCAACGCAACACACACATGTACATATACACTCGATACCCATTGATACATTCCAGCATATATCATATTTGCTTCCTCTAAACTTTACTTGCAAACTTAGACCAAATACAAAACGATGATAATCATTTAAGATTTATTCACAGCTGAACAATTTCGAATTAAAAATAATAATTCAGTTTGTTTTTACGACCAATAATGCTAGCGGTCACAGCATTTATAATTAATGCGCTAATTTTGTTGCTTTATTTGTCATAAAACTGGAATAGCATTTGTAATTTCTAATCTTAATTACTAATTAACTCGCCGTAAATGCTAATTTAGATTCTTTAATATCTTATAATAGATTTCTTTTTCGCCAAATATTTGAGAAACAAGCAAAGGTACACGCACCAATGCCCTCAGCTCACCTTATAATCTATTTGGTGGATAATTAAAATATAATTAAAAACAATAATGAATACAGAAATTATTACAAGAATACGGTTATTGTTATTTTTTTCCTTGAAAGATCAATCCAATGCATGCGTACGCGCTACAATTCTTTAAATTTCACAATTATTATTATTAATAATTTTTTTCTGGTCATCGAGTTAACACTTTGTATAAATGTTAATATTATAAAATGCAGAATATTTTAAATACATATTTAAAAAAAATGTTATTTTATTATAGCCTTTGGGTTAACAATTTGAAGAAAATTTGTATATATAAAATAATTTAGGTGACAAAGAGGATATAAAAATATGTTTTCCATATTGAATTTAAGAAATAATAATACAAGCATTGAATCAGAATACATAATGGTTAATATAATATCGTGTGAATTAAAAAATGGCTTCATAATAACATTGATTCCATATTTGTAATGTTTCTAAACAAACCTATTTCTGAACTGTACAAACCGGTATCGAAGTACGTACGAGTTACTGAAGTAGAACACATGTACACGAGAAACAAGCGAAATCCGTTCGCGAACATCTGAATATTGCTAAAAAGAATGCTAAATCATCGCAAGGTTCCTTTTCAAACAAAATAGAATACCTACCCAAACAAACAACGTACGCCATTTTGTTTCATCAAAACTAAGTTATAGTTGGCCTCACGAGAACTCAAGGGATCGTCTTAAAACGATAATCCTACTAGTACACCCCTATTACTACACAGATACATGTAAACGACAATGATTCTAATTCCGAATCTGATTTAGAGTAGTTATAATTTTTTAAATTATGTATTACATTTGTAAGATTCTATTTAATAATAATAATAATTTTCGGTCTAGAAATTCGTCCTTGTAAAACTAGTGCGAGTTCATGATGATGAGCATAATGTGTTTATTTGTATTTTTATTATCTATGGGCGGATAATTGTTTTATGGCGATCCCTTGAATTCTCGTGAGGCGAACTACACGTAAAATGCGCACACTTTAAATGAAATGCAAAGAAATAAAAAGTATACCACTGATTTTTTAAATAGAATATTATAATAGAATGTTATCAAATAACTAAGGAATTTCTGATAAGTAAATTCACTCGATTACCGTAATTCATATTTCATGTGAAATTATTGATCAGTATCGATAACAAAAATAATCGCGGAATACATTTCTACGAATTATATTTTATTCAATAAGATATTGCACATTATTTGGTAATTGTTTGATACAATAATTGTTAGGTATCAAAGTTCAAATACCTTAATGTTTACGATGTCATAAACGATGTTAGTGGAAATGGACACATACATTTCTTTATGTATGAATTGAATTGTATAAATATTTATTTTATTTGTATTTGAAGGTTACATATTAAAATACGCCAGGCGCCGTTTTTCCAAATGTATTTACAAACGAAATTAAATGCTTAGCTCTCTTTTTCGGTTGTTCTCTGTATTAACTATAAAGACAAGCTTCTTTTTACAGTGTAGGTGGTAATCCAAGATACACATTGTCAAAATGAAATGAAATATCAAAGACGGAGAAAATTACGAAAATACAAAAACCGTGTAAGGGAAATGCCTTATTTATATAGTGTAATTATGATTCTCTATCCATCAAATTATTCAATTAGAAAGAGGGATCGGTGAGGTGTATATGATATGGACACACAGTGCCCACGAGTTAACCTAGTATTAATAGAATCGTCGTATAGCTGAGCATTTGACCATAAATCTAGGAAAATAAATATGTTCCCACAAGTTGTTTCAAATGTGTGTTCGTTTAGACTAGTTTAGAGATTAGTGGGGAGATTATATAGGATTGTGAGTCGATAAAAACTAAGAGTATTTGTTCGATAGCAGAAGAGGGTTACAATAAAAAGTGATTCCCGTTGCGAGCGATCGACCGCAGCGACGGTTGAATACACCAAAGTTAACTTTGTTTACTGCATCAATCAGTAAATCATTAAGTTTGGGCTTCGCGTATGCATATGTCACACAGTGGAGTCAGACATGTTTAAAATAAGAGTGCAACGGATGGATCAACTTTCGTTCATTCTCGGCGCGATGTTAGCGTTAACGGGCGATGTTATTTTCGGATTATCTCAAGGTTTACGTTAAATACCTGCACACGAATTCTCCCGTAAATAATTCGTAAGGCGTTCCACCACTCATCTGCCCATACGTATCTAAATTTAATGGAACCGCCGCCGATAGAAAAGGGCAATACTCTCGACAAAGTATTCTGCGCTGCCCGTCCATCTTTGAAGTATTTAATTATCAAATTATTATTATAGATAGTGAAGGTATCAGAAATGTTTAGTGCTGCTCTTGGCACTCTTGACAGAATGATCGACGTTGTTTCTATTGCTATCCTAACTGGTACGTTCGCTGGTAGTATTTGAAGAAATTCATAAATTCTATTTCAAGCAGTGGCAATATAAGTTTTCTCTGCTCAGTTTCGTTGTTTACCAAACTATAGAATTTCAACTTTATATTTAGGAATAAATTTGTAAGTAATAGTCAAACTAACATATTTTCCAACAAAGTTGTTGATTTGTTTTTCTGAAGGCAGGTTTTATTTAAATATGTCAGATATATATATTAGAAAAAGATTTCAGAAACAGTAATTTTTATTCCTATAAGAATTTTTAGAAGAAATGAGTAAAAAAAAAAATAGAAAAAGGGTGAAACTTACGTCTTTTCTTGTGGACAACTTCGCGAATCTTTTGGACCTTCTTGTTGTTGTACAACACTGGTGGTCCGATGACCGTGTAGTTGTGCATGGCGACACTTTCAAGGAAGAAGATGTAATCCTTGCCGTTGTCCAGATCAGCCCTGACCAGGCCGTGCACTAATTTATTCTCACAGCCCCTGCGTTTGCCGACCGCAAAATGCAGCCGCAACATTTCAGTGATGTTCGCGCCGAAATGCGATTCGTTCTTATGGATTTTTTTCACTTCAACGGTGACGCCATACTTAGTCGTTACATTCGTATTTAGCTTCGATCGGATGCGACCTTGAATGATTATTTTCGCGTAGTAGGCTCTGGTGGCAATGTCCTGTCCAGGACAGAACTTCTCGCCGCTGTTGTTCTTATTATTATTATTCTTTCGGCGATCGTCCGCCGTCTGGCCGGTCGCTCGTCTCGCGCGCACCAGGTCGCCTCTGTCGTCATGCTCGACGTGTGTCGCTGCTGCGTTCACACGTCGCTGCTTCGTTTTGTTTGTGTTAATACTGTTCCTGTCGTCTGGTCGGAGCGTGTAGGTGGAGTGTAGAAGCGCATCCCTCCGTTTCCGCCGCCGCTCGTACGGCCACCGTATGTGGAGGCGCCGGTTGCGCCGCTGCTGCTGCTGGGGCGGCTCATAGTAGTAGCGGTGGTGCTGCTGGTGCTCATGATGCCCGACCTCCTCGCCCAACGCGACAAAATCATTATTTTTATTATTATTATTATTGGGATGAGAGTTACTGTTGATCATTCTCGTTATAAAGTCGTTGTAGTCGTGTTGCGCCTCCTGTTTTATACTATACGAGGTAAATGGATACTTTTTGTTATTATTATGGTCCGTCAGTGTGACCAATCTATCTGTGTGGAAACCGGAACAACTTAAAAATACTAAAATCACTAGGAATATAAAACATACACATTTCTCGTACGATAATTTATACATGTCTAGAGATGGGAGCGGGTTGTCAGCGAGCTGTCCCCAAATTGCGCGCACGACGCACAGCTAATATCACTAAATATGTAAGTGTAGAATTCGCGTATATGTATTAACGGCGACAGGGGCGGGCTGCTGGGTCCGTCGTGTTCGTTGTTGCTTGTTTGTGTCGCTCCGCCGATGCACAGTTCGTCAGTGTAGCGACGCACGGGTGCCTTACTTCGTCAGACTGTTGGAGATCTTCGTGATCCGACATCTTTCGTTGGGAGCAAGCTGTCTGTGGTGCCGGTGCCGGTGCCTGAGCCTTAGCGAGCACTTATACCCCAACAACATTAGGTCGTCGCTCTATTCAGGGGGTGCACACACACACAATGCCTTGTTCACTGCTCCTGTCCGCAAACACACACGATGGACCATTCGCTGTTTCACATTCTGTGCGCGAGAACGTGTCTGTACGACTCAGACGAGATAATTGATTTACGTCAATAAATCAATTGTGTGTGTGTGTGTGTGTCCTTATGCTACTTTAACATTCGACCCCCAAATTATATCGCTTCTGTATAGCAGACACCACTTATTTTATGCAGTGTGACAATTTTATTTGTGTAGAAACAGTACGCTCAATTCATAAAAATGAAAACAGGTGTAGACGACACTGTTCCCGTCGTGAAAGAAAAAAAAACAAAATGTAACACGAGTTGACACTATATTTAGTAACGCACTGGAACGATGCTCCTGTTTCGACCGTTCAGAGACAAAAGTGTAATTTACACCATTTGATGCCGAAACAAATCACACACTGATCGAATGATGTTAGCCGCGCACTCTGCCGTAAATAAATGACGGCGGAAACTTTTGTTTTAGAGCAGTTGAGTGACGCGTCGCGGTGTACCGCACAACAATGTTTGACGAACCGGATCGTGCCGCAGCAGACGGAACAACAATTCAATCGAGTCGCGGGCGGCGCTGGCGCTGACGGAGGCTATAGTGGCCACTATAGGGTTGCTGGCTCATTTAGTAGTAAAGATGCGTGTGGCGAGGGCGTTTTGTTGTAATCGGACGGTGTTCGCGCTTCTACAGCTCAAACTGCACTGCTGATCCGAGCCGCTGGCCGGTTGACGCCTCTAGTGGCAGCGCGCCGAACGCACTCCGCCTGTCGGGATGTTTCGCTCGCGGCTTTTTTTGCGAATCTTGCGTACATTATCATCCACTATGCGTCGGATTCGAACTCATTACTTACTTTACCCTAAACTTATCTAACGACTATTACTGCCTAGACACACTGGCAGATCACCCATAAGGTGTTATGGGCAATCGCCTATAGAACCCCCGATTGAGACAAGGCTCACACGAAGTAATCAAAGAAGAAAAAAAAATTACACTTAAAGCCTTAATCCGTCACTGCCTAAACATATTTCAACAAATTGCTATTTCATATATTTCATAAACATTTCCTTATTGGTTTAGTTTCGTGAATTGACCAATAAATCATTTTAGATTTTCAAAATTTCATTCGTTATACAAAATATATTTGTTAGTTATTTTTACTTTCTTATACGCAGTAATAAGTAAGTGTTGTAATCATAATAAATGTCGAACTCGAGATTTCAACGTATAAATACGTTTTGACCCTCCCTGAATCAAATGTGACTATTTTCAGAATGGCATTTATGTGTTTGTGTGTCTGTTGAACGTAAAATTGTGAAATTTCAAACTTAAGACTTGTATATGGTCTAGATGTGCACCCTTTATATTTGAAAAGAATATTCCAACTGGAAGTGCATATTTACTCCATGCATTTTTTGTCTTTCGTCCAATATCAATAGAACGGCTGCACTAATGGCAAAAGTAGTTATTTTCATAATGAAAGATAATAATATTTCACAAATGTTTTGTATGAAAAATTTCTTCATAAAATATACCAGTTACGAGAAAATTACTACAGAAAATCTTAAATGATCTCATGGGATTATATTTAATAAATCGTATGAACTATACCTGTGAACATTTTGAGAAGGAAACAAAATAGACTCAAATTATTTGTTATTTATCATTTTGCAAAGGTTATCACAAATAGATAGACTGAGAACGTTCATCAAGCATATTGGTTATTGAAATTAAATATTTAAAAATAGTACATATTGAATATTATTCTTGAATATATTAATAAGGTGAATATTAAAGAAGTAATCTATAATTTATATTGATAAGCTATATGGTACAATTTCAGAGTATTACAGTTTGTTTGGGATAATCGAGTGCAGCCCACTCTACATTTTTAGCTGACCGTATATGTTATAAAAATGAGGACACTTTATTTTTACTGTTCGAGCTCTTCGTCTTAAAAACTATGTTATCATTTTAGTAAATAAGATCAAAGTAGGAAATTTTAATCAGGTTACTGAATAAAAATTATTATTTATATACATATGGCGCCAAGATAATCATGATAATTTCAAAATTATTATTGTTTTTATAAGATAACTTATCTATATATTCAATCAATATGTATAAAAATCACTTGCACTAAGCTAACAAATCTTTTGATGTAAATGTACTTTATATTATAATTATTCATTATTTTTAAGTATTTGTCATTCAGCAAAAACAGAATTTGCTATACAATAAAAAATTAACCATTACTGACAGAGCAGAGTTAGAAAATAAAATAATCTTCAAAGAGTTAAAAATATTAAAATGTTTAGTAAGTTTTGTTTGAAAAGATTCTCCTAAAAATGTACCATTTACTGAGAAATCATATACTGTTTCACGGGAATCAGGATGATTTTAAAACAAAATATAGCAATATATTATTAATTTGATAATGATAGTTTAAGAAAGTCGAGTAAAGACCACTTTAGATTTTATAAAATAGAGTGTAAATAATTTCCAAGAAAACCAGTGATGAATTTAATCATTTTGTCATGTTTAATCAATTCTACGTAACGTGAGAAGCGAATTCCAAAATGTATATCTACGTACGCGTGGAATCATTTTAATGAATGGAACTTACAATCTTATCTTTTTATTCATAAACCATATTTTTGTTTAATTGCATTTCTGATTTTTGTTTCGTGAAACAGTAAAATTAGTCAAGAGTGACGTCTTAATGTTTAGCTATAATTAATGCTTTTATAAAATTTAATTTCAATTTGGGTTATTATTTTGATGAACGAATAATGACCTCGAGATTTTAACGGAAATACACCTTTAATCTATACTGAATTGATATTGAGTAACATCTTAACCGGAAGTTATGGTTTCCTTGTGTAACTTTTTCGATATCTCGGATATTATATGAAAAATAATATTGTTTCATAGGAGACATTGCAGAAATTAAATAAAGTAATTTTATATACATATATGTATATAATTACGTATGTGAAAGTCGAGTACAGGCCACTCAAGTTTTCTTTTTGGATAGTCGCATCGTGTGTATGAAAGTTTCAAATAAAACTCGAGCAATATTATATGTATATGAGAAATGGTCGAGTTTATAAATTCTGTTAATGACCGTGAAATATTCGAAGATTTTTTAAATGTGGCGTTACATTTTTCGTATCTGTTCCAATATAGCCTTGCATATGTTGAGTGTTGACAGATATAGAGCATTTCCTAAGTTGCGTCAATACTAGAAGATACATAAGTTATAATCTATCTAGCATCTAGATTTTAGATTTTAGTTTCCTGGTGAGACAATGATATGCACTCGTGAATTACTTACAAAGCGATCATCGCCACTTAAAGGATTATTAACTGCTCCTCCGAAACCGCTTATATTTTTACATTCTTATACGTACTGGATATAAGAAAGTATTGACATTTAAAAAAAGAAACCTTTAAACCCTCTTATACGTACTGAACAGACAAGAATATTGTTATCGCAAAAAAAAAGGACAAGATTCGGTACGTACCGATGCGTCCAGCTCGCATTATGAGTAATATATGCGATGCGAGCAGCAGTTTTTAATTATTATGCCCGTTTGGTTAACAATTTGAAAACATTGCATTGTAGAATATTTTGATAATTTTTTTTTAAAGTACGTAATTTAATATTCAAAATTATAATATATAATAATTCTTTTCCGGCTTTGGGTTAACAATATAAAAAATTCTTGTAGATATAAAATATCTTATAATTTTTAGTAGAATTTTTGGGTTTATGCATTATTTTTATAAAGGCAGTATTAAGGGAGGCTTTAAATTTTGAGGCCCTATAACTCGGAAAGTTTACAGACAATAGGGTCTAAACTGCGAATGGATTCAAATAGGATGCCAAATAATATGTGTACCAAATTTGGTGTAAATCGCTCCAGTACCTTCAGAGGGGTAGAGCGCAAAAATTTGATCTTACGAGCGAGCGACGACTAACATCCAAGTATATAAGTTTATATATTTTTGGATTCAGGGCGACGAGACAAACACTTTTTGTTAAGGAAATTTTTTGAATGCTACATTCGCTAAATTTGAGAATGCTACAGACACACGACCGAATGCTTAAGCTTTTTCGGCGAGCTAAAAAGATTCTATTGAATTTTTATGGAAATATAGATTTTTAGTATATATATATATATATATATATATATATATATATATATATATATATATATATATATATATATATATATATATATTATATATGTTGAATATAAAGTATCAGAAACCCCAGTGAAGGCCACTCCAGATGCTTTAAATGGTTCAAGTACTTATGCGGTTCTGTCTTCGTTCCGAAAAACACTTGAATATTGATTGATGTGTATACCTTTGCGACAAACTGTATTAGAACAATTCTGCAGTGGCAAATACTAGATTCTCGTACAGTAAAGATTATTTTGTGTAATTCTCCTTTTTTGAGTATGTCCCCAATATTCGTATATGTAAGTAAACCTAAATAGAGCCACCGGTTCCCGAATACTGCGTCCCGAACACTACATAGACACATATACATACATATTCTTAGTATCTGTCGTGTTTATGAGCGAAGTGCGAATGAAACAAACCATTTTCTGTTTTACTTTTAAATGTCAGACCAACCAAGACCCAAGAGATCTAGGTTTCGTACCGATTTGGACAGAGATTATAAATAGTCACTACTACACACACACGAAACGACGGCGCTTTTAGATGCACCGCGACGCCGGCGACGGCATGTGCAGCAATGTCTGTGTGTTTTTAGTGGCGCTATACCTTTATGACGAATGTGTAAATGAAACAAGTCTTTTAAAATTGTCGGTGACATGTTTGTTTATTTCCGTTGTCATCTATGATTAATGGAGTACACGCAAATCTCCTCTTATGTATTTCATACAATTCAATCTTACATTTTTTTAATTTTTTTTTTTTAATTTTAGAACATAACACCAATGTTACATATTTTATTCTTGAATTGTTGTTGCTCTTACTTGGTGAAATATCTTATAAATAGTGATAAAATAATACACTTGGTTTTACTTTCACAAATAATTTATTGATAACATAATTAAGATTCGCTGTACAATACCAAGTATGTATGTACATTTTCAAAAAATATAGTGTAAATGTTAACAAGTTTAGGCATAACGCACCTATGCGTTCAGCTCGCTTTATTAATTGTTTTTAACTATTATGGTCTTTTGGTTAATAATTTGACAAAATGCTATAGCTATAAAATGTCTTGCAATTATTTGTAGATTATTTTGATAAAAATAAAAAAATTGAGTGCATATTTCAAAATTATAATTTTTTATGGCCTATTGTTGATATAAAATATTTTAGAAATATTCGTAAAATATGTAGGTGTTTAAATTATTTTTATTAGGGCAGTATTAAGGGAAGTTCTAAATTTTGAGGCCCTCGGGAAATATATGGGTGATTAGATTTATACTGCGAGCGGATTCAAATGGGATACCAGATAATATCTGTAGCAAATTTGGTGTGAATCGCTCCGGTACCTTCAGAGGAGTAGAGGGCACAAATTTGGTCTTACGAGCGAGCGACAACTAACATCCAAGTATATGAGTTTTATATATTTTTGGATTCAGGGCGACGAGACATACACTTTTGGTTAAGGAAAATGTTTGATGATTGAGAATGCTACAGACACACGACCGATTGTTTTAACTTCAGTTTTAACAGAATATTATAATTGAATTAATTAAGACATTCTGGGAAAAATTAATTAAGCATTTGTCAGGGCTTGGATCTGAGACCTTCCGGAAGGTCGAACTGGGGCGACCTCGAAATTAAATTCTAACAATCGTTTTCTCATTATCCCTACACTTTTTATTTTCTTATATGTAATGCAATGAAATTTTATTAGAATTATCCATTTTGAGGGTTACAGAAAAAGTAAATCTTATAAAAGTTAAATATATTAAAATGCCTAGAAACTTTTCATAACAGGTTTTTATTCGAAAAATATATCATTTATTGAAAAAACTTTATTATAAAAATTGTTAAATTACGGCAATGGTAAAATGATTTAAAATCACGATACAGAGAAAACTAAGTATAAGAAGGTCGAGTGAAGGACACTCCAGTGCTCAATGAGGCTCAAGGTATAATTTGAACACGTTCTTATAGTACCTGATTTAGATTAATAGTTAGATTTGTGACTAGTTTACGCACAAGTTGGGTTGGGTTTATTTAAGGCGGTCTATATTATTTATGTAGAATGCAGGTTTCCTTGAATTAAGTTCAATTCTGTTCAAGAGACTTTCATAGCAAACATCGTATATCACTATGTTTATTGACATATCGTTTAAAAATAACAATTACTAGAAAATTTGTGCTGCTTCAAAAATATAAGTACAGAACGAACATAACGCTCACTTGAAAACAAATTGCTATTTAGGTGTGTACATATATTTTATTTTCTATTATTATTCAACCCAATTAAGGGTTTCAACATTTTTTTAGAAATATATTATTTCGGAATCTGTTTCTACTACGTATGTATAATACTACGAACATAAAACATAGCACATTTGAGTTTTACTCGTTTCTACAAAATATAGTGTTTATTTTGTTAGTTAAGTTCCGGGATTTTTAAAATAATAAGCATTTTTATGCTATTTCGTAACGCATATGTTCGTTTGAACTCACAAAAAATAAAATAAATATCATTACAACTAAGGGTAGCCCCCCCCCCCCTTATCTACTTAGAGCCCCTAGGGCCAAGGACCTAGGCCAATGATTAATGTGGAGATCCCAGTAAAAATTCCCGGTATTCACAAAATCAATTTCTTTTTCTGGCCCTCGAGTGGACAATCTGAAATATGTGGGGTGGCCTGCACTCGATTTTTTGAAGCGTAGTATTCACTAGAAATATTTAGCTTATTATTTTATTACGTTATCAAATACCGTTTCTTCAATATATAATATAGATATTTTTTCTTTAATATTCAAGTTATCAATATATATTTAAATATAATTTTTAATACATACTGTTTTCCAAAATATATTTCAATGTTTCTGTCAATCTATTTGTGTTAACAGGCGGAAAATGACCTATACAATATTTCTATATTGTTTCTCTGTCAAAAAGTTTTAGGCAAAGTTCAAACATATTAATAAAAAAATATATCTTATAAATGCATTTCTATGACAACATAAATATGAATTTTAAGATTTTCCGTATCAGTTTTCTCGTAACTGGTACGTTTTTTTAAGAAACTTTTCAAACAAAAGTTGTGCGAAATATTAATATCTTTCATTATAAACATGACTATTTTTGCCATAAGTGCAGGCATTCTAGTGATATTGATGATAAAACAAAAAATGCACTTTCGGTTTAAATATTCATTTCAAAAGTAGCTGGTGCATATCTAGATTCACAGTTATACGTTCGACAGTATTGGCTCTATAGCGTTCACAGACACACAGACGTCATTTCGAAAATACTCACATTCGATTCAGGGAAGGTTAAAACGTGTATATCCGTTGAAATCTGAACTATTTGAAGATCCATCATATGTTCAATATTTATTGAAATTTGCCGCCCCCCAGAATTTACCACCCTGGGTCCGTTACCCCTGTGAAAATTCAAAGCTGTATATGAAAGTAAAAATTGAGAATGCAAAAATGATTTATTTTGGGTACCTATCAACCAAACAAATAATATTGAACAAAACGTAATATTTTGATGAGTAGATATCTAGTGGAGAATGAAGAATCAAGCATCGTGAGAAATGAAAAGTGATGTACTATATAGTTTGTTTACGTCTACATTCCTGGTGCGGACCGAAAGTTTTGATTGCTTATCCAATTAATTAGCTCCTTTGTCTGTTTTATAAACGGCTGACTTGAATCTATTTTATCATCATCGTGTTCGTCTACTCGTATATACAAGAATATCGTATCGTCTGCGATTACTTTGTGTTAAGTATCGCACATTTATATTATCTATCAGACTAGTAGCAATAAGTATTTTTGCGTTGACTCCGAGACACAATGTTTGTCAAACTTTTGATGATTGGCGACGGCGCCTATACGATAGTGACACTCAAACTGATATCTGTTTTATTTGCATTTTTACCGTTTCATATCGCTCGGCCGCCATTCGACTGCAATCCACTTCAAACATACAATGTACTTTAATTACCTTACATTATCTTTACAATGTAATAAATATTCTATTTTCACGAAGTTTAAAAGAATTGAAATCAAGAAATTTTCAAAGGAAAATGCATTTGCCTTAAGGTGATATTAATTTGGGTCGAAATTATCATTCCTTTTTAAATATTTTTCAATATCTTGAAGTATGTCCTTCATAGTGGTTTTGTGATAATCCCCTGTGATAGCGAATAAATGTAAGATGCAAAATATTTAAGTTATCCAGTATATATATATATATGTTGTAAATCTATAAACGCGATTTTCTCGATACTACTATTTTCAAACTGGGCAAGTTTCTCAGGAACTACTCGACCGATTTGCTTGTTCTTTATTTTAAATGAAAGTAAATACAATTTGTTGCCGCTTAAACCAACAATATGCATACATTTTTATAGATAACTATTACTTACAGCACCCTAAAGTGAAAACAAAACTCGAAAAAGAAAACATGTTCCTTCACATGGCCGCCATTTTGTCAAATATTAACTTTACACACCAAATGTTAGCATAAGCTCCAGAGAATTCTATACACTTTTAGAATCTAACATTAAAATTGTATTCAGGTGACTCGTTTATGAGTTCGCCCGTTTAGTGGTGACCTAGACATACTTTCTGCGTTATCTAGAAAAATTTCATATATATTTTCACGAATTTATTTTTCATTATAGACCAAATGACCAGCAATAAAATGGACTAAACTCTCAAATGGATTCCATAATCCTTGCCTGAGATAAAATTTCATAAAAATCATGCAATTATTGGGTCAAATTTTAAGATATTGTATTACAAGATTATTTATATAAATCTTAAAAGTCTGAAATCAATAGATCTTAACCGTTGCTAGACAAAGAACGAGATATAAACAAGACGAGCACCTTAAACAAAATAAATCATAGTGATAGTAAAAATACAAGATAATCGAGTGAAGGCTACTCCATTTTCTTTTATTTTAGCAATCGTAGGTGTAAGTTAAAACAAAATTTAAAATTATTATAAAAACAGATAGTCAAAGGACACGAAAGTCAAGTGTAGGCTACTCCAGCTGTGTTCTTCTAAAAAATATTGATTGAATTTCGGCGGGAAGTTGTTGTTCCACATAGATCTATTTTGCAATGGGTCATTACCGATTGAAAAAGGAAGAGAAAATGTAAATGCAACATCTCAGCTATAGTGTATAGAGAGAGAGACTGTATTAAAATGTCTTTGTAAATAAAGCCGTTTCTTATTCCTAAATGATTGTTGAAGTCAGTAACCTTTCGCAGACTTTTACGTGATAAAGTAAAACTGTATAAACCACCCTTAGAATTCAGTGCAGCAAGTCTTCTCCGTACACCAGCGTGTATCTACAATGAGACACTGAAATATGTTTGTGGTAAAAGTTGGTCGTGTACCAACATTGAAATGCAGTACGACTTTCGCCAAACCGTAACAGTTCCTTTGGCATTTTTCCCGGATCATTGCAGTCACATAATTATGGTATAGAATATACGCGAACCATAAATATAGTTCAGACTCAAATTTTCATAAGGCAAACGAAATATATTTTCTAATTTGTAGATGTACATAAAACTTCGAATATAAAATGTTTATGATATCGATAGTAAATATTTAATGAAAGATTGATTTTATATATCAATAAAATATATGGCATATTTTACGATCAATCATCCAAACTCGCATTCTGCCAACAACATTTTATGCTAAAATTTATGTTTATTATGAACAAAATGGAGCCTAAAGCCTATGAACCATAGACTATGCTCAGAACTGGGCAACATCAATTCCAAGTGGAATTGAATTCATAATTCACAATTCAACCAAGTCTATTATGTGAATTTGTGTCATAAGTTATTAATGAAATATATATAATAATTCAAAAGGAATGATTTTTTATTATATATCAAAGATAATTTGGCAATTTTCCCTTACTATAGTAATAAATGTATGTGTCCGAAAAAACAATTTGGATATTGGATTCGAAACGTTTTGTATAAGTTGTAAATAACGAAAGCTATGATAAGAATAGCATATAATGTATATATTAACAAGCAGAATACAAATTAAAAACTAAACATTATTATAGCTTGCAGACTATAATAAAGCTATTTTAAATATAACGGAGTGTTTATGATTCCGATTTTTAAAACCGAATTTATGTTTGCTGGGTTCGTGAGGTCATTTGTATGTCAGTAGCGCGTGTTTCACAATGTTTAGCTCGTCGCACGGCAGTACAAAGGAGCTGTAGTGTTCGGTCGTGTATCGATAGCTGTCTGTCTGTCTGTCTGTCTGTCTGGTCTGTCTGTCTGTCTGTCTGTCTGTCTGTCTGTCTGTCTGGTCTGTCTGTCTGGTCTGTCTGTCTGTCTGTCTGTCTGTCTGTCTGTCTGTCTGGTCTGTCTGTCTGTCTGTCTGTCTGTCTGTCTGTCTGGTCTGTCTGTCTGTCTGGTCTGTCTGTCTGTCTGTCTGTCTGTCTGTCTGTCTGTCTGTCTGTCTGTCTGTCTGTCTGTCTGTCTGTATGTCTGTCTGTCTGTCTGTCTGTCTGTCTGTCTGTCTGTCTGTCTGTCTGTCTGTCTGTCTGTCTGTCTGTCTGTCTGTCTGTCTGGTCTGTCTGGTCTGTCTGTCTGTCTGTCTGTCTGTCTGTCTGTCTGTCTGTCTGTCTGTCTGTCTGTCTGTCTGTCTGTCTGTCTGGTCTGTCTGTCTGTCTGTCTGTCTGTCTGTCTGTCTGTCTGTCTGTCTGGTCTGTCTGTCTGTCTGTCTGTCTGTCTGTCTGTCTGTCTGTCTGTCTGTCTGTCTGTCTGTCTGTCTGTCTGTCTGGTCTGTCTGTCTGGTCTGTCTGTCTGTCTGTCTGACCGGTAGTCCGGTAGTACATGTTTACTCTATACATTTTTTGTTCTATCTTCTAATAAATCCCGGGACAAATCCTCTTATCTTTGAAAAGAGTTGTTTTCAAAGGAAAGTGCTTGTATATTCGTGAAAATTTTGCAAATATTTCGAAAACGACACGAGTTAGAGAAAAACATATATAATAATAGTTAAAGATATTAAAATTTTCAGCAACTTTTGTTTGAATAGTATTATTGAAAAATGTACCATTTACAAAGAATTCACCTTTGAAAATAGAATATTATATGTACTTGTTTCCTTAGTTGGTCAAATTAGTATAGTTTTATGGCAATTGTAGTCCACATTATTTTTAATTTTGTTCCACCACATTGATTATACGATGAACTGAAAGCATTGGCGCTAGTTATTTTCTTAACATCTTTTATCATATTTTACCTTAAACAGAAACAAATTTTGTAACACATTTTTGTTATATAAGTAAATATTTCGAATGCCTATAATTTTAAATAATCAGTGAAGTCATACTGATTATATTATGTTAAATTATAATTCCAGGCGTCGCGTCGTTCGACCAGAGCACGCTGGGAAATATCAACTCGAGACACATTTCGCATTAAACACTAACCCTTTCCCCGGCGAACCCTCTGACCGGACAGCATCCCCGTGAGCGGGTCCGGTGTTGGAAAGCTCTTGCCGGGCGTCGCGTCGCAGGCAAACGCACGCTGAAATCTGATGTTGGTACAGTGGAGACGCTGGCGCCAGGGCGTCGCGCTACAACGGCGCCACCAGCAAACCACAGCGGCGCCCAAAACTACGATCAATCTAACTACAGACACTAACCATGTAAATGTCTTTTTCGGGCGATTCTTCTTATTATCCTCCGGTAGATGCGCAAATATCGATATTTTACTATATCACCCTTTACTTACTTTCTGTTCGTTCTTGCGATAGTTTTTTTGTTTTTTATTTTTTATCAACTTACAACTTTCCATATTATTTAGACCCGTGGTTCGTTATTCTTATTCGCAGTTTCAGTTTGTTTGTGTTGGAGAATGGGGACGATTATTTTTATCAGTTTCGCTTGATTCTGTCGAATATTCGACAACTTTTCATATTACGTTCGGAATATGACAATGCTTTTTTTTTCTATCCTTGATATCTAATTCGACAACCATCATCCTTATAATAAACAAAATAAACATTGACTTCAATGATAGGGTAACATTTGGCTCATCAATTTTTATTAGTTTTTCTTGATTCAGTTATCAAACTTTTCATATTAGGTTCCTTATTTAACGTATCTTCTAGATCAACTTGTTACGTCATTATTATCGACTTTATAGGTCGCGATTTACCATCGAAATTCTTCACAGAATACAAAAAAAAAAATTGAGTCAATTTCGTTTCCCTGTCAAAATATTGGCAGGCATTCTACAAATGATTTATTAGATATAATCTCCAAACATGGGTATCTATGGCATCATATATAATATAAATAAGATTTGCTGTAACAGTTTTCTCGTATACTTTGTACATCTTTTTAAGAAACTGATATTTCATCGTAAACATTACTGATCAGCCTGTAATAATTATGTTTCCTGAACTTATGAAGTAAATTTGATTCAGAATGTCATGTAATATACATGAAATTCACTGAAATAAATGTAAACATATAATTAGCCACTGGTTACAGGAAAACTAATAGGTTGATTGGTCTTAATTAATTAGTTTAGATAATTTTTGTAATTGTACACATGTTTGTTCACTATGAATGGTAGATCAAGGTAACCAGTTGTATAATTACACAATAATTGAAAACATAGAAATATGCATTCAGTGTTGCAACAGCGAGCAGTGCAGATGTAAAGGTGTTTCACTCCCGGTTCCAGTCGAGGTGCTATGCTTCATTCGTCGAAATAGTGACAACTATTTACAATATCAATATCCAAATAAAATCAACGATATAATCACGTGTTCCGCTTCCGGTTTCAGACGAGATGCTTTATTCAACAAAATCGTGAGTACTATTCACGATATCGAACTTAAATCGACGATTTATGGTGCAATTCTGAGCAAATTTATGCATCTATAAGTACAATCCGTAAAATATTGATAGTGTAATATATATTTTAATTGAACTGCAAATAATTTCTAAACTGATTCTATAAGATATATCGAATATAATACATGATATGTGTAATTAATAATACTAAAATATGTCTCCATTAAAGAACTACAGCTTTTTCAAAATCTTACTGATTCTTAACATTTCTATACCCTTAAAAACAATATGCAATCTTTACAATTTGTAGGTTCTATTTTGTTGTTCTGACTAATTTGCTCGCGTGTCCTGTGGGACGAAATGCAGGATACATTCTTTTTCTTCAGGTACTTTATAAGAAAGGGCCTATTTTGAATGTATTTATTTTTTATCTCCGAAACTGTGAATTAAAATACAGTATTTTTTATGCAATCGAATGGTTTTGTTTGCAAAATTTTGGGATTACCATTTGGAAGCGGTAGTTATCTAACGAGTTGGGTGAAGCACTGAGAGAAAATATTCGAAAATCCAGATATGCTCTGTCGGACCCATTCGCGTCTAGACGCTTAATCATAACGTTTTCCTGTCTATCACAGTATCATTTACTAGCAAAAACTTTTCCTATTTCTTTGCGAAAACTTTCCGAAGGACGACTGATAACAAATAATGTTACCCATCCAGATAGAAAATAAAATGACAAACACTCAAGTTGAAATACGAAAGATAATCTTACGGAAAGAAATTTATACAGTTTTTGACAAAGAATTCTTTGTAAAATATCTGTCCCAATCTGACAACATACATATGTATAGGTAAAATAGAAAATAGGTATACCAACTTGTTCTTATTGGTTTAATATGTTATTCTTAGAGCACAATAGTGATATGTTTTATTACATAATTTTGTAAAATTCGTCCTAATCCATCATTTTTCTTTATTATAAGTGAAATGAACAATCAGTGCAGGAGAAACGAACTAAGCTACATAGTAAAAGGCAATGATTAGAGGATAAAGGTAAAGCTTTAAAATGCAAATGAATGAGGGCCAATAATGGTATGCGTATATATATAGATAGGTATAGAGTGCGCGCTCTGTTTTATATACCTACTAACATCACTAATAACAATCGACTGAACAATCGTCGTTGTGAACTATAACAACAGATGAATCACGAAATAACAACATATGAGAGACGACGCCGACTTGATAAAACATGCAAGAATGCGCGCCGAGAACGATCGGCATTTCTGTAATTGGCCGAAAATTCGGGCGCGACAGACACACAGGCATCCACACACACACACACACACACACCACATACTTGCATATTATAATATGTTCATGTGTGTGTGTGTGCGTGTGTGTGTGTGTCGTGTGCAACAATGTATGTCACCCACCTCGAGCCACGCGCTTGCAAACGTTCAATTTGTATTAGGTGTGTAATTAGGCTTTTTTAAATTGTTCAAATGTTTGCTCTTCCCTTACAACCAAACCGTAACTTTGGTCACGCAAATAATATAAATATCTACACTTGTTTCGCTTTATATTTTATATAGCTTATTCGTAAAAAAAATTCATGAGTTTAACCTCTGTTTTGACTGATTGCGCTATGCCTCTTAAAATACAAAGAATATATGGAATGTATTGCTAATTGTTTGTTAAGGGTAGTTTGTTGTGTATCAGCCGGCAATTGTTGATCTGGTTGTTTCGCTGTGAAAGCTATCTCTGTTTCGCGTCGCAGTCTTTCTCAGTTCGATAACAAACGACTGTGGCGACATCTGAATTGCTAATGTCACAAAACAATAACATAACGGTCCTTCGGCGGCCTCTTGATGTTTTGTATGTTTTATACACACATATAAAGTCATAGGTATGCGCGTGTAGGTGCAAGTGAGACAGAAAATTGATCAGAAGATATGTAGGTATATTGTGAATCGCGCACCTATTTACGTATGTATCGTATGTATGTATGTATGTACAGGGTGTATTATGGTATGCACGGAATGCTCCTACATTCATACATAAAAACTATCTATACTTACTATTATATTGGTCATATTTGAGCTAAGCATCACTTCAATACAATTAATCCTTATATATACCAACATACGTATATTTCTTTTTAGCTCGCCGTACGTAGTACCGAAGAAGCTAAAGCATTCGGTTGTGTGTCTATAGCATTCTCGGATCAAAACATTTCATTAGTGTTTGTCTCGTCGCACAGTGGAGTATTTCTATGTAAAACCTGGCCAAAAGTCGAAAAATTAAACTATCGTAAAAAATCCAACATATTTTTTTTAAGATAGTTCGATAAATTTACCACACTACTCAACACATTTCGCTGCCCTAACTGTAATAATAACAATTCAAATTGAGCATTTGCGCGAACCGCACCTCTTTGCATTTGCTACTGTAGCCGCGCTGTTGTTTTTACAGTCCCTAGTAACTATTCCAATTTGTGTGAGTGTGCAGTAAAATTCTGGAATCAAAATGTTGGAAAATGTTGAAGAAGGTATAAATAGTATTATATACAATATAAAGTTTGTTGTTTTATAAATATAAATTCGTTTTCTGTGTCATTTTATTTGAGGTTATTAATAAAATAGTTGAATGGCATTGTACTTGTACAGAAAATAGTGTTTTCGTAATGTTGTCGGGCCATGTCGGGCAACAACTCTTACACAAATAAAAAATAGAGGTGTTCCTTTAGCTGATTCAAAAAAAAAATTCCACCCATGTATACACATTTATTTTTGGCAATGATTTTAACCCCATCACTATCAGTGATACATATACGCGCAAATAACATATACACAATCACAATTTCATTGTGCGTGGGTCTCATAGGGTATCTTGTTTGAGGTCGGAGAATCCGAATTTGAAATCAGTTTTTCAAAATTCAAAATGGCGTATCCAATATGGAGGATCGAAATTTGATAAATCGATTTGGATTTAAATTAATATCGCTATTGTATGGATTATTACGTCTCGTCGCTGAATTTGTCAATCTATGTAATATATTTAATTGATTATTGAATAATATAATTTACCAAAAATATTGAGCATTTTCTCTCCAACCTCTGACCATTAGTTAAATAATGGAACTCATTTGCTGTCGCTACACCTATCTATTAATAATATAACTCATGATTACTTATGTTAAAACATTCACATACAATAAACAAACACCCAACATCGCTTTTTTGTTTATTTCCAGTCGTTTGAACTATTAAAATAAAAGTTTTTTTTTTTTTAATTTATATCCAACATATGGGATCGGCCATTTTGAATCTTGTAATTTTGATACTAGATTCATGGATCAGTGACCAAAGGAACCACCTTAGCTAATTATTAGACAGATTTAAAGCATTTTTTAGAACTTTAATCCGCCATATTGGATCGGCCATTTTTTATTTCCTAATTTTGATATCAGATTCGTAATCGACAACCCAAAATACCTCCGTGTACAAATTTTTATGCAAATTGGAGCATTTCTTAGAATTTTATCCGCCATATTGGATCGGCCATTTTGAATTTTCTAATTTTGATAACAGATTCGTGAATAGCGACCCCAAAAACCCCCAAGTACCAGTTTTGGTATCAACAGAAGTGGTTTAAGGGGTTTTGGCCAGGTATTCGGGGTAAATACTCCACTGTGCGTCGCCCTGAATCCAAACATATATATAACTTATATACTTGGATGTTAGTCGTCGCTCGCTCGTAGGACCAAATTTGTGCCCTCTACTCAAATTTGCAACACATATTATTTAGCATCCCATTTAAATCCGTTCGCAGTTAAAATCCAATCGCTTGTATACTTCTCAAGTTATAGGGCCCCAAATTTTGAAACCCCCCTTAATACTGTTCTAATAAAAATACCCAAAAAATCTATTAAAAATTCTAAGATATTTTATATCTACAAGACTATTTCATATTATTGACCAAAAGGCCGTAAAAAATTATTTAACATTATAATTTTGAATTTTAAAATACACTTAATTTTTTTTTTTTAATATAATAATTTACAAAAATGGTGAAACTACTTATATCTACAACAATTTTTTAAAGGCCATAATAAATAATAATAAATATATATATAAAATACATTCAAATTCAATTAAATTTACTAAATTTTGTTAAATTACATTAATTTTAGTTGTAGTATTACAGTAAAAATGAAGTAAATTTACATCAATTTTTAACAATGTATGTTACATTTACGTTTCCTTTGTTACTATACATATTGATATTGTTTCACGGCAATCTAGCATGAATTTAAATCAAATTATAGCAATATGTTTCAAAAACTCCAACTTTACGGAATCATTAACTTTTACATTTAAAATGGACTTTTCGCATTTTCGACGAATCAATATTACGACTGCGCTTTGATCGATATAGATAATAGTTATTCTCTTATATTCGGTAAGTTATAAAATTATTCAATATCGGTAATTAGTTTCGTAAGATTTCAATATTTACGTAAAATAGCAAAATAAGAAACACGACAGCCTAAAGTAGATTTAAATGTGTGATAAGTTGTGCGACGCACCATGAAATAGTATTATAATCTATGTATATTAAAACTTACGCTTATGCTACTAAAATTGTTTATCTATAACCTAAAAATCTGTCCGCATTTCTATCGCATAAGCCGTAACCGTGAAATCTAAAGCCGTGTGAAATTAAAAATTTAAATTAAAAACAATTATATTCAATGTTAAACAACCGTAAATAAATGTATAAAATTAATTTCATTAAAGCAACAAGGGGAGCGAATTTTCGTTCATATCTCCAAGTTGATGGCAGTGGCTAATGTAAACATACATTAATTTATTTTTACAAATTAAATATTATAAAGAAGCGCGCAATAAAGTCTCACGTCAATTATAACCTTTAAAAATAATGACTCTTGTTAGACGGTGAGAATCTGTTATTGTTTACGCATCAAAAAAATTCATTCTGAAGTGATACACAATATTGGTATATCAAATTAGTACGCGCTAGTCGGCCAGCCAGTTAAACAACCTAATTCACTGTGCAACGAAGGGTTCGATTCGAGCTGGCCGTCTGGAGGATTCGTGAGAAAAATTAAAATATCTATTTCCCAGTTTTAAAAAACAATATAGTTTATTTACACAATGGACGTCTAGTGCCATGTAAAATTTATTTTATTGTTTACTATGTACGTAATTAAGTGGTAAAAGCAGGCACTAACACAGAAGCAAATTCGTTATTGCTTTTAAAATGTTCATAATTTACATTGTCTTATGAACAAATTAGTTTACTATATAAGCAAAATCTTATTTAGTAAACTGAACCTTCAAAGATAATTAGACAAAATGGCTACTCTTGGTATTGAAGTAATATTAATTTGAAAGTGTTTAGCCGTTGTTGGTAATGTCCGGTATTTGTTGGTTGTCGCTGTGAAGGTGATTCAATTGTGTTGTACCTACCAGGTAGCGGTAATCCTCTCGGTGTGTCAGCGAGCACGACTTCCTAAATCAGGGTTACTTTCGTTAGCACCTACTGAACAAGGGCTGTAAAATCACCATATTTATCCTGAGATAGAAAATAGAATACAGATCACATTCTTGCCGCACGCGTTTGTGCACCCCTGCCAAGAAAGTTGCGTTCACACGGTATTTGAGCATAAACCGGGTGCATATTCGACAAAAGTAAATCTGTGTTTGAATGCCAGCGCATGTTTAACTAAGATAATTTGTCAGATTTCTTTCTTTACTGACAATACATTTTACTGATGTTTATTAAAAAGTACCGCTAAATGGGCTTGTAGGTATTTAAACTACATGGGTCTATAATAATATATTCTTATTGCTAGTATATAAATATAGCTAAATAATAGCTATAGTATATCCTCTGTCCAACATTATGGTTTACATGTTTAGTCGTACGAAGTACAGAAGAGTTAAAGAAAGCGGTCATGTATTTCCTTAACAAAAAGTGTTTGTCTCGTCGCCCTGAATCCAAAAATATTTATAACTTATATACTTGGATGTAAATTGTCGCTCGCTCGCTGAAGGTACCGAAGCAATTTGAACCAAAATTGTTACACATATTATTTAGCATCCCATTTGAATCCGTTCGCAGTTTAAATTCAATCGCCCGTATATTTCCCAAGTTATAGGGCCCCAAAATTTAAAAACCCCCTTAATGCTGTCCTTATAAAAAAAAATTAAATTACCCAAATATTCTACTAAAAATTCTAAGATATTCTATATCTACAATATTTTTTCTTGTTATTAACCCAAAGGCCGTAAAAAATATTAAATATTATAATTTTGAATTTCAAAGGTACCAAAGCAATTGAACTTCCCGAGTTATAGGGTCCCAAAATTTAGAGCCCCCCTTAATCCTCACCTTATAAAAATAATTAAAACATCCATAAATTCAAAAAGAAGTTCTAAGATATTTTATATCTACAAGATGTTTTCATATTAGTAACTCAAAAGCCAAAAATAAATATTTATAATTATAATTTTAAATTTTCGTTTGATTATATCAAAAAAATCTACAAAAATTTGTAAGACTTTTTATGTGTATCACATTTTTTCCAAACTATGAACCCAAAGTGCATAATAATTAAATCAATTAATTTTTAAAACCTGAACAAGGAACGCTGTTCGCGTCGCATATATTATTTATAAGGCGAGCTGAAGACATAGGTGCCTTGTACCAATAATAAAATACTTTTGAATTGAATTGAAAATAAACCCAAAGGCCATAAAAAAATAAGTAAAATAATAATTTTATATTTTCATTGATTTTTATAATATACCAAATAGAGAAAATCTTCAATAAATTATAAGAGATTTTATATCTATAACGTTTATTTAAGTTATAAACCAAAAGGCCAGAAAAATATTATTATAAATTATAATTTCAAATACATAATAAATATAGTGCATATATATGCGTTGAGTTGAATGTTCGCATGATTGCAACAATGAATTCTGGCTTCCATGTTTATCAATAAATCAATAACAATTGCATTTATTATCATTATTGTTGTATAACATTTTATCTTTTCAAGAATCACTGGTTATAAATATATATTCTTCCTTAAGTACAACAGTGGCTAATTAATGTTCACATGATTGCAACAATTAATTCTGACTTCCATGTTTGTTAATAAATCAATAACAATTGCATTTATTATTATTATTGTTTTATAACATTTTATCTTTTCATAAATCACTGGTTATGAATATATATTCTTCCTTAAATACAACAGTGGCTAATAACATATTACATAAAGAACCAAATTAAATACCAAATAGATTATATGGCGAGCTGAAGGCATTGGTAGCTGTACCTATGCTAGTTAAATTGTATATCAAAATAATATGCTTGTGCTGATTAATGGATAGCACTGCGTATAATTTGTTCTTGTGATGTTTCATTGTTAGGTTGAATCTCTTCAAAAAACCTTCAATATTTACATCCGTTTTGTAAAAGAATTACAAAATTAATTAACAATTAATAGCTGTTTTTGTTTCAACGAACCAAATTGAAATCAATTTGAACCGAGATGCAAGTCACTGTTTTTTTTTTTAATTTGCCAAAAAAATCTGGAATACATAATTTGTTTATTAATTACGCAAATTTTATGAATATTAAATTTTAATATAGTTTAAAGACAAATTAATGATGACAGTCTCATATACCATAATTTAGAACAGAGGGTCCTATAATTTTGCAAATATTTACAAACTTGTGAAAACGATATCGAAACTACGTTTAGAGAAGTATACGGACAGGTAGAAAAATAACAACTTATTTGTTATGATAATAGTGTCAGGTGTACGCAGATGGACACATTTTAAATTGAATCTTTAAATATTGGGAAATTCCGCATTTACAAATGGAAATTCCGGGATATAGGTACCGTAATAATACCTACTGGGTCTATTTATCTAGCGAGGTATTACAACAGTCAGAAGTTACCTTGAACAAAATACGTGCTTGTCCTTTAAAATAAACATATTTCCCATCTTCATAATTGCAATAATAAATCCGATTTGAAAACTTGTACAAACAAGTCTCTTTGAGTTAAGAATTAAGCGCTATAGGTGGGGAAAAAGTGCTAATTCAAAAATATAGTTTTGAGATAGATGATGGCTAATTACTATTATTATTAATGTATTGTAAATTTGAAGGTTTGATTGGTGATTGAAAATAATAAAGCGTGAAGTGCCCTACACTTAACTTTCTTATACCTAGTTTTTATTATATATGTAGTATAATGCTTTAAAATCATTCTACCATTACCATGAAACAATATCGATGGGTGTGCTAGGGAAACGTAAATGTATTATTTGGCTATTTTCAAAAATGGCATTTTTTTTGAAAAATAATTTCCAACAAAAGTTGCTTACAATTTTAATATCTTTAGCTATTATAATTCTTTTTTTCTAACTCGTGGGCAAACTAGAACTTCCGGTTGAAATTTACTTTTTAAAAATAAATTTTCTTTTCAGGGATATATAAATTTTAAATTTAAAACACCATATTTTTATGTTTAATGGTATTGACTGTTAATTGTAAGGTGTTCACATAGACAGACAGACACACTAGACGTCATTGAGACAATTGTTAAAATGGGTTCAGGGACCTTCAAAATGAATATTTCCATTAAAATGTATGGGCTGACTTTTGTTTTTGTCATCTATACTTTCTTTTATATGTATCCAGTGGCTGGCATAGGGAAGGCATTGTGGGCTTCCACCCCTTCTGATGTTTTCAGTAGAGGGGGACTTAGCCTCCCTTAGAAAACCCATAACAGCTTTAAAAATAAATAAATAATTGTATATTACATAGATATAAGTATATTATATTCAATCAAGCCTCCGCCTCCCTGTTCCAAAATAGTTTCGGAGTCTTTTTATGTAACGTATAAAAATGTAAAAATAAAATAGTGAAATACTTGGTAGTGTCACAAATATATATCAATGGGCGATTATTTACATTTTATACCATTGTCAGGAACAATAATCAGATGTAATTGAGACTCATTAGCATCTTACCACCAGCTAGCGTTTTGCTAAGTGAAATCGATAATTAATTCGCAGTGAATAAATTGGTAGTGAAACATTCAAATATTCGAATTTAAAAGTCCATTGTTTCCAGGATCCGGTCATCGCTGTGTATATCCGAAATTAAAATGTTAGTGTTCGTCATCTCTCGGACAGCGTAAGAACTGCTACTGGTACAGAACATCGATTTTAGCAAAACCTTGTTGCATCGGTGTTTGGGTTGCAGCCAAACTTGCTAGATGTCAGCATCATATCTGAATCCATGAATAGACTCAGTTGTTACTGAAGCTATCTAAAATGATGTATTCTGTAGTCTTGTTGATTTTCAGGATTTACAGGAAATTCCAACACAATTTTGTCAAATCGGTCATAAATTCAACTTTTAAACTCGGCTTATGCACCAATCACCATTCAAAAAACTATAAACACCTAGCGGCCAACCAAGGAAGACACAAGTCCGTAATAAACGTAGTATATTTAATGTCTGGTTCATAACTTGGCTAGATGTGTTGCTATTTATTCATAGGTAGTAGCATAATATTTGCAAGTGACGGACTCAAGCAGCCAGTTATATAAACACTTTCAATATATTTATTCCCGCTGTTTAGACGCCTGCGTGTCTCTTTGTGTGTGAACGCCAACATGCAATTATGATATTTTGAATTTAAAATTAGAGAAAGAAAATCTCATATTTTTGAAATTAATATTTCAACCCGAAATGCTTGTTTAACTGTGTTATTTTTTGCACATCTCGAAGAGGACACGAGTTAAAAAAAATGTTAATTTTATAATAGTTCAAGAAATTAAAATTTCTATCAATTATTGCTTGTAAATTTTGTTAAAGAATTGCATGTAAATTTAACTATATTACATTTACGTTTTCCATGTAGATATTGTTTCATGATAATGGTAGAATGAATTTAAAACAGAATTAAGTTATATTATATATATGGTGAAAACTAAGTATAAGAATGTTGAGTTTTAGATACTCCGGATTATTTGGAATCAGAACGACGAGATAAGAACAATTTATTTTGGAAAATTTAATCCGAGCATATTACAGATACACGACTCAATGCATTAGCTCTTCTGTGCGTCGTACAGCGACCATAAAATTATTTATTGTTGTAAATAAATGTCAATTTTGTATAATAATAAATATCAGTTCAATAAAGTATTCCATATTTTTTGTGAAGGTGACTTTTCTTTCCAATAATCGTAAACCAACTTTCAATATTTCACTGCAATATTTTTTTTATTATTGACTAGACATATATGAGACAACATAAAATAAATAAAATCGGAAAAAACTCGCATTCAAAGCTTGGATATAAGAAAAAAGTAATATTGAAAAATAGAGAATTGGAGAAAAGAAATGTTGGTCTAGGAGGAAAGGAAGTCGTTCATATGGCGAAATCAATATTCAATGGTAGTGGTATAGTGGTAGTGGTAGTGGCTGCTCCCCTGTGGCAATCAGGCGACTTTCCGACAGATTTATGAAAATATTTGTCTGATTCGGCAGTTATTTTAAATATTCTCCGGAATCATTTGATTATGCAGATACTTGTGACATAAAAAACAAGAATCCGGCCGTCTTCTCGAGAACTTCGCCGCGATATTTATTTTTATGATCGGCAACGGCCGCCACACAACTACGATTAAGAAAATGCCGGTTCGAATTTTCCGATAGACCCCCCCTTTCCTTCTTCACCCGGTACACGATGCTTATTCTTCTTTTTCAACATTTCCGAACTTGATAAGCGCTCCTCCAGTTTACCATACGCACTCGGTCTGCTGTTTTATATATATATATATATATATATATATATATATATATATATATATATATATATATATATATATATATATATATATATATATATATTAAATCGGTGAGTTGTATTTACCGAATCTACTTACTTTTCAAAATTTTGACATTTTAATAAACAACTTGATTTTAAATTTTACAGTAGCACATAATTTTTTTTAAATGTTAAATTACTAAATTATTATATTTTAAAATGTAAATAGGTCATTTTTCTCAATGTTTTGGTGCATAGTATAATATTTAAAATAAATTCAGTGACGGTCGATTTTCACAATGGCACAAGCCCCTGAAAAAATGGCCAGGTCCCGTCACTAGTACTAGTAGTAGAATCATATAAACAAAGTGTTCTATACACACATTCATTCATACAAACACATACATCTGCTTATGTATATATAAAATTTGTAGGATTATGTGTATATAAACGATAAAAAATATTTAATTTCTTATTATCGTGATTGGAGAAAATTCCACAAATTAATAATAAGAATGTGTCACCATTGTCACAAAATTATAAAATAATAATAATAAATTAGTTTATTTATATATATATCCGTTTAAATTGGGTTTTAGATCACCGTGAATTACCCAGTATTTTAACCCCGGTGGTCCTGGACCAGCGTTGCAATTATGTTGATCTGGTCAAGTAAAGACGGCGTTCGATGTAGCTACAATCGAGAAATTTGAAGCTCGTGGCACAGATTGTACAAAAGAGCTATAGTATTCGATCGTTTATCCATATCAATCTAATAATCAAAATGATTTTTGTACAAAAAAATCGATTTAAGTCTTTTAATTACATAAATAAATATAACTCATATATGTAATTGGATGTTATGTTACTTGCACGTCAGACATTCTTGAAATTAATATATATATAAAAATTCTTATACGAATGTATATAAGTAAGTATTGTAATAATGAAAATTTTTGAACACTAATAATTTAAATAATAATCTTATGTATCAAGCTCGACACACAACTGAATACTAAAGTTTGTTGGGATATATTATGCATATATCTCAAAGAGAATCTGAACAATGACAAGCAAAAGTAGTTCAATCTTAATAATTAAACCAACTGCCAGTTATATTTGGGGTAAAAACTTTTCTTGTGCCAGAGATACGAAATAAAACTATATAGTTACGAAACGGCGGTGGCAAAAACAATTATTTTTACTACGCCAACTTCGTAGTCGTTTTACGACGGTTCAATCGTTTTACAACCGGCGTCCTGTGGGACCAATCAGCTTTAAACTGGAGCGGTCGCCATATTGAACCATAAACCAATAGCAATTAGCCATAAAACGTTTACAGTGTCACAAATACCACAGACTTCACATCGCGTTATACAAGATGCTGGCATTCACATTCCCTTTCCCTAGCTCCCAACATCATCGTTATTATATATACCAAGTGTGAATATTTCCCTCACAGAAATAATTTTCTCGCGCCAACTTTTTATTTGTTAGTTTTTATTTCGGTATCATAAAGTAATAACAGTTTGAATTATTTTTTGCCTGATACTAGTTTTAATTTTACTTTCTTATACGAGATATATATATATATATATATATATATATATATATATATATATATATATATATATATATATATATATATATACACGTATTTCGGGTGTACAAGATTTTAACAATATAATACTTTAATTGTAAATAAATATATCTAAAAGCAAGCACTATAAAGTGATTTTCCAACTTCGTAAAAGTAAGTTGGTGTTTGTTTTGTATCAAAAGCAAATCGCTTTTGGCGTAAAACAAAATAAAACTAAACTTATGAAAATTTCTTTTCCATGAAAATTGTCGCCGCATCATCCAGAAATCCAGTTACAAGTCGAGCAATTTTTGCAAACGATTTTCTTCACTATGTATGTATGTATGTATACCCTACTGCTACTGTTATCGTTTTGTGTTAGTGTGTTGTATAAGGTTTATTATAATGGGGTGTTTTACATGTTTATTGGGTTGAAATGGGAGCCATTTAGACTGCCCCCGGGGGCAGTTGCGACGGCAGCGACAACGCCACCACACTAACGGCCAGAGTAACTCAATGTGCTAACGCGCTAACTCACTTTCGTGCTTGTGGTTTGCGAGCCTTGCCGTGCGGTGCTACGCTAATTAAAATCGCTTTTTCAATTCAAAAACAAATTACTTTCTCTCCATAAATAAATACCTCTAACTCTTGTGTCGCATACTAAACATTGTTAGCTCGCCGTACGAACTACCGAAGAAGCTAAAGCAATCGGTTGTGTGTCTGTAGCATTCTCGGATCAAAACATTTCCTCGTCGCCCTGAATCCAAAAATATATATAACTTATACACTTGGATGTTAGTCGTCGCTCCCACGTAAGACCAAATTTGTGCCCTCTACTCCTCTGAAGGTATCGGTGCGATTCACACCAAATTTGGTACACATATTACTTGGCACCCCATTTGCATTCGCTCGCAGTTTAAATCCAATCGTCTGTATACCTCCCGAGTTATAAGGCCCCAAAATTTGGAAAATTCTACTAAAAAATTTAAGATGTTTTATATCTACAAGCTTCTTTCATATTGTTAAGCCAAAAGGCCATAAAATAATGTTAAATATTATAATATTGAATTTTAAAATATGTACCAAAATAATTACAAAAAATTATAACACATTTTTAAATTGTTAACCAAAAGGCCATAGTAATTAAAAACTGCTGCTCGCAACGCATATATTACTCGTAAGGCGAGCTGGACACATAGATGCGTTGTACCTAAGCTTGTTTATATTCTAATTGTAAATTAGCAATAACAATATTTATGATATTTATGGACCTGGTTTATACAAAACTCGCTTAAACAACGTATCTCTGTTCGAAAATTTACATAACTTCCTTATATACATGCGTATAAGAAAGTAAAGATATATATGGCTAGTTATAGAAATAAGGCAATAAAAAAGACATCCCGGCTTGAAATTAGCCATAAATCATGTTTCGTTCTGACATTAGGAAAGCCGCGATTTAATAAAATTCCGTGAAACATATAAACGACATCCAATAAACAACACATTCGACTTGTCTTATTCAAAAAGAAGTAACGATCGAAACAAAAACAAAATAAAACAAAACAGAAAATGGTTTGCGTCATTATAAATCGTTTAGGAGTGTTTCCGAGCAGGGAAGACTGGAAGAGACGCCTCGTGAATTCTACGTGCAAAAGGTGATGCCAGCGCTGCTCCAGGCGGACAGATAATGAACTGAGGCGAGATTGGACCTGGAAAACACTTGACAATCAATTCGCTGCACTGCTGCCGCTGCCGTGCCGTTTATACTTCGATGGCAAGTAAGTAAGTACACTCCAAAAGGAAAACATCAGGGGAGATTTTGTGGCCCAAGGATTTTCTGTCTGGCTATTTTAAACCGACGCATAAGCGGATTATTAGGGAAAATGTTGACATTTCTGCTATTCAAGTATCTGTGCTTTTCCGAGTGTATTTAGTGAAGATTTATGTTAAGATGCACAATATTGGCAAATAGATATTGTTCAATTAGTTTTGGAATGGGTGCGTTGCGTATGGTTGAATTTGCAACATTTATATAAAGGGATTGTTTGCACCTCGAATTGGAGATATATTATTATTCGTATACATAATTCTTATTTTTCTTTTTGAATTTATCCTACGATTCCTATTAAACAACACTAATATGTATTGTAACCAGGGAAACGTAAATTTAGCATAACTATTCAAAAGTGTATTTTCTGTAAATAATAAATTTTTCAAAAAAAAAAAGGTTTATAAATAAAAGTACTTGAAATTTTAATATCTTCAACTTTTGTAAGAATTGCTTTTTCTCTAACTCATACAGTTTTCGAGATATAGAAATAGTAGAGTGAACCCTTATTTCCAGTAAATAATAAAATGCATTTTATTTTTATACATATATAAAAAAGAAAAATCATTAAAAACGTATTATTTGGCAATATTCAATCGATAATTGTACTTATATAAAAATCGCAGTAGCCTTCCCTCAACTTTCTTATATTTATATTTCTAATATAACTTTATTCTACTTTATATTAATGCTACCATTACTTTGAAACAATATCAATATGTTTGGTAACTAGGGAAATGTAAATGTAATATGACTATTTGCAAAAGCAATTTTTCATTAAATGGAACAACTTTTAAAACAAAAGGGCTGGAAATTATAATATTTTATTTTTTATATGATTAATTTTCTATAATTCGTGTCGCTTTCGAATTACTTAACATATTGTACGAGTAAACTAGCACTTTCGGTTGTACTATTCGTTTAAAAAATAAGAGGTTTTCTTTCCAGCGATATACAAATCTTGAACTTAGAATTTTATATTTTTGTGTTCAGTATAGGATGAAGTGCGTTCACAACACAGACACACATACACACACCCACATATACACACACACAGACGGACACCGGTAAACACAGGTACACTTAGACACACGTCATTGAGAAAACAGTCAAAATCGATTCAGGAACCTCAAAGCGGCTATTTTCAATAATATTTCTAGGTCAATTGTTGATGATTACAATATTGTCTTTTGTACATTGTGTATACTAAGTAAAAATTCTTTAAATTAATAATTAAAACGATAGAACCATAAATAAATAATTTGTTATTAACATAAGTTTTGTTATTTTTTATATCTAATAAAAATAAATTAACAGCGATCTTTTCCCTAGAAGATCTTTTGATAATTTATCCGATGGATTAATTTATGATTATTTAATGTTTATTTATCAATATTATAACAGTAAAGTTAATAGATTAGATGAATTTATAGTTTTTGCTTTCTTACTAACTAGGGTCACCCGTGGGCACCATGTGCCCATATGATATACAGAACATTGGTCAGTTTTGACTGATGGCGAATTTTCATGTAATTTAATAATAATAACACGGTTTTTCTTCATTTTGTATCGTTTGACTATAATAGTAATACAAATTTCCACATCGCAAATAATAATAAAGAAAAAATCGACTTCTTTCTTTGAACGCTATTTTGTTCTTAGATCACTATGCTGAGATTAACTAATCGATCGCTTATCATGCACTGTGTAACATCCGATAAATTTAAACAAAATTTTGTTTAACTTTGATTTTAACCTTGTATGGTGCATATGTGTTGTATCATTTAGACAGTTTCCATGATTGTATATAAAAAACAGGATTATAAATTTACTTACGATTGCTGTTTATTATTTGAATCGATTATTCTAATAATATGTATTACAAATCCTTTTTACACAACATTTTTAATGATTTGACATTTGATTCATTATTGTTTTTGAATTAAATAATCAGGCTAGATTCTGAATTTTGCAGTATTAATCTGATGCAGTGTCACAACGGCAGTTTTAAAAGTGATGATAATAGAATGGATTGTGCCATCAAAAATAAAAGAATAAAATTGCCAACCAAACATTTTTCTAAATATGTTTGTATTATCTCTTCAAGATTTTATTTCTCTAATAATCAGAATTATAAATTTACTTACTTGCAGTTATTATAATTTGACCAACTATAAAATCTTACCGCAACTCATACTTTTAAAAATCACTGCTTCTTGGCCATTTTGAAGTGAAAAATATTAACTATGAATTAAAATAAATGTACAGAAACACGTATTTGCTAAAAATATATGCTAAATAGGCAATAATATGCACTTATTTCATATTATATACCTAAAAATTGAAATTATAGCATGCTACTCCCCTTAAACTTAAGATTAAACTTTGAATTGAAGATTTATCACAAAAACTTTTTTGACATTTCATTCTGACGTTTGATTCGTTTTTGTCTATTTCAAAGCAGACTGAACTTCAGAATCGTAGTGATTGTTTTATTTCAGTATAAACTATTTGATTATTTTTTATAACATAATTAACAGTCGCCATGGTGCAGTGGCTAAGTGTCATGCCTTTCACCCTGGAGGTCGTGAGTTCGATCCCCGTCTATGCCAATCTGAATTTTTACAAAAAAGCGTTCCACACATACACACTCACTCACATACACACTCACATACTCACTCACATACACACTCACTCACATACAAACATTTCTGGGTTATTATATTAATGATTTACTTGTGTCATTTTTGCACATGTCGAAAAGTACACGTTAGTCCAAAAGTGGATTATATAAAAAGATAAAGATATTAAAATTACTTTTGATCAAAAATTGTACAATTTACTGAAAATATTGATATTGTTTCAAAGCAATTGTAGAAATGAATTTATATTGCAATAAAGCTTATTACATATATAGTGAATACTAAGTATAGGTCGAGTGAAGGTCACTCCAGATGTTTAAGTTAAGATGTGTGCTATATTGTACGAAATATAATATTGTCAGCTTCGAGCAAATTTGTAGTAGAGTGATGGAGAACACAGGAGAACGAACGGTGTTTCCTCCAATATGCAATATTGTTTAGGGCACTGTCCATTTCGTTCCATATTTTTCTAAAAGCTATTTACCGGCCACACATATTGGCTTCTTACAATAGGGGCGAGTGTGTGCAGGGCTCGCCGCGTGAACTCGCCTCTATTACCCTGGCATCATCCTATTCACGGACGCTCCCAGGGGCATACTTCGATTTTGATTTATCATACTTCGCATATACACTCTGCTCACTTGTTTTATCTGATCTCTTCACTGATACACACACTCTCATTTCAGCTTCTATTTTGAGATGGAATAGTTAAAGAACATGCATCACAGAACAAATAAAAAACAAGAACGATATTTGTTGTAGTATCTTTGGTTGAACTTTGAGCCTTAAGTTAGCGTATGACAGTGGCTAGATTTGTGTACGAGTAAAAATCAAATTTCATGTAATGATATTTCTCATACAGCCGAAGTGCCACAGCCGTAAAGATACCAGCGCAGTTTCTCTAATAACCTTAATTAAAATGTCTTAATTGTTTAAGATTTCAGATACACTGTACGCTTCCTATGCTACGAAACATTATTTTACAATAATGTTGTATTTCAGTTGATAATAGAATTGTTTTTTTTTGGTTACAAGTTTCATATTTACTATTGCAAAATAAATATTTTTTATTGTTGTGTGTTATGTTTTATCGTCGAGCAAGAAAAATAAAATAAGTGAGATTTCTGTCAGATTTAATAATAAAACGTAATAGTGAAAATACAAGAATGTCAATTGAGCGCCAGTCCCGTATAAGTCATCAAATAATTTAGGAACAGAAAATTATATAAATGCATAATGAACTCGATGTTTATAGTGTTTATATCCACTATGAGGGCACTGATTACTGTTTGCAATTTAGGAGTTAGTCTCTAGTAGCCAATGTATACACAAAAATCATTTATAAAATAAACACCACCAAAATATGCCCTTTTTTATAATTAGTAATTTTTGTCTCCGAAACTGTGTATTTAAAAAATAATAATATTTTTACCAGACATTATTTATGCAATTACGTATCGATTGATATTATTTTTATAAAAATAAATCGCTCTAATTTTTTTCGAGATTGATGTTTGATTTTAAACACTGTAAACATTTATTTAAATTTCTTTATAATAGGTTTTAGACAATATCTAGGCCAGTTAGACCTTTTCTTCATGAAAATCGAACGTATTAGTTGTTACTTACATGTTGTTATAGTCTTCCGCGAAAAGAACGGGGAAGGCAGCCCTAATTATATGTTATTATTATTATTATTATTTGTGCCATAGAAAAATGTTAGTGCTAGTTCCAGAAAAAGAATTGTATATTGTGGTGGAATATTGAGCATTTGTGGTGAACAGTGTAGGTGTAGGTGTAGGTGTGGGCCATCGTGTCTCCATCGTGTCAGCTTATCTTAACAGTGTAGACGTGACTGTCGTCTGTTTTAAGACTGTTTGAATATTCCAAGCTTGTCGCAAGTTTAGCAACAATCTTAACATAATGGCTTCCAACCGACTAATTGTTCATATCTAAACATTTACATAGTAATTGCAAGCGAGCGCACGACATTACTTTATGTGGCATGACGATGCCGCCGTTCGCCGTTCACCGTATTCCTACGTGACGTTCCTGCTGCTACTGTTGTATTAGGGAGCGGGAGCGGGAGACACGACAGCTTACGCCGCCAGACAAGCTTGCCTCAACTACCGACACAAGATGCAACCGCAACCGGCAACCGGTAACCAGCAACCAGCTCCGCAGTGCACCACTATAGCTATTTGCAACTCATCGCCACTCGACTGTTTCTACTTCTTTTTCTTTTGTTTCAACACATGCTGTACCGACACTGCTTATGGGCTTTCTATTACTATTTTATTCTAGTTCTATGGTGATTCTGTTCTTTAACTTTAATATCGATGGGTAATGACTTAATTTTAATTTATTTTGCATAAGTACGACCAAACGATTATTCTATAAATGTTTACAAATATATCCTTCAGTTAAGGTCGCTTAAACAACATAACCGGACTATATTAGAAAGAAAATGTTGAGTGTCCTACACTCAACTTTTTGATACGTATTTTTCATTAAAAATGTATATTTTTAATTTCGATGCGTAATGATTTAATTTTTATTCATTTTGCGTAAGTAAAACTAAACGATAATTCTATAAATGTTAAGAGGAACCACCAAGCTCGCTTAAACAACGTAACCGGACAATATTAAAAAGGAATGTGTTGAGTGGCCTATACTCTACTTTCTGATACGTAATTTCACTAGAAATATTTATTCTAAACATACTGTTAAACAAACCAATACTACACAGTAATACTCTGAAATTGCCATTTAGCTTATCAATTAAAATAAAATTATTTTAATATATATAAAAATTATATATATATATGTATATATATATATATATATATATATATATATATATATATATATATATATATATATATATATATATATAATATTTAATATGTACTGTTCAATATTTATTATCAATAACAATTACGTTCGAGACACGTTCTCTAGCCGATCTATTTGTGATAACCAATATAAAATGACAAATATCAAATTATTAGAGTCAATTTTGTTTCTCTGCCTAAATGCCGTCGGCATAGTACATACGTTTTATTACATATAATGTGTATCTATGGCGAAATAAATAAGAACATTTAAGATTGTCCGTAGCAGTTTCCTCATAACTGGTACATATTTTAAAGATACTTTTCAAACAAAAGTTGGGAGAAATATTCATATCTTTCATTATGAACATGACTATTTTTTCTGTAAGTGCAGCCGTTCTAGTGATATTGGAGATAGGACATAGAGTGCATAGAGTAAACATGCACTTTCAGTTTGAATATTCTTTTAAAAAAATAGATGCACATCTAGATCATATACAAGTCTTAAGATTGAAGTTTCACAATTTGAGGTTCGACTGTTTTGGCTCTAGAGCCAGACACACAGACGTCAATCTAAAAATAGTCACATTCGATTCAGAAAGGGTCAAGATCTGTTGAAATATTGAATTCGAATTCTAATTTTTTCATGGTTATGTATATAGCCTTTGGGTTCAATCTGAACAAAATTCATATACATCAAATAGTTAAAACAATGGCACAATTGAGTCATTTTTAAACTTAGTTAATATTTAATAACAACAACATATCTAATCATATATCTTGCATGGATGGGTAGGAATATCATTTATTTGATAGCGTTCTTAAACCCGTAATATATTTTGGAAACTTAGGCCAAAATGACTTATACAATAGTAGTTTGTTATTCTTTTATGAGTTGAATAAGAGAAAGAATATGGCAAGTTAGTAAAAGCACAGCAAAAGTTGCACAGAGCACAGATTAAAAATTCCATATAATTTGCATAAAAATATGATTATTCTCCGTAACGCAGTTCCGTACGCTTCCTTCATTCTATTACAATTCATACAATGATTTACGTTGTGGACTTTATATTATATATATATAATATATATTTATATTCGGGGACACCCTCGGTATAAATCCTTCAGTTTTAGTGGTTCATCTCTTTTTCTAGATAACAAAATACTTAGTCATTTTAAATATAAAAATATCCAATGCGATATTATCAAGAAATTTATTAGCAGAATGTTTGACACAGATAACAGAGATGGGACTAATATAGCCGTCACTAAAAGTCAAGGGAAAACTTCTACCAGTTACCCTAAAACTTTTTTACTGCTGTATATTCCTGCTTAAAATATATCAGTAAAAGAATTCGGTGCGTAATAAAAAATTGTCATTAAACGAATTTGCTTATAGAATTTTCTAATTAAAAATTTCATTACATTTTGGGGGGTAAATCATTAACTTAAATTCCCAAAAACATTATTTTTCTAATGAGACATTTATAAAGAATTACAAGAGAAATCGCCACTCGATAAATAATTTAATTAACCCACGGGTTAATTTAGTAATCAAATAAAAGTTTTGCATATCTATACTTTAGAAGACTGATATTTGATTAATATAGAATCATTAATCATTGTATTAAAAATAAGAAATCATTTATCATGATCTGTGTAGAACAAGAACAAGTTTAGAAGCACCGGTTTAATTGATAGTTATCTTCGTAAAAACATTACGAGCGTGACTTTGTTCGACTGTGACAAATCAATTTGAGAATATACATATGTATGTGCATGTGTAAATGTATTCACCCCGTCCTTAATGCGCCAACGGAAGGGTCTCCGTCGCAATTGCAATTGTATATAACAAGCGAATGTCGACCTAAGGGCACTTGGGCCTAAGGGGCACACTCACGCATTTTAAAATGATATTTGGGAGCATTGAAAGTGGTGGTTTCCCAGTGTTGTTTTGATCCCGTCGCATCGGTTTGTTTTCTTTGCAAAACGGTGCTTGCCGGAAGAGCTTTGTACAATGTTACTTATTCTACGAAACGATTTGCGTTAGCAAAATTTTTTACTCTTGAAAATAAATTTAGAAAAAAATAAATTGAGTATTGAGTATAATTATACTAAATATAAATCATGAACTTAATTTACAAAGGGCTATACATCGCGGAGGGTTTTTAATTTTTGAAATTTGGTTTAGAAAAATTTTTGGTATAGTATGAGCAAAATAATACCGAAAATAAATAAGTTCATATAATTATATTTCTAAAACTAAAGTTTTTACATGAATTCTGAGCACAGATTTAAGATCAGTATATATGAACTGAGACTAAAAGATTTCACGCGTCGAATTCTAGAAATTGTATTTAGCTCGCCGTATGGAGTACCGAAGAAGCGCCTTCGGTCGTGTGTCTGTAGTATTTTCGGATCAAAATAGTTTCTTTACAAAAAGTGTTTGTCTCGTCGCCCTGAACCCAAAAATATATATAACTCATATACTTGGATGTTAGTTGTCGCTCGCTCGTAAGACCAAATTTGTACCCTCTACTCCTCTGATGGTACCGAAGCGATTTGAACCAAATTTGGTATACATATTATTTGGCATCCCACTTGAAACCGCTCGCAGTTTAAATCCAATTACCTGTATACTTCTCGAGTAATAGGGGCCCAAAATTTAGAGTTCCCCTTAATACTACCCTTATAAAAATAAATTAAACACCCAAAAATTCTACTAAAAATTCTAAGATATTTTATATCTATAAGATTTTTTCATATTGTTAACCCAAAGACCATAAAAGAAAATTACTAAATATATAATTTTGACTTTGTACTTAAATTTTGTAAGATTTTTTATATCTATAACATTTTTTCAAATTGTTAACCAAAAGGCCATAATAATGAAAATAAATAACAATTAATTGTTATTTATTGAAAGCAGAATAATAAGAGCAACATTGAAAGCAATATTGCATTCAATGTAGTTCTTATTATTTTATCTCTTCATAAATTAAAGGTTATAAATTAGTTTTCTTCATTAAAAACATCAGTGGTTAAATACAGTAAAACTTCCCTAACTCGAATCTCGAGGTACAGGATAAAAGATTCGAGTTAGGGAAACTTCGAGTTATAGAAAATACACAATAAAAATATGTGAAAAAATTAGTTGTTTATTTTAAAGTATTCAGTAATTTTCTTTTGTATTTTACAAGACCACCTTTCATTTTCTACAAAATATTCCACTAAATTTAAAGAATTGTATATATAATCAGGAACATACATTCATCAATATCAGTATAAACACAAGGTGTAATAAGCCTTTTGCGTTTACTAGTACCACTGTAGTTATTAACTTTTTCTAAAAGTCTATCCTTGTTTTTAAAATGGTCGATAAGGTGTTAGGGGGAATACCGAATTGTATAGCAATATCCTTTTTCTTCTTTGTGCCCTTTTCTACCTCGGCAATTAAAGAAAGTTTTTCTTCTAATGATAAACACTTTAAATTTCGCTTCATATTCGAGATACATACATATGCACATCAAAATAAAGTTTTGTTAACTAGTAATTACAGCACTGTATCACCTAATCTTCAAACTAAATCGATCACTAAATTATATACAATGACATTCTGAAAAAAACACACTGAAATAATAAATATATGTCCTGCACCTCACACGTACAAATTTGATTGTCAGTGCTATGCGGCTATTCGTACGTAGCAACGAGAGAAAATATCACTTCGAACTAGAGAAATATTCGAGTTATAGAAATTCGAATTAGAAAGATAAAATAAGATGCAAAAAAAGAACGAAACATTAGTGTTCAAGAAAAAAAATCGACTTAGAGAATAATTAGAGATAGATACAACGAGAGAAAATATCACTTCGAATTAGAGAAATATTCGAGTTATAGAAATTCGAATTAGGGAGATAAAATAACATGTAAAAAAGAACGAAACATTAGTGTTCAAGAAAAATGTTCGACTTAGAGAATACTTCGAGTTATAGAAGTTCGAGTTAGGGAAGTTTTACTGTATATGTTTACTAGATAAATAAAAAATAATAATTATATGACAAGCTGAAGGCATTGTTGCCTGCATCTTTGCTTATTATTAAATAAACAATAGTCAAAGTATCAATCCTTGAGAAAGAGAAGTATTTATCTAATATTTATAATTTCCGGAAATATATTTCTGTATTTTTCTTTAAAAAAAATGTCTATATATTTAAAATATTCTATCCCTAAGGACTCAAAACGGCTAAAGACGTGTCTGAATATCTCGAAATTTGCTAGAACTATGATAGTAAATATCAGGGAAATAAAATCTGAAAGTTTCAAAGTATTATGATGACAAATAAATTGTTATCCTATCAATAGAATTGGTATTGGGTTGGCTATTGAATCTTATTTAGTGTCACGATAATGTCAAAGTGCCAAAATATAAAGATCATAGCATTTTATAGTTATAGATCACCTGTGCTAATAAATTTTACATCTATCGTAATAGCAAGTTGAAAAGATTGGCTGCTTGAGTTATTGTCAACAAGTGAGTTCATCCATTTTTACCATTTTTACAGCTTTCAGAATATTCGCGAATAAAAAAATACTTTAAAAATAGACAAGTTTAAGTACAACGCACCTATGCATCCAGCTCGCCCTATAAGTATTATATGCGTTGCGAGCAGCGGTTTTAAATTATTATGGCCTTTTGGTTAACAATTTGACAAATTAATTATTTTTATAAGGGGGGTTCTAAATTTTGGGGCCCTACAATTCGGGCGGCTTTTCTAATTTTGTAAAAGGTGGCAATTTTTTACCACTGTCCAGGGGCGGCATTTCCTGTAAATTCGGCCCTAAGCACGTTAGGGCTGAAATAAGTACAAGCCCTTGCGAAGAACGGATTTTACTGTTAGTTTAATAAATAGAGGAAATATTGGAAATTCAAAAGAAAATATCAGAATGTATGTGATGTAAGGAACGTGTGTGATCATATGCACAAACAATGTGTCGAAAAAGCTTCTTCTAGTTTTAAACTCACATTTCTCAATGATGATATACGCATAAGCGTCCGAATATGAGAACATATATCGCGATATATGGTGTATTTTTCCGGTGTTAGTTCGCCGACTGGTCGTCATAACTCATTGGCGCGCGCGTACCTCGATGACATATTTATGATAGCGTGTGTGACAAACACTGACGTATTTGACGTATTTCATTCAGCCAGCCCGGATCACTTAGCTAGAATTGCAACACACACACACACACACACCAAACAGATAAATTCGCGCACAATTCTACTGATAATATCGTTAAGTGGCACACGGCTACAAGATATTCGCGCTCTTCAAACTGAAATAAAATAAATTTTATTGCCAACGCCAACAAAAAATCTAGGCTGCCCTTCACTCGGCTTTCTTATACTTAGCTTTCACTATGTATGTAATATAGCTTTATTGTGGTTTAAATTCATTCTTCTATTGCAAAAATATTATTATAAATTAGAATATTTCGTGTACTTGCAAAAATAATTTTTATATTTGTGACTTCGGTCATTAATCTTGTTATAATTTACTGTTCTACGAATAAATTTATTCAATTTGTTTTCGAATTTGATTTATATCAGGTTTCATATAATTTTTTTGCTATTCAATATTCACTAGACTATAGAAACACGGATCAAGGGGCTTTTGTTCAGGTTTACCTAGGCAGGGACACTGGAGTACCCGAATAAACAAGGTAAAGTACCGGTTACCGAAGTAATCAGGAGTGAAAATTTGATTTGTATAACCGCAAGTGTAAGCAATTTTCCTTATGATGGTCGGTAGAGCCGTCGGTCGAACCGTCGGTAGAACCTTGGCGATCCATAGGAAATTTATCATTTAATTATCTTGCCATTAATAGGTATTTATGGATACTAGTTGGCGTAATCAGAATAATTCATTTACGGCGAGCTAAAGACATTCGTGCCTGCACCTATGTTACAGACACACAACCAAACACTTTAAGTGTCTTGTACTATCGTATGACGGGCTAAAAATGTATTTGACAAATGATCCAATTTGGTAAAAATTGGATGTAGTATCTTTGCGCACATTTTACTTAGTTAGACAAGGCATTGGAATGCATATAGTACGCAAATACATTATGGTGATGTATTGTGGCACAATATGGCACCGGGTACTGTAACAGTATTGTTCAGGCTGCCATAGCGGTGTCCGACCGACGTAAGGTTTGTTCGTTCGTTCGTTCGCTACACCAACTGCTAGACTAGTAGATGCGGTTTTGGATCCATTTGCGAGATTAAATTTGTGATTCATTGTTGCGGAAAGGAGAGTTGTCACATATGTCCGCTAGGCGGCGTCACAACCACCACCACCATCTATGTGTGAGTGTGTGAAACCTGCAACCAAGTCTTTTTACACTTCCTCGATATACCTATGTCTGTTTGTTTCCATCTGTGTGTCTCTGTGTGTGTGTGTCTGTGTGAGTGGTGTTGATAATGTCATCCACAAATGTAAAAAGTCACCGACGCTTGTGAGTTGGGTTTGTTATGACCAACTCTCAGCAAATGCAGTTTAAGACTTCCATATCTGAATTTGGAATGCTACTTACTATAAATCACTACCTACACATATGGGCCTATCCAGAACTCAGTTGTTCTAGTTTTTAAAGGTGGTTATGCTTGATACAGATTTTTATCGGACTGTTAGACTGCATTTAATATTCTGAGTACTGTGCTTTCTTACCGTAGAGTTGGATAATGATTTTTATTATATATTTTTTATGGCCTTTGGGTTACCAATTTGAAGAAATCTTGTAAATATAAAATATCTTAGAATATTTTGTAGAATTTTACGGGCAGTATTACGGGGGGCTCCAAATTTTAGGGCCCTATAACACGGGAAGTATACGGGCGATTAGATTTAAACTGCAAGCGGATTCAAATGGGATGCCAATTAATATGTGAAGCAAATTTTGTGTAAATCGCTCAGGTACCTTCAGAGGAGTAGTGGGCACTTTTTACTAATGAAATTTTTCGATCCGAGAATACAATAGACGCGCGACCGAATGCTTTAGCTTCTTTGGTACTTTGTACGGCGAGCTAAAAATATTCGCATTCTATTTTATACTGTTTGTCAATCAATCAATAATACTATCATTGTATCTCTTCAAAAATCAGTGATTATAAATTTATTTACTACTTCTATTTTGTATATGAGTCTACTCTTCAATGTGTATTAATAATCTCATTCATGATAATTATTTAATTTGATATTCAATATAGAAGCAATTGTTTTTAAAAAATAACCAGTGGCAGGAATATACTTTAAATTTTGGCAGTGGCTCAGTATTTTTAAAAAGTGATATCAATTCATAAATATAGCTGTATGTTAAAAACCAAATAGATCATTTTTTTCTGGAGTTTTTGACAATTACACACATACACCATATATATTATGAAGTTAATTTGGAGTCTGTGACTGTTTACTTACAATAATAATAAAAAGTATTTTAAAAAAGCTAAATATTTAACAATTGTTAAAATGTATTTTTAGTAAAATTGTTGCTTTAAAACGTAAATATCAAAAAAATAAAAGCATACCTATCATATTTATCTGAGATCTGGTGAAATTGAAAAAATCAACTTTTAAAAACGAAAACCAGTTAACTAACCAATATTCACTGTGCATGAAACGTAAATCTGATATGACCGACCGCTCAGTGTATTGAAATAAAAAACAAAATGAAAAAAATAAAAAAATTGCAGTGAAATTCGTTAAGCTCATTCGAATACCTAATAAATCCGAGATTTATCTAATCTTGCTATTCAAACGCGTGCTCGTTAAGGGTTTAATTCAATTTAACGCTGGTTAAAAGTTTTATCGACTTTAGAAATCTGCGACAGAATAGGCTTTAAAAGAAAAAAATTCTATTACAATATATTTATATATTGAATATCATAAGATACTTTTAAATTCCTATTGGTAATTCATTGATGCCAACTGTCATTACATATGTAGATATGGGTACATATTCAAATCTGTGGAAACGATATCAAAACTTACTTTGTGTCCAAGGCGAGCTGCAAGCATTGGCACAACTAATATTTGTTTTGCCATCGGTTATGCCAATAAAACACCGATTTTCAATCAACCAATGATGACATTAATGCAAATTCTAGCATAAATATGTTTAAAATATATGCGTTAAATCATATAATGCGGGAAATTATGTAATTTATTTTGCTGATTTAATCAATTTTATAATATTAATATCATGAGTACCATAAGTACCATTTTATACAAACATAGGCGGTGCTTTACTTCGAACTATTATTTAGGGTCAAATTTGAGTTTAAAATGAAGAAATAATATACAGCGTGAAGATTTTTCAATTTAATTTTATTTTATTGATTCAAAAAAATAGTTGATTGATAATGAAGACACAGTTAGCCAATTAGAAATTAAAATTAATAATCTAGTCTGTTACGTCAAATAATGTGTTCGCAGCAACAAAATTTATACTGAATGCCTTAATTTTGTTGCTGTGAATGCTAGTATTGGTTGTCATAAAACTAAATTAATAATTATTTGTAATTATTATTCTTAATTACTAATTGACTGTAAATGTAGTTTTAGGAATTTTTAATTTTGTAAATATATTCATAATACAAGCATAAATGCAGGCAGCAATGCTTTCAGCTCGCAGTATAGTCTATTACGTGGATTTTTAAAATATTTATTTAGCAAACATTTTTAATCATCGATGTTTTTAGTGAAGAAACTCTATTTATAATTACTGATTTTTGATGAGATATAATGATAAAACCAATTGTTACTGACTGATTGACAAGCTTGGAATACTAACAGTCTTTTAATGCGAACGCTCAAATCAACTAATGCGAACACGCTTCAACGTGTTAAATTTCAAAAACATTTTATTTTCTGACCTTAGGGTTCATAATCTGAACGAAATACTACTGGTATATAAAGATTTATAATATTTAAAAGATGAATTTGATATATATATATATATTTTATAGATTTCTAGTTTTCAATTTGAAGACATATAATATCTAAAAGAAATTTGGTACTGCGAAAATTATTCTTAGGGCAGTATTAAGAAACACTTCAAATTTTGGGGCTTTATAACACTGGAATTATACAGACGATTAAAATTATATGGAACATGGATTTAAATGGGATACTACAGAATTTGTGTAGCAAATTTGGTCAAAATCGTTCCGGTACCTTCAGAAGAATAGTAGTTACACACGAACGAATAAACGAGCGATAACATCCAAGTATATGAGTTATATATATTTTAGAATTTAGGGCTACAAAAAAAAAACTTTTTGTTAAAAAATATTTTTTATCCGATAACGTTACAGACACATAACCGAATGCACTCTGTAAAGCAGGAGTAATTTCTATGTATGTATAAAACTATTATCTGTAGTTTTAAAATATGACGTGATTTTAGATGAACCCTTGAGCAGTTGTGCAATTGGCGCTTATGAATAGTATAAAATAAATTGAATATCATTTATCGTATTAATATTATGATTTTGTTGAAAGCTAAAACGAGTGAAAATGTAATTACATTATTATGATGGCGACGATGACTGTTCGAAACTGTTTCGCAACAAAATACCATTTAATAAATCAATAAAAGTGACACTTTATGAAAATGTATTATGCTGCCATAATAAACGTATGGAAGCCGCGAACCACTCATTCCCACTCACTACTGCCCCCAATGGACCTACCGCCCCCCTCCCCCTCCCTCATTCGTTCAACGCTTCTATTAGTATGATTGAAGTACTACTATTATATGTATATGCTATATGTGAATATGCCGATATGTTTTTGCCGCTTGAACGAAATGGATCCATCTTGAGATATAAATATTTATATATAGCTTTGGCTTAAGCGGTAATACTACTTTTCTAAATCTAATATGGAGGACATTTGTTTTCTTTAACCAGTGCGGATTTCTTTCGTACTTGATGAACCATGCGAATGAAACCAACGTATATTTAGAAACTTATTTGTCTATTTCGCGGCACTAGTTGCATAAATTATAAATGTATTGCAAAACAGTGATAGTAACAAAATATCGCATAGGTTCGAAATGAATCCCGGCGATACCTTGGCGGCAAACGAACGCGCGTGTCATCGTGTGATAACGAACAACCGGAAGCGTGTACGCACGCAGGAAGGTAAACGTATACATACGACTAGGCGCAGCGGCGCACCGCAGCGGCAGATATACAAACCAAAAGGTAGGTAGGCAGTGATATAACAATGACTGTTATAAAACTCATGGCGGGTGGTGGGGGGTGAGGGTGGTAGAGTTTGTGAGCAACGAGAGCGCCACATTTCCGGTGGCGGAAGCTTCTCTATTGTCTGTGACGTCATAATTAACAAACTAAACTTAACATGTGCTTTCCTGCTGCCATTGTCCTCTTTAAAATTAATGGACGCGCGTCCGGTACGAACGCTGAACTAATGACCGCACATTTAATTCAATACGCGAACGTATATCATTTTGGCCATGCCTACCGCCGACCGCCGACCGCCGAGGACATACAAAATGTCAAAAATGGTCGCGGTTATATGCGGCCAGCGACGCACCGGCATTGTTGACACTGTACAGTTTGAAATGCTCAGCGCGCTTTGTCCTTTTTATTTTCATATAGCCACATTTTACGGTTTACCTATATGTACGCCATCACAGCTCAAATAATTTATTGCAATACACTAAATATTTTACATTTAGCTTAAAATCAGCAATGTTATCATACCGAATATGTTGCTTGAAAATGAAAACTCTATTATAGTTACACAAAAAATCAGACATTGCGTAAATTGGCGGAGTCGCCGATCAGCAAAAACTCTAATGAATAAAACACATTATAAAAAATAAGAAGTGGCCTGCACTCGACTTTTTTAACGTAGAGTTCTTTAAAAATATATATCGCACTGTCAATAAATAACAATACACCCTAAATACCCTAATAATGTACCATATAGCTAATTATTACGTAATCAAATACTGTTTAAAGTTATTTTTGACTAATTTTCATGGTTATTAAGATTGATCGATAAAGTCCATTTTTGGTTGTATAAGGATAACTCAGGAAAAATAATGGAAACCGAAGAAGACATATTGGTCGAAATATACCAACGTTTTTTCTAACGTTTCCGTAAAAAACCAAATATTAACTGAATTGATCAAGAAATCACAATATAAATTAAAGATTGTTCTTTATCAATATATTCAAATATAATATATAATACATACTGTTTTTAGCTCTCCGTACGAAGTACCGAAGAAGCTAACGCATTTGGTCGTGTGTCTGTAACATTCTCGGATCAAAAATTTTTATTAACAAAAAGTGTTTGTCTCGTCGCCCTGAATCCAAAAATATTTATATAACTTATATACTTGGATGTTAGTCGTCGCTCGCTCGTAAGACCAAATTTGTGCCCTCTACTCCTCTGAAGGTACCGAAGCGATTTGAACCAAATTTGCTACATTTATTATTTAGTATCCCATTTGAATTCGTTCGCAGTTTAAATCCAATCGCCCGAATACGTCCCGAGTTATAGGGCCCCAAAATTTGGAGCCTCCCTTAATACTGCCCTAACAAAAATAATTAAAACACCAAATAATTTTACTACTAATTTTAAGATATTTTATATCTACAATTTTTTTTCATATTTCATAAAATGATTAAACTATATAATTTTTAATTTTAAAATATACACTAAAAACATATTTCAATATTAATCTGAAATAATTATTACATTCGGTTCTCAGCTGGTGTAATTGTGTTAACCGGTGAAAATGACATTAAATTAATTCTATTTTATTTCTCTGTCAAAATGTATTCAGGAATAATTCATACGATTAGTTAAACATATATACGTAACTAAAGCAACATAAATAAGATAATTAAGATTTTCCGTATCAATTTACTCGTAACTAGTATACTTTTTAAAGAAACTTTTCAAACAAAAGTTGTACAAAATAGTAATATATTTCATTATGTATACAACTATTTTTGCTATAAGTGCAGCCGTTTTAGTGATATTGTAGATAGAGCAAAAAATGCATTTAGTAAACATGCACTACTGGAATGAATATTTTTTTCAAAAATAGGAGGTGCACATCTAGACCATATACAAGTCTTAAGGTTGAAGATTCACAATTATATGTTCTACGGTGTTCACAGACACACACACGTCATTCTGAAAATAGTCACATTCGATTCATGTAAGGTCAAAACGTGTATTTCCGTTGAAATCTTGAGTTAGACATTTTTTATGAGTACAATACTTATTTATTACTGCGTAAATTAAATAAAAATATATTCTAAACAATGTAGCTTTGTTGCAATGGTGAATTAATTCGTAATTTGTATATTTGAGGTAAATAACAAATAATAAAGCATAAATCAAAGAGTAGTATCTGTTTTAGCATCCGGCAACCAGTGTAGCACGTATGTGCGCGATACCTATAGGCATTGGTAGCGCCATAAACCATAGTGAAGTGACTATTTGCATTGGTAAGTGGAGTACGTGTGTAGTGGAGGTGCAATTCATATATCAATGCCGCCGCGCGCTGTAAGATATATGAATCGTTGAGACACATTTTATGCAAATGACTCTAAAATCTCATACATACAGATTGCGCTGGGAGCGAGCACCAAGCACTAGCGACCTAGTGCCGTTTACCAAAGCAGAAGTGGGAGGGACACAGGGAAAAGCTCCAGGGGCAGGAAGGGCAAGTGCGTTTGGTGTTGGCGGTGTAGCCTTGTGTGGCTTTCGCGTATTACGGCGAGCACATATCCATATTAATGTTACCATATTTCATTATCTTATTCATATGGAAATCCCGAAACAATTAGTCAAAACGTGCGTCTATTGTTTGGGCGCGGCTCACTGGCGGGCCTCGAACCCTATCTCTATATCGCTGTGTTTTCGATAACGCCAAGTGCGCGCTTGTTGTTTTGGATTCGCGGACGTTAATGACTCTACCGTACCGACCGAGCGAACCAACGGCAACGGCAACGGCGGCACATCGTGATGTATATTAAATTTTGCGCGCAACCGGTGCAGATACAAGATTTATTGTCTGTGTATTGTAACGAATGCTGGAAAAGATATTTGCATTGATTTTTAACTCGCCGTACGAAATACAGAATAGCTAAAGCATTCTCTGATAACTACAAGTTTAGGTATAACGCACCTATGCGCTCAGCTCGCCTTATAAGTAATATATACGATACAAGCAACTGTTCTTAATTATTATGGCATTTTGGTTAACATTTTGAAAAATACTATAGATATAAAATGTTAATTTTTAAAAATTTAAAGTTAATTTTTTATATAAAATGTCTTCCAATTTTTTGTAGATTATTTTGAAAAAAAAATATTTTAGTGCATAATTTAAAATTCAAAATTATAATATTTAATAATTTTTTATGGCCGTTAGGTTAACAATATGAAAGAATCTTAATTATTAGTAGAATTGTTGTTTGTTTTAATTGTTTTTATAAGGGCAGTATGAAGAGGGGCTCAAAAATTTAGGGCCCTATAACTCGGGAAGTATACAGGCAATTGGATATAAACTGCGAGCAGATTCAAATGAGATGCTAAATAATATGTGTAGCAAATTTGGTGTGAATCGCTCCGGTACCTTCAGAGGAGTAGAGGGCACAAAGCAAGCGACGACTAACAACCAAGTATATAAGTTGTATATATATATATATATATATATATATATATATATATATATATATATATATATATATATATATATATATATATATATTTGGATTCAGGGCGACGAGACAAACACTTTTTGTTAAGGAAATTTTTGATCCGAGAATGCTACAGACACACGACCGAATGCTTTAGCTTCTTAAATATGCTTCAACCGGAATGGGAAAATTCAATATTATAATATTAAATAACTTTTTATGGCCTTTGGGTTAACAATATGAAAGAATCTTGTAGACATAAAATATCTTAAAATTATTAGTAGAAATTTTGGATGTTTTAATTATATTTATTAGGGCAGTATTAAGGGGGGCTCTACATTTTTGGGTTATATATATATATAAATATATATATATATATATATATATATATATATATATATATAATATATATATATATATATATATATATATATATATATATATATATATATATATATATATAATATATATATATATATATATATATATATATATATATATATATATATATATATATATATATATATATATAGACCCTCTACTCGTCTACTCTACTGAAGGTCCCGGAACGACTTGAACCAAATTTGTAGAATATCAAGATATTCAACAAATATTTTTAAGATATTTTATTTTTTGTATGAAGTTTCTTCATATTTAGAATTCAAAGGCCATAAAAAAAATTAAATATAATAATTAGGAGAATTAATAAATTCAATACCATTTTATTAGGTTTTTAAAAGCCTAATAAAATGATACAATTGTATCAATAATTTTTTTTCAGATTATTAATCCAAAGGTTATAATAATTGAAATATATTGTAGCACTTGCACAATTCGCATTTGCAATTTTTGCAATCAATTCTGTATTTTTACTTTCTTATAAGAATCCTTATAATTGTAATTGTAATCAAGAAATTTTTCGGACTCAGATTTTATCGAAAATATACAGTTTAACCTTTCTTGAAACGCTCCTGACTATTTTCGAACTGTTTGTGATCGTTCTACATATAATTAAAAAACTGTAAACTTAAGATCCGTAAAGAGTTCGGAAGAATACGTTATATTATGGAAAACACGGTATGAGTTAGAAATAAAATTTTATAAAACTTGAAAATATAAAATAATTCTAGTAATATTTGTTGAAAAGGATTTTTCGTAAAATCTGAAGAACTATATTAATATTTAGTGCAATATTAGTAGACCTTAGTAGGAAGTCTATTGAAATTCAATTATCAGAATCAAATCGTATAGGGAGTAATATGATTGCGTTAACAAGGCCCGAATGCTTCCGATACATGAAGAGTGTCCGCAGTTCGGAATAAATCGGTGTCACGTGCCTGAGCGTAACCAATAGGATAATGCGTTGCTCTATTCACGCGTTGCGTTCATCCAATGAGGATCGATTCGTTGCGGCTCCTGTGTGAACACGACAAGCGTAAGGCGCTACCGTGACACCCGATTACATGGGAAAATATGTGCACTCTGCACTGCGCGCTCGTCACATACGCAAACTATATGTTTTAATAAGAGCGTTTAATATATGTATGCGGTGCCATGATATTAACACACAAGTATGATGGGAAAATATGTTTTAATGTAATTATACTCGGAATGTTATTGCAGTGCATTGATCACACGTGCATTTAATTGTTGCGTGGGAAAATTGGCATGTTGACTGACTTTCAAATGAATAGTTCCAAATTATATTTAACAACAAGCTTAGGTACAACGCATCTATGTGTCCAGCTTGCCTTATAATTATAATATATGCGATGCAAGCAGCGGTAATGAATAATTATGGCCTTTTGGTTAACGATTTAAAATAATATAATAGATATAAAAAGTCCCTCAATATTTGGTAGATTATTTTAACTTTTAATATTATAATATTTAATATTTTTTCATGGCCTATAGGTTAAGAATATAAAATAATCTTAAAGACATAAAATATTTTGGAATTATTAGTAGAAATTTTGGGTGTTTGAATTATTTTTATAAGGGCAGTATTAAGGGGGCTCCAAATTTTGAGGCCCTATAACTCTGGAAGTATACGGGCGATTGTATTTAAACTGCATACAAATTCAAATGGGATATTAAATAGCATGTGTACCAAATTTGGTGTGATACCTTCAGAGGAGTAGAGGGCACAAATTTGGTCTTACGAGCGGGCGACGACAAACAACCATATATATGAGTTATATATATATTTTCGAAATCAGGGCGACGAGACAAACACTATTTGTTAGAGACATTTTCTTATCTGAGAATGCTACAGACACACGACCGAATGCCTTAGCTAAATATGTGCAGTGGCCTGCACTCGACTTTCTTATATTTAATTTGCATTAGAAGATGATTCTTCTTCTTCCATTTCTACTCCACAGTATACTATAAAATTGTATCATTCGCTTATTATTTTATTACGATATCAAATACTGCTTCTTTAATATAAGATGTAGATTGTCTCTTTAATATTATCCTTATCAATATATTCAAATATAATATTCAATATGTACTGTTTTCAATATACATTTTCTATAACTAATACTCTCGAAGCACGTTATCAGTCGATTAATTTGTGATAAGCGATGTAAAATGTCAAATATCAAATTATTTGAGTCTATTTTGTTTCCCTGTTAAAATTTTATCAGGTTTAATTTATACGATTTTTTAAATATATTCCCTATACGCAAATCATAAATAAGAAATTTAAGATTTTCCGTAGCAGTTTTCTCGGAACTGGTACATTTTTTGAAGAAACTTTTCATACAAAAGTTGTGCAAAATATTTATATCTTTCATTATGTACCTAACTAGTTTTACCATAAGTGGAGCCGTTCTATTGATATTGGAGAAAATATGAAAAAATATTTTTATTAAAAATAAAAAGAGGACATCTAGACCATATACAAGTCTTAAGTTCGACAGTTTTGGCTCTTGAGTGTTTACACACACACAGACAAAATTCCGGAAATAGTCACAATTGATTCAGAAAGGGTCATAACGTGTATATCCGTTGAAATCTCGAATTCGAAATTTTTCATGATTCTCCGTATTAGAAGTAAAATTTTGGAATAATTTTGTGCAATATTAAAACAAATATGTTTTCTAAATCGATTTTCAAGAGTAAAAAAAATCGATAACTTAAACCGTTTCCAACTTATACCTGTTTTAAAATCAAGTACATATCATATTAAAAATTAAACACATTCAAAAATATTTTATATTCGGAATTATTTTCCCATAAATTACAAAAACTAATTAAAGTAATTCATGCATTAACTTTATTATATTCCTTGCAAAATATTGTTTGTGATCAATTTATATACACTGAAAAAAAAAAATCTTCATAGTTATAGTTAGTAAAAAATTAAAATAAGTAATTCGCGATTAAATACACCAAATACAGCCAAATTTTATATAGCATATTTTACGCAAGTACGATTGATTATAGTAAATCCTTTTCTCAGTGATTTAGTCAATTAGTCGACGGCTGGATACCTTTAAGAATACCATGTTTTGCTTTGTCGACTTATGAAAACAATGTTTTATAGTTAAAAACTAAAAAAGTCCATTCCTATTTTATGCGCTCATATTTCTGTAGTACAATAAAAAAAAAAGAAACAGATACACAGAGCGAAACAATGCAATGTGCATCGAATTGTTCATGTATAGATATGTGCGAATCGGTTAGGTATGTATATACACGAATGCAGTCGAATATAAACGAAGGCGACATCGTGTTTTCCAGGTTTCCCTTATCATTGTATTCGCGGGCCATTAATTCCAAATCACGTTAGCATAGATTCAAACATTATAAAATGATCGCTTCATTTCACAGCCACCTATTGTTTAAGAGAGGGTTAAATAATTGAATTAACATCGTACTCGTATAGAAGCGACGTACGTCATATTACGAACGGAAAGAAACAACAAAGGATAATGTATTTTTGACAAGGACATGATTCTTGCTCTTTTTCAACTCGATTTAAGAAGTGCTTTTACTTACCAATTTCACTGGTCCATTACTTCATCACTAATTAATATAGTTTGACATTCTTAACCCATCCTACGGCAGTACAAAAGAGCTATAGTATTCGGTCAAGCATCTGCAATATTGTTGATTAAAAAGAAAATTATGTCTTCCGAAAATGTAGTTAACTCATATACTTGGATGTATGTCGTTCGCTCGTAAGATTAGCTTTGTGGCCGACTTTCATTTGAAGATATTGGACCGATTTTAACCAAATTTGGTATACATATAATACGATTTTTATATCTTATTACTCAAATCCTTCCAGAGTTATAGCACCAATAAAAACGAAGCCTTCCTTAATATTGGCTTTAGAAAAATAAATTGAGTATATCAGAAATATCAACAAACTAGCATAGGTACAGGTACCAATGCCTTCAGCTCAACATATAATCTATTTGGTGGATTTAATTTATTTTTACGTATTATTAACCGCTGGTGTTATTAATGAAATACAAACTTATTTGTAACCACTGACTTTTAATGATACACAACAACCTTAGGAGCAACGCACCTATGCGTCCAGCTCGCGTTATATGTAACATATGCGATATGAGCAGCGGTTTTTAATTATTATGGCCTTTGGGTTAACGATTTGAAAACATGTTTTAAATATATGCAATTTATATATATATATATATATAAATATATTGCAATTTTTTGTAGATTAATTTGATAAAAAAATACTTAGTGCATATTTTAAAATTCAAAATTATAATATTTAATAATTTTTTTCGGGTTTTGGGTTAACATTATGAAAAAATTATTAAACATAAAATATCTTAGAATTTCTAGTAGAATTTTTGAGTGTTTTAATTATTTTTATAAGGGCAGTATTAAGTGGGCTCCAAATTTTGGGGCCCTATAACTCGGGAAGTATACGGACGATTAGATTTAAACTACGAGCTGATTCAAATGGGATGCCCAATAATATGTGTACCAAATTTGGTGTGAATCGCTCTGGTACCTTCAGAGGAGTAGAGGGCACATATTTGGTCTTACGAGCGACCGAGCGACGATTAACATCCAAGTATATGAGTTATATATATTTTTGTGATTAGGGCGACGAGACAAACACTTTTTGATAAGGAAATATTTCGTATGTTTTCTAAATCAAAGTTCAAAGATTGAACTTCGTTTACTTAACAATTGTTCAATACTGAATTTGATTTTTATATTATTCTAGCATGCAGTTTATTTTAGCTGTTAAGGGCTTCTTATTTCATGGTTTCGTTAAAAGGATTAAGGAAGTATCAGTGGATTAAAAATAAAACAGTCTTAGTGTTAATAACTATATTAATATTGCACTAAACATTTATATTTATACAATATACATCTATTGATATATTCATAGAAATAGTCTCAAATAAATATTCAATAATACAAATATATTTTAATTTTCATGGCATTTTTATTTTAGTAAAGAATGCCATGGAAATAAAATATATTTGTCAATGTTGAATGAAATCTGAGAATATTCAATTTAAAATTTATATTACAAATAATATACATATACATGTCTTAATTAGTAAAAACACATGATAAATATATTTGACCTGTGCAAAAGTGTACAATATGAGCAATTTTTCTTTTAAACCTGTACAAAACCCAATAATTTTACAACTTTGGTTCAAAAACAGTATACAAAACATAACAATTAAAATCAATCTAATATCACTTATTATAATTAGTAAACGCATTCTTCTTCTTGTGCCCCGGCTCCAGTGAATCCCCCTCCTTATCTTGATGAGCCGTCATATGCCTAGTAAGATGATGTCTCTCTCGAAATGATTCAGCACAAACAGGACACTTCAGTTTCTCCTCTCTTCGCCGTTTCGACAAATCATTCGCCACATCACTTTTATGGTGCGACCTCATGTGGTAAACCAGATCAGAAGTCATTCGGAAACTAATATTACACTTTGCGCACACGTTCTGCGCAGGCAGCGACAACGCGGCAAAAGATGGCGGCAATAGCGATGTCAATATGGCCGCTGCAGGGTTACGTATGTCAGGTGGCGCTATCTTAAGCATATCTTGCGGTTGAAAACTCCCGTGGTAACCATTGTTTCCTAGATATGGTAATTCGGGGCGGTATTGCAAGATTGGTCGCATTCGAGGGAAGTTTGGCTGGATTAATTCTGGGTTTTGGGATGCTTTCACTAAAAAAGGGTTGTCTAGACTTGTTGATGGTGATGATGTGAAGTTGTTGATATTGTCTTGCAGGAAGTTGGATTGATATGTGGGACCATTAGATTTAAATAACTGGTTTGGTGATAAGATGTTGGGAGGGAAGCTTTGGTATTGGCGGTTTATTATTGGTGGAGATGGACTTAGGGAGTTTTGGTAGCTTAAGTCAGGGCTCATAGATAAGTTTGGGGATAGTCGAGAGTCTTTTGACAGCATATTTACTTTTGTGAACGCACTTTTCTGTTCTGGTGAATTGTTTAAGTTTATTTTGTGTCGGAAGTTTTCAATTTCTGATTCGTAATTTAATTTAGGTTTGCCTAGACTTGGATCATCGAATATTTGGGTCTTTTGTGGTGTGTTGTGAATTATTCTAATGTGGTTGTTTAATTTGTTTTCTTCTGGAATACGTACAGTTTCTTCTAAATCTTTGTCACCATTGTTCAACGATTCATAATTGTTTTTGTCGTTGTTATTGTACAACAATTTATTTTCTTGCATTGCTAAATGGTTGTAGAAAGCTTGCTTGGAAGCTTTGATTTGTTTTTGTTTCAGTTTTTCATCTGGAAGCATTAAAAATGCTACATCAAAAGATCGCTTATTTGAGGTTTTCGGTGGTGCAATTTCGGTGTCAATATCGGTGACATTAATATGGACTTCCGATGATTCCTTCCTTCGATGGTTCATGTCCATGGTCATTGCACTGTATCACAAACACTGTATCACAGTTCAAACTCACGTGCACTTATTAAAGTCTTCAGTAACGTGTGTTCTATTTCGCGTGCGAGAACGTTATGTGGAAAAACATACTTGCCTTCCCTTCTAAATATTGTTGGTAACTACAAACGTATCCCTACCAGAAACACTGTCAACCCGGAAATCCGGCACTCGCAAAGAAAGAGACGGGAAATCCTCGTACCTACCCAGCAGAAAGAGATGCAACGAACAGTATCACATCGTGGATTTATTTCAGGCCGGTTCTTCTAAACGCATACGATCCTATGGGGGTGAATTTCAGTCTAGGGGTAGTTTCAGACCAATGATGTTTCAGCGAGGGGCGGAAGGCGGAGCCACCAAATACGTTCATCCAATACGGTTTTCAGTGTACTGAATGTGAGGCTGTCGAGGTTATGTATTCATTTTGAACGCTCGCGAAACATATTCTAATAGCCATATGTTTTTCAGTTCAGAATGGGACAAGTTGCAGCGGTGTTGAGCGTTTTTTCGCATGGAATTCAGAAAAGAACATTCTAAGGCAAACGGCGAGTGATTTTTTCACGAGGTAAATTCAAATACTGTTTTATGTTTACAGCGTCATATTTATGTGTGGTGTATGTTGAGTTATTTCGTTTCACGGTTCAAATCAAATTGATAGGGAATATATGTTTATTGGACATATACATTTTCCTATATATTCTTTGGGCTATCATTTAAAATATGAAAAATAAATTTAGAAATGATCGAATGCAATAAAAAAGAAGAAGTTCGTTTTCTTTTATGGCACAGAGCCCGTTATTGTATTTTATGTGAAACATTCATTCTTTTCGGGTCCGAAATTCTAAATGAATTACTGCCAGATATGTTTCTCGTTAGATATACTACAGGAATTATTAGGCTAATAATAAAAAACACTGAACTTTTTAGCATAATCAAGGATTATGTTGTTTTGCTATTTTGTGATATATTTATATTATTTCATTACAATAAGAAAGTATAGATATAGCAATAAATCTTATATAATCTTGTTTTTAATTTTTACATTCGTTCACAATTATCGTAAATGAATTTAGTAAATACAGGAAACGTGGAGACAACAAATATTTATTAATTTCAAAAGTGATTTTCCAGCAAATTGTCAATTTTTCAGAAAACTTTTGAATTAAAAGTTATAAGAATTTTTCTGAACTACATAAATATTTGGTAAAATAACCAAAATAAAGTCAAAGCATTAGTGCAGACACCAATGCCTCCAGTTCCATTTACTGCTGGACATAAATTTATTAAATAACACTTATTAAATTGTCAACGAAAATATGTCCAATTTATATCCATTTTGACTATTTTTTAATGAGGTTTGTGTGTCTGTCATTGTGTGTGTGTGAACGCTCTTCAACCATTAACATTGAATATAAATGCTGTTTTAAATTTAACATCCCAGGAAAGAATACTACAAAGAAAATATTTTTTTTACAACTATTGTTTGACCTATTTTCTTTTTTTGAAAAATATACTGTCTATTGATAAGTTACCATACTTATTGATATTATTTCATGGCAATGGTAGCATGAATGTAAAACTCAATAAATCTTTATTACATATAAAGTGAAAACTAAGAATAAGGCCACGTTAAGGTCACTCCAGATTTTTTTATTTTTAGATGGTTGTCACTGTTCGATTTCAATTACTTAATAATTGGCACAACAATGCCTGTATTTTATTGAATTTTCTTTTTGGCTTTTGGGTATTATTCTAAGAAACTGTATCAATTTCCAGTTTTGTAGATTTTTTAGATATATATATATATATATATATATATATATATATATATATATATATATATATATATATATATATAAAAATATAATAATACGATACGACCAAACAATGGGTTTTTGCTGATGGCATTTAAAGACTCAGAATAAGCATTATATTTAAAGAATGTTAAAGAATCTGTTATCGAAAATATACAAATTTGTTCGTAAGCGAATCGAACGAAAACAATATTAGCGCGCGCGTCCCTACTTACAGAGAGTTTCAATTCTTTGACTTATGGTGGTGGTTCTCGTTATCGCACGGAATAAAGAGCGATTAATCATTTTTCTAATGAAAAAGCAATTTGTAGAGCACAGTGGGCCGGCCCCATGTCGCCGACGGACTACTCTTTCAAAAGATTAATTACGAACTTAAGCGCAAATGAAGCGTAGCGCGCTTTTTAAAAGTGTTTCAAAATGTGTCGGATGTATCATTAGTTTCTGTTAAAAGCAAATTATCAATAAGCATTTTTTCTCGATTTAAAATTGTTTTTATTTTGAATTTAAACATGTAATACGGTTATCTGCAATAACGATTTTTTAATAAATAAAATTTTCTGATTTAACCATTATTTAGTTTTGCCTTTGCTATAGTAAATTCCATATCTTTTTAGTTCCGATGACAGCATAAACTATGGTCGCAACTATACTTAACTAAGTACTTTACAATATGGCCAAATCATGACCCCTCTGGTGCTGGTGCCCCCATTGGGCTGACAATTAAACAGCTCTATACCATATGTGCAAAAACCACAGCAGGTGCCTTGAGCACAGACAGAGATGCCTCGAAACTCAGAGATTCAACACGAGTTCGGGGACAACTGTATATATTATGTACGAGGAATATAGTAAACAGATCCACTCTTTGCACGAAGACTTTCTGTCCCCTAACTGAAGTTCTGCGGAATGATTGGAATTAGCAATGGGATGAACGAAGTTTTAGGAGATTTAGGGAAAATTTGGGGATTACATCTGTTTGTGTTGACTTACTTTTATTGTACAATATTTATTTATTTTCTTACATTTTATTCTACAATAGGATGAGAAATTCGTTCATCAATATATTTTCTGGTTATTCTAGTGCAAAATCAGTGAAATATGAAATAAACTGGAATAGCCTTTCACTTTATATTATGCATTATTTTGTTTTAAATTCACACTACGATTGATATGAAACAAAATCAATATGTATTGTAACTCTTTAAACTTGGCATTTTTACAGGTATTTTTTCAGGGAATGGTTCATTTTTCAAAAAACTTTTCAAACAAATGTTGCTAGAAATTTAAATATCTTTAACTTTTATTTGAATCATATTTCTCTAACTCATGCAATTTCGGAGATAAAAGATAAAACAAAAAGCAGCTTGAGTAAACTGTTTCTTCCAATTAAGAAATTGTTTTTAAAAATAGAAGATGCACACCCGAATAGATGTGTTAAGTATGTTTCATATTTTTTCCTTCAACAATTTTCGCTCTAGAGCGTTCACACACACACACACCGAGATGCCTTTTCGTCCTCTACTGTTCTGGAGGTACCGGAGCGATTCACACCAAATTTGCTACACATATTATTTGGCCTCCCATTTGAAACCGCTCGCAGTTTATATTCCATCACCTGTATACTTCTCAAGTTATAGGGCCCCAAAATTTGTAGCCCCCCTTAATAGTTGCCTTTATAAAAATAATTAAAACACCCAAAAATTATACTAAAATTCTAAGCTATTTTACTTCTACAAGACTTTTTCATATTAACTCCAAGCCCGAATAAAATATTTAAATATTATAATTTTGAATTTTAAAATATGTACTAAAACTTTTTTTTTCAAAGTATTTTATAAAAAATGTTAACATTTTTAAACCTATAACATTTTTTCATATTGTTAACCAAAAGACCATAATAATTAAATACCGCTGCTCGCATCGCATATATTACTCATAAGGCGACCTGGACGCATCGGTGAATTATATCTATGCTTGTTATTTAAGAAGAAGAACATTGGTTAATAAAGATTGACATTAGAAGATTATTAAGCACACACAAATATCACGTGTAAAATTATTACACAAAATTTACTTAAAATTTAAAATATCATATTTTATCTGTTATTACCATAAAGGGTTGGCAGATATACACACAAGCACACATACAAGCATAAGCAAATACGTCTTCTAAAATATAGTAATTATATATTGAGGAATTATTTATATTATCATTAAAATCTCAAATTTTTTATTCGCACAATTTATTTTAGACTACCAATGTATATTAGTGTCAATATAAGAAAAATGCGCGTAGAAAATATTTTGTTGCATTGGCGCGTATCGTAGCAGAAGAAAAACATATAATGGTATATAAGGGTAGAGGTGTACTTGTCCAACATATGGACAAGTGGTATTATACTGAACCCATGAGACCTGTCAAAACCTATTTATACACCATACAATACGTATATGAAACTCAAGCAAGGCACCCATCACCCCACCGGTAACGATATATAGAGGGGGTCCTCGTATAGTAGTCTCCGTCATAACCTCGGGCAACCCTGCTCCCGGCAAAAACGAACTGTGAATTAACTATTTTCGAGGTGGAAGCTATGAATACCGAATTTGTAACGGGATCATGTTTAGCCCACCGTACAAAGACCTAAAGAATTTTGTCGTGTGTCTGTAACATTGTCTGTGTTTGTCTCGGCATTAATCTAAATATTAGCTGAAGTGCCTTGTATCTAAGTTTGTTATTCGAAATTTTATCTGGAATCTACAAATATTTGAATGAAAATTGCTAGAACAGCAAGAATCAATTAAAGAGTTTAAACAAGCTGGAAGCATTGGTGCTTGCATGAACAAACAATAAACATACAAATTCTAGAAAACTATCATGTATAGTTAATCTTCACTGAAACGTATTTATATGCGATCAAGGCGATAGCCAGCCAAGAGAAGCAGTGAGGGTGAGAAATAGAACGAATTGACAGAGATAAAAATAAAGAGAAAGGATATATAGAATAAGAGAAAGAAGAAGAGAGAAAATGAATAGGAAAGAGAAACAGAAAGAATTCGGCGAGAAAACATTATTTTTGTAGTGATGTGTGACACTCTTTCCGGCGACGAGTGAATTAAATCGAACCAATTACTTTTCTGTCGCAATTGCAGAAGTCGCTGGCTGCCTGGCGGCTGATTGATGTACCTCGAGTGCACATAGGTCACATGTGGTTATAATTGACTCGACTCCTTCGGGATACGTATCCAGGAATCAGGAACCGGGACTGGGGACATCTCGATATTTGCTATCATAAGATTGTTCCTAACGAGACCTGTCGTCCGTTATTGATGACCATTGTCTACAATAATGTCTAACACAAGCTTTACTGTTCTAGAACTTTGGGAATTCAACTATATCTTTGATTATAGTCAACTTGCTCATAATTCCAATGGGAAATTACTAGTATTTTAATCCAATTTGATAGTTCCAGAACCTATACACCAAAGTTCTTAGTTTTGAAGTGATTTAACACAATGAGCATTACATCCTTTTCTTTATTCCATCATTATACGGTGAGCTGAAGGCATTTGTGCTTGTATCTATTATTGTTTTAAATATTTCCGTAGCATTCATCACATCACCAACCCCACCTATAGTTCAGTTTTACGATCAAACTTCAAAGTAATTTTTGCCAGACTCACATATGCGAGTTTTTTATATCGTAGATCAAAATACATTTCGACTTTTCGCCAACGCAGTTCATACATCGCACAATAGTCTAACACGGTCGACTCTTAATAATCATTTCATACGTTTTTCAATGGCTCTTGAATGGAAATTCAACAGATTTCATCGATTTTTTTGTCGTCTGAGAGTAGGGCACTTGCCACCGAACGCACAATATACAACTAATGACTTTTCGGTCAATGTACAAAGTGCCATCTGTTCGGTACGGCGCGGCGCTCTGGAGAGAACATATGGCCTAGTCAATAGTGAACACCACCATCACAAAGTATAGCTCAATAAATGGGGTACTACTCCACTCTATATGATATAAATTTGGACGTGGACCCGTACGTAGTACCTGTCAAAATCTGGCATTGGCAAACTGCGGATCAATTTTTAGTTAATAGTAATAAAGTATTTTAAATATCTGGAAAGGAAAGATAACGGATATTTAACAAAATATTTTATTAAGGAAATATTTTGATCCGAGAATACTATAGGCACACAACCGAATGCTTTAGCATTTCTGTTCCATTTTCGTCCTTCACTCCATCATTCTGAACTGTGAGATACTTAGCTACAAATAGCAGAACCAATTATAATCAAAACTTACTTTCAACTGGCAACAATGAACATATGTGCTGGGTATACGATTCGCATTGAGAAGTATTCATATTATATATGCGGGGATTAAATGTTTAAGGGACCACATTGTGTATTTATACGCGTACAAAAAAGTTATATGCATGGAGCAAATCGGGTCTATGAATGGACTTGGATGATGCGTCAGCACCTGTCCATGTTTATGCTCCTCCTATTGTATGTTAAATAAATTCTAATACGTTATTAGATTATTGTGAATATTGGAACATGTGTTTTCTCTCCTTCGACTTATTGTTACAATCCATTTGTTATTTAGTTCACCATATGAAGCTAAAGCATTCGGTAATGTGTCTGTAACAATCTCGGATCAAGAAATTTCCGTACCAAAAAGTTCTTGTTTGTAGCTCGCCGTACGAAATACCGAAGAAGCTAAAGCATTCGGTCGTGTGTCTGTAACATTTTCGGAAAATATATATATAACCCATATACATGGATGTTAGTCGTCGCTCGCTCGTAAGACCAAATTTGTGCCCTCTACTCCTCTGAAGGTACCGGAGCGATACACATCAAATTTGAATCAACTTGCAGTTCAAATCCAATCGCAAGTATACTTCCCGAGTTATAGGGCCCCAAATTTTTGAGCCCCCCTTAATACTGCCCCTATAATACTAATTAAAACACCCGAAAATTCTACTAATAATTCTAAGATATTTTAATTCTACAACATTTTTTTCATATTGTTAACTCAAAGCCCGAAAAAAATTATTAAATATTATAATTTTGAATTTTAAAATATGCACTAAAATATTTTTTTATCAAATAATTACAAATAATTGTAAGACCGTTTTATACCTATAACATTTTTTCAAATGGTTAACCAAATGGCCATAATAATTAAAAACCGCAGCTCGCATCGCATATTTTATTCATAAGGCGAGCTGGACGCATAGGTGCGTTATACCTAAGCTTGTTATTATTATTTTAGGTACATTATTTAGTCAGGTTGTAATCTATATTTAATTAAAATTAGCTTAGTAGATTTCAAGGTGAATAAAATATTTGTTGCAGTAATATCAAAATTTAATGTTGTATATAAAACAATAATGCTATGAAAAAAATCGGTTGTGGCCAACACAGAACTTTCTTTTACGTATATTTCATTAAAAATTTATATAGTCCAATCAAATTATCAAAAAATACCAATACTCCACAGTAATACACGGAAATTGTACCAATTAGCTTATTATTTTATTATGTTATCAAATATTGTTTCTTCAATATAAAACATAGTTGTAGATTCTTTAAAATACATTTTCTCAGTCGATCTATTTATGTTAAATAGTGCAAAATGACATATATTATTTATATTTTGTTTATCTGTCATTTTCTTTCAGACAAAGTTAATATGATAATTATTAAAAAAAAATCTTGCAAATGCATTTCCATGACAATATAATAAGAATTTTAAGATTTTTCATAGCGGTTTTCTCGCAACTGGTACGTTTTCTAAAGAAGTTTTTCAAACAAAAGTTGTGAGAAATATCAATATCTTTCATTATGAACATAACTATTTTTACCATAAGTGCAGCCGTTCTAGTGATATTGCAGGTAGAACAAAAAATACTTGTAGTAAACATGCACTTCTGGTTTGAATATGCTTTTCAAAAATAGAAGATGCATATCTTAGACCATATATACAAGTCTTTATTTATTTTTCTTATTATTTTTAATAATGTAATAATTTAAAAATGAGAATGATAATATAAGATACATAATATTACGACAACAATAAAATTGATGTGCTTACAAAAGCACATTTCCAACTACTTTTCTTTTGGTCCTGTTCCGGCGTTGGCTCCTATGCATACGCACGCATACCAACGGAATCGTCATCGCCGTCGCTATTACCGCGAGAAGATGGCCGCCGGAGCCGTATTTTTCTATTACGATTCCGAATTTGCATACGCGGGGTCGCAAGAGCCGACAGTCTATGCTAATGTGGTCGCGCGCCCGCCATGTCCCATGATTTATTGTTATTTTTATTTGATTCTCGGAATTATTGTACGGACTGTATCCGTATGGGTTGAAATCATATTTTATAATACGGCGGCCGTGCAGCGCGGACACAAACTCGTTTCGTGCGATTCTGTGTCCTCTTCGTATACGTTCGTGTGCTTTCGTTTTTACGATCGTAAAAATCACGCGTTCTCGCACGCATTCGACACTAAACAGGTTTGCACTACATTTATTTCATATAGCCTCATGACGACGTTGGCTCGCAAAATAGAATATAATATGTATATCGCTTTCATGACGTGTGACTGGGATTTTTTATATTTTTTATGAGAATATGTTTTTGTTTTCTTTTCAAATGGGTTCTTCACAAATATTTATTTTTAGTTCGTTGTACGAGAAGGCTATAGTTAAGCTATATTTTATTTTGAAGAATAACTACTTCATTATCAAGTTTTTACTTACTTATAAGTTATTTATAAAATAAAGTATTGGGATCACAACAAATCGACTGGAACTATATGTTTTATGGGTCTCTGAATCCATTTGGACTATCTCCACAATAACTGTGTGTGTGTGGGTGTGTGTGTATGAACGCTCTACAGAACAAATTTTAAATATAATAAAGCAATATTATATAAATAATTACCCGGTTGCCAGATGTAGGTGTTTATATGTTTGTTTGTATTATATATGTGCAGATGCTTCTTTTTTGTGGTAAAATGCAAACTAGTATTGGTAGAAATCGAACCCAAACTTTCACGGTGCGAGTCGAGAATATTTCTCCTACGCCATTATATTTTATCAAGAAAACTGTGACACAATCTGTATTGTAAAAATTTAAAGCTACGTTCTTGAACGTCAATATAATTATTAAATGTCAAAATAAATATATTGTGTGAATACAAATAATACTTAAGTTTAATATATACTATGCGTGAATTATTTATAATCACACACAGCGTTCACACATTATTTAATTTTTTAATTAAGCGTAAATTTAAAAACATTTCTTATATTTTGCGGAATCCGCAAGAATTATAACCTTACTTTGTGAATTGTGACATTTGTAATTGTGATGGACTCAGATATAGAGCAATCATTCAATGCAAGTATCAAAAAGGGAATTTTGAATTTGACAGAATTCTTTAAGTATATTTAAAATAATAGTTTATACATTTAGAAAATTATTTCATAATAATCGTTGTGCCAACGATTGCAAAATTAATAAAATTATTAACAGTATATCAATAAAGAATACTCAATATATGATATGGGCACATGGTACCCACGTGTTAAACTATATATATATATATATATATATATATATATATATATATATATATATATATATATAAATATATATATATATATATATACATATATATATATATATATATATATATATATATATATATATATATATATATATATATATATATATATATATATATTATTCTTTACCTTGATTTATAAAATTTCCAGAATAATAATTTGTATAATTTGAAGAGTTCTATCTTATATAAGCAACGGTAATGTTACGGAATAAAATTCAGTAGCAAAAGAATAGTTGAACATGTAAAAATATTCTCTGAAAGAATATCCACAGTTCCGTTTCCTGTCGTTATGCTTCATACTTGGGGCGAAGCAGAGACAAATGGAATGGTGCAGTACGCTAAGAAGATGCGACGGACGCTTGCAAGCAGATGAGGATACACACACACAGACACACACCGGCACAAACAGATATAAAGCTCCCTTGTTTTGCTTATAGTTGTAGGTAATGTAAGCTGAACAAGAATTCACTTTAAATATTATGATTAAGGTGCGTGAAGCTTATATTTATTTATGTAACCAGTTAGGTGTACTAGATTAACCCGTGGGCACCATGTACCCATATCATATACAGAATACAGTTCACTCTTCACCGATCCTTCTGTCTAATTGAATAATTTTACTGATGACGAATTTCCTTGTAATTATTTTGCAAATGTAAACCTAATCATGGACTATATAAATAAGGGATTTCCCTTTCACGGTTTTCCTTGTGAGCACGGTTTTGTATTTACGTTATTAGCTCGCCGTACGCAGTACCGAAGAAGCTAAGACAAACGGTCGTGTGTCTGTAGCATTCTCGGATCAAGAAATGTCCTTAACAAAATGGGTTTATCTCGTCGCCTTGTTTCCAAATATACATATAACATATATACTTGCTCGTTCGTAAGACCAATTTTTTGCCCTCTTCTCCTCTGAAGGTACCGGAGAAATTCACACCAAATTTGCTACACATATTATGTGGCATCCCATTTGAATCTGCGCTCGCAGTATAAATCCAATCTGCTGTATACTTCCCGAGTTATAGTGCCCCAAAATTTGAAACCCCTTTATACTGCCCTTATAAAAATAATTAAAACACCCATTCTACTAATAATGCTATTTTATGATTTAAAGATATTTTATGTCTACAAGATTTTGTTATATTCTTAACCCAAAGGCTATAAAAAATATTAAATATTATAATCTTTATATTTATTTTCTCAAATTGGTAACCAAAAGGCTATAATAATCAAAAACCGATGCTCGCATCGCATATATTATTTATAAGGCGACCTGGACGCATAGGTGCGTTATACCTAAGCTTATTTAAAGGTGATAAATGGTCATATGTTAATATACAATTGCTCAAGCTATTAAAAATAATCATTTTAAAATGTAATAAATTTTAGTTAGCCAATAAAATGTTTACAAATGTTTGAAATATCTCAAGATTAAAGAACAGTTTTCTTGAGTAAATACAGAAAATCAATTATTAAGCTAAGATAGATATATTAAAGAACCCGTATTTACAATCATTGACCAGTCAACGGAGCACTCATATTTGACCCATCACTAACTGCGGTCAGAAAACTGAAAATATTTCAATTTGATATAATTATTAGTATTAACACTAAATGGTATCTTAATGCTTAAACATACTACTAAATCACAGTTGAATTAAATGCTTGAGTGGAAAAGGAATATAGCACGAAAAATGAGTTATCAAATGAATAAAAGTATTTTCTCTACCAACGAATTTGTAATTTGAGGTTCGAAACAGCCGCTAGCAGCCGCTGGTAGGTGTAAGTAATAAATGTGTATGTCAGGAGCATTATGCCAACGGAGAAGAAATGTGTTTTTGTAAGCACTAATTTTATATGGCTGGTCATCTGCATATGTGCCAGCGAAGTGGTGCGAACGCTTGTTTTTTGTGGGGTGCACGCCCCCACTCCACCCACAACCCACAGCCCACTACATCTGTTTGTTCTAATTCAAATGAGCGAACATAAAAAAGGGAGGTATTTAGTGGACAAAACAGTTGCAAACTGTTGTAATTCAACACAAGATCATATACGTATACGGGTTGAGTTCGCTGCGTTCGGCCCCACGGAACTTTAGCCTGTCCTGCTAAATATGTGTAAATTACACTACAATAAACTTCGGAGCAAAAACAAACATATTGGATTTACTAATACTACGAAATGAGTTCACTATTCAAAATGATATTTTATATGGAATAATATATACGAGTACAAAATATTTTTGGTATAATTGTAACTTTGACATAGTTTTGGCTTTGTTTAGCAGTTTTACTGTTTATGGTTTTCTACAGTAAAATAGGGTTCATCAAGAATAATGCCGTAGATGATTTTTACTTTCTTATATGAATTTATATAAGGAAGTATTGTAATTATGAACATTTTAGAACATACACGTTTTGACCATTCCTGAATTGAATCTGACTATACTCGGAATGATGTGTCTCTCTCTCTCTATGTGTGTGTGTGTATGTGTATGCTCTATAGTTAAAACTGTTTAAGAAAAATACTTACCTAATAGCGTGAAAACAAAAATCATCGTTCCGTTCTTGACGTTTTCTGATCCTAAATTAAAATATATTCGTCCCAAAACAATATATGTCGCTTAAGTATGATTTATTTCACAACTGTACAGCCGAAATTTTACAAAATTTATGTATTTTACATATAAAATTAAATGAAACACTTTCCAATAAAAATTGATGATTTTCATAATAGGTTTATTATGAATTGAAGAACGATATTCATAATTTACGGCTGTACAAGCTTAGATTGAACTTATAACTTACAATTATTAACAGAGATATCTACTAAAAATACATTTTATAGTCATTTTTGGGAAATTTGTAAGAGCATTTTCAAGCAAACTGTTTCGAATATAGCTGCTGCCTCTAGCGATAACATTTGTAAACACTGCGGTACAGTCGCAAGCATTTCAATGTCTGGCTTTTGTATATTTTATGAATTGTTATATTTGTGCAACTGATAGCGGAAAACGATCTAGGAAAAATTATGATATTTTACACTTGTATATGACCCGGTTAAACAATACCTTAATTTTTTTAATATTTCGGAAATGGCAGATAGAGATAAAATGATTTTTATAATACTTAAAGTTATTGACTATCATAACTTTAGTTACCTTGAATTAATTAAACATATATAATTTCTACAAAGGCTTCTAATTTGTCGTTCTTTGTTATACGGGAAAATTAGCATTTATAGATCTAATCTCGGTATTAAACAACAGATATTGATCTCGTCGAACAATATTTTCAATAAAGCTAGAAAATTATATTCTAATGTAAAATATATTAAATTATTATTATAAAAATCAGAATCCTTTTTAGTTTGTTATCAGACTCGAGATTTTAACGGAAATACACGTTTGACCCTCCCTGAATCGATTCTGACTATCTTTGAACTGATGTCTATGTGTGTCTGTGATCACTCTACAGCAAAAACTGGTAATGATAAAATTATAAAACTCTAAACTAAAATCCACATATTTTGAAAACCATCTTAACCGAAACGGTTTTCTCTATCTTCTATCTCAATATTTCGAAAACGGTACGAGTTAGAAAAAAAAATAATTTATAAAAGTTAAAGATATTAAAATTTTTAGCAAATTTTGCCCACAAAGTTTTTTAGATAAATGTACTATTTACCGGAAAATCACTTATGAAATCACTCTGGTTATTATGGTTTCACAGCAAACGTTGCAGAAATTTATAACAAAATATAACAATATTCATAAAATTCAAATATTTTTAATTTATAAGGATAACTAAGTATAAGTCGAGTGAAGGACACTCCAGCTTTCTGATGAATGTACCCTGTTTGATTTGGAATATACGAAGTGGCGCACTAGCTTTAGTGTCACCACAGCACTATCTCATATATACATACATACATACATAAGCATACCGTGCCAATATCCCCCAAATATGCAACGCGCGAATTAATATTAACGTGTGTGTCTGTGTGTGTATTAGTTGAACGTCGAGGTGTCTGTGTATGATGGGAGACGACACCGTGTGTTGTTATCCAGTATTACATAATCGCTTTACGGCAGCAGCAGCAGCAGTAGCAGCAGCAGCACAGAGGCACAAATCCGGATCAAGTGGCCTGATTAATGGCTACCCAATATGACGTCACGTTAATTGAAATTTATCTTTGGTGCGTGCGAATGTTCACACTTACAACACGTATCGAATCCAATCGAATCACACACAAAAAAATCGCCGCTTTGAAACCAAAGCAAAAACGACGCGCGGATTATTTATCGGCGGACAGATAATGGCTGAATCTCGCCCGAACCACTGTCAAACACCGACGAATCGGATTTCGAAATTTGCTGAGTGAAAATGTAGGTTTCGGCGAATTTTTTATTTCTTTTTTTTTTCTGTTTGTGGTACTGGTACTCTAGTGATATTCGCAGGCAACGTGGCGAGAACGATTTGTGTTTTATCGAAAATCAGGTTGACCAAACCCTAATTTTGAGTTATGGCCTGTGCGATTCTAATCTATTTATTTCTGATGGTTTTTGTTTCTCATTCTGGTTCATGTACCATTCAATACTCACATTTCCATCTTCTGCGATCATTTCTCTTCATTACTAGATCACATGTGTATCACATAAGTTTGTAAACAATATATTTTAATTCAAATTAAGGTGTATCTGTAAAAGTGCCTTCAGATCATATTAGACACCGGTGCCTGCTACCAATGCCAGTTGTCCAATTCCATAAATTATTAGAGTAGATCAATGAGAAATTGTGTGCAGTTTTGTTGGATTAAATCAGAGATTAAAGAGATGCAAAAGCTAGTTAACAAAATGTGACTGTTTTTTTTGTGGCCGAGCAATATTTGAACGATGAACAAGCCGAGGCGAGTGCGATTGCCGAGTGTGTTTATTCAAGTGTGAGGCGCGCTGATACGGTACAAAACTAGAATTAAATTATGGCCTCACTTAAACACCAGAATCTGATCGATAGCCCACCCCTTCGAGCTACCACCACCAAATCTGCCCAACCAGATTATATGTTCGGCTTCGAATCCAACTCATCGCGTTTAAGAGTAAATCATCTTTCCTAAATAGTACATTGAAAATAAGTTTCACAAATTAATCTAAAAAAAAAAACAATATCTGGAGTGGCATTAACTAGACTTTTTATTCCATAGTTATAGCTTTATTGTGTTTTCATTTTTGCTACTATTGCCAAGAAACAATAGTTTTAATTAGAAAACGTAAATGTGACTTGACTATTTCCAAATGGACATTTTCATTAAACGGTACGTTTTTCGAAATAACTTTTCAAACCAAAGTTGCTGGAAATTTTATTTTCTATAACTTTTATGAGAATCACTTTTTCTCTAACTCATGTCGGTTTCGAGATTTTTAATTAAATGACACGAATAAACAAACACATCCAATTGAAATCACCTTTTGTGGCCAACACAGAACTTTATTTTACGTATTTTCATTAGAAATATATATTCCAAACAATCTGTCAAAAAATACCAATACTCCACAGTAATACTCTGAAATTGTACCAATTAGCTTACTATTTTATTATGTTATCAAAATTGTTTCATCAATATGAAACACAGATGTTGATTCTTTAAAAATCACCTTCTCGGTTGATCTATTTATGATAAACCGCGCAAAATGACATACATTATTTATATTTTATATATTTGTCAAATTTTTTTAAGCGATAACTATAAGAAAAATTCTTACATATTAATTATAAATAAGAATTTTTTGATTTTCCATAACGGCTTTCTCGTAACTGGTAATTTTTTTAAAGATACTTTTCAAACAAAAGTTGTGCGAAATATTAATATCTTCCATTAATTTTCATTTCCTGTAAAAATATTGACAGGCGAAGATGATCAGGTTTATAAAACTATATGCAAATCCATGGCAACGTAAATAAGATATTACAGATTTTCAGTAGTAGTTATCTCGTAACTGGTAAATATCTTTAAGAAAATTTTCAAACAAAAGTTGTGCGAAATATCATTATTTTTCATATTAAACATAATTATTTTTGCCATAAATGCAGCCGTTATAGTGATATTTGAGAAAGGACAAAATATAAGAACAATTAAGAATTTCCATTGCAGTTTTCACAACATATCTTTCATTATGAACAAAACTATTCTTGCTATAACTGCAGGCGTTCTAGTGATATTGGAAATAGAACAAAAAATGCATGGAGTATACATGCACTTTCGGTTTTAATATTCTTTTCAAAAATATATAATATAATTGGTTCATATCTAGACCAAATACAAGTCTTAAGTTTAAAGTTTCACAATTTTAAGTTTGACAGTTTCGGTTCTAGAGCGTTCACAGACACACAGACGTCATTCCGAAAATATTCAGATTCGATTCAGAGATAGTGAAAACGTATTGAAATCTTCGAATTTTTTGGTGATCTTACTTATTACTTTGTAAAAGAAAGTAAAAAGGTTTCTTCTGTCTCAGTATGTACAAATCTTAAATTGTAAACATGTTCAAAAATAAAATGACAATTTGAATAAAATAATTGTTGGTCCAGGCTGAGGATTGGTGTGAATGTAGCTCTAGGTGCAAAGAAACGGATGCACTGATGTATCCGGAACACCGTGAGTGTGTCGTTGATCGGTTAAGACAGGCGTGTAAACCGCGACACTTGCTAGCCACATAGTAGTGAAGTCCGTATGCGGGTATTCTTTTTGTGTGGCCGAAACAAATTCAATTTTCCGGCGGTCGAGCTAAGCCAACGCGACAAGAGTCGCTTCGCCTCGGCATCGCATCGCATGACAGACTGCGATCTCATCGGATTATATGGTTAAAAAATATTAACACAAATCTGTCCTTTGGGAATGCGACATTTGCTCCAGATTATCCCACGGGCGACCGAACACCAAACAGACAAGCAGCCCACTCGCTCTCATGTGATAAACATCGCGTATTATTCACTGGCCTTTTTATTGTTATTATTATCCGTGGGGACATTGATTTCCACACAATATATAGTATTGCTCTTTTATTTTTGGATACACTCTCCAAACCACATTTATAAGAAATATCAATATATATATATATATATATATATATATATATATATATATATATATATATATTACTTTATGAATAATTTGTTTTCTAATCCTGTCATGTTGAAGAATGGCCTATATGTGATATGGGCACATGGTGCCCACGGGTTAACCTAGTGTATTAATAATTAACAAATGGAATAAAATAAAAGAGAATTAGAGTTGGGTGTATCGTATCGGTCGAGGGGTCGTTCGTTCGCCGGGTTAAAAATGAATACTGCTGCATCGTATTTTTTATTGCCGCCGCCGCCGCTGCCGCCCCCCGGCCGCCCGCCATTCTCCATCATCACATCATGTTTGAAACAATGAAGCAGCAGCAGTCAGTGTTGGCCGGAGCCGGGGCAGCCATTCGTACGTCAGCAGTTATCAACAATTGTGAACCGTTTCGGTTCATTACAGCGCTAACGAATCACTATCTGCCTCGCGCTAATAAATCATAACCACGCGCGCCACGATACATGCCTGCGTCGCACTCGCACCCGCCGCACCGACATGCTTGCGTCCTTGTTCGCGAAAGGGTTCCCCACTAATTAACTTAATGGTCTTGAAACAAGATTGCGTTCGGTTTTGCCCCGTGTTGTAACTAGTCTTGTTAGTACGACAAGTCGCCGTTTCCGCCGCCACCGTTCGCCTTTTGATATTATTAAAGTTAGGTTAAGAAGGAGATAAATAATTGCGCCACCAGGAACTTGCTGGTGAATAAATTTTAAAATACTACCTGATCTTGCTATCTGATTGTGATGTCTGTAATTATTTATAGAAATGCCAACTTGAAACTGTATATTATGGTACACAATGCTTAATAGATTTTGCACTCTGCAATTATAAAGGAACCTATTATCTTTGTTTGTTATTTTACACTTTTGAAACAACTAGCATGATACAAAAACAAACTTAGGTACAACGCATTTATGCGACCAAGCTCGCTTAATAAGTAATATATGCGATGCGAGTAGCGGTTTTTAATTTGGTTATCAATTTGAAAGAATGTTATAGATATAAATAGTATTACAATTTTATGTAGATTACTTTGATTAAAATTTCATTTATCTAATTGAGTCTATTTTGTTTTACTGTCCTAATATTGACAGGCGCAGATGATCCGATTTATTAAGCTACATGCGAATCCATGAGATCCACAAGATATGTATAATTTTTCGTAGCAGTTTTATCGCAACTGGTACATATTTTGAAGAAAATTTTCATACAAAAGTTGTGCGAAATATTAATATCTTTCATTATGAACATTACTATATTTGCCATAAGTGTAGCCCTTCTAGTGATATTGGAGATGGAACAAAAAATACAGTAAACAAGCACTTCCGGATTTAATATTCTATTCAAAAATAAAAGGTGCACACCTAGGGCATATACAAGTCTTAAGTTTGAAGTTTCATAATTTTAGGTTCGGCAGTTTTGGCTCTAGAGCGTTAACACACACATACACACACAGGCAGACACACAGACAGACAGACGTCATTCCGAAAATAGTCACAATCGATTCAAGGAAGTTCAAAACATGTATATCCGTTGAAATCTCGAGTTCGAATTTTATTATGATTACAAGACTTACTTATTACTTATTAAAAGAAAGTAAAAATTAATTCTAGTGCATATTTTAAAATTCAAAATTATAATATATATTAACTTCTATTCTTGGGTGTTTTAATTATTTTTATAAGAGCAGTATTAAGGGAAGCTCCAAATTTTTGGACCCTATAACTCTGGAAGTATAACGGCGATTGGATTTAAACTGCGAGCGGATTCAAATTTAATGCCAGATAATATGTGTACCAAATTTGGTGTGAATCGCTCGGGTACAAATTTGATCGAGCGACGATTAATATTGAAGTATATACGTTATATATATTTTTGGATTCTGGGCGACAAGACTTTTTGTTAAGAAAATTTTTTGATCCGGGAATGCTAAAGACACACGACCGTATGCTTTAGCTTCTTTGGTACTTCGTACGGTGAGCTAAAAAGGCGTTCTACACATATAAACAAACACATACTTCCGACTGGTTATAAGCATAACAATATTTTAATCTGCCTGAAGTTTTTCATTATTTTATTATTATTTAAACAAATTAATTGAAATTTTATTCAATATTTATAAATAATAATCTTTTAACCTGACATATTTCCTTGTCGCTTTGGTCGATTTCCAGAGACAGATGATGATTCGGCTGAGGATTGAGTGACCGTTGGTTAAATTCGTAAGCATTATTTGACATTATATAATCTTAGGTTTGAATAATTATCAAGATATGAAAAAGATATGATTTATGTTATTGAGTCCTTGACATATAAATAATAATTGTCATATAACGCAATGCCGAACATTATTTATAAATTATGGTGGTATATTTGTAGAAATAAGAATATTGACAACGTACCAGGAAAATATGTAAATGAAAAATACAACTGTTGGAAATAATGCAAACATATTCCCAGGGCAATGAATAATGTATGCAATAGTTTGCGCACAATACTAGATTCCGTTGAAAACTATCCGCGTAGCGCTCAATGCGCGCCCTCACCTTATGAATATAACATATCTATTTGGCACCCTCAAAGTGTTACGTATCAATAATAATTTTCTCGCATACAAAAATGCCGCACGCGCCAGAAAGAGACGGCAAATAATTTTGCGGAACGGATGCGGCCAGTTGAACACGCGCAAAAGAGACGGACGTATACGGCAAGCAAACACATAAAAGGAGGATGAAACGATTCCTTTGAAAATCCAAGGAAAATATGATTCGTTTCGCTGCGAAAATCATAATTCACAATTGGAATACGCTTTGTGAGTCTTTTGACCAATAATGTATTCTTCGGCTGGCGATATTCAAAGCTTTTGCAGCGGGAATCGGAAACCGATATTTCGAATGCTCTGGATGGAGAAAGTCGACTATCAAAATAACATCGGTGATACGTTGGATATCCATAAGACTGTATTTCTTTAAAAACTAAATTATTTAATTTCATCGATATAATGTACATAACGTATAAGAAAAATAAATTAAAAACGCATTGAAAGGTTTATATTCCAACAAAGTAAACATTTTAGACAAATTCAGACAATACGAATTGTTTACATTTTATTGTTGAATGTATTTCCTCCCGAAACAATTGAATAGCACAATAACGTCAGTGTCAGTGTAAGCAAACGTTTTCTTTCCCTATGCCATCGGTTGAAATGAACACATTCTTGCGAGTAACTCGATATCTATTTGGACAACAGCAGGACAGACAGACAGACAGACAGATAGAGCGAGCGAACGACCGACCGACACCGAAGAGGGTGGGGTTGATGATACGCACGCGCACTGAATAACTAATGCAATCAGTTTGTAAACGGTTTAGTCCCTTCGTAGGCCGCAAAACCGCACTCCTAAGTACCTGTTAATCTGTCGGACGTGCACGGAAAACTGACCGCAGGCCAAGAAAGCTCCGGCGAGATATTTGAATACTAATCAAGATTTGCCATATACGTTTTATGGGCTGCTAATTTGTTTACTAACGACGCTGATATCAAGTATGCTCATCGGACATGTTATCGAGTTATCAGTTGCCGATTTAATTTATGTGGATTTTGAAACAGACAATTCTTAAATATATTTAAACGAATCCTCTAAGTTGCACGTTTTTACAAGTCGATGTATACGGGAACTACACGAATATTGTAGTATATACATTAGATTGTAATAAAATTTTAAAAACATTCAATCGCAAATTCTTAAGCGTAATTTATCATATTTGAATTAAATTTTTAATTTCTTGGACGAAATCTAATAAAAAGAAATGTAATCATAATAATTTTCGACACGGAAATACACGTTTTGATCATCCCTGTATCCAATCTTACTACATTCAAAATGTGTGTTTGTATTTCTCTCTCTCTGTAATAACTAATCCTGTTTGTTTTATGGCAAATAATGCTAGCGTTCACAGCAACAACATATACACATATAATTAATGCATTTGTTTTGTTGCTACAACAGCAATGCTAGAATTATTTGTCATAAAACCAACTAGATTATTATTTGTAATTGTTAATCTAAATTCAAAATTGCTAATTGGCTCGCTGAAAATTCAGCTCAATTTTCTCTCAAACTCATCCAAAAATCTCAATTTTAATCATAAAAACAAAACATCGAAATATATTAAATTTTCGTACCCAATAAATAAAGCTGGAGTGACCCTCACTCAATTTTATTATACTGTCACTATCTCTATATATGATATTGCTTTATATTTTTTTATATTTAATCTATGTTTGCTATGAAAATATGTGTTATAATTAAGGAAACGTTTATTTAACAAGCTTAGGTACAATGCACCTATGCGTCCAGCTCGGCTTATAAGTAAGAGAGCAGTGAACATTTAAAATTAAAAAATATTTGTTTAATTTGAAATAATGTTATCAATATAAAAAGTCTTGCAATTTTTGTAGATTATTTTGATAAAATTAAATTTTGTGCATATTTTAAAATTCAAAATTATTATTTTTAATAATTTTATATGACCTTTGGGTTACCAATTTGAAGAAATATTGTAGACATAAAATATCTTAGAATATTGTGTAGAGCTTTTGAGTGTTTAAATTTTTTTTAATAATAATAATAAAAATAATTTTCTAAGTGCAGCATTAAGGGGTGCAATAAATTTTGGGGCCCTATAACTTGAGAAGTATACCGGCGATTAGATTTAAACTGCGACCGAATTCAAATGGGATACCGAATAATATGTGCAGCAAATTTGGTGTAAATCGCTACGGTACCTTCAGAGGAGTAGAGGGCACAAATTTGGTCTTACGAGCGAGCAACGATTAACATCCAAGTATATAAGTTATATATATTTTTGGTATCAATGCGGCGAGACAAACAATGTTTGTAAAGGAAATATTTTGATCCGATAATGCTACAGACACACGACCGAATGCTTTAGCTTCTTCGGAACTTCATTCGGCGAGCTAAAAACTTTCTTAACAAAAGTTGTTAAATAATTTAATATATTTAACTTTTATAGGAATTACTTTTTCTCTATTTCATGTCATTTGCGAGATATTATAAAAGCAACAGGAGTAAATCATTATTTTCGGTTAAGTTAATGTTTTCAAAAATAGGAGGTTTTCTTCCAAATCCAATACAGGTCTTAAGTTTAATGTTTTTGCTGTAGAGTGATCACAGATCTTCTAAATAGTCAGAACGAGTCTGGGATGGTAAGAACGTGTATTACCGTTTAAATCTCGATTCCGAAATATGTCGTGAATACAATACTTCCTTATACACATTTGTATAATAAAGTAAAAATGAAAAAGAAATTCGTAGCAAGAGAACAGGAGCAGGTAGGGGTTCGAAAGGCGTCGTCAAAGAATAACAATCCGTTTCCAAATAATTAAGTGCAAAGAAGACGGGGCGAGGCTAATAATGATCGTGTCATCATCAGTCACCTCAACGGTGCGCACGGGCTAATCGGGCGAGTGCGCAGATTCGCCAGTGGGGCGCTCGTCTCGCGGCTGCCAGCGTAACTAGCGTCGGGTCGGGTCGCCGCGTGCGAGATGCTCTGACTCAAGTGTAATTTATGGTCCTTATAGTGTCGGGGCCGGGCCCTATAATCACGAATGGCAAAAAAAGATAACAGAATCCGATTTTCTTGGTCGACGGGTGGGTCGGGTCGGGTCGGTTGGGATGGCCAGAGACGACTACAGCGTCTGCTGCGGCAACAGAGCAGCTGTGTGCCAAACAGATGAATGTCGCTCCTGCACTAGCTTCTTTTTCTTTCTGTCTTTCTTCCATTCTCGCCCACTCTCTTACATCTATAGCTCAGTTTTGATGACTGCTCTCGGAGAATGTGGCCACGGTGAATAAATTGTGTCATTTACCATAAAATTGATAAGGTGAATATTAAAGAAGCAACATCTGTATTTTATATTAAAGAAACAGTATTTGATAATGTAATAAAGTTATAAGTTAAATGGTATACAATTTCAGAGTATTACTGTGGAGTATTGGACAGTTTATTGTTTGTTTGATATATTTCTCTTGAAAACTACGTATAAGACAGTCGAGTACAGGCCACTGCACATTATACAAAGTGGGATCTATACTGAAGAATACTAAAGTGCCTTTACTACTTTAGGAGATAAAATACAAATAAGAAATATTAAAGAATAGTTGCCGGTAATATTTGCAAGACTCTAAAGTTTTATATTGTCTATATAATTTCGTAAAATTTACATCAGTAGCATAAAATATAAGATTGCAAATCCACGATATCTAAAATGAGCGGAACATATTCAATAGCGGCATTAAATTTTATAGTTCTCAGCGGTGGGACGCATTTTTAAAGCTTTCCAAAGAAAAAGAATTGAGAAAGGAACTAAATTAAAAATTGGATGTGGCTTTTTGTCGAGGCAATAATTCATACGTCAGCAGACCCTCTACATCTAGAGAGAATCTTTGGCAGCCATATTTCCGAGCCGGCTATATGTTCAGTGACGTCATTTTATTGAGTGCTATTTAAAAAGGAAAGAATAGAAAAAGTGGCGCTGGTGGCGTGGTGGCGAATGAAGACTGTATTCTGGTGTGCCGTTGGTGTTAAATTCGTTTGCGTTGAGTAGATTGTGCGAGTAAGTGAGGGCGCCACTGTAATAATATATATTTCACATCTAGTGACGGTTTCCACACAGTTTTCAAAATTGTATTTCGTTTATCAGCTTTTCCTTCGGCGATAATCCACTTTTGGGTTGGGAAACACTCGGACGACCGACCGACGTATCGATGACGCAACTCCCTTATACCCTCCTGCTCGATCTTTTTTATTTTGACAACGCACTTATTGCCATCTATTTCTCGCTTTTTCTCCTTATATTTCTATTTCATTACTACTGGACGATAGTTTCTTATTTTGTTGTAGTATTTTTATACTTTTCTAATTAAATAATTGCATAGTTTGAACAGTAGATTATCAATAACGATTCAAAAAATTATAATATTTTTGCAACTAAATTGGTTCAAAATAATATGTCTATATCTTAAAATTATTTATAAATTATAAAAAGAAAACAATATATTTGACAATGACAAAGCAAATTAATTAAGCATCTTCAAAAATCTGTCATTATAAAAATGAAATTAATGAATAAGCATAGGTGGCATGCAACAATGTCTTTTGCTCGCCGTATTATCCATTCCAAGGATGGTTTAATTATTTTAAATTATATAGTAAACAGTTTTATAACCACTAAGATTATTAAAGTAAAAAATTTACTTATGGTGACGAATGACGACGTTTCCACTTAATTCTTTTATGTCTAATTATTTGAAAATTAAAATAAAGGAAAATATAATGAACTATAAAATCATTCGTAATAAAAGTGTAATTTCAAATTTGAACCATGTTTCCAATTCCTGTGAAGTAAAGAGGTGTTCTGATTGGTCTAATTGACGAAATCCATGCTAATATCATCTGGTATTTGTCAATTTTCTTTTGTGTTCTGATCGTATTTGGTTTGTATTTTCGTATTACGCGGCCGAAATGAGCGGAAGTGTGATAATCTCTTTTAAGTTTATTTATGTGAACTCTTATGACGAAAGAGCAACAATATTGTGTAGTCGCGAAATCAAAGACTATAAATTAATTGGCGGAGGAGCAAAAATAATTGCATAGTAACCATTATTAGTAGATTTAAGATTTTAGAAAACAAATCATCGAATTTCCTATACGTATACTTTGAATCTGAAGCCTTTTTTTAGGCCTAAGATATTTTTAACTCGCCGTACGAAGTACTAAAGAAGCTAAAGTAATTGGTCGTGTGTCTTGTTAAAAATTATATGTTTAAATATAATTCGAATTAATATAAAATTAAGTTCCTATTTGAGAAACAATGTTTTCAAATGATGTTATTAAAAATACAAGGAATTTTCTATTGATATCGCAACGAGATGCAAATATATTAAATGATAAAAGCTCTCATGTGTGTAAGTAGCACCATCTAGTGCTGAAACGCAAAATGTATAACAGTTACCGCAAAGCTTTCCTGATTATAATCCATTGGTTCTCTGCGCGGCAGCAATAGGGTGTCAATGCAATATAAGAAATATATATGTTGTACTTTAATATATTATTTTATATGTACAGCAACATTTGCTATTTAAAATTAGTTTATTAAATAAATAATTAGTTTCCCATTACAAATAAACTACATTAGTATAGAACAACATAGCAAATTATTTCTTCCTTATGTTAACTATAATTAAATTTAAAAATAAAAATGTATTACTTAAATATATCAATAACATGTTTGATATTCAGAATATTAACTACAATGCTCGTAGTCATAACACATATTCGTCAAAATTTATCAGAATAATGTATAATTTCTATAGACTTATATTTTTCGAATATAATTATGAATTTTACCCTTCATTATATAGGAAAATCCACATATAAAATTATAATAATTGTACGAAGCTCCATTTAAAATCGACGCATATACACAAAGAATCCTGTAATTCTGCACCAGGATACGACGCTAGCGGCTCCAAGCGGGCAGTTACAAAATAACATATGCTATTACCCTCGTTAGCGTTCTTTGTAAAATATCTATTTCCCCATTAAACATGAAGTAATCCGAGCTATAATAACCTGGGTCATATTGAACCTGTGATAACGGGAACACAAAATTCACAAGAGGCAAATAATATAATATACTGGATACGTTTGATTTCATATCAATACTATATTTGATTAATTTATTAGAATATATTTATAGTTAGAGTTTATTACATTTCATATATAATTATAAATTAGATTACATTTAAATATAACCTTGAGGTTAATATAACCAAAACCTGACTTTAACTTAAATCTAAGACACGCCCTGACTTAAAAATAAATCAGAAATAAAGTCGCTATGTTCTTCTGTTCTTTAACCAGGAGCAATACCATTTAATTTCAAATATAATTTACTTACCAACTCATTTAAGTATATGTAGACTAATACCTCACTTTACGCTCTGTCAACGATACATCGCTATAACGTACCTGATAAAAACTATTTGGATCTATACGAATGTAATTCTCTAATTTTTGAATATTTGAGTATCCCCGTACAGCATGTAACCTCCGTTAACGTTAATTCGGTTAACGTAGCATTATTGAGCAACACACCCCTAATATTAAACCAAGTATTATTCTATATAAGAATCAATTAACGTTTGAGGATATTATAAGATTATACATAGTATTTTAAATTCAACATTGATTTTATTAACATCTTCCAGTTTTATTCTGTAAAATGTTTTAATTATTATAGAAAAAAAAAAAAATTGTGAAACTATATATTTATATAGATAGGGGTGTAAAATTCGTCAAAGTTCCATTTTATAAGATATGATTTAAAAAGAAATGAACAATCTTTTTATATCGGTCAGGCTGAAAGATCAAACCATATATCTGTTAAAGTCCCTAGAGATATTTATTTGATAGGATCGAAGGTGGTGGCGGGTTGATTCCTCAAATTGTATTATAGAGAGATGGACATGAAGTTGCTTTATGGGTTGTCATATTGGCGGCGCTCGTGACTCACTTACAAAATGTATCTATCTAGATCAAATGAAACATCTATATAGAGCCAAGAGCAATTTACCACCGTACTATTATAATTCAGTAAAGAAAGCTCACATAAAAAAGATCAATATATATATATTTTTTCACTATATACAACGTTATTTTTGTTCTGTTATTGTGTCTAAAATACAGCATACATATTTTTATTACTATTATTTTCTTTAACGAAAAAACTACTACATAATAATAACTTAAACATATTTAAACGACATTTGTACAAAAATTCTCTAAAACTTCCTAGAAAACTACTTATATTTTGATTCTCTGTATAAAAAACTCTACTTTGTCACAATATTTTTGCATTTTCCATAACGTTCAGTTTTTATCGTGTTTCTTTTGTTTATATTCATTTATTTATAATAATACATCGCAATAATATAGTACACACTTTTTTCTTTATTATACGCTAGACTAATAATAAACTAGATATATCAATGTGCTGTCATAACAAGTGACGAAAAGCGCAGCTCAATATATCCGCCATTTAAATTTTTCTTTTCATAAAAATTGCACGAATTACTGGGGTCTTATGGTCCCATTCCAAATCAAATAATTACATTACAAAAATGAATTTTTTTTTCATCCAAACAAACAATAAGGAACAAAAGTGTATTCTTAGATCCAGTCGCGAAATTTGAATAATTGTTCAAGTAATTTTGCCGGACATATAAATACACTATTGTTCGCTATAGAAATATAAACGTTCGTATATCTACAAATATATAATACTTTTGAAAAGAAGTGATCAAAATAAAAATCTTTTCGTTTCATCATCTATAATATAATATAAATAAGTGCAATACAATTTACAGCCAGTTGGGGCCCAAACAGCTGTCCAAAATAGCGGTGGCATCGTATCGGTCCATATCGCGGAATATTTGAATAAGATCAGTCATGGCGTTGCTTTGTCGGTGGCGGGCCTCCCACAGGTCTAGTATACAATCTGTGGGGGATGGCTTCGTTGCGAAATAGTTAATGTATCGGTCGACAGAGAGCGCATGCGCCAACATACGCCAGTCGTTCCCTCTAGGAGTCGGCGGGTCCAAGCACTGGCACAACTGCTTCCGTATTTGTTTGTTCAGTCGAAATACGAAATCATCACAGGTCGAAACGCCCTTGTCGGTGACTATTAGACTTTTGCCGCTCTTGCCAGCGATGGCAAACTCGTCTTGGGTAAAAGTCTTTAAACTTTTGGCACTTTTTGGGGAATTAAAGTCGTCCGGACACGGCTTGTATGTCTTTGGGCTTGCGCAATCACTCTGTATCGTGATTTTTGGGGCAGTTAGCAGGGAATTCTTCGGGCTGCGCGCACAACCAGCGACATCTTGATCTTGAACGGTAACTTCAAAGATTTGTATACTGTCTGATCCAGACTGGTTGGCACGTATAGTGAAATTTAAATTGTGGCTAACTTCGTATGCTTCTAAGGTAAACGAACAATGCAACGTGTTACTGGTTGCTTGCCATAAGTGTCTGAATGGAATCTCTTGGTAATTAGAACTAGGTTTCGCTTTCCATCCTTCGCTTATGCAATCCAGCGTTAAGCATAAGTTATTACCGCCATCTTGAAAGGCAATACTTTTTGGTTCATCCATTAGAAATCCTCCTAACCGCTTCTCTTGACTAAACACTGTCTCCATTGAACTCTCCGTGTCTTCCAACACATATACTCTAATACTATAATCTACAGACGATTGAAAACATAATTTGGGTGCAAAAACCGCTAGTTTCAATCGTTTACAAGCGTTCCCATTTAGTGATTGTCCAACTAGCACAAATCTCGACAACGAATCCGTGATCAAGTAAGCTGTGTCATGATCCAATTGGCAAAATACTGGCGTGTTAATAGTTTCTTGTCCCAGCGTGACAACCGGAAGCCACTGAGCGTCGCTGCAATCGCTCATTAACACCGATATCGACCAATCGTTGCGTTTCAAGTCTGCACAATGTGGCACTTGGAGAATGACGGGTTTGTTGAGCGCGATATTAGGGCCGCATGACACGACAGGGCTTAGTTGCGTTAGGTGGTCGTTCAGCTTAGGCCGGAAGCAGTCTTCGTTTAGTATGGACAGGAAGATGTCGTGTTTGCGTGCGCGCGTCACACAGCCCTCTGGGATCAGCAGGCTGACTCCGTTCTCGGGGAGGTGCAAGTAGCCGCCGCTGTGCGAGATGAGGGCGTTGGTGTAGTTGCCACTGGTCGTCGGCGTCACGGCATAGGCGGCCGGTAGCGTAGGCAGTGTAGGCAGCGGTAGCGTTACGGATTCGGTCGCCACTTCATACGTTGAATCAGCTGAAACGTTTTAGAATTTCATAACTTTATTGTCATTCCTACCCGCAAAAATAGAGCACCGCATGCTGTCAGAAAATTTGTTATTCATTAAAGCGATCATGCTGTTTAATTGTTTCTTTTATTTAATTATAACTCGATTCCAGTTTACAAAGCAAATGATTCTTTAAATACAACGTAACAAATAATATATTCATACAAAACTTATACCTATACAGTCAAAATTAGTATAAAAATACGCGAATAAATAAAGAACAAAATAAAACTATGTTATTTAACTTAACCGACTAATTTATTGAAATAAAACAATAAATGTAATTTACTTATGAATAATTAAAAACGAATAACTAAAATGAATTAAATACTAATGCAAATCATTGCTAATAATGCATTTATAACCCATAGATCACATAGACAAACAAATTTAGGATTAATTTTTACTTTCATTATAAAAATAAATATTTACATTATTAAAACACTATTTTTATAGTTACTAAATACAAAAATTTCTATATACAACGAACCAATTAGTAATTATACTTAAAAATTACTATTAATAAGCAAGTTTTATGACAAATAATGCTAGCATGCACGCAACAAAATTGTTGTTGTTGTTTAAACTAGCATTGTTTATCAACAAACTGGATTAATATTGGAAATTTCTAATCCTAATTACTAATTGGCTCGTTGTGAATGCAACTTAAGGTAATGTCTCCCCTGTATTATGATTTTAAGCGAATTATACAATAAAATAATTTAAATAAACTTAAAATTAGTAGAAACAAAAACAAAGCATTAAATTCCAATTCCAATTCCAAGCGCCCTCTTACGGAACTAGACTACTTACATCCATTAGTGAATCCACTGAGTTGGCTGCGTTTGCCGCTAGAGGACTCCAGTGTAGAACTAGTCGCTGGTGACATCTGTATGTCGCTGGCGGAGGCAAGATGTGGCACATCATAGTGGTGTTCAGATACCGATCTCGTGACTGCCGTTGTCGCTACTGGTTTCGTATACGGATACTCGTAGCAAGGGGGCACCGTTTGTGTTAAATCTGGCTGTAGGGACAACGACTTTTTGTCGTGCTCCGGGAAGAATTCCGGGTGATATTCTGTAAAAAAGAAAACATAAATATTAAGCTTCGTTTTTGACCTGTTAGACTAGTCTATATATATACATATTATTATAACGCGATATAGAAAATATGTGGAGTGGCCTGCTCTCGACTTATACGTAGTTTTCACTAGAAATAACTTAGAAATAACAAATAAAGTGCTTAACCAACCAATATTACACAAAAAAAAGTTCAGTTGGTTCGCTTGCCAAAATTAGTAACGCTAAATTAGAGTAGTTCATTCGAGACTAATTGTAAGTCAGGATCAAGACAAGACAAGACAATAAAAAACGACGAACCTGACAAAAGCTTGTTTCGGCCTCGGCTTAACCAGAGCCTACATAAAGAATTATTAATCACGCACGGGTATTCGTTAGTTGACAAGTAAGCGACAATTATTCTGAGAACAATTTCAGCGCAATCATAAATCAGTCGTCATGCTAATTTTTCAGCAAACGCACACTCGGTGTCTGTCTTCAATTAGTCTTCCCTGAGCCTGTGCCTGAGCCTGCGCCTGCCTTTATTCCCACTTTAAATGTATCGAAGAAGAAGAAGCACACGAAACTGATGATGTTTCAGAAATAGAATCAACAAAAAATAAAGAAGGTAATGAAGAATTTAAATGGAGGGTCGAGTGTTAAAATAGGTTTTAACTGTTAGTGCGCCATTTAGACATTGCTCCGCAAGTGACGAATGTTACACTATTTTGACATGCATTTCACAAGAGCGACTTTACTCTTTTACAATCATACAAACTAGCTTGAATCATGCTATTATTAAAGGGTAACACCACTTTGACCCGCCGAAATTTAAGGCTTTCTCGAGAACTCTTATTAAAGACATAAACATGTTTTATGAAAATCTATGTACACTAATTTATTATATATACATTGAAGTAGAAAATAGTTTTTTTTATTTTTTCGATATTTTAAAAAATGGCGGATTGACAGCTGATAATCGGGAGAGCTGCGAAAATATATGGTTAAACGGTGGGCACGATAAGTCAGTTTACATGTGATCTAGAACAGTGAAACAAAAAGAAATCGTTTTCTTAGTCCAAAAGCAATCAAAGTTCGTAGCCGTTTAATAAATATGCATTTTTACTGAAATGGCATCGATTCAAAGTAAAACATACATTTTTAGACAATAATTTCGTTGCATAGAAAATCGAGATTTCAATATTTTCAAAAAATCCTACGTATTTTGATAGGAAAATATGTGACGATTATATACAAAAATATCTGGAGTGGTCTGCACTTTTACGCAGTTTTCACTAGATATAAATATATGTATATGTATATATATATTCAAAACCTGCTGTCAAACTAACCAAATACTCTACTGAAATATTCTGAAATGTCATTTATCTAATAGAGTCTTTTGTTTTCCTGACAAAAAAGCAGATGATCCGATTTAATAAGCTACATGCGAATCCATGGCAACGTAAACATCATATTTATAATGTTTTCTAGCATTTTTCTCGCAACTGGTACATTTTTTGAAGAAATGTTTCAAACAAAAGTTGTGCAAAATATTAATATCTTTCATTATGAATATAACTATATTCGTCGTAAGTGTAGCCGCTCTAGTGATATTGGAGATAGAACAAAAAATGCATAGAGTAAACATGCACTTCCGGTTTGAATATTCTTTTCAAAAATAGGAGGTGCACATCTAGGGCATATACAAAGCTTAAGTTTGAAGTTTCATAATTTTTCGTTCGACAGTTTTGGCTCTAGAGCGTTCACAGACACACACACACACACACACACACAGAGACAGACAGACAGACAGACAGACAGACGTCATTCCGAAAATAGTCACATTCGATTCAGAAAAGGTCAAAACGTGTATATCCGTTGAAATCTCGAGTTCGAAATTTTTCATGATTACAATACTTACTTATTACTCTGTAAAAGAAAGTAAAAATCAAGGAGTTTAATTGAAAATTGGCGAAGCTAGTTTCGAGAAAAACACTCGAATACACAGCTACAGCGTTTATACTCAAGCGTCGGTTCTAGCCGTTAGAACGCTTCCTTTAAATTATTTCAACAGTAAACAGCATACACGTCATTGACTGGCAGGCTGAAGGGGTAATTACTCATAAAGTAAATGATTTTAGGCAGGTAATAGGCCCGAAAATCCGTTTTTGTTGAAATCGCCGTGCGAGAAGCTATTAGTGCACGTGCGCTCTATTTTTATAGCTTGAAAATTGTCCTATTACTTTCGATATCGTTTTATAACCAATAGAATATAATTATCAATTTATAAAAATATTCCTGTTTATATTCATGTACAGAACCATGAATGTCATTAACGTAGAGTTTGTGGCAATGGTAAATTCAATATATGTACAGATGTATAAATGATTATGCGCTGGTGATTATTCGTAAGCCGAATTTCCGTGAATTAAAGCTCGGCCAGGCCAGTCAAACAATTTAATTTTGTAGCGACGGGGCATATTTGCAGTGCAGATTAAGACTGTGCTGACTAAGCACACAGTGTAATGAATCGCTACAATAACCATCCATTAAATATTGGTATCGTTGACCGATGTAATCTGCTGCTGGTTGGGCCGCCATCATCAATACGGTAGCAGCTACATACAATCTACTATATCTATCGGCAGCGTCATCACTTTCAAAATATGCTTTGATTTGAATATAATCCGATGGGCCAGATCAAAAGGATGTTTCAGCTAACTAAAGCTGATGCGCTTTCGACATTCTGGTAACTGTTTACTATATGCAGTTATTTTAAGGCTATCATAAACATGTGTTTATAAACGTGCATTTACATCAGCGATATTTAAATTGTAATTTCCGCCGCTCAAACATTTCTAATTAAAAATTCAAATTTATTTATTTATCAATTTGTGGCACATACAGTTTGATAGATAGCAACGAATATTCTATATTAAACGCAAAAATATTATCATTTTTAATCAAAAATACCTTCAAACAAACATAGCACTTGTGCCTTCAGCTCGCCGTATAATCTATTTGGTACATTAATATACAAGATACATATTTATGTAGGTACGAAGTACCGAAGAAGCTAAAGCTTCGTGTGTCTGTAACATTATTGAATCCAAAAATATATATAACTTATATACTTGGATGTTAGTCGACGCTCGCTCGTAGGACCAAATTTGTGCCCTCTACTCCTCGGAAGGTACCGGAGCGATTCACACCAAATTTGGTACACAAATTATTTGACATGCCATTTGAATCCACTCGCAGTTTAAATATAATAGCCCCCCCCCCTTAATATTGCCCTTATAAAAATAATTAAAACACCCAAAAATTCTACTAATAATTCTAAGATATTTTATATCAACAATATTTTTTTAAATTGTTAACCCAAAAGCCATAAAATATTATTAAATATATCATTTTAAAATACGCACCAAAAAATTCTTTTTATCAAAATTATCTACAAAAAATTATATATATATATATATTTTTTAAATTGTTAATCAAAAGCCCATAATAATTAAAAACCCCTGCTCGCATGGTATATATTACTTACAGGGTTAACTGAACGCATAGGTGCGTTGTACGTAAGCTTGTTGTAGATGTTTTTGATATACTCAAAAATTAATTCATTGAATATTTTAAATTTGATGTACATATTTTAATGACCTGAATTTTAATGATATGGAGAAACTTCGTACGTATAAAATATCTAAGAATTTTCTATAAAATTTGTGAGTACTTTAATTATTTCTCCACATTTTGGGGCCCAATAATTCCGGAAGTATAAGGGAAATTGGATATAAGCTGCGAGTGTATTCAAATGGGATGCCAAGTAATATGTGTAGCAAATTTGGTGTAAATCGCTCCGGTACCTTCAGAGGAGTAGAGGGCACAAATTTGGTCTTACGAGCGAGCGACGACTAACATCCAAGTATATGAGTTATATATATTTTTAGAATCAAGGCGACGAGACAAGAACTTTTTGTTACGGAATTTATTTAATCCGGATACCAAATGAAATACAGAATATTTCGTACGCCGAGTTAAAATGGTGTATTGACACGTATGTATAAGAGAGTCGAGTGAAGGCCACTTTAGTTGTAGACATGTGTACCTGTGACACGTGGTGACCATAGAGTAAATCAGTCTGAGGGCCGTAAACGCATGTGACACCGGGTGATCACACAATGTGACAGAATATCATAAATTTTAATTACAGCGTCGAATGTGAGTATGTTTGGGGAATGTCCCCAGAGAGGCGCTCTCGCCGCACCGGAAAACCATATATAAATAACCGTGGGGACAGTTTAGTGAGGCCTTAAACCTTCAAATCCACCTATTTTAAAACGCCAACCAATTAGGGACCCCAACGAATATGATGTATGGTTTCTCGCGTTTGTAGCTAGCTGCCATATAAAATCCGAAATATTTCGGAAGATTATTCCCCAAAAAGATTGCGTGAATTACGACACTGTTTATTTTCGTTTACTTTCGACTACGTTCGTTCAACTTCGAACACATATATATCTCTATATACACACACAGATGTTATCCATTTACACAAGCATAAAAAAAACACGCTCGTAAAATATTTTAAGTATTTGTTTTTTAATTAGGGGCACCATTTTATTTATCATATTTTTTAATTAGTACGTTTTTATTTACATCATGTTCAACAAGTGACTTATGGCTCTTTGACAACATTCAAAAAGGGTGTAAAATTTTAAATACTCTTTTATTAAAGCTGGATATGTCCTTATTTTGTTGTAAATTCATGCAATGATTGCTATTAAGCAATATCCTGTCAAATTATAGTCAAGTATAATTCATATGACTTATTAAATATGATCCGCATACTTGCGTATTTATAGCAACATTAGTAAGAAATTTATAATTTTCCGTAGCAGTTTTCTCGTAACTAGTACATTTTTTAAAGAAACTTTTCGGAAAAAAGTTGTGAGAAATATTAATATCTTACATTATGAACCTAACTATTTTTGCCATAAGTGCAGCCGTTCTAGTTATATTTGAGAAAGAACAAAACATAAGAATATTTATGATTTTCCGGAGCAGTTTTCTCGTAACTGGTGCACATCTAGACCATATACTAGTTTATAGTTTCATAGTAAATACCTTACAAAAAATGAGTTTGGTTTGTGATTAAAAAAGACACATATTCTACAAAAAATGCGGAATACCTAGATTTAGTATTACGAAGAATATTTCGAATTTTATATCAGCTACTAACATTCTATAATTGAGCAGCTTTTCAAGAGTAAATTATAAAAAGTTATTCAATCATCATAAATCGTTAATGGCAGCTTTCCAGTTATAGGAAAACTTTGAAAGTCAACGGAAACTAACGAGTAAGTAAAATCGCTTAAGTACTTACCGTTGGCGGCCATATTGTATAACGACTGATGCTGCCCCTTGCGGTAGTAAACACGAACCAAGAAGAAGGATAATACTGTGACCAAGGTCACCGCGACGGATAATCCAATGTACAGGGCTAGATCCGGTTGAGTATCTGCTAGCGTGGCTGCAACAAGACAAAACAAAAATAAACATTGAATTACAGTAAAACAAATAATAAATAAATAAATAAATAAAGAGAGGGAGGAGGGGAGCGGAAAATATCTAGTAATGTCCGAAGTGCAATAAAACAAAATGGCATTTACGGATATTTGCAGACGACAAACGAAATTAACCGGATCTAATCTGAAATGATTGGCCGAACAAATGATATATCACATTACTGGTGGTTCCACCTATAAACGAAATTAACCGGATCTAATCTGAAATGATTGGCCGAACAAATGATATATCACATTACTGGTGGTTCCACCTATATGTTATGTCGCACACCAATAACAGTTCCACATTGACCAGACACATAGATATAGGCCACACTTTTCACAACGTCTTATTGCGAATTGCACTTGGATATAGAACAATACCCATCAATAATAATGATCCCAAGTATATCTTCGACTTTACGACCTTGGAAATTCTACAAAATTCTTTCCCATAACAGATAATATTTTTACCAAATTTGATTTACCATATAATATAAATGGCAAATGGTAATTAAACGGAAAAGACTTTTCCTGTTAAATAATTTCACATTCTACGAATGTTTACAAATTTTAAAACATGTGGAGTGGCCTTTACTCGACGTTTTATATTCTTACACTATCTCTTATATATATATATATATATATATATATATATATATATATATATATATATATATATATATATATATATATACATACATTTATATATACAGGGATTTTTTTATACATTCGAGATATGTAAACAGTAGCAAGAGTAAACCATTACATCCGATTAAGATATTGTATTCAAAAATAGGTGACCTTGTTTCGTAATATATACAACTCTGATGCTGCATTCACAGCCAGCCAATTTGTAATTAAAATTAGAAATTACAAATAATAATACAGTTTGTCTTATAACTGAGAATGCTAGCTTTCATAGCAACAAAATTAACGGATTAAGACTGCGTTCGAAGTTCCCTCGGTGAGAAACAAAACATTTGGTATTCAAATATAGGTAACAAATTAATACATACGATTTTCATGATAAAAAGTTTCTATTGAACTAGTTACTTCTTAAAACTTGCTATATATGTCATCAAATTATTAGGGAATTGTAAATTAGAGCCATGCAATTGGAAATAATGTTTATAACGTTTAAACTCCAAATTTGAATGCTACAAACAATCATTTTCAAATGCATTACTCTAATTAACTATTCCCAAATAATTTGATGACATATATAGCAAGTTTTAAACAGTATCTAGTCCAATAGAACATTTTCATCATGAAAATCTTATGTATTAAGTGGTTACCTACATTTGAATACTAATAATGTAATGTTTCCCGAGAAGAGAACTTCGAAGTAAGTCTTAATTATAAATTTTGTGAAAGCAAACATTGTTCGTCATAAAGCTAATCTAAATTACTAATTGTCTAGTTGGAAATGGACTATTAAGTTTAAAGATTCATAATTTTGCCTTGAACAAAGCGTGGACACAAACACAAACATACAGACACACAGATATACACAAAGACGTCATTCCGAAAATAGTCAAATTCGAATCAGGGAAGGTTAAAACGTGTATATTCGTTAAATTCTCGAGCTTGAATTTTGTCATGATTATAATACTTCCTTATATACATTCGTATAAGAAAGTATACATATTTAAAACCCTGGAGAAGTATAAGTAGGATTTCTAGAAAAGAAGTTGAATAATTTATAATAGATGTAAATGTATTCGTAAAAGTGTGAATTACTTATCAAAGCAACAATAATATGAAATTCGAGTGTAAAATACCAATAAACATAATTTTTATTGCTGTAGCATGTGATAGGGTTATCATATCTTTACGTACGGTAATAAAATCAAGTGACCACGTTTTACATTATTTCTAAGAAATATTTTAAAATACATATTAACATTCACGATATTATCTCCATAAAATATATTCAAGGAAGTTCGAAACACCGTGATAAAACTTTAAAGAAACAACAAATATACGAAAATATAAAGCTACAACTTTCGGTTGGTTGAGCTACTGATTAATGTGTTCAGTTTTGTAGTAAAACTGCGTTTCCACAACGCACGAGGGTGTTCACACTTGACTGTACAACGACATCACGCCCGTTGAATTATAAATGCGAGTTTCGCGAACCATAATTAATATTTATCTTAAATCGCGAAAACGTTTAGACTCCAAATGGCTCTTGTATATGTTTATATGGTATGTTGTCAACATTAGCTGTCTGTAAAAATTCCACTTGTAATAAAGTGTTTGTTGTGAATACGTTATGGGTAAAAATCATTTGAATATCACCAAGAAACTTGCAAATTGCAAACAGGTTTTTCAGTTAATGTAATCGCCACTTATAAATCCAAAAACTTATACTATGCACAGAGCTACTAAAACAATATTACAAACGAGAGGTTTACGTAACTCTACCCAAAAAAACCATGTTTGCCGTGAATTTTTTTCTCAGATTGGGTAAATGATATTAACTCCGGGTTTTTTGCATGTTGTTTATTTATATTTCGACTAAATATTTTGATTTTATTAAATTGGTCTTTGCATATTCTGCCGAGAAATGGCACAGTGCAACTCCTCACGGGCGGAAACCTCTAGGTCGTTCGGGTCATCCTTAAAACAATCTGGCTTAAAAACCTTAAACTAGACAAGATTAGTTGGAGATTTGACCACGTTGAGGTCAATTGGTATCTAATTAACAAAATGGCGGCTGTACGATAAAAGTCATGTTTTTACTCAGACTCTCTTGGCTTTGGTGGGCTGCATAACATATTTATTATTGATGAAAATGCGTTAAAATGGTCAAAGCGCTAATAAATGTAGTGTACTTTAATATAAAATAAAGAAAAAGAAAATCGGACGCTAACTTTTTGAGTTATTTTTCCGCCCGATAAAAAATTGCAGTTTCGTGAAGAACGCCTTTAAGGTTTTGAGTTCATATAATTAAAAAATTCAATAAATCAAAAAATGTAGTCAAAGTATTAATATACAACATGCAAATATCCCGAAATTGATATCTTTTACCCAATCCGAGAAAAAAATTCACGGAAAACATGCTCTTTTTTGGGCAGTGTTATGTAAACCTTCCCTTAAATGCACTTGCACCAGCCCTATACATGTTAAAATATGAAGATTATTCTCCTAAATATACACAGATGCAAATTGGGTTGTATTTTAGTAGTCATAATTTTTAGTATATTATACATTGTGTACAAATATATATATATATATATATATATATATATATATATATATATATATATATATATATATATATATATATATATATATGTATATATTAGATATCCGATTTAAGGGCCCCTGAGTATAAAAATAAAGTGTAAAACAGAAATGTAGTTGATGCGAATTGTTGTGCGCTAATGGTATGCCCGCTGTCACCTAAAACCTTCCAGTGCCACGCCATTTCTTGGCAATGCATTTCCCCAATTGGTCTCCAATTCCTGGATAATTTTGAAGCCATAAATACTTAATGCAATGAATGTCTACGCGACAGAACAAACTGATTAATAACCTGGGAATAACAAAACAACAATCGGTCACCGTGTGTGGTGATAAAATAGTTATTAATTTTGATTGTTTGTACGTTTCGGTGATCAGTTTCGCTCGACATGACGCTTGACACCTAAACAATTGCTCTTGACGGGTTCGTGTCTAACTTCATTATGATCACGTTTCACGTTGCTCGCAGTACAGTGCGATTCTCTGTTGCAGCATCGCATTCGCATCCAGTCGCCACCGCTTGCACAGCTGAATTAACACGTCACACACGTCACTGCTCGACACGTTGTGACACAAATAGTAAATAACTCCGTAAATATTATAACGGCTGCACAGCGCATCGCAACGGGCGATATAAATTCGCCGTTTGATGATGATGATGATAATAGTTTACGAATCGTTCATGTGTATGAACACATGTGACAAATATTGCTACATTTAAGTTTCGAATAATTGTCTGCATTCCGATATTTCTATATTGTATTTTTAGCTCATTGTACAAATAGTACAAAACAGCTATAGTGTTTGGTCATGTGTCTGTCACATTTACGGATCAAACAAATTCCACCTATGCGTCCAGCTCGCCTTATGAAATTTATGTTATATATATAACAAGTCAAACAATATTTTGTAGATTAATTTGATTAAAAAAAATATATATATAGTGTTAACAATACCTTGTAGACATAAAATATCTTAGAATTATTAGTAGAATTTTTAAATGTTTAATTTATTTTCATAAGAGCAGTATTAAAGGGGTCTCTAAATTTTGGGGCCCTATAACTCGGGAAGTATACGAGCGATTAAATATAAATTGCGAGGGGAATCAAATGGGATGCCAAATAATATGTGTCGAAAATTTGGAATGAATCGCTCGGGTACCTTCAGAGGAGTAGAGGGCACCTCTGAAGATACCAGACAAAAATTGGTATACATAATTTTAGTAGTCAAATAGTTTTCCAATTGTCCTAATACTTCTGGAGTCATAGGGCTCCAAATTAAGAGCCCTGCTTAATACTGTCAACATACAATTTTTGAAAGTAATATATGTCCTAAAGGCTATAAAAATCTATGAAAAACAATAGTATTAAAATTTTATATATTTATTAAATTTATACTAATTATATCAGGAATATCTTCAATAAAATTATATATATTTTTATTTAAATATTACGTATTAACAGATAATGAACCTAAAGGCTAGAAAAAATGTATTACAAAAAGAATAAAAAATTGAAATATCATTATATTAATTATTTTATCTCTTCAAAATCAATGATTATAACATAATTTTCTAATAGTAGTACGAATAAATAGATTATACGGCGAGCTGAAGGCATTAGTGCTTGTTCCTATAGTTGTTCATCGTAGTAATATTAAATGGCAATTTTCTGCATTTATTTGAAATACGCACAATTTATTTCACGCCGGTTTACAACTCGAGAGAAACACGACAAGCTTATTCGGTCTTCGGTTTACATGTTCCTGCGTGAACTTTAAATAAAAATTCTTGTTGTACCAAAATGAATGTTTAAGATAAGTGATTGGTGATGCACAGGGGCTTCTAGATTGTATAGATCGTAGATGTATGAGGACGTGCGGGTATACTATATACCAATGGCAATGACATGTTAGAAACTGTCGGTTTGCTTGTAAGTGCGGTTTATGCGATTGGATCTACGCGATTGCAATTTAAATATTTCACGACCACCATTGTACTGTGTAGCGAATGCCGCTAGCAGCCAGCCACCGCATGCACATAAAAATGTCCTACAAACGAACCGAACCGACGTACAAACGTGTGAAATTCTATTTTCCTTCCTTACTTACTCTATACGCTTCAAAGGAACTGAATATATGTTTTATTTTTTTACTTTCTTATATGCTACGTATAAAGTATAGTGTGATTACAAAAGAAAGCGACTCCGAATATTTGGTGGCAAATGACAAATATCAAATTATTTGAATTTATTTTGTTTCTTTGTCAAAATGTTGGCAAGATTTATTAAATTTATTCCTCATACATTTATGGCAACATAAACAAATTTATGATTTTCCGTAGGAGTTTTCTCGTAACTGGTAAATTTTTTGAAAATACTTTTCAAACAAAAGTTTTGCGAAATATTAATATATTTAATATTATGAACATAACTATTTTTGCCATAAGTGCAGCCGTTCTAGTGATATTGGATAAAGTATAAAAATGCACATCTCGACCATATACAAGACTTAAGTTAGATGTTCCACAATTTTACGTTCGACAGTTTTGGTCGTCATTGTGAAAATAGTCACATTTGATTCAGGGAAGGTCAAAACGTGTATATCCTTTCTACAGTGTGGGACATCCCATATGCTATAGTCATGATTCATGTTTACACTACGACATCGATTCTATAGGTGTGTTTCTTCAAACTCTGATTCGTAATCTAATTAATCAAAGTAATCATGATTATGAGAATCATGTTTCTTCGTTCGTTATTAGTTATCCCTACTCATCCATTTTGTGATTAGAAACTGATAATCCCCTTCCCTTGCGAATCATACTATTTCTATGATTATACTTGGATTGAATCACAGAACTGGCGAAGAAACACGCCTAATGTAATAGTTATTTGAAAAACGATTTCAATTCAAAGTCGCTAACAAAATAAATACAAACTCCTGATAAATGTCGATGTGAAAACTTTTTTGGTTCACAATGATCGTATAATAAATATACGGAATCACATGTGGAAGCATTTCAATTTTCGTGCAAGTCAGTTTGGGCCAAATGACTTTTATCGGTCGTGTTCATGGCTAGTGAAAAATTACGATATCTATTCTCGGACAAAAACAGTTGAATCACTGTACGAGGAACGAGGGGGTATTTACCAATGAGACTCCGATTCCCGCATCATCAAAGCTACATTTACTCCAACAAAACGGGGGGTGGATCCCTCGCGCGCGCTATTCACATCACACAGGAAGGATGGATCGTAGATCGTTTGCAAAGAAGAGCCCATCACCCACACACACTGCCGCGCGGACAATGCCTCTGAGCGTACGTACACACTGATAGATATAAAGTATATATGGTATGACGACAGTATACGGCGTGTGGTTGCATCACATGACACAGTCAAATGCAGGGGTGCGTATAGGAATTGCCATCAGGGGGACAGGACCCCGGCAATTAGCAGACTTGCAGGGAATGCCCGAACATTCCGGACCGGAAGTGGGAGACCCACTCTGCCGAAGTCACAAACGAGTACTTATGTATAGCGATGCGCGAACTCTTGCCTTGAAATGCATCAGAACTCACTTATTACACTATACCATACTTCTTGTGGGTGTGTGTGTGTTTACATTATTCTACTCCTCTAGTGATCCTCGGACACCTATTACTCTAGCTATAACCCTCGTTATGTTAAAACAGATACATCCTCTTGATAACCTCAAAATATGAATATTTATACATTAAATACACTAATACCCGCTTATGCTGTTCGTATTTTCAGCCTAAATTATAAGCGATTCATTTGGGAAGGTTTGGTCGCACATTTTAAGATCTACATACGCTGAAATAAGTTCGTAAGTTTCACACAAAATGAAATAATGTATGTGAACTTTAAAGGTATATTCAGTTTCAATTCTAGCATTTGTAAAATAGATTCAGTGTATAGAGCTGAATTTCAATGATGATTTGTGTGAGTTTGTTGGAAGTGGTGCGATTTATCGGCGTAAGTAAGCCATTGCACGTATATTAAGGCAAGTCCCAGTTTGAATACAAGTTCTTTGTGTCTTCCTTTGGGACGTATGTATTCGTAGCAATGGGTATCAGAGGTCACATACCGGGTCCAGTAACCAATTACAGCGGTCACAACACTCCCTGATGGATTTATATCCATTGCCGTATTGTGTAGTATCGTGCTGTCTACGTTCTCGACTAGGTACACACATCTGTAACTTTGTGTCTGGCTTCTCGGCTGCGACAATCGATTATCCCACTGTGAAATTGAGCCCTGGCAGCCAAACGTACATATCGTACGTGTCCAACCCGTGTTTCATACGTCTTGGTGTCCAATCGCAATTAAAACTGACGTTTATTACCAACGAATCAAAACGTTTTTAGCACAAAAAGAAAATTTACACTCTCTACACTGGATTCATAACTATAACCAACAAATATGTGAAATGATAATATTTCTGGATTATTTCTACAAGAATATTTAGGCCTTTCTATGGTATATAAAGAGGAAGGCATTTATAACGACTTCGCTTATAACGAACAGGCGCATATAGCGTCGAAAGTTTAGGTATTGTTGGTTTCCGTATAAATCAATACAAAATAGACCGCATTTAGCGACGAATTGATTTACATGCGCCTTTTAGCACTATGGTCAACAATAGTGTCCGACAGGTGGGATTATTATGTCATACGGCAATGTCTGTTTGTGGTCATGGTATGACGATGGAATTCATGCAGAACTTATGGACTCCCTCATAAATCACAAATAATTAGGGATGAAATTACATTTTAAAATTTGGTAAGCAAGAATTTGCTGAATATCGTTGTGAAATTTGAAAAAGAGTTTCTTAAAACAAAGAAACATTCTAAAATAACATTTATAAATATAAATATATATATATATATATATATATATATATATATATATATATATATATATATATATATATAATAATTTACTAAATCTTTTTAATTTGTGTTTGGTTTCTTATACATTATGTATAAAAGAAATTAACATCGAAATTTTAATGGAAATATCCGTTTTGAAGGTCTCTGAATCTATTCTCTCTCTCTCTCTCTCTCTCTCTCTCTCTCTCTGTGTGTGTGTGTAAAGGCTTTACAGGAAATATCATTGAACAAAGAAATGCGATGTTTTGAATTTAAAAATTATATATCACTAGGAAGAAAACCTTTAATTTTTTAAATGGATATTTAAGTGCTTGTTTAGTCGTGTTATTTTTTGCGATTTTATCACGAAAAAGACACGAGTTAAAGAAACAGGAAATCTTATAAAAGTTAAAGATATTGAAGTTACATATATAATATAAACTATATGTATAAGAAAATGTAGTGAAGATCACTCTAGATTATTTAATTTAAATTTTTATTTATAGTAATTAGCTAAATTTTAAATTATAATTTTGTTGCCACGAATTAAGAGTCCACGTCCACTTTAGACAGATCCCTTCGTAGACGTTAAAACTGACTTTCATTGAAGGCCAAAAATCCAGACATCATGTGTCTCATATTGACACATCTGATAACTTATATCATTATTAAATTGATATTATATGAATTTATGTTTTCACTGAAATGGTTTTTGCGTGTACGAAGTAACACTTCAAATAAAAATGATTTAGTATTTCTACTGAATTTTATTACAAATGCTTTAAAGTTTTCTGCAAACTTTACAGGCACTCACAAACGTTGGATAGATATTATTTCCTGTTTTCGGAAAAATTTATAAAATTTATGGTTATGGTCGTTCTTAAATTTATAAATAGGGTGAATTTGTCAAATTGTATATGTGTTATTAGCTGGTAAATGTGGCTTGGACTCATGTGCGACCGACCCGACCCGTTAGTTGAATTCAGTGGGATAATGTTCATCTTGACTATTATTAATTGGCGCCTATACAAGTGGAACATTAGCAAATGATGAATTAGTTGCACACACCCACCGTATAAATTAGTGAGTGGTGCGTTAGCGTTAGTCTCGTCAACAACTACGCTCGTCTATGTATTCACTGTCTTCGTAGCATACTTTTTTGCGCAAGTACACCATCATCGTCGACTTGATGATCATCACGACCACACTGTCACACCGGAGACAAACAAAAACTCTTTGTAACTCTTTTCTTCTGAATTACCACGAACCGAAATGAACTAGAACTCTATAAAATGTCGCCAGCAGAAAGAAAGGAAAAAAAAAACGGCAGCCGGAACAATGCATTTCGTTGCATTAACCAAGCGAAAGGAAATAACAATGATATACCGTAGAAAGAAAATGGGATTATATTACAAATTTCACAACAAGAGGTTGAATTCCTAGAATTGATTTCGCTTGAAGATCAGTTTAAAGCCCTATATTACAGTTTACGTAATTTTAGTAAATATCTCATTTTTGTCAAATATTATGCGGTTAGAGATCAGTATAGAAGGTTTCGTTCACTATTTCGATTATTTTCATTGCAATACGAAGTTCTTTCTTGGAAATATCAATATGTATGGTAATTTGGGAGGCGCAAATGTAAAATTGCAATTTACACAGTGACATCATTGAGAAAATAGTCAAAATGGAATCAGGGACCCATAAAATAGATATCTCCATTAAAATCTCAAGGGCGATTTTTTGGTGCTCCCTATACTTATTACTTCGCAAAAGAAAGTAAAAAAAAACTGTCGATGCGTACTTGCTTAAAAAATTACCTGGTAATTTTTAAAATGAATACACAGTTTCGAACATAAAATTCTACAAAATAGACCATTTTTAATTACTATTTGAATCTGTTGTTTATCTGTTTATAACATTTAAACGCTATAAATATCTATGTCTAATACATTGCTCCAATTTACTATTCCCAAATACTTTTATGGCATATATAATATAGTAAGTTTTAGTTAGTATTTAAGTCGAGAATACCTTTTCAGCATGAATATCTTACGCCTGCATTTCAATACAGAATGTACTGTTGCTCGCTAAGACAATTTCGATTGCAGCCTTAATATTTCTAAAAAAATCATTAATACAATATTTCGTAATATACGTTTGTATAAGACAGTAAAAATGATACAATAAAAACTTGTAATTCTCGGTGAAATGTTAGGGGTTGATGTGGTTTCCGTGCAGGAGCACGAACGATATATTAGTCATCGCTTGATTCAAAGGGTTATTCAAATGTAGCGAATCGATTTCAGTTTCCAATTCTGTATATACTACTGTAGCGTAATAGTTGTATTAGTTCAATATACAATTCCTATGCGGCGATGGAATAGACCACTGTATAATGAACATATATATAGTTTACATAGCTGCACAATGATATTGGGGAAATTAATACTTACAGGTGACCTGATTCGATTCACTCACTCACTAGGGAACACTATTATTATTATTATTATTATTATTATATCAGTAGCACATGAGTGACGCTATAGTCTATCTCTGTCTCTGTCCCACTGTCACATTTCCATAATCCATTTCTCTTTTGTATGGCAGCGTGCTCGACAGATTACTTATTTTTCCAGCCAGGACGAAAACACTCCGTGAACCGTGAAGGGTACAAATCGTGATACGTGTTTTGTCTCTTGTTCGCACCGCGGCCTCCATGTATGTAGGTACCTACTTCCAAATACCTATTTTTAAATTCAACGATTTTTCAACGACATTTTAAATTCTTTCTCTCTCTCTCTCTGTCTGTCTTCCACTTAATTCCGTTTCCTTTACTGCACTAAAGTGCATTGTTTCAAAAGGTTTCCTTTGTGGCGTTTTATGGAGTTCTACCTCATTTCTGCTCGTTGTTAATGCTGTAGAGAAGGACGTTCGCTCAGAAAAAGTGTACTAATCCCTGCTGTAATTATTGTTTGCTATAAAATATATCCTTATGTTAAGTAGGACGCCTCATTAGGGAATAAGCCATTGTGGCTAGCAAGAAAACCACCAGACAATTAACTCACTCGCGATTCATTCTTTCTTGTGGGAACAAGATGCAAGAGTCGGCTTCAATAAATAATTTGTGAGCATAATAAAAATATGCACGCCATTACAACATAACCAAACCAAATTGAATTTCACGTTATAGATTATTTGCGCACATTTTTATTACGTAATATATATAAAATAATTTTGTGATCACAATAAATCGGTCTCGTAATTTCCGTTAATATCCGTTCTAAAGGTGCTTGAATCCATTTTGACTATTCTTTCAATGAGTATGTGTGTGTGTTATATATATGTATGTGTGTTCATGTGCTTGTGTGTTCTTTCTATATGTGTGTGGGTGTATGTGTGTCTGTCTCTGTGTTTATATATGTATTTGTCTTTGTATGTGTGTGTGTGTCTATTTATTTATTTGTCATTTGTCTGTGCGTCTATGAATGCTCTATAGCCAAAACTATCCAAAGTAAAATTGTGAAAATTCAAACATATATATATGCACTAGTTGTGTTCTATTTTGGAAAATAATATTTAAACCGGAAGTGCTTACTCTATATATGTTATGTTTTTCCTCCAATATCACTAAAACGGCTGCACTTATACCAAAAATAGTTATCTTCATAATGAAAGATATTAAATATAAAATAAAACACTCGGTTAGTTTCAAAATAATTTTTAATATACTATACGTATTTCGGCTGAAATACGTATAGTATATTAAAAATTATTTTTAAACTAACCGCGTGTGTTTTATTTTATATTTAATCATGTTTCAACGAGAGCCTACAGCTAATTCCATACAATTTAAAGATATTAATATTTCGCACCACTTTTGCTTGAAAAGTTTTTTTCAACAAATGAACCAGTTACAAGAAAATTGCTACGGGAAATCGTAAATATTCTTATATATGTTCACAAAGATACGTATGGGGATTATATTTTTTAAATCGTAGGAACTATGAAAACATTTTGACAGGGAAACAAAATAGCGTCAAATAATTTGATGTTGGTCATTTGCCATCGGTTATAATATACCTAATATTTAAGAAAATCTTGTGCTGGCCACTACAGTTTTCTAAATTCTTTGAATCGTAGTACAAAAGGATTATTTTCCAATTGCCGATGATAATGAAACTATTTCTTTACATCCTTGAATGATTATCAGAATCTTCGGAACTATTTGAATTCATATAATCTATACATCTAAATAATAACTACGTATTTCTAATTTCTATATAATATACAATTCTTTATTTATATTTGGAGCTCTTATGGGACTATTAAGGGGGGCTTAGCTATCTCGTTGAAAGCATCAGCGGGAGCCACTAATAATTATAGACATATTTCGAGTATTCAATGTAAGAATACAAAACATATACATATATTTTTAAGCATTATTATCTCAAAACTGTTAAATAGTGACTTCAACAAATGTGGAGCAAAGATCTAAAGCATACCAGTTAAATAGGTTTTTAATTGTCAGTCGAAATGCACATAGACGTGTCAGCGTCGCGTTGCCATAAGAATTCCTTCGAAAAGCCATGTGTTTACCAATTCTATATCGGCAAACAAGTGATGTTAGATTCGAAAACATCTGGAGCCGCTGTCAAATACGCATTTGGCGTCAAGATCCAACACATTTTCATTACAAACACGTTGACAAACGAATTGGGCCATTGGGCGACATGGCGTTAGGGTACAGATAGCCGTGGGCCATTTTTCGAGCGACAGGCGAGGGTGCACTGCATACACTGTGTCATGGACATATCGCGCAAAACGGGCGTTTGATGCATGGTGGCGGAAGGTAATATTGGCATTTGGATTTTATCACATTGACTATACGATTTGCCGTAAATTTAATTGTCCACCCTTCAATTAAGCACAACATTTCGTCCCTTGCATCTCTGCCGCCCTGGCAGATAGGCTATTGTATATCGTGGTGCACCGTGCACACCCACTCGCAGTAAACTGAAAAAATCCACTTGAATTATCTGTCTCTCTTGCTCTGAGTTTGAATGTTTGACAACGACAGTTGGTTGGTTGGTAGGTTGGCTTAAAAGCGCTATGCGCGTTCGATTGTATCGCGCTTAAAGTGCACCATCAGGGGTACACAAAATGCACTAATTAGAATTTTTTAATTAGCTCCGAACAAGAGCGCGTTAATTTTTTTCTTAGCTTATGAATTAAAGATGAGCAAGCAAGTCGTATGTTAAGTGGAAGAAGATTGAAATCTTCAATAAACAAAAGAAAACAAAAACTGTGGTGTACTGCACTCGACGTTCTTCTACATACAATATTACATTTTCTATAATTTTATTGTCGATGCTGTGCATTTTATTACTTATTCATAAAGATAATCAAGAAAAGGCAATAGTATTTTATAAGGATATTGGCAATTCGTTTACCAAACAATTCTATCAATTGGTAACATTAACTTTGTCTCGTTCGTTATAGTAAATGTTCGTAAAGCAAGTGTTGGATGTAGTTATCGCAGCGAATCCGCTAATGTGTAACCATAAAACGTAATACAAAGGACTCTGTATTGTAAGTACCATGGAGAAAATCGAAACTTTAGTGTGTACATAAAACCTCGTTTAAAATAGGTTATAACTCGTTAATTGGTCCTTTGTGAATAGAGCTCAAACAAAAGTTGGAGAATAACTTCCTAAACATCTTTTTACCACTTATAAACCATTATCATTAATAATAAGTAAATATGAGCAAAGGCAAAGTGATTAAATATACAATTTACGGCGGTAACTGTATAAAACTATTTAATTAATATTTGTGCACCCCTTGTTGGGCTTCGTACAATGAGTATGCAAACACACACACGCTTGTTATTTTCTTTGTTTTAATTACGTGGTACAGTAACGCCATCTAGTTATAGCGTAACGGAGGCTGTTAATTAACATGCTTTTTACTGTCTTCTACGAGAGATAGTGTCAACCATCCAATGACGGATGTTTAGAATCTTACGCTTCGAAGATAATTAGTTATCTGTGCTGTGCTGTGCTGTGCTGCGGACTCTTGACGCTTTCCACTCTTTTATTTTGATTTCTCCTTCTTCCTGCGATTTTATCTGATTTTTCTCCGCACTCACTGAACAGTTGCATTTTAATGAACTTGCTACACCATGATGAAGTCGAGTAGTTTCGACGTCGAATAGTGATAATGCTTATGAATGCTGTTCTACATACACATTCCTAAATTGTTATGTTGTTTGACATTTCAATGCTACGTTCAGTAAATTTAACCATCTGTCTGTATTATGTCTTTTGTCGTTAGAAATCATATTGTTTATGGAATAATAAACTATTGCTAGGCTTGGCTAATTTTAGACGGCTGTCACCGTAAAATCGTTCACCGTTGTCACTTTGATTGAAAAAGTAGTCATGCCACTTCCGCTTAATTCTACCCGCAAAATATGAAAATACAAACATAATACGATCAAAACAAACATGAATGGTGACAAATAACAGATGGAAATAAGACCAATCAGAACTCCGTCCTTCTTCACAAATTACACAAATTAGCAAATTTATAATGGTAGCTAGACAACAATAAAACAATTTTCTATATATCCAGTGAAAACCAAGTATAAGAAAGGCGAGTTAAGGCCACTATAGTTTTTTATTTATTCAAATGAAATATGGCAAAAATAGAATCTTATTCATTAAAGCATTCTTTCCATGACATTAAATGTCACGATGAAATTTAGTGCTGACAAAAATTCAAACAGTAGAGGTGGTAGTGCGGGCATTAACGCGTCAGACTATGACATAATTTTATTCCATGCAGTCTAGGATTAAGTTGCAGAACGCGCTTTTACGAAAAGCTCTCTGTCAGATTTGTGAAATTTAATAAAACATTGTGGAATATATGAATCTCAAACCTGCAATCCTATAAGCTCGGAAAGAGAAGAGAATACGATTATTATATTAGATTTATCCAACCAGCCAGCAGCTATTACATCTAACATAATTATTAGGATTTCGTCTTAAGTTATACATTGAATTGACATCCAAATTATACTTACATCGGAGGTTCAAAAATTTAAATTTCCTGGTTTATTGCATTTTCACTCATTTAAGTTTACTCTTAAGCCCACAGTGATCCAATTACAAATAGTAATTCATTAGCAATTGTAAATCACAAACAAAAAACATAGTTTCAATCTAACATATGGAAATTGGAGACATTTCCTTAATTAATACACTAATTTTGTCGCTGTGAACGTTAGTAATGTTTGCCATAAAACAAACTAGATTCATATGTATAATTTCTATACGTGATTATTGTGAATACACCTTAATAGTAGAAATCTTAGTCAATCTATAAAACTATAGAGAATTCTATAAATTATTGACAACGTTATAACAGTTTTAGGAGTTTAAAAAATAATTTTATTATTGACTTTACTTAATAAACTGAACAACATTGTCTGATTTATCTACAAAAATGTCTGCAAAATATAATCATTTTGAAATTGTAAGTGGTTAAATATTTATAGAATATCCTTATAGACTTACAGATTAGCTCAGAATTCCATCGAAAAGCAAACTATTTCATCGATAAAGAAGATTTTTTAGTTATAATTTAATCAGTATGGATAGATTATTGTTTTGATTTTGCGATTATCATAATTTTGTTATTATTGTAATAAAAGACAACGAATATTCAATTTTTAAACATAATACAATTTGTTGCTGTGAACGCTAGCATTATTTATCATAAAACAAACTGGAATATTAACTGTAATTCACAATAAACTCTTATCCATTTTAATACATTACTAAAATGTTTAAAATTACATTACATTCATTAGTAATATATGCTTAAGAATGATAAATTCATTTAAGTTACATTTACGGTGAGCTAATTAGTAATTAAAATTAGAATTTAGAAAATAATAATTCGGTGTTTTATGATAAACAATGCTACCATTAAATGCATCAAAATTAACGATTTAATTATAAAATTTGTTGCGGTGAAGGCTAGTATTATATCTTTATTAAATAAACTGGATTATTATTTGTAAAATATAATCTTAGTTACTAATTGGATCGCTGTGAATGGACCGTTATATGCGGAAATAAATTGGCATATAGGAATTTTTTAATTCAGTAATACAATTCTAAAGCAAATTTTAACGATTTGACACGTAATTCAACTTCCTTGTAATAAATATGAATCTCTTTATCTCATTGGCAATAATGTTTGCACGGTTGATGTGATATATGACAAAATTATAATGAAATTCTAGCTGTACTTTGACAACAACAATAACGATTATTGTTAAAAGACATTACCGTGAAATCAATCTAAAGTTTAGTACCACCATCACATTTTTTCGCTTACTGCTTCACAACAATGCTAAAGGAGCATTACATTACAATTATTATACGGCGCAGCGGGAATGTAGAAAACTGTAAATAAATCTTTGCATTTTAAACGACCATCACACATTTAGATGTATTTATGGTAAAATAAATTATATGCTTTCAGTTTAACGATTTAAGTTCTGGGTACACGCTATTGTGATTTACCAATTATGAATTTTAATTAAAAGATGAATATTTATTAAGTACTTTAACTGGGTAACATTGTTTCGAACTTTTAATTATCATTAGGAACTATTACAAATAATATATTCAAGAAATAAACTATGAAACCAACAAAAAGATAATAAAATCATCATCACAGGGAAGCTGACATTCGTACAACAGTTGCACAAGTTAGGGTTCAAAATAGTTTCGTACAATCAATATAAAATTAAACTTTCTTGTACATTGAAAAACTGAGCTGTAATTTTGGATAATAAATCGTACATAACTGCTTTGTGGCTATGTAAAATTGAGGTTATGAGTAGAAAAATAATAATTAGTGTAGCGTGAATGATGGCCGTCATTTCCTGTAAACTTGGTGTGTAACAATAACGTAAAGAATAAAGTTTGGTTACAATAGTAAAGTTTAGCTTGTTCTAGTTTCCGCGCGTTGTCATCCTTGCCTTTTTATAGCATATGTGAATCTTCTGCGTTGAGTTTTTTGTTACTTTTCGCCGGGATTTATGATACCGGATTACAATGTTGTGTTTTGTAATTTTTCATTGGTTGTTGTAGCGTCTGTACTTTTACGGGTTATTTTGTCTTTCCGATTCCAATATATAGCGAATGAAATATTATTATGGCAATAATGCTCGTTAAAAATGGAATATATCAAACAATAAAAAAATAATCCGATATGGAGCAATTCTATCGACAGCTCGGTATATGTTAATTAAGAAATATGTAAATACTAAAAATGTAATGGTAATTGTTCGTTTTGCAAATTGCCAGTAGTAATATAGGAAACTGGTGTTTTTAACATGGATCCATGTTGTTAGCTCGTCGCACGGTAGTACGAAACAATGATCTGTAATATTTTTGGTTATATACAAAAGGGCTATAGTAATCGGTCGTGTGGCTGTAACATTCAGAAAGAAGAACAAGTCAGAAAAAAAAATTGAATGTTAAATATTACTGATCGCATTAAAAGACACTCTATTGTTGCAATCAATCGTCGGCTAGTTGAAGACATGTGTGCATGTGCCTATTACTTGTTTACATTATTTTATTTATCCTTGAAATACATAAATAAAGAACATAATTTTTTCAAGTAAGCCAAATGCATATTAGACGATTTAAATATGTATCTCAGCAATGCGATGGGGCAGCTTATATCCCTGGGTGACGGCACGACATTTAAACAGAAAATAGAAATGTATGAGTGGTTGCAATGACAAAGCGCAAGAGATATCCACCGCGAAATGTGAATAATGTAGGCGTTACAGTTTGCGCGGTGATCTCTGGGGAAATCTTTTGGAATCACTGGCCTACAAAACAAAGAGTAAACTTGCGGGCGGGCGGTGTATGCACAATACACACACACAGCACAGAGCACAAGTAGCAAAAGTATTTGTTTCCGTCTGTTTCGACAAGTTTTTTGTGCTGATACTTTGTCGTGATGTTGTCTATATGCGGGCGCACCATATAAATACATATCCGGTGGTGTATTCAGGTGCTGTACGTTCAATGCGTTCACGGCGAGAATAAAAGTGTACAAAACAAGTGAGGCTCCCTTATTTATGGCCCACTTTGTGAGCGAACGGCGTGTGGCCTAATTGAATCGTGCTCCGCGCAGCCGTGTCCAATTCGCCCAGAAATAACGAAAAAATCAAAGCCAACCTGGATTGGAATTGTGGCGGCGGTGGCGGCGGCGGCGTCAGGGTTGGGCAACTTTGAAGGAAATTGCCCATAAGCATATATAGGCATTCTTTTTGTTTTATAACTGGAAATACAGTGAACTGTGAAATTTGTTTTGTCTTTCGGATTTAATTGCCTTATTTATTTTATTTTTTCATCGGGGAAACTTTTTCTATTTCTTGTTAAAATACGTACTATATTGTTTATATCTATATGGATATTCTATTTTCTTAATATAGATTTTCATGTAAAACAATACTTATAATCGATTTAGAAATATTGTACTATAACTTTTATAACATTAATAATTGTATGCATAGCGTTCTGAATAGAATGCTAGATAGATAGACAGATGGATATATCAAGTGAGAGAAATAGTATATTTTTGCTGAGGTGTATTTGTAGCTAGAGCAACACATCCCCAGACGTAATTGTTATTATCAGTAGTGGAACCAAGTGTGGGTGTGGAATAGAAACGACGGGGATTTAAAAAATATTCCGAGTGAATAGGATGCGCCTTCATTAGCTGTTACTTCTTTATGATCTGCGCGAGTGCGGTGTGCGTGTGTGTGTGTGTATGTTTGTTGCAGTCTCTCCTATATTTAGAGGAAGTCGCGTGCAATTAGGCGAGCTCAGGACACGCTCCGTGCATATAGTCGTCGTCGTCGTCGTCGTCGTAGCTACAGACAGACAGACAGACGACATGCTGTGTATGTTCTCTCCTATGAGCCTCTGACTGCTGCTGTTATAGTTCCCTTGATTAGACGAGCATGCCGCTGTCGACTTCATACACCGTCATATACTACACCCCCCTGCCACCCCCCAAACCAGAAAAACAGCACCTCCACCAACCAAACAAGCATGTGCAACTAATTCACAAGATGTACTTCCTTTTAAATGAGGATTATATATATATATATATAATATATATATATATATATATATATATATATATATATATATATATATATATATATATATATAAACAAGAGTAATTTTCATTTAAAAGGAAGTACATCTAGTGAATTAGTTGCATATGCTTGTTATATATATATATATATATATATATATATATATATATATATATATATATATATATATATCCCAATTTCACTTGAATACGGGACGTTCAGGGTCGTATATGCACCCGTGCCTCTTAACAATTCACGTGCAATAGAGAAGTCTAGTGAAATGGGTCAAAAATGATATTTTCAAATTTTTGAGACCCTTGTCAAGGAAACAAAATTTCACGATCCCATCTAAAAAAATAATGCAAAAAATAATGCATTATAAGAAAAATATATATAATTTGCACCTTTTCGGAAAATTTTTGAAAATTGCGTTTCAAAACTTCAAAACGCCATATTAATTTGATTTTCCCGCCCAAAAATTTGAATTATCACGAGATTATCTCTATAAGACTTTTCGAATACATCAAATCGCATGTCAAAAGGTTGAGTAGAACCGGAGATATTTGAGAGAGAAAGAAAAAACATATTTCTGAGGTTATGGGCACTAGGAATGATTTTGGAAGCTGAAATTGTGTCTGTTTGTGTGATTGTCTATCTGTGCGTCGGTGAACGCCTAGTCTATGCAATTTTGTCCTTTCTCCAATATCACTAAAACGGCTGCACTTATGGCAAAAATAGTTATGTTCATAAAGAAAGTTTTTAATATTTCGCACAACTTTTATTTGAAACATATCTTTAAATATTGTACAAATTACGAAAAAACTGCTACGGAAAATCTTATTTATGATACTATAGATACACTTGTATGAGGATTATATTTAATAAATACTGACATCAATTTGACAGAGAAACAAAATATACTCAAATAATTTGATATTTGTCATTTGATATCGGTTATCACACTGACATCGTGTTTCGAATTAATTTGATTATTGAAAATAAATATTGAATTGCAATACATATTAAATATTATATTTGAATATATTGATGTGATGAATATAAAAGAAACAATCTATATTTTATATTGAAGAAATAGTATTTGATAACGTAATAAAATAATAAGCTAAATTGTATAATTTCAGAGTATTACTGTGGACAATTAGTAGTTTGTTTGGGAAATATATTTCTAGTGAAAACTATGTGTATAAAAATCGAGTACAGGCCACTCCATATATTTTATATCTTTAATTGTAAAATAAAATGTAGATATAATAATAGTAAAATATGAGAATATTAAAATCGTAATGTTAATTATGGTTGGTGCAAACAGACAAAACGAAATTGAAATGGCCACATTTTGAATGGAACACTTACTCAAGTGTAATTAACGTAAGACGTACGTGTAAACCGTAAAAACAAAATAAACTGTTCACCAATATGAAGTGTGTGTGTGTGTGTGTCTCAATGTAGTTGAATAGTGTTGCGCATAGCTCATCCTTAATAACGTGCAATACATTTGTGCCAGCAGACAATTAATCACACGCATAGAAATTCATAAATTCGTAAAAGCGGCGGTGTTTACAGTGATTGTTTAAAACAAAAGCACCATTTCCTGCACTGTACAATTCATAAAACGAACACGGCCGCACCGCACCGCCCACCCATTCCGCGCTAATATAAACATTAATTACGCGGTTTCAGCGAGCCGATTTGGCGCCCGTCCAACACACAGAAAAATGCCCTGCGACCGACGACGCCACCGACCAGACAGACATACACACACACACACACGCGTGCCAAATACTTATTGGGCGACTTTTTTTTAACCCTATATACATTACATGGCTTTTCATTCAATTCATTCCTATTCTGAACAGGGATGGGATTCTATAACGACGCTAATAAAATGTTTTATTACGTTATCAAATACTGTTTCTTCAATATAAAATATATATTGTTTCTTTAATATGCACCTTTATATAAAATTTAATATGTACTATTTTTAACTCGCTGTATAAAGTACCGAAGAAGCTAAAGTATTCGGTCGTGTGTTTGTAGCATTCTCAGATATAAAATCGCTAATTATCACGGGTATTTGAGCGCAATGTAACCTTAAACAAAGTTGTGGAATAAACCTGAAATAGCCGAGTTCCACTTCGGAGCTATCCAACTTTAATAAACCGTGATTCGCTCTTATACTACAGACACACACACATGTCGCCAAACAACAGAGACAGCGTCGTCTTGAAAAGCACGACACGAGAAAGAGATTCGAGAGTTGAACGACGGCAGGACCTCACCTCACGTGTGTACATCTATTCCCCGGTCCACGGCGAACGTCTCCGTTAATTGTAGTGGCGTACTTCCGGTTGAAGTGACATTTCATGTGCGTCCTCTACGTCCCCGACGCACTTCACACACACACGCACACGCACGCACACACGCACATCAGTCGTAAATAAACGTTAGTGTAGAGAAGCTTACGCTCCGAGTTCGCAGCTGGTGTCCCTCCCGAAAGCTACGGTTAGGCTCTCTATCTATCTCTCACCTCCTCTTCCTATTTAATCCCACATAGAGGCACTGCACAAGATGAGGAGGTTCATACACAAGGTCTTGAGTTATGAGTTGATGAGGTTCAGTTTTAGGACAACCAACGGAATTGCAACTTATACAATTACGAGTATAACCACCGGAACGTTGCTACAGTTATTAAAGATTTCAAACATAAACTTTTCAAAGTTTCAATACAACTCCTGTAATTTTAAAATACAGAATCTGAACCCATAGTTCTGTTACTGCATTTTTAATTATTTCGAAAAGTACACGAATTGGGAAAATTCATTCAGAGAGGTTTTGATCAAATCTTTCTAATATCCATAAATGCAGAATTATGTTTGGATAATTCACCTTACATTTATCTTAATTAATTAACGGCCGATTTCATAATATATTTAAAGGAATCTTTACCTTAAAGTTCCTTTAGTTGCCATGGTAACAATTGCTATCTCTTTTTATCCCACATATTCTTATTTTCCTTCCGGTAAAGCCCCTTAGTTAAAGTAAGCTTTAATGAAATTTATGAAACCGACCCTTATTCTTTGAAAATTTAGAATAAAAATTAATCAGATTTCCTTTGATATTCATTATCTCTATATCCTAAAAAATTTGCCATAAGGAATAGGGTAGTCGTTTACCTAGAAAAAATTTCGCGATACACAAGAATAATCAACGCAGATTCAATAAAATTCTTTTTAATGAGTTGAATAAGAAATATTTGTTAAAATATATATGGAATAATTATTTGGTATTAATTTCGCAAAATTATTTCTAAAAATAGAGAGATAATTAGTTTTTTTTTTGTTTTTAAATTCATTCTACCATTGCCATGAAACAATATTAATATGTGTGGCAACTAGCAAAATCGTAAACGTAAGATTTTTAAAGTTGATTTTACAGCAAATGTATTTCGAATGAAACAATAAAACAAAAGTAGCTATATATTTTAATATCTATAACTTTTATAAAATTCCCTAATTCTCTAACTGGTACCCTTTTCGAAATGCACATAAAATGACACGTGTAAACCAAACACTTCCGGTTGAAATATCCAAAACATTGTATTCTTATGTTCAACGGTTGTAGTGCATTCACACAGCCAGACAGGCAGATACACAGATGCCATTGTGAAAATAGTCCAAATGAATTTAAGGATTTTCAAAACATATATTTCTATTAAAATTTCGATGTGTTTTTATTTGTGACCACAATTTTTTCTTTAATACTTTACGTAGAATGTATAATAATGTTAATAAAAAGGTTTGCCTAATTGGTTTCATTGATACACTGTTAAAATGTCAGATCTACATAAAATACATGGTTATTGCATACTTTTTATCTTATCGTTATAGTTTTAATTGTGTAAAACAAGAATAAAATTTAATATATTTTTATTGCCTATTAATTTATTTATCATATATTAATAAAAACAGTTGTAAATAATCTTGTTTTTCAACTAAAAACACATAAAAATGATGCTCGTTTTACAAACGATCAGTCACATCTGACCTCGCGGCTTTTAAAATGTTATCGCCGCTATAAAATATATCTTACGACCGACGAGTCGCAGAGACAAATGAAAGAGGATACCACGCATGCGCAAACAATCCTCATATGTTTAAACAAAATACAAACACACGATTCTCATCAACAAATGTCATAAGTGTCATTTACATGTGTCACACACTTGTAAACGGACCATTACATTCGAGACATGCCGAGAACGCTCGCCTAGCATAAAGACATTTTGAACCAATCTTTTTTTGGCTCCGTTTCAAAGTGCAGCGCACCGCTGGCTGGCTGGCGAGCTGGCTGCAGTGTACAGAGAGTATAATAGTGGCGAGATGAATATTTACGTGCAATTACCTAGATTACCCGTCGACTTCATATTCATTAATTTGCCCAGTTTATCGCGGTGAAATAACTTGCTTCGTTTGCCTGAATGTATGAGAAAACTTTGTTTAATAATAAAAGATTGTATGCGTTGTTACCTAAATCACGCTTATTGAGTTTTTTGTTGTTGCTTCTTTATTATCGCCGATTTTGTTTTAGCTTTATTTTCTTTGTTGATTATGTGATGTTTCGCACCTTGAAGGCTTCTTTGAAGCCGTTCGTTATGACGTGAAATGTTCATGATTATATTATTTAACGTATATCTGCTTCCATAGTGATATATAAGCTTCATTATAACAGCGATAAAATATCAATGACACTCTTGTACCAACTTGTTTTTCAAGAATCATTAGTTGGCTTCGTTATCAATAACAGCAAATTGCGGACAGATCTTATAGAATTATAGAAAAAATTAATTGCAGACAAGCTAAAAATAATTATAACAACATTTATACAGATTATAGCTTCAATCAATTAAAAACTGGAATATATATACAAAGAATTATAAATGCTTGTTGAAATTGTTATTTATTGTGAAAGACTGTTGCAAAGATATTTATGGTTAAATTAATCTACCAATTTTTGAAATTCAATAAAAATAATGCACTTGTCGAACAAGAAGTATTTAAGCTTCAAATTATCTTCTATGATGTATTTGGTTTTTGGTTAACTGTCAAACATGACGAATGTCCTTTTGATAAAAAATTATTGGACATCACTGTACTATTCAACCCCAAATAGAACAAGGAAAAAAAAAACTATTGTAGTTGTGACAGAGTGTGTGTGTGGTAGGCTGTATCATTTCTAACTTTGACAGTGTGAGACAAGCTGTCATGGCAATATGTACCGTACCGTACATCCCCAACATAGCATTAGATATAGTTTCTCAAAAGTTTGCGAGGGGGTAAAAAATTGTGATACATTTCCTACACGTTAACGAGCATACATATTTTTGTATTTATTTTTATTTTGTCTGAGAGAATGTTTCTTTAATAAAGTGGAAATACTTAGTTCATCTACCAGTGTGCGAGCATCTAGCTCAATTTAGTTAATAAGATCTTTTCTTCTTGTTGATGTTGTTTTCTCGGCGGAACGCTGTAGATTTTTCTTCATTTACAACACAACAAAAGAAAACCAACTAGGTATACTCTACAAGATAATGACTTTCATAAATAAGTGTATCCGTCAGTACTTATAAAAATGTGTTCTTCTTAAAATTAAGTACATAATTTGCAAACTTACGAAAATATTACATTCTCGCCGAATTGCCAACTAATAATAAATATTATTCTTATTACAGACAGTATTAGAGAACAATCTTTAATATTTATCTTTTCAATTGAAATATTAGTACATTTGAAATTCAATTCTTCGAATTTTATGCGATTCAATATTGCGGTTATAAAAATTTTTACCTCTAACAATGTTCTCTGTATGAAATATGAAAGATATTAAATATTAGCTATATGACAAAAAGTAATATTTATGTAAAATAGAAAATGAATTTCATTTCAACGAATCGACATAAAACAATAATTAGCTATTCATTATTCACGCAAATTTACCTAATAGGCATATTTCCACCTATAAAGTAGTTATTAGTCATACGCCAAACTGAAGCTACTGCTGCCGGTACCACTGTTTTTTTTTTTTACTTTCAAAAGGAAGTTTTGTAAATTATGAAAATTTCTGAATTCGAAATTTTAACGTATACCCACTTTTTGATTATCCCTGAATTGAATTTTATTATTTTCAAAATTGCGTATGTTTGCGTGTGTGTATGTGTGTGTGTGTGTGAGAGAGAGAGATATTAACGGAAATATACGTTTTGAGATGTGGTACTCGAGTACAAAGAATCGATATGTACTCGATTCTTGAAAGTAGTCGCTGTACTTGAGTACACGATCCTGAGATACTGCTAGATTTCTTAAAATTACCATAGAGAATTATAAACTGACCATATATCTCAAAGATATCAAATTAACAATTCTACGTAAATATATATATGTGTATATATATATATATATATATATATATATATATATATATATTTATTTATAATATATATATATATATATATATATATATATATATATATATATATATATTATAATATAATATATATATATATATATATATATATATATATATATATATACATATATATATATATATATATATATATATATATATATATATATATATATATATATATATATATGATTTGTTTGCAATAAATAGGTTACAATTTGCGTCCACTACAGTGGACAAATTTAGTCAACAGGTTTATATTGCTAATATTAGGTGAGGGGGGGGGGTTTCTCTGTATCTTTATCGTGTATCTGTATTCATCCGAGTACTAATGTAGTCGGATAAGTATTCGATTCTTGAATGTATTCGATTCTTCCCATCACTAGCTTTGACCATCCATGAAACAAAAATTACTATTTTCGGAATGAAATCTGCAAATGTGTGTCCGTGCATGTGTGAACGCTCTAAAGTCAATACTGTTTAAGGTATCAATATGAAACATAACATTTAAGTATTTTACATGGCCCGGGTGTGCACCTTCTACTTTTGATAACAATATATTAACAGTTTATTTTTATAATTCTTTAAATATCTAACAAACGGCATGAGCTAGAGCAAAAATAATACTTATAAATGTTAATGATATGAAAATTCTAAGCAACTTTTGTTGGAAAAGTTTGTTTGAAAAATGTACCATTTCCTAAAAAATCGTCATTGAAAATGGTTATCGTATATCTACGTTTTCTTAGTTACAAGTTACAATACATATTGATTTTGTATTATAGCAATTGTAGGATGAATTTAAAACAAAATAAAACCCAATTACCAATACAGATAGTAAATGGGCAAGGAAGTTGACAAGAGACCAACCATTCTAATTTCTATTTCGTATCGCCCACAAGATAATCTGTCGGAAGTTAAGGAATATTATTCAATAGCAAACAGAATGTTGTAACTCGTATAGTTTAGAATGAAAATGGTTGTTTTGTAGGACTTATGCATTCTGAAATATTTATATGCGCATGCATTTTTAACAAGCAGAAATGTTTAGTGGTTTTAGTGCATCAGGCAGCACGGAAACCAGCATTCATTTTTGAAACAGAAATTACCAACAACTAGTAATTATAAAGTTGATAGCGAAATTCATCGCGAAATACGTGTCAATGCGAACTGTCGCTAATTATATATACAAATTTTGTATTTATTTGGTTTTTCTCTTGTTTTAGTTTCGAATTACAACTTGTCTATGCTACATGTGTTGTTATATTTATTTGATTTTAATTAATCATTATTTTTGATTTTACACTTGTGTGCGCATATTGCAGTTCCAGTTTTGTTGTTTTGAAAGAGATTTATTCGTATTATTACTTTCTTTTACAAAGTAATAAGTAATTGTAAACATGAAAACTTTCTACCTCAAGTTATCAACGGATATACACGTTTTGACCTTCCCTGCATCGACTGAGACTATTTTCTGTTTGACGTCTGTGTATCTGTCTGTCTGTATAGCTATTTGTTAGTGCTCTAGAACTAAAATGGTCGAACGTAAGAAATGTATGTTAAGAAAATTGTTTGATCCGAGAATGTTACAGATATACGCGTCCTGTAATAGCGTAGGACGAGCTAAAAAGACATGTTCTCTGATCAGAAATTCCAATAAATGTGTTGGTATAACTTTGATGTTCTGGCCACGTTTCAAGTGCGAAAGGTGGTGTTTATTTGTGCAGTAGAATATCGATAGCATCCAATATTTCGACGCTCTACTAGAATATTATTGCCGAGCTAATATTGCCAGCGGTGCCGCAGCGGACGATCCCGATGCCAATGTCCATTGAATTGATCGCGTAATAATCGCACTTAATAACACTCAAACCCACACCGCGATATGTTACAGACATTCAGCGTCCGCTTATTACCAGACTGACTATTATACCTGTATTATATACATATTCCGTGTATTGGTTAGTTTGATTACGTTTTAATGTTAACTCTCGTGTACAGACATATGCAGAACAGGATATGGGCTGTTTAGATAATATCGGTCTTTAGCATACTTCAAAATACCATCAATACACTCTGTTAATTAATATTTCGTATTTGTGTTAACCACTGATGGCGTTTAAAAAAATTCTACATACAAAGAAATATCTAATACACATGTTATATGGCGAGCTGAAGGCATTGGTGGCTGTATCAATGCATTTTAAATCTTTACTACTTTGCTAAATAGTATCTAAAGTCTATACATGAGAAAAGTGTTAGATTCACACGTTCTAAATACATCATTGGTTTTGGCAAATGCAACCAAAACCAAACGTGATTGTAGATGTTGACCAAAAGCAGTGTTACCACCAGTAAAACAACTAGAGGCTAATTGGCGTTAAAATCACTATGACAATATATACCAATTAGATACTGAAATTGGGCAAACTATGCAGAAGATGTAACTTGCATGGAGGATTGTTTGAAAACTTATCTGGAAAGTGGAACAAATGAGGAGTCAGCTCATTAGTGAATAGCAAACAGAAACGAGGCAAAAAGAAATAATAAAATTGGTTAGTAGGCTACATTCAAAATAAATTAGCTGCAAAAATCCACTTTCGCTTTGTTGAAAGTTGCAAGAATAAAAAGCATCCGTGGAGTCAGCAAGTTCTGGTCGTGGCGAGACGGGCAAATAAACGAAAAAAAAAAAAGTGAGTGAGGGTAGGAATGGACAAAGAAACGGCACTCGTTTCCGGAAACGATGTCCCAAACACCGGAAACAGTTTCCTCGATTATTTATCGTCGTAATTTTTCAACAACGAACCCACCAAGTCACACAAAATGTTTATTTCACTTCCGTTGGAACTGCTCGCCAGCACCGCATAGACAATGCACCACCACCATATAGTGAGCACGCTATTCCGGTCCTTTCGTCTAAAATTCACACTAAATAACACATTTCTACCCTGTTATCTTTCTGATTATCTGGGATACTTGCCAAATTTATAAATGATATTTCTCTTTATTTAATTTGCTCGCAGATTTTAGTGTAAGTGATTATATTTTATTCTTCGTTGAACAATTTCATAGATTTCTACGTGAATTTACAACGGTAAAACTCGTAGCAGCTCTGGATGCCAAAATATAGCAGTGCGTTGTTTTGAGCAAAAGTAATTATCTAATGTTTCCCGACATTTTAAAGCATTATATAAATAATACAACAACAACAATACGGCATATTTTTTGCAATATGATAAATATATATATTTTTTTGGAATTTACCATTTAACAACTACGATAATAAAATTTTGATGAGCAAGCTCCAATGCCTTAAGCTCGCTGTATGTTTTAACCACTAATGCTTAAAGAAGAAATTCTATTTATAACCACTGAATCTTGAAGAGATAAAATGTAAAAGATAATAATGACATTTTTTGCATTTTGTTTGTTCATATTTCGACTAAATATTTTGATTTGATTGCATTTTTGAATTATATGAACTCAATACCTTAAAGGCGTTTTTCACGAAACCGCCTTATTGTATCTGTCGGTAGATAGATAACTCAAAAAATAATTGTCCAATTTTCGTTTTCTTTGTTTTAAATTAAAGTACACTAAATTGGAGCATTGATCAGTTTCACACATTTTCATCAATAATAAATATATTCTGCAGTCCGCCAAAGCCAAGAATATCTAAGTAAAATCATGACATTTTTTCGAACAGCTGCCATTTTATCAATTATCGACCAATTGACCTCAACGTGGTCAAATCTCCATCTAATCTTTTCTAGTTTAAGATTTTTAAACCAGATTTTTTGTATAGATGACCCGGACGTCCTAAAGGTTTCCGCGCGTGAGCAGGTGTACCATTTCTCGGCACAATATGCAAAGAGCAGTTTAATAAAATTAAAATATTTAGTCGAAATATGAGTAAACAACTTGCAAAAAAGCCGGAGTTGATATCATTTACACAATTTGAGAAAAAAATTCACGAAAAACATTTTTTTTTTTTTTGAGTAGAGTTACGTAAACTTCTCCTTAATAGATTTTTGCTGTTGTTGTAGCCTCTTAATCTTTGGTTCTCTGTAATTTAGCAATATAACGTAAAAATGCGAAATTGTGATGCAAATTCTAAAGTTGTGTCTTGTATAGTTTCGATTCGACAAGCGCCATAAGTCGGAGACTGATCAATTCTCGTCCAGTTAGATTTATGCAGTTGGTATTATTTATAGAAGTAGTTTATAAAGTGAAAAGGCACATATAGTAGTGTATGCGAGTATGATATCGCTGTACATGGTAAGCCACATAAAATGAAATGTATGTGTCCTCATGTTTTGTAACACGTTTCGACAGTACCTACTAACGGTAAGACAGGCGTCATGATAAGATATGTGTTATAGTTTGTTGACCCATTGTTCACGCGAAACTGGCTGCGCCGACAGATATTTCACACAGACATTGCCTTACAAACATACTGAATATGCATTATATTATTATTATTATACGGCGAGCGAACAATTCCATGTTTAGGTTGGTGATATCGCCCTCAAGTCGCGCGCGCGCGCTTGTCATGTGATTTCTATTAAACGATTGTTAACTTGTGCTCGGCAAGTTTAGATAACATCACTTGTATTATTTAGACCATGGGCTCTGTGAACAAGTTATTTCGATTTTCAACTATACGGTTTCACAAAATTATTTATATAAACCTTAATAAGTTAGAAATCAATAGTTATTTACAGTAGTTAGACAGAGAACCATGTATAAACAAGGGCCTTAAAGAGACCAGACAAACACTCTGTCAATGTAGATGATACATAAGATTTTTTTTGCCAGAGACAAAATATATATATATATCATTTTAATATTTTCTTGCGTCAAGAGGCTGAGAAGGAGGGGGAAGTGAAAAACAGTGGCTTAAGTGATGAAATTTACATCTTTTTTTCGGTGGGGAATATGTAAATTTTGCCTTTGATAAATTTCGCAGGCTGACTCTAATATGCAATATGCATATAATTCCACACAGCTTACGGGAGTTATTACATATAGTAAGCGGTGTGCCAACAGTGAAGCGGCACAAAGGCTCTACAGTCTACACGGTGCGAAAACGTCGATATCGATACCAAACTCAGAATTTGTGTTCATTTTCGACGTGGAACTAATCCAAGTTAATAAACCGCCCTCCCTGCCTCCTCTGCTTCCCGCCGCCACCACCACTCCTCCTTCGCTCGTGATACGACACAATTTTTAATGATGTAAATACATGAGCGATACATCAACCGTTCAAAATGTAATTTTCTGTAAAACATCGTCATTTTTGCAAGTTTTGTTTTAATTAATAATTTCGTTGACTTTATTAAATCAACAGCTCATATGTGTAATGTGTGTTACATGATTAATATTTTAGTTTTTTAACCATAATACCAAATTACATTTTGATGTCTGGCTCTGTGGAGATATATTTGCGAAGAGTTTATTAGATTTTGGAGATAATCGCACAATTGGCAATTATTGTTGTTAAATAATTCGATTAACCGATTCAAATTAATTTTTCTTTTTAAATAAATTTGAGATATGATATTGATAGAATCTAACAAATTGCAATTTTAAATCGTTTTCTTCGGTATATTGGGTTTCTTCTATTATTACACAATATTTTCGTTCTTAATTAATTTTTTTGATTTCAATTTTTACTTTCTTTTACAGAGTAATAAGTAAGTATTGTAATCATGAAAAATTTCGAACTCGAGATTTCAACGGATATACACGTTTTGATGTTTTCTGAATCGAATGTGACTATTTTCGGAATGACTGTCTGTCTGTGTGTCTGTATGTCTGTATGTCTGTATGTCTGTGTGTCTGTGTGTCTGTGAACGCTCTAGACCCAAAACTGTCGAACCAAAAATTATGAAACTTCAAACTAAAGACTTATATATGCCCTAGATGTGCACCTCCTATTTTGAAAAATTATTCAAACCGGTAGTGCATGTTTACTCTATGCATTTTTTGTTCTATCTCCAGTAACACTTGAACGGCTGCACTTATGGCAAAAATAGTAATGTTCATAATGAAAGATATTAATATTTCACACAACTTTTGTTTGAAAAGTTTCTTCATAATTTGTACCAGTTATGAGATAACTGCTACGAAAAAACTCAAATATCTTATTTACGTTGCCATAGTTATACCTACACTTGTGACAAAATTTATTATTTTTAAATTGGATCAACCATGAGTTACATCATTTGTTTCTTGTTTATTGAAAACAAAGAGTAAATATCTGGAGTGGCCTGCACTCAACTTTCTTTTACGTTGTTTTCAATAGATAGATATTAATATATAATGAAAATAACTGGATAATTATACTAATTTATAATGGATCTGAATTTGAAGTACTTATCGTATTCACTCTTAAACAGTCAAATTTCACAGTAAAACTCTGAAATTGTTAATTAATTATGTCAGCAAATATATAATATAAATTGATTCTATAATAATTTACCTGATACAATGTATTCTAATAAGAAATCAATATTTTAAATATTAATTCATACAGATAACTGTCGATGTAATGCTTGTTTGTTCTCAATAAACAAGAAACAAATGATGTAACTCATGGTTGATTCGTTTTAAAAATAAGAAATCAATATTTTAAATATTAATTCAAACAGATAATTGTCAATGTTATGGTTCGTTTGCTTTGCTTGTTTTCAAGAAACAAATGATGTAACTCATGGTTGATCCGATTTAAAAATAGTAATATTTGTCACAAGTGTAGGTATCACCATGGCAACGTAAATAAGATATTTGAGTTTTATCGTAGCAGTTTTCTCATAACTGGTACAATTTATGAAGAAACTTTTCAAACAAAAATTGTGCGGAATAATAACATCTTTCATTATGAACATAACTATTTTTGCCATAAGTGCAGCCGTTTTAGTGTTACTGGAAATTGAACAAAAAATGCATAGAGTAAACATGCACTACTGATTAGAATATTCTTTTCAAAAATAGGAGGTGCACATCTAGACCGTATACAAATCTTAAGTTTGAAGTTTCATAATTTTTCGCTCGACAGTTTTGGCCCTAGAGCGCTCACAGACACACACACACACAGACACACACACACACACACACACACACAGACACACAGACGTCATTCCGAAAATAGTCACATTCGATTCAGGGAAGGTCAAAACATGTATATCCGTTGAAATCTCGAGTTCGAAATTTTTCATGATTACAATACTTACTTATTACTCTGTAAAAGAAAGTAAAAAGCATTACATTGACAGTTAGCTGTATGAATTAATATTTAAAATATTGATTTCTTATTAGAATAAATTGTATCAGGTAAATTATTATAGAATCAATTTATATTATATATTTGCTAATATAATTAAATAACAATTTCAGAGTTTTACTGAGGAGTTTGACGGTTTAAGAGTGAATACGATAAGTACTTCAAATACAGATCCATTTTAAATTGGTATAATTATCCAGTTATTATTAAGTTATAGTAATTTAATTTGCATTTTCATTTTATATTGGTTAGCAAAGATTTTGTTATCACTTAATAATAATAATAATTATCTGCGTCCGTTTTTGCCAGGAAAACAAAATAGACATTTCATAGTATTCCTGTAGAGTGTTGGTTAGTTTGACCCTTTGTTTGAGATTATATATATATATATATATATATATATATATATATATATATATATATATATATATATATATATATATATATATATATATATATATATGTAGACAGTTTGGGATATATATGTATATTAATATCTATCTATTGAAAACTACGTAAAAGGAAGTTGAGTGCAGGCCACTCCAGATATTTTTTTTTCGTTATTAAATCGATTTTGATTTATCGATTAATGATTTCTAATTTTGAAAATCAACCATTTCTAGTTTGGAATAGGTCTTAACTCTTGTCGCAAATAATTCAATTAACTGAATAAAATAAATTTTTAATGTTAATAAATTGATTGATTTCAAATTTACATGACATCTATAAAAACTATAAAATTCTCCAGCGCTAGTTAGAAAAAAGTCTTTACTCTTGTCGTTTATTCAGTTTCTCAAAAACTATTGCATTTACTGAAAAATTAGTTCAAAATGAATGATATTTAAATTTGAAATTATTTTTTTGATATCTGGAGTGGCCGGCACTTGACTTTCTTTCACGTAATTTCACTAGACATGGCAACATAAACAAGATATTAATAATATTTCATAGCAGTTTTCTCTTAACTGGTACATTTTTTGAAGACATTTTTCAAACAAAATCTGTGCGAAATATTAATATCTTTCATTTTTTTAATTGCAGCCATTCTAATGATATTGGAGATGGAACAAAAAATGCATGGAGTAAACATGCACATCCGGTTTAAATATTTTTTTCAAAAATGAAAGTAGCACATTTAGGGCATATACAAGTCTTAAGTTTAAAGTTACATAATTTACGTTCGACAGTCTTGGCTCTAGAGCGTTCACAGACACAAACACACAGAAGTTATTCTGAAAATAGTTACATTCGATTCAGGGACGGTCAAAACGTTTATATCTGTTAAAATTTCGAGTTTGAAAATTTTCTTGATTACAAGATTTACATATTACTTCGTTAGATAAAATAAAAAACGTACCATTTGTTAGAAAAATATGCATTTAAAATCCGTAGACGTTTACATAGCAACAAAATACGTTTTAAATTAGCATTTATAAGAGAGTCTCAGCCACAATGGATATCTTGTATTATGAAATACCGAACAACTATTAGCTGATGTTTAAAACTAATCTGTTATAATATTGTCACCATCCGAATATATTATTAATACAAACAAAACTATTAAATGAAAAACTGAATAAAAAAGATACAGCTCAAGATTTCCCAGTAATAATATTCTCAACTCAGAATTTAATGGAATACAATAATGTATTTTATACCGCACATAAGAAAGCGTAAAAAGTCATCTTCAGAGAATTTAATATACGGTCGCTGCTAATACGTCATGGTGTGTTCTGTCAAGATCGTTAACTTTAAAATATTCAAAAAGCATTTGTGGCATGCACAGTGCCCTTAAGCACACTTTAAAACAGACACTAACGCGTCCCTGAATTAAAATATTAATTATCACATAAGGACATAATGATGCGAGCACCCAAAGGAACTTCCCCTAAAACGCTGACGGGGACGGCGCAACGCGGCGAGGGTGACATTGCACAAAACTTGATTCCGCAGTTAAGTATGCGTCGTCGTCCCACCAGCCGTGCTGGAATCTTCTCTTCCTTACAGATTTAAATAAAACCCCTCCAAATAGTTGAGGAGGTCCTCATTCATACCCACACACACACATACGCACGTAGATAGAACAGCGGTACCAAAACCTAATGCCCCCGGCTACATCTGTATTCCGAAGGACCGAATTATTTTGATTAATACTATGGTAATTACGTTACATATTATCTTTGTTATACAATGCACTAAGTGCTCGATTTGCATAGTCCTACGATTAGAGAATTACACCAAATAATATCACTAAATTTAAAAGAAATTTACTTTAGGTTAGGTCCTAACTAAAATTCAAAAAACTAAATGCTTTAGGGCCGGAATTATAAACAATATGTCATTAAATTTCACTTATCAACTAAATTAACACAAATATGCTTAGGTGCAAGGCACCTATGCTTTCAGCTCGCCTTATAACTAACATATGAGATGCAAGTAGCAGATTTCCTGATCCGATTATGTTACAGACACACAACCGATAACTTCGTACGTTTGACTAATTTTCAGAATTATAGTAAACTTGTCCACTGACTTAGCGAATATTTGTGTGTTTTTCAACAGTTTGGGTATCACTGGTGTGTAGTATATTGTCAGTAAATGTATTCGGGCCAAGACGTAGGATTTCCATGTGTGTGAATATGACAGACCCTTCTTTAGGTATTTGAATTCGATTGCCATCAAGTTAGGAATGCGATGGTTCTCCCGGCGACTGCGATACGAAGGTCTATCATCTACAAGCGGATGGATCTGATGGCCATTCGTGCCCCGTTTTATATCATTTAAATATGTATTGGTGTGTAGATTTGATCAAATTTTATCTTCATATGGTAAAAGAGTTGGATTTACCTTCGGGACCAATAGTAAATGTAATATGGTCGGCTCTCTATGCCGTCATAATCGTGCACGGAATATAAATTTTATACCGAATGGAAAACACGGTATGACCACTATATCCATTCGATTTACTTTTGCTTAGACATATATTAGCGTATATCAATTTTGCCTACACTTATACCAATGTTTTAAAGAAATTTCTAATTGATTCAGGAATTACTAATAATTGTGGATTCTCTGGTTATATATTTTTTAAATGTTAATCTTAAGAGATTACCAGGCCTATTCTGTAATTTTTAGCGTAGCCGCTAATTTCAAGGTCAACGTTAAAATATTAACGAATATTTTTAACGTGTTTTTGTATTCGCTAACGCATAAACCGCTAAAATTTTAACAAATTTTCTCAACTGTCACGTTAATATTGTATATTTTAACGGCAACTTCAAGGGTAGTGTTAAAATATTAACGTTATATTTTCATAGTTATTTAGATTTTTTGTAATCGTTGAAAGATCCTCATTAAATGTCAGTGTTATTTTATAAGTGAATATTTGTAAAACTAAACCTATCTGCATTCATAAATAGTTTAGAAGATGTTGTTAAATCACGATATTTATTGAAAATTGCAATTATTATCGGCATGATCAAATCTTACAACACATATTTAGTGTTGGGATACTCGAGTACAAAGAATCGGTATGTACTCGATTCTTGAAAGTACTCGCTGTACTCGAGTACACGTTTCTGAGTATTCGAATACATTTTGTACTCGATGCCAGCTGAATCGGGTGAACACGGCGAAATGCGTACTCACCCGATCTGTTCGAATCCACCATATGCATGTACTCGTACTCGTTGAATATTCGAATACATTTTGTACTCTGTTAAAATTCGATACCAGCTGTATCATATTCTACATTAAGTACGCGTCTCGCCGTGTTTACTCAATCTAACCGATTCCGCCATACTACAATTTGTGCCCTGTACTCCTCTGAAGGTACCGAAGCGATTCACACCAAATTTGGTACACATATTATTTGGCATCTCATTTGAATTCGCTTGCAATTTAAATCATATCGCCCGTATACTTCCCGAGTTATAGGGCCACAAAATTTAGAGCCCCCCTTAATACTGCCCTTATAAAAATAATTAAAGCATTCAAAAATTCTACTACAAATTCTAAGATATTTTACGTATACAAGATTTTTTCATGTTGTTAACCCAAAGCCCGAAATAAATTATTAAATATTATAATTTTGAATTTTAAACTACGCACAAAAAAATATTTTTATCAATATAATATACAAAAAATTGAAAAACTTTTTATGTCTATAATTATTTTTCAAATTATTAACCAAAAGGCCCCAATAATTAAGAACCACTGCTCGCAACGCATTTCTTACATAAAGGTGAGCTCTACGCATTGGTGCGTTTTACACGTACCAAATCTTGTTTTTATTGCAGTATTCTTTATCTCTATTATTTACATGCTTAATTTTGGTTGCGAATAGTAGGAAACTGCGAATTATGAAACAAATTTATTTGTTAATTGCTAATTAATTTTTTTAATTTGACCGGGTGAGGGTGGCTGAGTCTCATCAATAATAATATTGTCCACTATTTATCTACAAATATCTAAAATACTAAGATATAACACTTGGAAAAATGGTCATATATAATACATAAGTAACAATTCACTTAAACGTCAAATGTAATGTCAATCCGAAAATTATAACCAAACTTTATGTTTACACATATATAATTCACAAATCAACAGCACAAATTTTTTGAAATATTCTTTAACAACACTGGAATATAATGAGGAATGTTTCAACGATAATAAAAAATCTAAATGCTGTATATATATATAAACAATCCTAACCCTCAAATAACAAGAAAGATATGTATGATGCAAGAAACGACGTGTGTTTTCATGGCATTTTTTGACATTTGTCACTCATTTCACTTCAGATATTAACGGCACCGTTAAATTTTAAGTTTTAGCATATACCTTAATAATGGACCATAGTGAATACCAAAGAAACGCTAATTTTTGACGGCCCGCTAATTCTTATTTTTTAACAAGTATTTTTAACGTGTTAACGTTTAACGGATTCCATACAGAATAGACCTGTACATATGTTTATATCTCGTTCTATGCCTAGTAACGGTAAATTTCTATTAATTTCTGATGTATTAAGCTTTCTATATATAATTTTGTACAACGTGCCATCTAGAACCATACAATATCTACAATATGGCAAATTTACTTAATTTATTAATATATATATGTATATATATATATATATATATATATATATATATATATATATATATATATATATATATATATATATATATATATTAATTTAGTATTCTATAGCTACAATAATTAAAATTCGTTATAATTCGTCATATTGCTGATACTTCACTCAACTTTTATTTTTCACTCGTTTCGTTTTCGAGTTACTTTAAAAGTTACATACACACTCACAAACCACACAGACAGTCAAAATGGATTCAAAGACAGTCAACACGTATATTTCTATTCAAATTTGTTTTCTGATTACAATAATTTTTTTATACCAATTATCTATTAGAAAAAGAAAAAAGTTTTTGAAATTTAAAATATGATTTTTAAGCATTCTATATTACCATAACAATCACCTTTGCGAAAGTTCTTAGGTAATATAAATCAGACAGTGACATAGTACAATAATTCATATTTACAAAAATTAATTATTATACAAATGGAGTCTCGTTTAAAATAATATTATCAACACGTTCATTTTAGCCTCATTTCATCGTTTATCCTCCAGACGCCACGAAATATTACGTAAATAGCGATACTCTACGAGATACCTCGTAATTGACAGTATTTATGATACATCATATACAAGGTATCTCATGGTCGGCGGATAATATATTAAATAATAAAAATAAATTATTTTAACCAATAAGAGAGTATTGGTATGTATTGGTGGTTCAATCAATGCTGGTTTTAATATACTGCGTAAATAGTGAAAGTAATTAAAATCAATTAATATGCTAAGTACGGTTTCTCAAAACCTTCGTACAATATTGAAATTGTTTATTTAATGAAGCGAGCGCTTAAAAAACATGACCTCCTCGAATGAAGCGTCAATTTTCCGGAAATCAGGTCAATATTTAGTTAACATCCCTAAGTAAAGTGGGGGAGGGTGTGCGCGTTCCGACACCCATTCATGGCCAACCAAAACATTTCATTTTGCACACACAACAACACTTCCAAAATCTCTTCAAACAATTTAAACATAGCCATAGCCTGAGAGAGCGAGATAGAAGATGCGTGAACAAGTAAAGTTTGGTGGCAGCGCGCCGCCACACTAACAAGCAGTCGCACACGTTTTACTAAAACCGGTGGTTAGCATCACAGTATATGCGCGCTCGTAAAAGCGAATGCGCCAAACAGAGACAGGCGCACACAGTGAGTGTGTGTGAGAGAGATAGAGGCAGTGCGCGCGTTGGGTAGGCCACCCTTGAATTTAATTTCCGCTGAAACTGTGATATTTATGGTTTCGCGACGCCCCAGGACAACCGAACACCGAACCTTCACTGCCGCGATGAAAAGAAACAGGTGCGTGAACTTGTCACCGTCCCGTCCCTCCATCTGATTAATACGGGGGAAGGTGTGTGTCACTAACGGTGTATGTACTGATGTTTACATTAAAGGGCCTTGTGTGTGTGGTGGTACGTGGTGAAATACATAATTGAAAACATTAATACTGGGGAAAAATGATTAATGCTCGAAAACTAGTTGGTTGACTTTCTACAACCATATTTATACGATATGTACATTTCGTGGTTTTTAAAATTAATATTTTATTGCTAGTTCTCCCCTGCTGGCACTTAACTAGTTATAGCAGAATAATGTTCGTAAAAACTGGATAACTAAATCCAAACCAAACTTCGAATTACCTAGTTGTAGTATTAAGTTAACGATAAGTAAAATGAATCGACTTACCCTCTCGGACGTCGGTGGACGGGCATAAGTCGACGGGACAGGGCGCTGTCTGTGTGTCTTTGCCGGTGCATTGGCGACTCGGTTGAGGTTGCCCATTCTGTCCGGGTGGAGGTGGGATACAGTGGCGCCGACGTGTTCGGGTGCAATCAGAACTACAGTCAGACCAATCTGTCCACGATGACCAGCGTGGTTCCACTAATAAAGGAAACATTACACTTTCATTTCCCTTTACTCGGTTCAATTTATTATACACATTTGTGTTGTTGACATACATTTATATATCATTGGACAATAGTAGGGGTATATTCAAGGTCAACTTAGACACATACAACATTATTAAAAGTGTATTAATATTGATTCAGTTGTGTATGATCCGAAATAAATTAAACAAAACCGAATTGTGAGCGAATAATTAATAAACAGATTTAATTTAACTAACTTTAAAACTTTGACTAAGGGTGCATTTATAATAGAAATATTCCACGGCACTACACGGCGCATCACGGCAAGTAAAATAACTATCTAGCGCACTAAATTTGGTGAGAGTAAGACACAGGTTGTCCATTTTGGTGCGTTAGATAGAGATAGCCCATTTTTACACGGAAAATTGACGTAAAGTGACGTAAAACAAGGCGATTATAAATGCCCCTCAACTGAAAGGATTTTAAACGCAATTGTCCAATAACAAATAATGCTAAAAAATATAATTTTTCTTACATTCAAATTCTCAGTATATAAAAATGTGTGGCTGTTCGTCTGTGAATATAGGCGATTATAAATATGAAATTTAAACCAAGTGTATTTATGTATAGAACAAGATTCGGTACGTACAACGCACTGATGCGTTCAGCTCGCCTTATATTTGCAATGCGAGCAGCGGTTTTTAATTATTATGGCCTTTTTGTTAACAATTTGAAAGTATGTTATAAATATAAAAAGCAATTTTTTGTAGATTATAATTTTTATTTATTTTTTAAGGCCTTTAGGTTAACAATATGAAAAAATCTTGTAGATATAAAATATCTTAGAATATTTAGTAGAATTTTTCTAAGAACAGTATTAAGGGGGGCTCCAAATTTTGGGACCCTATAACTCGGAAAGTATACAGGCGATTGGTTTTTAACTGCGAGCGGATTTAAATGGGATGCCAAGTAATATGTGTAGCAAATTTGGTGTGAATCGTTTCGGTACATTCAGAGGAATAGCGAGCAACGACTAACATCCAAGAATATAAGTTATGTATATTTTTGGATTCAAGGCGACGATACAAACACTTTTTGTTAAGGACATTATTTGATCTGAGAATGCTACAGACACACGACCGAATGCTTTAGCTTCTTCGGTACTTCAGCGAGTTTAAAATATAAGTTTGAAGTATAAGTCGATTCTCGATTCTAAAATTATTGAGAATTGACTCGTCGTAAAAAATCACAATAGAATAAGTGTTTAAAGTGTATTGGGTAGATTGTGTGTCTGAAATATGATTTGTTAAAAGTCAATGGTTCAAGATAAGTAGTTTTTTGTTGTTGTTGTTGTTGTTGTATGCATAACAAAAGAAAACCAAAATAATAAAAATGTTCAACACTAGTAAAGAATAAAAACCGAACAAAACATAAAATGTAAAGGCATAATGACAATATGCTAGAGCGTTGACTACACAATACACATCGCCATATCTTACCCAGAAACAGTTCGATGTCATCATATTGAAATACAGTATCCAGCGGAAATCCTTCTAGCGGGAATCGTAAGCACAAAAACAAACATATACGTGTGTAAAATTACGTGGTACAGAACACGTTGAACGTTGAACAAATACAAATTGGAAGCCGCAAAAAGCGTTTTAAAGTAGAACAACAAATATACGTTATCCGAATACATATTCACATACCTGGTGGACACGGCAGACAGTCTGGTGTCCGATGCACGCTGGTTCCTTGGCAGTTCAGGCCGCCGTTACTCGGGGGCGGGCTTGTGCACGTGCGGGTGCGTTTCTGACCGCTAACAGTGCTCGATCCCGGGCATTTGCAGTCGGTCCAGGCGGACCACTGCGACCAACCGCCATTCACTGTAACAAACAAACGTTTGATGTGTGCTTTCGAATGAAATTTCAAAACTTATGGAATCCCCCGGAAAGTTTTTCTCGTCAGATTACAGACGATTGCGCTTGAAATTAACTTGTTATAGCAAAATTCTGGGGAGTTGCGGAATGCAAAGTCCGTAATTTGGTTGCAAAGCGACGGACGGTTGTGTGCGATAGACAATGAATGCTTTTTGGTGAAACTTTATCCTTTGTTTATATTTTGCGTTTGATAAAAAAATTGTATTAGGGAACCACAGGAACAAGTTTAATTAAAAACTATCTATTTACTCGCACAGTTTTAGTTTTGTTGATGTTTCGTATATATATATACATACACACGTACATATTCTGTTTGCGCGTCTACAGGTATACCAACATGTCTGGATATTGATCAAAGTATATTTTAATTAGAAACCTTAACGTGGGATTTAAAGATCATTAAAACTTCGTAGATTACCGTGAAATTGTTACTCACTGCATTTTCTAAGTAATTACATATACATAAATCGAACTACGTAATTATATGAATCTACTATTTTACATCAAACCTATTCGAATATCCATTAATTGTTAATGCGTAAAAGGTTTTCGTTTATCTAACACCTTATTTCGATTTACATTTTTATGTAGTTTTATCTTTAAGTATATGATAATTTAATAACTTGAGATATCAATTCGGTATTTGATCCGTAAAATCTAATTGCTTTACTTTTTTTTAAAACTGTGCAATAAGGTTAAGGATGAATTCAGAGACAATAATTAGGGTTATGAATGTTCAACACAAGAGACAAACTAGCAAAAAGTGCAAGTTTCTTTGCGGGGAAATGCTTAATGCGCGCAAACTATATACGGTGGAAAACAAACAATAATTAGTGGAGCAAAATATCCGTGCAAAGTGCTGGCGGCGCACCAGTGTAGGTGGAGTTGGGCGTCGTGTCGGTGGCGTCGGTGTTCGCGCGAACGAAACTTTGTATTGTAAGCAAACAAGAAACTTGGTGCACGTTCGTTTCGTAGGCAGTTGGTACGCGTGTTTGCTCGGGGATGCTATTATCCTACAGGATTAAGTCGAACCTCGGAACTTAGCTTAGTGCGCACCCGCAAACAATGTAAGCAGCGCTTCCGTTTTTTTTGTGTCACGTTTCACTTACTCAACACTATCGCTATTAGATTGCTAATAATTAACCGTTAACTGCACTGCAGCCACGTTACAACATATACCTACAACCATATCATTATTTGTACACTGTACAATCATATATACCTACTTGTTCGTCTATACACGATACTATTTGTTTTGTTATTATCTAATTGCTAGTTTTGTTCCTTGTTGAACTTTATGAAAACTGCTGATTATAGGAACTTGCACTAATTATATATTTTGTCAGGAATGTTTTGGTCAATTTGAGAAAGTGTAATATAAATAATCTTAAGCTTTCATGTTTATAAAACTGTATATAGGACTTATTATTTTTTATTCTATTTGGGTGATTATGTATTTAAAATTGTTTAATATAAATTTAATTTCATATTTTTTAAATACATTTTAATTATAATTTTACTAATGTATATGGCAATATACACTTCTTTTTACAAAATTCGTTTTATTTCTATCTCAAAGTATACTTTATTTATATGAAAATTATATTTCATTGGTAACAAAACGATATCGAAAGTAAAAGGACAAAAAACGGAGCTTCGGGCCTATTACCTGCCTAAAATCATTTACCTTATGTGTTTTACCTTCTCAACCTGCCAGTAGATGACGTGTATGCTGTTTACTGTTGAAATACTGATATCTCGAATTTCTATACAACTTTAAGTAACGAAATTATTGGTTAAAAATGTATGTTTTACTTTGAATCGATGCCATTTCCTTAAAAATGCATATTTTTTGAAACGGCTATTTTGATAGCATTTGGACTAAACTGAAGAACACTATTTTTTTGTTTCACTGTTCTAGATCTTATGTAAACTGACTTATCGTGCCCATCGTTTAACCATCTAATTTCGCAGCGCTCCAGATTATCAGCTGTCAAGCCGCCATTTTTTTAAATATCAAAAAAATAAAATAAATTTCTTCTTCAATGAATATATAATAAACGAGTGTACTTAGATTTTCATAAAACCTCTTATGTCTGAAATAAGGATTCTCGAAAGAACTTTAAATTTCGATGGGTGGTATTAACCCTTTAACTTAATTTACGCTTATGAAGTGAAAAATATATTTTAGAATAAAGAAATAAAATATTGTACCTAATATATTTCTATAAAAAAATCATATAATATAGTGTTGAAACACTTGAGTATAAGGAGTTTTGATATTCAAAAAGAAGTCTTGAACAGTTGCACATAACTCAAGTAAGATTTAGTTGACAGTAAAAGGTTTAATAATATTCATTCCCCGAAAGATGCCTATCTCATTATTTATGAAGCAACTACATAAGTTCGTACTTTGCAATTTCGATACGAAAGTTCGCTGGCGCTGCAGTGCACATACTAAAGCAAAACAGAAAACGAAAAAACTTGTGTGTTACTACATATATCCTTCAGTGTATAATTGATGAACAGTTCGATTTCGAGTGCGTAAAAAATATCTGAAAACAATTATCAGCTACTACAATCGGTACTACCATTAATTCACCTTGATAAATTACATTTCACGATCAGATGTCATCTACGACAATATACATTTATTTGTTTCTTTTTAAATTCCATTATTTCCAGATCTAGACACAAGTTAATTATTTCCAAAATTGCTTTCTACTCAATATATTGATCGTTTTCTATCGATAGTGTAAGCGTATGCAATGAATTATAGTATTCTGTGTATCTGTAACATTCTTAATTTCGAAATATGTTTGCACTTATTCATATTACATGTGTCTCTGCATAAGGCGTGTTTGCACCAAAGGTTGATATTTTTCAAAATATTTTCACTGTTTTACAAATAACGGCACTATAACAAGTATTCGCTCGCCGTACGAAGCACAAATGAGCTAAAGCAATAGGTCGTGTGTCTGTAACATTCTCGAATCATAAAATATCCTTGACAAAAAGTTTTTGTCTCGTCGCCTTGTATCCAAAAACATATATAACATATATACGAGTATAGGCGTCGCTCATAGGATCAAATTTGTGCCCTCTATTCCTTTGAACTGAAGGTACCGAAGCGATTTCAACCAAATTTGCAACACACATTATTTGGCATTTTATTTGAATCCGCTCGCAGTTTAAAACCAAACGCTCTTATAATTCTCGAGTTATAGGGCCCCAAAATTTAAAGCCCCCCTTAATACTGTTCTTAGAAAAATAATTAAAACACTCAAAAATTATACAATAAAATCTAAGATATTTTATATCTACAAAATTTCTTTATATTGGTAACCCAAAGACCATAAAAAGAAAATTAGAAATATAATTTTTAATTTTAAAATTTGTACTAAATTTTATTTGGGTATAACATAGAAATCTACAGCAAATTGTAAGATTTTTTTTATTTATATATAACATTTTTTCAAATTGGAAACCTATAGGCTGTATGAATTATAAACAATTATTTTAAAATTTAAATTTTATGCGAAGCGTGTAGTAGAATGAAGAAGTCCGCTGTTCGCATTGTATATATTACTGGCGAGGCGAGCTGAAGGCATAGGTGCCTAGTACCTAAACTTGTTTTCAACATTTTCAGCGACAAAGTTACTACGATCGACCTCTAATTAGATCCGAGATAACAATTTAAATCGGTTATGTTTACTTCTTGGGAAAAAGCGTTTTGCTGTCGCAGACGAAGCACGGGGAGAGGGGGGGGGGCTAGCAAAGCCGCAGGCAATAGCTAGTTAAAAATAAAACGTAATAATTATATTCTATGTAAAATAAACATTGGAAACGAGTACAACAATAATAATACGCAGGAATTTATTTCTATAATTCCATTTGTAATGTCCTCGTAAACATAAATTCTGTTAACTGCATTGTAAATCTATTTGGGTACATTAAAATGTGTAGCCTTTTGTACAATAGCAGTCTAACTAACTGCCAAAACGAAGTTACCTACTCCAGCCGAATTACAGCCAAAAATATAAATAAATAATCGGGTAATGAATGCTCGACAAATTCTCAATGGCTTTGATCTCTCCAAAATCCACTTAAATTATTATTAAACGTACAGAGATGAAAAAATCTAAGACAAAACGGATTTTAAAACGCGATATCAAACAAACAGTTAGTCAGTTGTATATTGTACGGGATTCGTAACGCTGTTTGAGGGCAAGCGTAAACAATTATACATTGGTCGACTGCCTTCTCATATTTCTACATAATTATGGGTTTCAGTGGACGCACGAACGAACGGATGATGAAGAAGAGTGAATTAAAGTTGTTAATTACGCGAAACATTTTTGGTTTTCGTAAGATTATCGCCGAGTATTTTCACTTTCTTATACGCTGTAATAAAAGTAAGTCTTGTAATCGATATACACGTTTTGCCCTTCCCTGCATCGAATATTTTCGGAATGACGCCTGTAAACGCTCTAGAGCAGGAGTGTCAATAAGAAAGTCGAGTGCAGGCCACTCACAATTTAAAAAGAATAATCGCTACATTTGGAATAAACTTTTGTTTGGCCTGGGATTTGCTAGCGATGGACAATTAAGATTAACAGATTTAATTTTTGTTCTATATATATATATATATATATATATATATATATATATATATATATATATATATATATATATATATATATATATATATATATATATATATATATATATATATATATATATATATATATATATATATATATAGTATATCTTCAATCGGATTATCAGTGGGTTTCAATTTGTAGAAAAACGATTGATTTAAGAGGCAATTAGGGAAACTTGTTGATTCAAAACAAGGATGTAATATTTGATTGAGCACACAGTAGTACACAGTGATTGGATTGAAGCCAACAAACTGAATTGAGAATTGTAATTTATCTGTTTCTATTTCACGGGGAATCCGTATATTTTAATTACATAAGTGAAAATGTTTCAATTACACGCGTACAGTGAGAAACACACTGGAACTAATTAAGAGAGAACATTAGCTATATTCTACTGCAGATCGTAAATGCAGTACAACGCCTAAAATAGCATTTGTCGACATACTATTTCACTAAGAAACGTCTTTTAACACTTTGCCTAGCAGAAATGTCACAAATATAAAATATTTAAATGCTTTGTTCATAAGCAAATGTATATCTTCTTTGTTCAAAAGTGAAAATTTACATTTGAGACAACGATATATTATAAAGGGCTAATATTATAAATAATTGAATTACAATTAAAATGTATTCACTTTCTATTACGAAGTAATAAGTATTCTAATCATGCAAAATGTCAAACTCGAGATTTCAACGGATTCACACGTACTGATCTTCCCTAAATCGAATGAGAATATTTTCGGAAAGACGTTTGTGTGTCTGTATACGCTCTAGGGCCAAAACTGTCGAACGTAGAAATGTGAAACTTCAAACTTGTATATGGTCTAAATATGCAGCTCTTATTTTTTAACAGAATATTTAAACCAAGAGTGCATGTTTACTCTATGCATGTTTTTGTTTTATCTCCAATATCACTAGAACGGCTTTACTTATGCCAAAAATTGTTATGTTCCTAATGAAAGATATTAATATTTCGCACAACATTTGATTAAAAAGTTTCTTTAAAAAATGTACTAGTTACGAGAAAACTACTACGGAAAATCTTACTTATCCTATTTTTGTTGCCATAGATATGCATACATATATGCTTGAAAAATTGTATGAACTATACCTGAAAATATGTTGACAGATAAACTAAATAGAAATAATTTATGTCATTTTCCATCGCCTAAGAAAGTATTTCAGTGTAATGCAGATAAATATTGAAATATATTAAAAACTATATTTTACAAAATTGATAAGGTGAATATTAAAGAAACAATGTATATTTTATATTGAAGAAACAGTATTTGATTTCATTATAAAATAATTAGCTAAATGGTAGGATTTCAGAGTATTACTATAAAGTATTGGTATTTCTGACAGTTTGGGACATAGATTACTAATTAAACTACGTAAAAATAGTTGAGTGCAAGCCACTCCTCTTTTTGTTTTAATCATTATGAACTTTGGCTTCATAATATGAATAAACATAGTAGACATAAAACACCTTAGATATTTATTAAAAATCGTTGTGTAGTTTTATAAATTGCCTAAGGGATTAGGAAGAGCTTCAAATTTTGAAGCCCTATAACTGTGAGAGTAAATTTGGTTCAAGTCGCCCCGGTACCTTCATTAGAAGTAGAGGGCACAAATTTGGTATTAACGACTAACATCCCAGTATATTACTTGTATTATTGGATAGAAAGTAACAAAACCAAAACTTTTTAATCTGGCAATGTTACAGATGCACGACCAAATGTTTTAGCTATTCTGTATTTCGTTTTCGTAAGGCGAGCTAAAAAAAAAATCTTACAGATTCATAATTTTTAATAACTAGTATTAAAAAGTGTTTGCATTGTAAATTTCTAATTGATGCTACCGTAAAATATGGAAAGTAATCAATTTGCGTCGCATATTATTTAAAATTTGCGGACCTGTTCGCGTTTGATAAAATATAATTTATAATTTCGCCTTTAATCAAGACAAAACTAACATAGTAAACAATTAATAAAAACTAATTTTGTACCTGTTAGAAAATATATTAATTTTGTTCAATAATTAGCTCCTTGCTTATTAATTATTGTTAACAAGCATACAGTTATAATTAAAAATGTAAAAAATTACGCGCCAACGAGACGTTTGACGAACAGAATTTTTATAACCTGTTTATTCTTGGCGTTAATTTGACATGACAAAATTTAATTAAAATCAGATAGCACACTTGACGTAAATTCAAGTTTCGTTGTGTGTGGACAAGAAGAATTACAAGTCGCGAGCCGTACACGTATGTACGTACACATGTTCATGATGTCTGATTACCAAATGGAACAAAACCAAGAATGCTCCACACGTGATGGATAGGCGAGAGTGCGGTCGGTCTGCTAGGTACACTTAACACTCGTTCCCTAACCCATAAATTGTCGGTACATTTGTATGCCGTTTTACCCCGTTTAGTCAAGTTACATTTGGGAAATTATTTGTCGAAAACACTCATTATTTGAAACTAAAACCTATTTTTATTATTTTCCTTTAAATTGAGTTGCTCTTTATTTGTATTTACAACGACTTTGTTGAAAATAGCTCTGGCATTCTATTTTGGTTTCAAATTTATTTGGTTCTTAAACTGTATTCACAACGAACCAAATAGTAATTGATTAGAAAATTACAAATAATAATCCACTTACATATTTTTCACCCGAAAATTCTTTGGAACATGAAATTATTTAATAAACAAAACGGTAAAAATGGTGATTCAAACAATTTAAATGTTAAAATAACAAATTATTTTTCAGAGTGTATAAAATGCTTGCACGCGTTCCGAATAATTTATATTTATGTTCAATAAAAGTAACATTTTATAGCAAGCAATTGGTTTAGAGTTTACCACTGAAAGTCTTGTAATATTGTTTGAGAATTCAGCTGTAAATGTTTAGATTGTGATTTATGTGGAAGACGGACGCCACTGGAATAAAACAATCTTATAGTATCCCACGCAGAATCCCTTAAACATAAAACAAGCCCAGGTCTTGTTTGAAAACCGGTCTCCGTGATCTACAAGATAGGAAAAACCAGTGAAGGAGAATCTATTACTTGAAATATATTGTTTAAACTATAAATATTTCTCTTATCAGTTCGCCTTACGAAATAATACTAGAATTTTTTTTTTACATCGTCAAAAATCACTGGTTATAAATAAGTTTTCTTCATTTAAAATAAAATGATATCTACATAAATTATAATTTCCACTAAATAGATTAGAAGGCGAGCTGAATGCATTGGTGCTAGTATCTTTGCGTGTTTCCAATTACATTTGTAATAATTCTTCTATAAATCATTTACAATTGACTGACGGCCATTTCTTAAGGAGAAAGATATCGATTGTTAATTTAATATTTTACTGTTCTGAGAATTGTACATACGTACAAACATATGTACATACAGATCGTTGATAGCCACTTAGTGCAGTTGTTCTTTTGTAACGTGGCGTAAAATATTGATATTAATATTTCTATATGCAAATCAGTTGTCAGTTTAATCTTTTTAATTAAAAATTTCGGCTCTTTTATTTTGAAATTTATATGGTAATTTTGTATACACCTGGATTGTCGGATGCCGATATGTCGGTACGTACTGCTGTACACCTGCTTCTGAACCGAGTACATCTTTTAAACGGAACGTTATTTATTAGGCCCCGCTTAACCTCTGACATTTAGCCTTGTCCTTCTCTTTCCGTTTCTTTAAACGCTCTTTATTACTATTTCATTCTTTGTTCTTATAATTCTTGTGCCTTTAATATCATTAAAATTTATACTAATATTTTTGGTTGTGGAATAAACAAAAAATAATTAAAAGCTGGAGTCGCCGTCAATCTACTATTTAATTCATAGAATATTAATTTATTTTGTATCTAACTCATGCTATACTGTAAAACGTAAATATAAAATTGTAAGGCTTCCAATGTAAAATTTCAATGGAAGTTCTTGTAATTATTCATATCTTTCATAATGAACATAACTATTTTTGCAGTAAGTGCAGCGAGTGCAGCCGTTCTAGTGATATTGGAGATAGAACAAAACATGCATAGAGTAAACATGCACTTCTGGTTTGACTATTTTTTTCAAAACAGGAGGTGCACATCTAGACCATATACAAAACTTAAGATTGAAGTTTCACAATTTTATATTTGACAGATTTGGCTCTAAAGCTTTCACACACACAGACGTGAGACGTCATTCCGAAAATAGTTACTTTTGATTCAGGGAGGACCAATACGTGTATATCCGTTAAAATCTCGAGTTGAAATATTTCGTAAAAACGATAAATACAAAATAATCGGTTAAAACCCGAAAAAATAAATAAAAATTGAAAAAAAGATTGAAAATTTAAAATAATTATTAAAATTCAAAGAATAACGATTCAAAATCTATTATATTGGTAAATTGTTAATTTGTGAATTTGAAAGTAAATTTTCTTATTTCGGTGAAATTACATTATTTTTAGTTATAACTCTGCAGTTAAATTTATGTATATTTTACTGATTATTTTACAGTGTACCCATAGCCGTGAAGCCTTGTCAATATGAATGGTACCTCATTAAATATCAACATGCAACATTGCTCTTTACAAAGTAATTTTTTTTCAGGAAATAGTACATATATTTAAAAAAACAGGAATTAAACAATAGTTGCTAGAAATTGTAATATCGTTAACTTTTATGCAGAATTTTTTTTTCTCTAACGTACGAAATTTCCGAGATATTGGAAAAATAGTTAGAGTAATCTGTTGTTTCCGGTTAAGTTTGTATTTTCAAAAATAAGAAGTATAAACCCGGGCTATATACAGTTCTGAAGTTTAATGTTTCATAAAAGTATCGTTAATAGTTTTGGCTCTAGAGCGTTCAAATTCACTCATACACACATACATTTACATACAAACACACACACAGATGCCATTTCGAAAATAGTTAGATTCTATTTAGAGATGGTTAAAATGGTTTCCGTTAAAATCTCGAGTTTGTATTTTTTTATGATAACCATTAGAAGAGTCACACGAAATGGCTGACGCCTGGTCGTGACATTTGGTACCCTTCAAGCTAGGAACACCATTTATTAAAGTAATGGTTATTCAGTGATAATGTGATTTTCTGTATTAAATTTAATGTATAAAAACTGCAGAGTTTTTGCAAACGACAGTATAGAAATTATACGAAGAATACGAATGAAACGTTTCCTTGGCAGCCACTTATATATTTGTATGTTTTCCTTCACCAACTTTCTCATTTTTATATCACCAAAAAACGCGATTCGAATGATATTCCTAATACATTCGTACAAGAAAGTAAAAATTAGTAATTGATTCAACATCTTGAAGAGATTTGAGACAATTAAACGACAATTAAACGCATAATTAAATCGTCAACTGTAAAAATGCCCCCATGTAACTAAATACTGTTTGTAAGCAGTAACCGCGACGACAGGAAAAAAGAAACATTTAGGTGGACTCGGCTTGTAATTAGGATAAAGTTCGTGTCCGGTCCAAGGAGTTACACTAACGTCCTGCGGCTATTGTATAAACGAACACTCTGGCGGGCATAGTTGTAACCAGTTATTATTACAGAAACTAAATGTGTGTGTGTGTGTGTGTGTGTTGGGTGAGGGGCAGTGGCGCGATGCGGCGGCACATATGTGAAGCAGTAAATTTGAAATTCGAGTCGGTGAAGCTATTTAAATGCAAATGCACTTCATTTAAACTACATTATTATAAAGGCCGCTATATCCACTATTTTGTGACAACAGTTTATGTACAAATGGATTGCCGCCATTGTGGGAAGTTAAATATATTTATAAATTGTTTTCCTTTCTTTTTCAATTCGAAAATATCAACATGTTCAACTAAATCAGACGTGTATACTAACTAACTAGTTAAATGAAGCTTTCAAACTAAACGTCACAATATTTACATAATATTTTCATTTGTATTGTAATTTCAAAGTTGACTATTCATTTACGAAATATTATACTATGCTACAGGGAATATAGTTAGGATGCCGTTTACTTATAATATATTAAGAGACAGTCCAGTTATTGACTGAATATTCAATTTATTCTTCAATTATTGTAATTGTAAAGTATTTAGTAGGGCTATCAAAACTATCCGATTAATCGGTTAATAAATCATTATTTTTCTCTTAAAGTTTAGTAGTAAAGTTTAGAGTGCAATGCCGCAATTTTTTTTTAAATATAAAAAATTGAAGTCTTAACACATTTCTTAGTAAAAAATGCAATTTTTCGTGAATTTTTTTGGTACTTTCATTTTCAAAAAAGCTTATACAATTAATTGGGCCTTCTTAAGTAAGCTTTAAAGAGTAACTAGATTTCTTTTTTGAAGCAAAATAATAAATAGTATACCTGCAAAACACGTTCAATGTTTTTGGGGTACATAATACCCCTTGTGCATCAAGAAATGTGCTTATATAGTGCTTATATTTTTGTATTACAACAATATAATTATTTTGTTATTAAATAATTATTTCAACATTTAATAACGTATCATTTCTTTCTTATAAACAACCAGTAAACTGTAAACTGGCTTCCCAACTAGTAATAACCATAGAAACATATAAACAAAGCGATAAACTCAAACATTGATACAAACAATTTATATATAATCGTTTTCTCTTACTTTAGCACAAATATTGCTTACATGAAGTCGTTAATCGCCAAAATAAGACAGTTTTTAGTGTAACACCTATGAAAACGGGATTTTTTTTGCAAAACTAATCGATTTAATTCATTGGATGCGAGTAATTTAGGCAAAGTGCACACGATCCATTAGCAGTTCGTGCGAAAAACGCAAATAAAACGGAAAACTAAATAGAGTCGACATTAGGACGCCATTACCGGTATCGGTTACGAAGGGTCCGACCGGAAACGCAATTCGTTAATTGCGCCTAAATGAAATTGGGCCCACTCACCGTGCCGTTGGATGCTGTGCTGTGCTGTGCGCGTTGAACGAACGAACGACTGACCCAATATTTGCTCACAGGTTTTACGTAATCAAGAATAATTGATTCTCGGCCCGGCCTGGCCTGGCACCACAACTCCAACCTTTCAAGAGACTGCCATCAGCGAACAAGAACAAAAAAGAAGGGAGTCAGTCAGAAGATGGACATCTTGAAAGGTTGAAAACTGAGATGCTTGTCGGTTCAATTAGAACATTTTAGGAGGGCGCCGCGTGTTATGTTACGTTTTCTGTTCCACTCACTACTTGCTAATAGTTATACCGGGAATTACCGCAACCCATCTGCCCGCTGATGACCAAATGTTTAAAAGGATAATATGGTTTTCATCATCTAACCATCCTATCAGCACTGCGGTTTATATTTAGTGAAACTTTATATAAATGCGAGGAGACAACTATTACTAATTTAGACAAAACTAACTGAAACATCATATTTTTTCGTAACTAGTTAGGAAACGAAAATTAAATGCTATTTAACAGGAATCTGTACCCAGTAGCGTGAAAGCAACAATCAACGTACCACTCTTGGCATTTTCTAATCTTTAATTAATATAAATTCGTTTCAAAAATATATATGTCGCTTATGTATGATCTATTGCATAAATGTACTGCTGTAGTTTTACAAAATCTATGTACTTTACATATGAATATAAATGAAACCTTTTCCAATAAAAAATTATGATTTTTATAAGAGGTTTATTATGAATTAAAGAACGATATTCACAATTTACGGCTGTACAAGCCTAGATTAAACTTTTAACTTACATTTATTAACAGAACAAGATTTGGTACGCGTAAAACGCACCAACGCGTAGAAGGTCGCCTTTAGGATATATGCATTGCGAGCAGTGGTGTTTAATTATTATGGTCTGGTTAACAATTTGAAAAAAAATTATAGATATAAAAAGTCTTACAATTTTTTGTGGATTAAATTGATAAAGATTCCTCTTAAATACTAGAAGCGTGGTGCAACTCGCCTTCGCCCTTTCGGACAATTTCCGCATTGCATATCTGAAAGACACCCTTTTAGCAAGTAGTTATATAAATATCCATTTATATTCGTACAGTATGTGGAAAGGATATTATTTATGAAATATCAACTGTTGAATAATAAGTGTGACCTGAAACTGTTGGCAAAACAAGTTCCTGCCATCCCACTTTCGCGCATGAGTTATGAATGTAGATCGCTAAAACAATAAAGAAACTCCATAACATATTAAGATGGGAACGAGCAATTACATTAAAAATACACTTTATGTATCATAAACGTCCCCCACACACACACACACACACATTGCAAATATATATGATTATATTATCGCTCTGTGTATTAGTTCCGGTGTAATTTGCAACAAAAACAAAACAATATGCTACACGTTAATAACAGTTTCGTTAGACAGTTGATGTATTTATTAGCCAAAGGTTGCACGCAATTTTGCGTGGAGTGTAGTTTTATGCCCGCTACGATGCGCGTAGGCTGCAATTCAAAATTAAAAATGATTTGGGATCGTGTGTCGCTGCCTGCGCGATTGTTCCTTGCTTCATTGTCCTTGAGACACTGGACTTGATTCATTCTGACGCCACTTTACATATAATAGCCCATATTATACACTATTTTTACTACATGGAACTAAAATGATAATTACTTGATGGATTATTATGGGTTGCATTGCATTGTATGTCATGTTAATTTTATGTGACTTGTCTGCACTTGCATATTTACATATTATCTTCCGTCGTCATATCTTATTACTTATTTCATGATCCTATTTTTAGAATCTTTTACAAAATTTTATTGCTAATAGAATATGGTAAGATTGAGGATTCTAGTGTTGGAACTGTTTATATGATGAGATAACAAAGCATTTCTGAAAGGGTTTCTAACATCCCTAAAACGATTTAAAACCTCAAAACCGAAAAAAATAAATGTTTTAGAGAAGTTAAAAACTGTATATTTGACCGAGGGCACCTCATTAGTTATTTGCCTAGGGGTTGGACGGGTCTGGTGCCTGTTCAAAAGCGGGGTTTTTGCTTATATATTTATATTGTTCGAAAGACAATTAAAATATTGTCTTCATATGATTCTCAAGTTGGAATCAGCGCGTTACCAACTTGAAGAATGCAATTCATTGTTATCTGTAATGGTACCTACATACATACATACATACATATATACCTGATGATGTACTTGTTGAATGTTCGCTTATACATTTTTAACCATTCAATGGCATCATAATTTACAGCTTGTGGTGGCATTATAACGTATACTCATTTCAAGTACTCATGCAGTAGTGTGGGTCGTATCACAATAAAATAAATAGAATGTACTGCTACGAAATTCTTTTCGAATGGCTTCGTAATTCCATGTAAAGCCTGTATTGTATTGTTCGGTGTAAACTCAGACATTTTCGTGCCACAATGATGCCTCATTCACAATTGATCGTCATTGTTTTATTTTAAATGCTCGCAACAGAAAAACACTAAAAGCCCTGCACCCCTCCCTCCCACCACCCCTTGTTCCGGCACAAGACAGCGTTCATTTGAACGATATATACCTATATAATATATTGCATGTAATTCCCTTGTCTGTATCATAAAACAAAAGGAACGCCGTAACACATTATTAAAGAAAATTGTTTAGAGTTAAAATTTCATATCGCCCCCCCTCAACCCCCCTCCCGGCACGAGAGAATTAATTGAATTTTACTTATCTTCATGCTTCAAGAAGTAAAATGACAATTATTTCATATACTCCAAGTCACACGGATTTGCGTATCCGAATTAACGATGGTTTCATCTACAAATACAACTTTTAATTATGTGCCGTGTACATTTTATTTTAATTAAAAATTTACTTGTTTCTGCATGTTTTGATAGCGTATAGTTATATATTTGCAACTTGCCTTCTGGTTCGAATAAAGTGTCCAGTCATGAAATGATATCCATTATTTTAGACCGTTAGAGAAAATTGCAATTCCTAACGTGTTTCATACAAGCGATTTTTCTAATTTTGTTAAAATATGTGCATTTTAAACCAGTGATATTATTAATTTCGTTGTATTTAAAATCGTATGTATGTCTGTTAGTTCAAAGTTTTGTTTCTACAGAAGTTTGATATTTGTGTAACTGGAAACTATTAAAGAAATATTTAAATTAAGTATTGAAATAACATAATATCAAATAAATGTCAAGTAGCCTGCACTCGACTTTCTTATACTTCCACTATCTATATATTAAATTGCTTTATTTTGTAAAAAGAAAAACAGTTGATAAAATCTTTGAATTCCAAAAATTCGTAAATTTAGAGATGCATCTAATTTAACTGGACAGATATTTGAAACGTAAAGACATTTTTAAATAGAAAGTAATACTATAGTGGTTTGTATATATGTTCAAAGGAAGCCAAGTAGTAAGGTAGGTATATTTTTAAACTGAACGTAATTAATATTAATAATGATTCGTAAAATTTTGATCACGTTTATACGGTTTCACAAAAGCCGACATTTTTTCAACATCCGTACACTTTCATAAACGCCGGCTCCTAAAAATACAAACTTACGTGGTTAAAATAAGAAGTGTTCTCTCAAAAACTCTGTTATGAATCATTTCTCCATCCTACACAATTAACTGTGCGATACACTTGAACTTAGAAACACAACATAAAAAATAAAATGTTACCAGATAACAAATCCAAAAGGACAGAAAAAAAGTTAAAGAAATGTAAGTATATATGTATGTTGCTCTAGTTTTTGTGATAGTTGTGAAATATAAAAATAATGAGACATGTCTTATATGCTAGTTGGCTACTTGAAATTAACACAGAACAGACGTGACATGTTTTCATACTTCACACCGGACTAGAGGCTCACTTGAAATAGTTGCATTCTTAAGCTGCTCTTACACAGTTTTATTTTTTTATAGTCAATTTTGTTAGCAGAATTGTGATCAAAAATAAAACAGAAAATTATTCAACACGATTACAATTGTAGGAGATAATTTTGGCCGTAATAGCAAATATATGCAAATTTCATTCATAAAGGTTGCCTAAAATAAAATAAGCGTAAGTAGGCGTCGTAGTTAACATCCCCAAAAATTCTCGGAACCCAAAAGTTGCACGAGCCAGAGCCACCCACGAGCCCGAACGAACACACATCTTCGAATAATAAATAAATTCAACGGGGCACCATTAAGTATAAATAAACTGACAGGCGTGCTTCCTTTTTTAACGAAATAATAAAAAGGAACGAAAAAGACGCCTAAATATGCTTGTCATAACATTTCGTCGTCGTCGTCCATCCTTTTTCTTTTTCTTTTTCGAAAACATATTCGGTCTCCGCGGGGGGCGCACAATAGCCCATTGTCTCGCCGGACAAGCCGAGAATTTTAAGCAATGAGGCACTTCCACACGGCGACGTCATATCTGTTAATGCAGTAATGAAGTTTGTGATTATCGCTCCGATGCGAAATAATTTATTCATGCGACGACGATGCATCATGCAATGCTTGCAAATGGAAAGGTGTTAAATTGGCTAAAATATTGCTAATCAGTTGATGGCTCAAGATATATTGCGCATTTTAATTGATTATTATAACCAAACCTATGGACATTGACTACAGTCATTTTTTATACGTTATTTTAACAGCGGAAGAGTCTGCAATATAAAATGATCATATGCACGAATATATGTTTCCTAAACGCATTTGACGGACAAAACGTATACAAAACAACGGTGAATAAAATAATTGTCGTAAAATCAATGTTTGTATATATTATAAAATATCTTAGATGCAATAATTAGATATTAGATAGTTTAAAATTTAAGCAAGTTTAATTATGTATAATGTTAATATTACTTGCAATGAAAAACTCCATTACTGTTGGTACCGAATTAGAAAAGCCTAGGTACAGAGCACCTATGCGTCCAGCTCGCCTTATAAGTAATATATGCGATGCGAGGAGCAGTTTTTAATAATAATAGCTTTTTCTCTAACAATTTGAAAAAATGTTATAGATATAAGAAGTTTTAAAATTCAAAATTGTAATATTTAATAATTTTTAATGGCTTTAATGGATGATGCTGTTGCCACTCGGTGAAACATAATGAAAAATTAAAATAAAAACACTCGGTGTAAGTTTCACAAAAATAATTTATTGAGACGACTAGTTTCGGTTGTTAAACCATCTTCAGGTCTGAGACCTGAAGATGGTTTAACAACCGAAACTAGTCGTCTCAATAAATTATTTTTGTGAAACTTACACCGAGTGTTTTTATTTTAATTTTTAATGGCGTTTACGTAAACAATAGGAAAAAAATCTTGTAAATAAAAAATATCTTAGAATTGTTCGTAGAATTTTTGGGTGTTTTAATATTTTTTATAAGAGCAGTATTAAGGGGGAGCTCCAAATTTTGGAGGCCTATAACTCAAGAAGTATACAGGCGATTGGATTTAAACTGTGATGGGATGCCAAATAATATGTGTAGCAAATTTGGTGTGAATCGCTCTGGTAGGTACCAGAGCGATTTACACCAAATCACACCCAAACCTCTGAAGGTTCAGAGGGTACAAATTTGGTCTTACGAGCGAGCGACGACTAACATCCAAGTATATGAGTTATATATATTTTTGGAATCAGGACAACAAGACAAATACATATTGTTAATTAAATTATTTGATCCGAGAATGCTACAGACACACGACTTCGAATACTGATCGAATACTTCGACCCAGACAATATTTTGTATATACTAATTGAATAAATTAGTATTTCAAAATACAGAAAAAGAAAACCAATATAAAAACAATTTACTATGTAATGATATACAGAATACACAAATTTCACCCAAAATAATTCAACTTATGGAAATTCGACACGTGCAAGTTTGACTGTAAAGTCACTCTATAGTCAAGGCAATGGCAGTGTTCACACTTTCGCAAATTACACATTCCTAATATCTTAATTAAAAACGCAAATTTTTGCCAGGAATAACTAAGAAAAAGTGTAAAATTTTAATTAACCGTGCCGACGCGTAGGTGCGAAATGAAGTGATTCTTTTCCGTCGACAAACTTTGTTCCCCTACGCGAATTCCGCTGTTAATACTTCGCATACATTTTCTCGTATTTTAATTTACACACGATGAACCTAAGACTGTGCGGGCGGGCGGGAGGGCGAGCGTCTTCTACAGACTTTACTTCTTCTCGAAACATACTTCACAGAAGTAAATGTTCAAGCCCCCCCTTGTGAATTCCGGAATAATTACCTTTTTCAAATATTTTACTTTCTTATAAAACAAAAGGCAATAATATATTATATAAATAGTGGAAATAATAAAAGAGAGTCGAGTTTTACCTTGCAGCCAGAAAATTAATAATCTGTCATGAGAGACCGAAAAGCAGAGAGAGAGAGACAGAATAAAAAAGCAGGTCACGCTTAACAGATTACAAAATAAACAAAGATGGTCAAATTGATTCTCATCGTACGAAATTAATAATTTTCCTGGCCAGTCATTCCCGGTTGTTTTATGTATTTCGTTGTTTATTTGCTTTTGTTTCAGAGTTTGTAGATGTCGTTTCGACAAATGAGTTGCAGTTTCGTGTGTGTGTGTGTGCTTGTGTGTTTGTTTTGTTCGTAGTGTCTTTTCCACTTCACACTCGCCGAGAAGATGTATGGCTCTCCACGGATAAAGAAAAGTGTAAAAATAGAAATCACCATCAAAGGCGATAAATTGCGAAATGTGCACAGGCACGCATGCGTAATTCCTCGTTTGTTGATTCCATGTGGAAGGGAACGGGGGTGTGGGGGAAGAGGGAGGTGGGGGGGGGGGTGGTACAGACTTGGAACGTGCTGATATGAATAATAAACCATTGCAACTTATCCTATAGATACATATATAAACATTGGCCATTACTATTATCGAATAACAAACTCCAAATATCTACTTATGCTAGTCGTGTTGGAACAAAATGATTTTATTTGAACATTTGAACCATGGGACATATCATCTTTGTGCTCTAACCAACAAATTAAATGTATTATGGCTATTTTCAAAGGCGATTTTTTACTAAATGGTACATTTTACAAAAAAACTGCTCAAACAAAAACTATTACAAATAATATATAAAATAATATATACATTTTTATAAGATTCACTTTTTCTCTAAGTCACGAGTAAATAAGCACTTTCGCCTGAAATATTTATTTCAAAAATATGAGATTTTCTTTCCCGGAATATTAAATTCAAAACTTTATATGATTATTTCCAACCGTATTGTCGTATTGACTGTAAAGGGTGCACACACACATACACAGCCATACAAACATATAGGCACACCGACGACATTGCGAAACAAGTTGAAAATAAAATTAGGAATTTTTAAAACAAATATTTCTATTGAAATTTAGAGTTTTCGAGATTATAATGAATACATATGTTTTGACTATCCCTGAATTGAATTCGACTAATTTCAGAATGACGTCTGTGTATGTGTGTGTGAACACTCTAGAGGCAAAACTGTTCAAGGTAAAAATTATGACTTTAAACTTAAGACTTGTATATAACCCGGGTGACTAAAGTTTCTTCTTGCTAATTTTGCAATATTTCGGAAATGGCACGAGTAAGAGTAAAATTGATTCTTATATAAGTTGAAGATATTAAAATTACTAACAACTTTTACCTAAAAAAATTGTTTGAAAAATGTACCATTTAGTGAAAAATCGCATTTGAAAATGACTATTTAGTATTCATGTTTTCCGACATTGTAGAAAATGTATGTAAATTTACATAATTTCTACTGTAGAACTGCAACGAAATTCATTGTAATTCTACCGGATTTAGTAAATTTACTTTATATATAATTACATGATTTTTAAGTGTAATTTTACGTAGGAAATATTGTAAATTCACAACCTATTATGACAGTGCAGTTACAAACTTAATTAATTCTATTTCATAGCAATCGTATTGTGAATTTAAAACAAAATAAATTATTATAAATACAAATACTAAAAGGACGAGAAAAACAAGTAAGTGCCACTTTAATTTTTATTAGTGATTATAATACTTTCTTTTATAAATAGCGTTATGCAATCTTTCAAGTATTATATGTAATTATTAAAGTATATATTTAATTCTAGAATATATATAGTTAGTATTTAATGAGATACTTGGTAAATTATAGGAATACTATAGAAAATGGAGTGATTATATACTTAAGTGAATTCTGTAATTATTCTATCTGTGCCGTCAGATCTAAATTGGCACATGAAACTAATCGTCAAGGCGGCAACCGTATGATTCTTGACTCGAATACTAAAAAACTTCGCATTGAACAATTCATGAATTTTAAGTTGATGATTTATCGAACATAGACCATGACAGTGTTTGCATTGTTCAATTGCAGAGGTTTAAATAACTATTTGTAAGTTGCATGGTTCGTTTCTAGAATATATAAACAAATTTACATCTAAATACTTCAAAAAATCAGTTATTATTTATATAACTATATTATTTGAACCAGCAATTTAATATTACGGCGAGCTGTTGGTATTGGTACCTGCACCTTATTTTTCCCACAATTGTAATTAATTTTACTATTCTCTAATAATTGCAATTTATAACATGATAAAATTATGGTTCTTGAGTTGTTTTCGACATTTTAAAAATATGCTCGAACCGTATTAGTAATGAACAAAAAATAGACAAATTAAAAAAAATTGCTTTGAAACAAACGTCATTGCATTTAACGAACAGACGAGTAAATAAAACCGACAGAAAATGAAGCGGCGAACTTTTGTTTTTATTTGTACACGAGTTGCAAAACAACAAAAACCAATTATCACGGATAAGTACACATTGTATTTTAGCTAATTGCCAGTAGATCCCGGAATAGTTAGACCATCATGTTCACTTAATCCAATCATCAGATTAGTAACGAGCTGTGTATTAGTAGCGCGGGCGCGGACGAGCCCTCGCCCGTGGTGCGGGGTTCGACCCCAGACGACCGGACCGACCGACCGATCCACCGACCAGGCAGTGTGAAAACACTTTACGGATAACTTTGTTTTATCTCTCCTACTAAAATGCCCATCAAATGGACAGGCCTAACAAAACAATAAATACGCGTTTCTTGCCCACTTAAATCTATGCACCACTCACGCTATTTAAACGAAATATATTTCTTGTCATCCGATTAGAGTATTTCGAGGAAATTAGCTTATATAATGCACAAAATACTTTCCCACGTAACACACTGGCTATATTTACTTTCTTATACGCAGTAATAAGTAAGTCAAAAAAAAAATTACGATCTCGAGATATCAAAGGAAATACATGTTTTGGCCCAGACTGATGTATGTGTGTCTGTGAACGCTCTAGAACCAAAACTGTCCAACGAAAAATTATAAAACTTTAAACTTAAAACTTGTATATGGTCTAGATGTACACCTTTTATTTTTGAAAAGAATATTCAAACTGAATGTGCATTTTTGGTTCTTATTCCAATATCACTAAAACGGCTGCACTTACGACAAAAATAGTTATGTTCATAATGAAAGATATTAATGTTTTGCACAACTTTTGTTTGAAAAGTTTCTTCAAAAAATGTGCCAGTTACGAGAAAACTGCTACGGAAAATTTGAAATTTCTTAATTATGTTGCTTCATAGGTACAAATGTATGGGGATTATATTTATTAAATCGTATAATCAATACCTGATTACATTTTAACAGGGAACCAAAATAAACTCAAATAATTTGATATTTGTCATTTGCTACCGGTTACCACAAGTAGATCGACTGAGAACGTGTTTCGAGAGTTTTGGTTATAACAAATAAATATTGAAAAACAGTACATATTAAATATTATATTTGAGTATATTGATAAGGTTAACTAAAGAAACATCAATATTTTATATTGAAGAAACAGTATTTGATAACGTAATAAAATAATTATCTAAATGGTACAATTTCAGAGTATAGTATTGGTTGATCTGACTACGTAAGAAAGGCAAGTGTATGCCACTTCATATTTTATACATTCGTAGAAGAAAGCACAATTTATTAAATTCTGGTTTACAGGAAATTGGTATTAAAATCTAAGCTATGACTAACCAATAGAACGATTGTTTTAATTTACAATAAAACCTGTAATGTCTTAAATTCATTAGGTTGGAAAGTAAAATAAAAACGAGTATTGTGTCGTTAAATAACAATAAACGTAATTCAAACGCACAGTTTTATCGAGAAAACCTTAAAATGTATTAGATATAATAAAACAAATCCGCTCCAGTGAGCACTAAACCGTTGTTAAGGAAAGGTCTTAATCAACGGATAAAACACAAAGAGAGAGAGAGAGAGAGACAGAAAAAGAAATATGCCTTGTTATGATTGCAGCCGCAATAGTAGCGATTTGTTACATGTGTATATGAAATAGTGGTATACCTTAAATTTCATGTGTTGTTTTCCTCATTTCTGTCATCAACAAAAATAAAACGGAAATAAGCGTCCATGGTCGATTTAATCTGCCGTAAAAAACAAGTTGCTTCAGTGGTCGCACCGCCAAATTGACGGGGGAACCAACTGGAGAAAAATGAAACTCCCTAGACACAAAACAGTGCCGTAGGTAACGGATAAAATATGTGGGAACTCTTCACGCAAATATTTAATATTTCCATCCATAACACATGATTCGCACAAATATGATTTGTTTATTTATTGAGACAAAAATAAAAAGGAAAACAAAACTCCCTTTTTGTTTTCCCAAGTGAATTGTTGGTTTATCTACTGATTGGCATCAAAAAATATGTAACTAGAATATACAAGATTTCGTAAACTAAGACTACATACAAAGTAGTGTATTGTATAATATCTGATATTTGCAATAAATTCGTTTTTGACATCAGTTTCTCGTAACTGGTTCATTTATTGAAGAAACTTTTCAAACAAAAGTTGTGCAAAATACGAATATCTTTCAGTATGATTATAACTATTTTTGCCATAAGTGCAGCCGTTCTAGTGATATTGGAGATAGAATAATAAATGGATAGAGTAATGTACACTTCTGGTTTGAATATACTTTTGAAAAACAGGAGTGCAATGCGTAATAGTAGTATTACGTGCAAGGTAATAGGCATGCAGTAGTCTTGAATACATCATGTATTCCCCTTCAAACCTAACCTTATCTGTTATACGATCGAATATAAGATGTCTGTTAAATTTAATGTCGAAACTACACAACTCCTGTACGTTAAGTATTAAGTTGATAAGGTTCAATTTGTGTGCCCTCATAAGATACTAAAAGTAAGGGTGTTTTTATATCTGCGTGGGAAGTAGATACTAAAATAATAATTGGAACTGGAACTGGGTAGGATAAGTGTGCAAAAAGGGAACCCTTCCCTTTGCCTTTTAATTGCATTCGTAGGTATTAGCAATGACTAAGTCACCGAGTGAGTCATTTAAAAAATAGATATGAGAAACACCTGTTTTACCGACACCCTATAAATACTCGCGTAACCAATACGTTTCGTTTTGTTCCAGTTAATATAGTTAAAAATAAAACGTGTAGTAGAAAATACATAAAATGACGTCATTAATACAAAATACAGTTATAAATCAATTCTTAGTGAACGTTTGCTAGAAAAATTAGGGTCTAAAATAATCATATAACAGCAGCCAATTTTTATTTTCTCACGATGATTCATTTGTACTGAACCATACTAATATATAGTTAGTTGGTCATTAAATAAATATTATTAAAATAGAATTTGGAGTAACCTTCACTCGACTTTCTTATACTTTCTTAACCTATTCAATATGATTTATTCACATTATTTTGTTTTAAATTCATGCTAGATTCTCGTAAAAGAAAATAAATAATTGTGACACTAAAGCTGGATGCACAGCAAACCAAATATTAATTAAGAATAGAGAATTACAAATAATAAAAAAATTACTGCACTTTCAGACTTCTTTAACATATTTGATATTGCTTTATTTTGTTTTAAATCCATGCAAGATTTTCGTATAACAAAATAAATATTTGTGGCAACTAAAGATGGATGCACAGCGAAACAAATAGTAATTTAAATTAAAAAAATTACAAATAATTATCTAGTTTGTATTATGACAAGCAATGGTAGCATTCATAGCAACAATATTAACACAATTAATTATAAATGTTGCTGCTGTGAACGTTAGCATTGTATGTCATACAACAAACTGGGTTTATTACTGGTAATTTCTAAGCTAAATTACTAATTGTTTCGTTGACGATTTTCGGTAAATGCTACATTTTTCGATATAAAAAATATAATAAAAATATATTATTAACAAAAATTGATAGATATTTTATTATCTCCAAATTTTATAAAAAACATAAAATATTATTTATTCTGTCGTCGTATCTTTTCCGGTATATTGCAAATGTAGCAGGTGTAAACCGTGACCTACGGTAAATAAATTATTTTCAATTCTAGAGCATTGCGCTTGTATTTCACACATTCATATAATTGTAAACGTCAAATTCATATATATTAAAAGTTGCCTAATATGCCTTTTTCGTGTAAATTCTGGTTGTTATAGATTTGAATGTTTACGCACACGCACGCACATACAACACTTATTATATTATTTAAATTATATTCAAGTTCTTTCACTGTACATAGTACTAAATACGAAAGAGAATTAAAGAAACCAACATCTAATTGCTATTAAAAGAGAATATATCTATTACGTTTTTAGGATTCGGCTTTGATATATGTTAGCCTTTGATAATGAAAAAGCTTAATAGATCCATAGAGCGTAGCTTATTATAAATGATGTAGTTAGTGCTTACCGTAGACGACGATCTGCGCCGGTGACGCTAGCCGTTTGGCAGCGAGGTTCTCCGCAACGCACGTGTAATTTCCGGTGTCCCTTTCGCGCGCCTGTCCGAGCAGCAGATGACCTTCGCTGGTCACCAGCATCGTGGTATCGGTTTGGAGTGGCGCTCCGCCCCGATGCCAGTACACCCGGGGCGTCGGCAGCCCCTCTGGTGGGACGCATCGAAGTTCCGTTTGCTGACCCAGTTCCACACGTGTGGATACCGGCGGCAAATCGAATTGTTTCTTTAAATCTGAAAACAGAAAGAGTTTATTACATTTTTGTTCTCAAACATATATATATATATATATATATATATATATATATACACATGTACATATAAATTTGTAAATGCAATAATAATAATTATATTTTATGGTGAAGGCAGTAATTTGGTGGTGGTGGTGGTGGTGTTGGTTGTCTGGAGGTTTCGGTAACTGCGCCGAGACACGAATGAGAAAACAAACAGAGAATAATTTGCTACGTGCCTAAAAACACTTTTCAATTTCGTCTGTCTGTCTGTTTGTCTGTCGATTATGATGAATTGAATGATTCGATCACGACATGAAAACAAACATTTGTTCAAAACTATCATGGATAATAATCTTTATTGAAATCTAATTGTGTGGAATCGAACCACTGCGTTTACATTTTAAATTATATTTCATTTGGATTTGTGCTCAACGTAATAAGCTGCTGCCTGTTCCAGCTGCATCGAGATTATCTAAAATAGTTTAAGGTTTGTCCGCTGTTGCTGTTGCTGTTACTGCTGCTGTTCATGTTCATGTTCAAGTTTGTTATGTTGATACTTTAAGTAGGCTAAGATAAAGAGTTGATTGAAGATGCATGTCTAAAACAGAGAATCAATTTATTTTCTGCATAAATAATGAATGAGACTATGTTTGATATCTAAACCAGTGATCTACATTTGAACTAAAAAGAACACAGCTTCTACTAGACAACACTGAAATATTATTCAAACAATTGTTGCTTAATTTTTTTTTACTTGCCGTACAACATGTAACAGAGCTATAGTATTCATTTAGTATCTGTAACAATATTTACAAATCAAAGAAAAATTTAGTAGATATTAGTTTTATCTCTTTCTGCTTTCACTCGACTATCGTGTCCTTTCACTATCTATATCTATAATAATAATTTATTTTGTTAATTAACCCTACGATATCTATGAAACATACATTAAAGGGGAAACATAGCGTCTTATGGTTTTTTTTAATAATCGATTCAATTGCACAATAAAAGCTTAAAAACGTATATAATCCTGATTTTTGAAGAAATAAAATGATAATTTGTTGATTCATTGACATTCACAAACAATATAATTCATGAAATATATTTAATATAGTTTGTATTATTTAGTTTTTATAAAAATTTATATTAATTATATCGATGCAGAGTGGGCTGTATATGTTATGGGCACATATGGTGCTCACGTGTTAACCTAGTCAACTAGTATAACGCGATGTTAGGCCTGAATTGTATAAGACGTAAAGATTGTTAAAAACACCATTAAAGACTGAATTACTCTGAATAGGGAAACTAGAAATGTTACATATTAAACTATAAATAAATTTTAAACAAACAAAAAATCACATATGTATATTTTGTAATAGGAATATGTCAGATTTCGAAATTGGCTATTTCAGAATGCTGTACAATTTCAATTCAAAGTCTTGCAAGAAAAATCGTATTCACCGAAAATGTGTGCGTATAAAAAACGGACATTCTCGGCAGAATATTCAATCAATCACATTGAACTGTATACAAGCAGCTGTCAAACGGTTGGTCAGTCATGTAGATTTTTCGTTTTATAAACAGTTTCCATAGCACACCTTCTGTTATCAGATGATTTTTATGGTGGTGTGTGGTACCTGCACACATATATATATATATATATATATATATATATATATATATATATATATATATATATATATATATATATATATATATATATATATATGTGTATAATATATAAAATCAATTCGGTTTATCTGTCGCAGTGAGTGCGGCGGGTAAATGGTATGGGTGATGAATCGGGGTGCGGTGCTTCGACGCACATTGTATTATAATGAAGGCGCAGATAATGTGGCGCTGGAGGTCGTTGAACATTACCCAGATTGAAAGGGCCACTGCGTGACTTATGGTTTCCCCCAACACTGACGGACACCACTGATCACCGATCAATTTGCATTATATTAACCCCTTGCACCATTCTTCAATCGATTTCTCGCATATAACATACACCGGTTATATTGATTATATATTCGATTTGGATCACACCCTAAACTGAACTGTCCTTCGTATAGCAACTTTATCCTGGATTACTCCAGGCCCATTACGTCACAAAACAATTTTTTTTTGCTCAGATCATAATCTATTCTTTTTTTTTTCATTTTGCAGTGTTTCTAATAAAAGTTAAGGATATTACATTTTTTTGCAACTTTTGTCATCAAAGTTGTTTCTTATGAAAATGTGCAATTTAAAATAAAATCGATATTATAAATATTGTTATATTTATGTGTTCCTAGCTTGCAATATATATTAAAATTGTTTCATAATAATCGTAAAATCGATTTAAAACAAAATTAACCAATATATAAATACTGAAAGTAAAAGAAATTTGAGTGAAGGTAATTCTAGATTTTATTTTATTGTAATTCTACAGATAAAGTAATGTAAATTTACAAAAATCATTTAGATTTATAGTGCAATTCTGAGCTAGTTTAAACATCTATAAGAAGAACCTGTAAAATATTAATAGTGTAATACATATTTTAATTGAATTGCAAACTATTTATAAACTACATCTATAAGATATATCGAGCAGAAAATATAATTTGTGTAATTAATTTTACTTAAATATGCATTCATTAAAGAACTACAGCAGTCAAAATCTTACAGATTCTCCTTATAGATCTGTAGACTGACTCAGAATCGCCCTATTAAAGTGTATCCGAACTTTGAGAGAATAGGAATTCGCATTTGACAATTTTAGAATTGCAATTTGTATAATATAATGCAGTGGAAAACAGTTTGTGAGGCACTGTGCGTAATCACTAGGTACGCATAGTGCGTACCCGTATCCGTATCCGAAGCAACCTGTTCTGCCCTATATAACATTAAAACACATCAAAATTAAGCTCACGAAATAATGGGTGGTTCGAGGTGGCACCACTTCTACGCAAGTATCACGTTGGTCGGCCAGTATAAATGTATGTATGTATGTATGTTAGCTACCCTTACCCGTACACACACACACACACACACACACCCTGTGTTCCACGGCATATCCGTTCGCTGGCTCGCATATATAAATACGACGTGGTGAATAACAATAACCGCACGATGCGGACAATGTGTTATTTTCAGGGACGCCTGTTTTAATACAACCACCAAACGAACCGCTCGCTGTATCAACGGATTTTTCAAATCCTTTTTCACTGGCTCGCACGTGCCAAATTTAATTATACATATTCAATAGATTATTCAAAAAAATAAAAATGCAATGGCTTCACTCGACGGTTTTATACTTAGTTTTTACTGTATATGTGATTGTGTATTAAATTTATTCTTCTATTGCTATGAAACAATATTAATATTTGTGGTAACTAGGGAAACGTATATGTAGCATGCTTATTTTAATTGGTGATTTTTCTGTAAAAGGTGCATTTTTCGCAAGAACTTTTAATATCTTTAACTTTTATGAGAATCATTTTTTTCTAACTAGGGTAATAACTATTTTCAAAGGCGATTTAACAGTAAATGGTACATTTTTCAAAAATACTTTTCAAACAAAAGTTGTTGGAAATTTTAATATCTTTAACTATTATTATTACAACATTTTCTGTAACTCGTGTCCTTTTCGAGATATTAAAAAAATAATACACGAGAAAAAACCACTTGAGGTTGAAATTACCTTTTCTAATTATATAAAAGATTTCTTTCCCGAGATCTACTAATCTTAATTTCAAAATATTATATTTTTATATTACACACACTCAGCCATACACACAGACATTATTGTGTAAATAGTCATAATGAATTCAGGGACCCTCAAAAACCATATATCCATTTACATTTCGAGATACGATTTCTTCCGTGTGATCATAAAACAGTTTTGTATATGCATTACGTATAAGAAAGTATAAACTTCAAATAAAAAAGGATTATGAAAAAGAAAATTGTGGCAAAATAAATTTCATGTATGTAGATATTTGTTTGAAAAGGGTAATAAATCAAGTGAATTAATTCAGAAATTTGATATTAGATCAAAGAATCGAATGATATTTAATATCCGTATTGATTAAGCCAAAAGCCGAAAAGTATCATTACATTTAAGCCACAATCTATTGAATACATTCAATTCAAGATGGTGGCTTGTATTAACAAATTAACGAAGAAGGCCAATCTTTGACCTGAACCATTTCTCCTTTCATTTCTTTCTTTCTTTCTTCCTGTACGCAATCCTATTCAATCAGAAACAACAGGGTAGGCGACCCGGCGTCGCACGCGTTACAGAAATTCGATATAACTATAATTGGATGATGTCTACCAAGACGCAGACAAACGAACGAAAAACTATATATATATATATATAGTTATATATAACTATATATATATATATATAGTTTTTCGTTCGTTTGTCTGCGTCTTGGTAGACATCATCCAATTACCCCAGTGAAAGACCACTGGCCTATAATCTGCACCAGTTTGGTGTCAGCTAGCAACCTCTCTGTGTGTCTGTGTGTGTGTGTGTGTATGATGGTCAACCCTAATCCATTCACTTGGGAGGTGGTCATATGGGGCGGCTAAGGGGTTGGCATATCGACATGGCTTCTTCTTCTTATACTTATAATGTGTACGTGTGTGTATGTGTATCAGTAAGTCAGTGTGCATCAACGTGTTCTGCTACAAATGTGTGTCTGTCTGTCTGTGTGTGTGTGTGTGTGTGTTAATTCGATAGCGAACACGTCTTACGGTCTAGCGCATGTAATGGCCTCCACTTCTTAAAGGGTAGATTACGATACGGACCGGCATCTCTGTCCAACACCTTACTTTCTCCATTTCTTTTTCCGTTTCTATTGTGTGCGTGTGTTTGTCTGTGTGTCAGGCTTCGGTTTTAAGGATGAACGCTATAGTCTTGTTAACGATTGTAACAAGCCCTAGAATTTAAGCACTGCTTTAATACGCGAACGTAATACTACTATACGATTATTCTCTGTGTGTATTAATTCAACAAATTTGTATGCTAATATACTACTAGATTGCCATCAAGGACGTCATTGATTTTAATACGATAGACTTATCATTTAGATTATTTAAGAGTACCCTAAGAACCGCCTGGTGTCATGATTGGTTATCGTGGTGGTTTGTTGTAATGTTTGGCAGAATTAACAAAATTAATTATATTATTAATCATAATTCAATATCTCGGAAATAACACGAATTAGAGGACAAATATTACGTTTAAAAATTGAGTACCATATAATATGAATTAACTTTTACTTATATATGTTTTTACTGAAAAATTGTCCTTGAAAATAGTCATATAATATTTACGTTTCCCTAGTTACTGCACAGACTTGTTTCACGAAAATCTAGCATGAATTTATAACCCAAATAAAGCAATATTATATTAAGTAGATAGTGGAAATAAAAGAACTAAAAACTATAAAATAAAAATCCTTTTGTTCGGACACGGCATTAGTACACGGTTGGTGGTGTTCAACATGGATTTTTGAATCAGGCTCCCTTCGGAATACCACATATTGATTACATCGTCTTCGTCGCACGAATGCACTGAACGGATCAACTTTGACTTTTAAGGTTGCAGGAAATTGAATAAATATATTTTTCCTTTTTCTTTGGTCAGATTGCGCAATATCAATTTCTTCTGAATATGATATGAATCTTTGTCAGCTTCAGAAAATGTCGAAGGTTATCGCGTATCAAGTTTATATTATTTTGTAAAATGACCCAAGTAGATATTGTGCGAGAAACTGACAAACATTGGCAGGCATAAATAATTTAAATTTCAAAATTAAATCTTTAAAAGATATATAAACTTGATTAGCAAAAAAATTATTATATTATTAATGGCTCGAACCAGTGTAAAAATCGTTTAAGCCACTATTTAATTTCAAATATTGTATTATGTATATGTAAATATTGTCAAATAAGCAGTCTACCTCGATGCCAACGAAGATATAGTAAACAATTGTTAATCCTACAATCTTGAAGAGATGTCATCAAATATAAAAATGTATTCAAATTCACATTATTATTATGTAGATAAAGAATGGTGTGTATAAGATATGGGCACATAATGTGACGAAGTAAACATGAATGTATTTGAAATATCTCCGGTAATATTAAGCCTTTGATGGTTACCCGCAGTAATGCAAAGATGACAGTTAAAAACAGCGTAAAGAAAATTAGTTGTATTCTGTCTGGAATTGTATGGTTGTTTGATAGTTGTTCCTTGAAGTGGAAACACACGGGGCAGTTACAAAACGATTTCTTTTTTAAAGTATCGTATTATTATCTACGGGAGTTGTGTACTTGTGCAGCTGCCGCTGTATCCATTTATAATTTATGCATGAATAAGAACGCACTGTTTGTGGCAATTCCATTGTGCAACAGGAACAACTGCTATAGCGTTACAAATAACATATTGTACATACATACAGGTTTGGCTACTGCTTAGTTTCAAAAGCTCACATAGGTGTCGCACTGCCAAACAGATAGACTATGCATATTTTAATAGATAATTCATAATCTTATTTTTAGCTCGCCGTACGTAGTACCGAAGAAGCTAAAGCAATAGGTCGTGTGTCTGTAGCATTCTCGGATCAAAAAGAATTCTTAACAAAAAGTGTTTGTCTCGTCGCGTCGCCCTGAACCCAAATATATATATAACTCATATACTTGGAAGTTAGTCGTCGTTCGCTCGTAAGACCAAATTGGTGCCATCTAATCCTCTGAAGGTACCAGAGCAATTCACACCAAATTTGCTACACATATTATTTAACATCCTATTTGAATCTGCTCGCAATTTAAATCCAATCGCCCGTATACTTCCCGAGTTATATGGCCCCAAAATTTAAAGTCCCTCTTAATACTGCCCTTATAAGAAAAATTAGAACACCCACAAATTCTACTTCGAATTCTTACTTGGTACTGGTCTGAAGGTACCAGAGCGATTTACACCAAATTTGGTACACATATTATTTGGCATCCCATTTGAATCCGCTCGCAATTTAAATCCAATCGCCCGTATACTTCCCGAGTTATAGGGCCCCAAAATTTGGAGCCCCCCTTAATACTGTCATTATAAATATAAATAAACCCCCAAAAAAACTACTAAAATTTCTATGATATTTTATGTCTACAACATTTTTTCATATAATTATTAGATATTATAATTTTGAATTTTAAAATATGCACTAAAATATTGTTCTGCAAAAAATTGCAAGACTTTTTATATCTATAACATTTTTTTCAAATTGTTAACCAAAAGGCTACAATAATTAAGAACCACTGCTCGCATCGCATATGTTACCTAAAGACGAGATCTACGCATTGATGCGTTTTACGCGTACCAAATCTTGTTTTATTGGATGTTTGATACGTTTTGGATATGGAGAGATTAAAGCAATTTTCGTACGGAAATGGTAATCATATGAGTACAGTTTAGTTGAATCAAGATCCAACTATAGAACAAATGACTAATAGTGCATTTGAAGGTTAGGGTACCGTCAAATGGAAATTAATGCATGTATAATAACCGTAACAGCATCTGATCATCATCTGTTCTGTTATGTTGTGTGTGTTATCAATACACTTGGGATTGGGACAACAGTTATACATGAATAGTTACTCTCACTGATAGGTCCCTCTGTTGACCTTGTCTGTGTGGTCAACCGACTCTAGTACACCGGCTTGTTGGTGGCCTGTACCGGTATAAACATCTCAAGCTTGAATCCCGGCCGGATTGCATCCTATAGTTGAATTATGTTCATACATTGTGTGTAACCGCACAATCTTGCAGAAATTGTTTAAGTTTTAGATACATTTTCGATGTTCTATTTTTTAATCTCGTAATTGCATTCAATGATGCATTGTAATGTCAACACTACAATAATCAAAGTTCATATCTCATACGAAACCAGTTATTTTTTTTTATAATGAATAGAATAAACAAGCCCATATTTAAATAATTACAATTAGAATAACAAGTATAATGAATCCAGCAAATGACAATAGGTAATTAATATACAATATTGTAATAAATAAATGCATAAATAGTTTATGGGCTGTTTAACACACAATTAATGAAGAAAGCATGTTATGTAATAGTACACACTGTTAGAGGGAAAGTTTGAAGCTCATTAGAATTCAATTCGTCATTTCACGGTCCTTACACTCGCATAAATTATAACAGTTATTTATAAACTACGTTTATTTTTAGCGTGTGGGATACTCGGACATTTCAAGGCTAACCTAGAATTATGATGATATAACCATTTATTTATACCATAACTTTAGATTTCAAACAATTACATATCTACCATATGAATAGCTACTCTTTCACGTCGGATATATTGTTCGTTGGAACTGTATATACTTTAGCAAAAAAGGCGCCACTGTCATATATAACCGTATTCCCACGTTTAGTCATCTGATTAAACATGGTAACCTTATCCTAAATACTTGTGCAAATAACAAATAAGCTCCCTAAAGTAATGGGCTTCGACTGCCTATTTCACTATTCATTACAGGGTTGGAATTAGGAATTAAAATTTGCTGAAAATGAAACAACTATAAAAATGATATTTTAAAGAAATTGATTAAAAGGTCGCTGCGGAAATTTGATGCATTTTTTAACCCTGCAGAAAATCAAAGAATTCGATATGTAAGCAAGAAAATATAAACACTATAATTAATAATGTGAATTCAACTCTGTGTAAACGAGGTTTTACTAAATTAATAAACATTAATAGAGTGAATATGTGACAATAAAATATAGTTTTAGCAAATGGTGAAATGATGTATTATAAAAGTAATCTATTTTAGTCCAGATCTGTTTCATCGCACCGCGTACTCTATATAGGTACTATTGAGTAAAATCATCACCCCCTTATTGGTTTAGTGTACAATAACTGACTGTCTTAATGCATTATAATTTTACTTTTAAGTGCTGGTTGGATTCGGTTTCAAACAATTCTTTGTGCGTCGGTACTGACATCATAAGTACACATTCAGACCGCTTCAGAAAAACATTCCAGCACATTTTATCCATCAGCAACATAATATATGCAAGCATTGCTATTTCCATTTCTTCACATTCACAATGACATAAAAAAAAGTTGGAGTGTCTTTCACTCAACATACTTATACGTTTATTATAAATTATAAATTCATTATAAATAAAATATATTACGTATTTTCCATATATATACATATATATATATATATATATATATATATATATATATATATATATATATATATATATATATATATATATATACGAGGTCTGTTCAGAAAATAACCAAACTTTGTTTTTTTAAAACTTTATTATTTCTTTTACTCTGATTTTTGGCACAAAACTGACGAATTGACAAAGCTGAGTGTGCGGGCGCATTGTCGTGGTGCAAGAACCATGAGTGGTCTCGCCACATCTGTGGTCCCTTTTTTCAAGTTATTTATTTTTTCTCCATCAGCTTGTTTTAAAAAATGAAACGTTTCTGTGAAAGTTATCCCTAGTTTCACGCAAAATTTTACGTTGCATCGTTGTTCCAGAAAATCGCACATTTCAAAAATCGTCACTCACACTTAAACACGTTGCACTCAAATAACAATATCACGAAAACTAAACGAAATATCAATAATTCAAGAATATGTGGTTACAGAAGAGGTTATGCGCAACACAATACTGCCAACTAATAATTTGTAAAAGTAATAATCATATTTAAAAAAATAAAGTTCGGTTATTTTCTGAACAGACCTCGTATATTAAAAGGGATTTTTTCAATAACTGGTACATTTTTCGAAAAAATATTTCAAATAAAAGTTGCTCGAATTTTATTATATTTACTTTATTGAAGATTTTTTTTTTTTTCTCAAACACATCCCAGATATTAATATAAATGCATGAAGAAACCATTACTCCCCGTCAAGGTATTATTTTCAAAATTAGGAGATTCTTTTCTGAGCCTTATTCAGGTCTTAATAAGTTTTATAATATTATCATCAACTGTTATTGCTGTAGGGCGACCACAGACACACAAACATAATTTCTAAAATAGTTTTCGATTCAGAGATGGACCCGAACGTGTATTTCTATTAAAATCTCGAGTTTTATTTCAACACTTTCTTTATTACAGTTGTATAAGTAAAAATAAGTATCGCTGGCGACAATTTTTACAATGCATGTAAGTGGAAGTGAAGGAGTTCCACTTTTAGTTGGTTTCTTTGTCGTTTACGCTTAATTTTCAACGGTTCGTATACGATGGTTTTGAAAGCGTGGTTAGTACAAGTGTTTAAATATTGACAAGCTGATTCAACTTTTCAACAATTCTTAGTAGTGAAATTTTATTGTTTGTTGAGAACCGTTCGAGATGTATGCAAATAACTAAAACTTCTTAGCCACGTATTTAAATTTGTCAAGGATTTTTGTGTATGTCAACAGAAGTATATATACATATATCTGTACTAAATCGTAAACGAACCGAAAATACACCGTTGTTTCATTGTATTCAGGCCCGTCTTTAGCGGCTTTGACCACCAATTAGTAAATTTATTTATTGGTATTTATTGTTATATATATAAACAATTTTATCTCGACTTAGGCCCTATATTGCAGTTCATGTGTGCGTTTGTATACGTGTGTGTGCATCAACATGTTATTATAGTGCGGAATACGTGGTAGGTGCTATTTATCAAGGCAAGTTTATGGCTATTTTGTTTTTGAACGTCTGGGTAATATATTGTTGGTGTCGTTGTCGTTGTTGGGGTAGCATTGTCGATATGAAAGTTTCGCGTAGGGTAGATATAGTTTGATTTGTAAGTCGGCGAGGGTGGATTAGCAGCTATCTGGAAAATCTTGGAGTAGAGGGTAGTTGATTAGAAAAGATTTGTTGTTACGTTTCAATTCTACAAATTAGATGGAACACTAGAAGAATGCCTTTGTTCGCTATTGATACAAACTGTTATCATTGACATTGCACGACAAACAAAACAAACTTCTGTCTTTCACAATATTCATCCAATTCGCTAATGTCTGGAATATATCCCAGTGGGTTTGATAAATTCAATTATCTATCTTGGAGTACATTGTATAAAGCATGTAAATTTATATAGAATCAGGTGTAAAATTTTAAGGTCCCTTTATGTAAAATTACATTACTAAAATGAAGTATTCCGTGCAAGTTTCAGAAATCGAGTACAGTTAACATTTATGTAAAATTACATTATATTATAGAAAATTGATTAATATTTGTAATTTTATTTGTATTGCCGAGTATGATGTAAATTCACAAAATATTTTGAAAATTTACATTTACATTTTTGATATTTCAAGTTGTATGTATTCTATCTTAGATCAGGTCAGAAAATTATTATATGCTTTACGAAATATTACATTTCGTTCACTGTGATATTTATTTTAAATGTACGTAAAAAAAAAACCGCTGCTCGCATCGCATATATTACTTATAAGGCGAGCTGGCCGCGTAGGTGCGTTGTACCTAAGCTTGTTATTAACTCATACTTGTTCTTATTGACAATACATACTTACACAAATACATATTTGGTTTTGTAATTGTATTGTATACGTCAGTAATAATATTAAATAAACTGTAATTTACACATTTAAATGTACTATAGTGCAATTATTTTTACAAAAATGTAATAACTCATATAATAATAGTGTTGATTCAAATGTAATTTTACATTTGAGGAATAAAATTACATATGTACTGGTTACCCAGTTAATATTCCCAATATTACTTTACAGTGTACATCGGTACACTAAATATATTTCATCCATTCTACATATTGCAAAATTGATTCAATTTCATCAAAATATCTATATAGTACGTATAACGAAATGACAATATATTCAATTCTACGTAAATCCTCTTTTCAATATTGTATGCGAGAGAAAAGTCTTTTTTTGTAACGGAAATACAGCTTTTACATTTGCAAAGAAATCCTCATCGTCGTCGTCATATGCATTTATTGTACAACAAATCTGGAGTGGATTACCATATGTGATGGCATCAGCAGTAGAATGTGGCCGTTGACACTTTTCTGCTGGCGCTGTCCGTCCATCCGTCCGTCCGTCCGTCGTATTCGTGAACACACACACACACAGCCATTCATTCGAAGTGAATAGTAGCGGACATCGGACATCGGCTGACCACAGAGATGCATACGCTTGTCGTCGGTGTAATCTGCTTGGTAACCGTGGCAACGCGGCTCCGAATTGACTTTAATATTTAATCGCGACTAGAAGCCGTGGCGCAGTTGACATGAATGCTAACACCGGATGTATGTACGTACACGCTCAGAACAGGACAGGACGGCGAATCGCCCTTTATACGTCTTTAGAGTTTACTTTACGGGTGCACGGTCAGTCAGCGTTAGCAATTAATTGCGGTTACATGTCTTTGGGATTATTTAATCAATATGCTTTTCAATTATTGCTCCTCCGTAAGGACTTGCTCGATTACTATTAAAAATATTAAACGAACATTTCCATAGATGATAGATTAATGAATCCAGGATATAAAACTTATTACCTATAGATACTTTCGAAGAGTTAAATATTCAATGAATTTGATCAACTAATTGTTGAAAATCAACACAACTCTGAGAAAATGAATGAGTCGTGATCGAACACTGTAGCTCTTTTGTAAATACTGTACAGCAAGGCTAAAACATATGTTTTATTTTGAGGGCTATTGACATGTCACCGAAATGATCATATTATTATCAAGATGTCCCCACTTGAATGCGCAGACGACCGCGTAGTGGCAGCAGGTGAAAAGATATTAGATACGAAGATAGCCACTCAGACGGGCACATGTTGGTGATTACGGTGCAGAGTAGCGGCGGCATACGTTGCAGTTTGTGCCGGCAGAGGAGCTGAGGTGGTCGAATGCGGTGTTTAATTAATACAAAGCTCAAAGGTAGAAGACGCCGATGCAGCAGCTTCAGGCCGGATTACAGCGAGCACACACACACACCGTTGGTTGGCACAAACCTCACCACATAAAACATCCGTTGTTATTTCACTCAACACACACAGAGGCGCACTCAACCGATTCCCGCATAATAATTTCAAACACAGTTATTATACCAATATAAACATATTTTCGAAAGTGGAATACATATAAACATCTATGTGAACACTTTCTTAAAATGATGAGAATGAGGCATTTTTTAAATTTCTGCAGGGAGCTAGTTGTAAATTTAAAGAAGCCAATGTAATGGGTTTTATATATATATAAGTTAGTAAAGGATAATTGGATGTATCTGTTGCAGTAATTCTAGAGTGTCAAAATAATGTGCCGTAGTATAAGCGTACGCTAATGGTTGCTGCCTCTGCAGATTCCTCAGAATCCTGTGGGTTTTTCTCCACATGAAAGGAGCTATCACGGTTGTCTGTTCCAAGCGCGGACATATTTCAGTAGCTCGATTAATGGGCGAGGGTGGGGGAGCATCCAGATGGGGGGAGTGTTGAGATGCCTAGCACTTTGCCACAGACAATCCCGGCTACATAAATATATCAAACATCGCCAGCCAGCAAATGACAAATAGGAAGAGTATAATATAGCATGCCCCATGCCATAAGACCAGTCGACCGACCGACAGACAGACGTACAGACGCACAAAACAAGGGAGGGTGGTAAACGATATTGTAAGATGTTACAGTTCACTGACGAGATATATGTACAGACGTGATTTCTTTTGTTACTTCCACATGTTTGGGAGATGTACGTATGTACTTGAACGTTATAATTTCAGCTGTCACAAAAACTACTGCGTGCGGATAAATAAATGAATGACATCATGGTTCCGATTCAATTACACTTCTCGAACTTCCAAAACTCGCATATTTGCCACTAAGATTTGTGTATTGTGAAAATTACTTATCTATGTTTAATACAAATTTCTTTAACTATATACAAAATATACTGTAAGTCGAAATTTTTGACCAAACACCTTTTTGTATACCTCTTTAACGTTTACACTTTTCTAATCGGTTTCCAAAAGCAATAGAGTTTTTCTTATTACAACAATACAAGTTCTCCTCTTGTTACCTTTATACGACTAATGACAAAATAGTACATTTTGAATATCTTTAAGTCCAATTACTCCTTATGTCGTATATTTGCGGGTGAGATTTATGTATTCTATATAAAATTGTGTATAAAACTAGGTTAATCCGTGTGCAACATTAGCCCATATCATATACCCAACGATATAATAATAATAATAAATGTTAACATTCGATGACGTCTCTTCAAAATTGTAGGACAATAACGGTGACTATATCCTCGTTGGCTCCGAGGTCGACTGCCTGTCATGTTTGATGTTTAGGTACATAGTACCCTAATATAAGGTACAGTATTTTAATTCTTTTACCGTGGCTTAAACAATTTTCACAACGGCTCGAGCCATCATTAATATAATAGTTTTGAAATTTAAATTATTAATGTCTGCCAATCAAATGTCTACACTTAATTAGAATATCTTTCATGATATAGTTTTGAAATTTAAAATATTTACTATCCTCATTGGCTCCGAGGCAGCCTGCTTGACTGGCATGCTGCTTGTAGTAGTTCGAACCTGACCCATACCAGTTTGTATTTTTATATACACAGTGATCTACACATTCATACATATACAATGTTGTGGAAGATTTGGTAATTATAAATAATAAATTATAATAATTATATTTACCGGTAATTCTTAATAATTGAACCTAACTTAACCAGCGGAAAACAGGGTGCATAATATTTTTCCACTTTCTTCCTTATATTTATTAAAAATGGTTGTGAATTATGAATAATTACTGGTATATGTGAACTAATCTTACAAATTAATCAATTTGAACTAATTATAGCGTTAGTTTTAATAATGACCGGTTATTATTAATAGAAACCGATTGATTACTTGACCCATAACCGTATATGAAATATTTGAGATGTATGTATGAAAAGTACTTTTTATAAAATAAATAGTAAAACATGTATTCATAAATAAGTAATCAATTACTATCTACCATAATATATGATATGTAAATTCAGAGATGTATTGGTATTACTTGCGGTTATTAAATCTAACAAATATAATGGAATGTCAAATATAGTAGCAAAATGCAATTTAGTAAAACGTAGGTAGGTATATGTGGTGGGCTGGTGTGCGATGCTGTTCGTATCTATCAGTGTATCTGTCCGACGCAAGTTGTGCCGGAAAGTTGACATAGAGCAACGAGCGAACACAGAACACCGAACATCGGACGCAATCTTAAAAACCACAATTTCATTTCCCTCGCGGTTATTTGGATGGACGTCAACTGTCACGTAACTTTGACAACATTGATCTTTTATTGTTCTTCTATCGCCAATGCGACATTTATCATTCGTTCGTTCGTTGGTTCGTATCCGCAAAAATACTCGCCGCTATGTTGTCAAGGAGTTTCCAATTTTATTTCCAATTGAAATATTCAAAAGTGAATATTTTCATTTCAACTTTTTGTTACTTCACACTCCTTCATCATTCTTACTCTCTTATACGAATGTGAACATTTTCATGAATACAATTACTGATGCGTATACGAAAGTAAAAAGGCGATGACGACATTATTGTGAATCGATGTATTGTCTCAAATCCCGTAAACTGTACATTTTATTTAAAGAAGCATAGATATTAATAGGGACAGGAATCTAAAGTTGCCATGAAACAAGAGCAGGTAAATTGTTGAAATAATAATAACGCAACGTTTATTTATGAAGTATCGTATTACTGGGTGTGTATAAAACAAGAAAACACTAAACGTTAATCGTCTTGTGGTTGCACAATTCACAAACGCCTGCCTTGTACATATAATCTATTGAACAACGAAAAACGTAAAAGAACGATGACGCCCGCCCAATTCATTTGTCACAATCTCAAGCAAACACAAACATTGTTGTTTAGGATGTCGTCGTCGCCAGCCAGCCAGCCAGCCAAGTTTATTAAAATCACAATGTCATCACATCGTGTTGATCGATTTTGCACAGACGAAACTAGCTGCATTTCGCGACTAGCAGATTTGGTTGGATTCGATTGATTATTACAAAATTTGTCTGGTCTATAAGCGCGCCATTTTGTTAATACTACTCCCAACTTGCCTCGCGCGATTTCAATTGTGTGTGTTCGTCTGCTAGCCATGCCATGCCGTAGACTCTTCTTCTTCTTCATCCCCATCTTCCCCATCATTCACTGCGTCTCCTCAAGAACTGTCGGGAAAATATTGGCTATTGTGTTATTCCTCCTCGTGTTTGGAAGCATCAGTGACATGACAGCGTGTCATGGGGTTGGCTGCAGCAATACGGCGGAGAATTCCAGAAAGAAAGGGAGAGAGAGAGAGAGACTCGCAAAGCTAATGGTACACGATCACTACTACTACTACTACTACTTGGATGAATACATTTTTTGTTGCTGCTATTAATATTAATCAACACGGAAAACAGGTCGTGGGGAAAAGAAGGATTGATGAATGTGTATGAGCCGAATCATAAATGAAGGAAGTTGCTAAGACAAGCAGAGGGATTACTGGATATTTTCGTTTCTGCTTTTACCAGAATATAATGAATATATAAATCAATAGGGAACAAACAAAAGTGAATTCTCTCTACACACACACACACACACACACGGGGGTGAAATTAGAATTTTGTTATAATGTTCTAAAGATTTTCGTCTGTTATGCGAATCCTGATGAAGTTTACCCTAATAATTTATCACACACTTTGCCCCATTTATATGCAAGTCTTATATGTTTAAAGTTTCACCATTTTAGAATCGACAGTTTTGATAACTGTGTCATTTCAAAAGTATGTATGTATGTATGTATGTGTTTCTACTGTGTAATAAATTTCAAACTTCAAACAGTGGGTAGCTATCAACATTATATCGTGGCAATTTAATATTCAAAAGAAAATCAACTGTTGGCCAATCTGTTTTAGGTGCAAAACAAACTTTGTGCCTTGACACACTCTCTCTCTCTCTCTCTCGCCATACGAACAATTGAAAACAAACATTTGTCAGACGAAATTTCTCGCGAAAAAGATTCGCAAAGACTCCGAAACAAAAACAAAGTAGCGGAGAAACAAGAGAACGACGAGAAACCAAACGTCTTAAAACATAACTTTGCTACAGGGCGATTGAAACAAATGAAAATAAAGCAAGAAAGAAAGAAAGAAATAGAACTTGCACACTAACGCTCCAATGACTTCAAACGCTTCGTGTAGTTCTTTTCAATTATCGCAGTTTGTGGAGGAACACTCATTGTCTCTGTCTCTCTCGTCTGTTTAAGGTCTGTAAGGCAATAGCTCGCAGCTATTATATAACTGTTTAATCAAACAGGGTTCATAGCCGACCAGGGAATTATTTTTGAATTTTGTTTTGCTCGTTTCTATAAATTAAGGCGCTCGTCCAGTTTACATATCCATCTCTGTCTGATTTCAAACTTATTAAGATTTATATAAATAATCTTGTAAAGCAGAATACAATATTTACATTGCGGCGTATATTATTATTGTGAAATCTTATTATTGTTGCTGTCAATTAATAAAACCAAAAAAATATCTATACACTAATGTTTCAGAATATGGCTGTATGTACTTAATGTACACTACGTACGGTAATTGCAGTCGTAGTAAACTTAGAAATAAGTGCTTAATTAAACAAGAAAGGCCGTAATATAATATTTAATTTCGTGTATTATTTATTTTTTCGTCTAATAATGAATGTGGCTATAATTTGCAACGGCGCCGTTCAAGATGATCGCAAATGATAGGTAATCACTTGACGGTTGGTCGCTCGACAGGTCTTGACTTGTTAAATCTTATAAAAATGAAGTAAATCAGCTTGCCATGCTTAAATGGTATCGATGATGCAGCGTATACTAGATTATCTTCTTGAATGTTTTTCATGTTCAGTGTTTCTTCTTCGCACACATGGAAAACAAAAACAAGACTTGTACCTAATCACTATGTTATTATTAAGACGAGCATTACATTTTTTATAAACATTGTACGTAGACGTTAATAGAGCTCTTTAAATTGCTGCAAGAAAATGTTTTATTTTTATATTAAAGTTAAGGATATCATTGTAAACCAGTATAAATATATAAATAAATATATATATATATATATATATATATATATATATATATATATATTTGTTAGCCATAAATAAAGAAAAAGAAAAAACGTAGTTTTCAATATATATTTATATATTCAAAGGCAATTTTTCAGTAAATGGTACATTTTACAAAAAATATTTTCAAGCAAAAATTGCTAAAAATTTTAATATCTTTAACTTTTATACAATTCACTTTTTCTCTAACTCATATCCTCTTCGAGATATGTAATAATTAATACGAGTAAACAAGTACTTCTGATTGAAATATTTAGTTCGAAAATGGAGATTTTCTATCCTGGAATATAAAACATCTTAAATTCAAAACATAATTTTTTTATGTTCAATGGAATTGACTATTGAGCGTTCACACACACACACACACACAGCCAAAGAACAGACAGACAGACATTGGTATAAGTAAAAATTACATTATATAATATTTCAGAGAGTATTACTAAATTAATAGAAAACCGATAAAACCTAAAAATATTTCCAAATTATTTCGACCTCGGTGTAGACGATCTGTGAAAGTATATTCTAGGCGTCTTAGCGGCGATATAAAAGGCATGTTTAACATTAATTGAGTCGTAACTAAGGAAATCCGGCGACGGTTTTACATTTTTTAATGTGACATGGTCGTAAAATAACAACGCCACAATCATTACCAAAACAAACATTAAACGCTGCTAGATATAGGGGTCCCTAAATATGGAAATGAAGTATTAATCGAATCGCGTAATCCTCGCACTGCAATGCACACCCCCCATTGTGTTTTCTGATAATTCTGTGATTAATATGCGGAATATTTTTCTACGCTTTCAATATCATAAAGTACCGTTTAAACAACCAACTAATGCACAGTTTCACGCATATAAACTACTACTAATTTTAATTCCAGAACCTTGTCCGTCTTTGAGCTTCTAGAACAATGACCTCAGTAAATGAATACGTAGTTTTGACAAAACTAACTAATCCACGTAAAACAAAATACATGTCTAAATAAGTACAACAAATTTGGGCGAAAATCAAATTTTCGGGGTTCGATTTTAGCAACTCTTCACTTATTTAAAGTTATAGTAAACCTGCCAGTTGTGTAAATATTTTTATTTGGTTGTAATCAAAATGGAACGTTTTAAAATGTTATTAATTTTAATTAATATGCGTTAATTAAAACGTTCAGTTCTTCATGTGTGGTACATGATGATGTAGTGCAGCGACAAGTTTTAATAAAGTTAAAAACAAAGGAAAGAAAAAAGAAAGCAATTTAATTTGCATAGAATGTTCTTCGACAAAATGTAAAAGGAAAAAACTATTAATACCATTTTCTGTAGTAGTATTATATCGTAGTATGGGAATACTCTCGTAGAGTGAAGATGAAATTCACTTTATTAAAATTAAGTGTGAGTTGCGGCCGGTGGCCCGTTCGTCCGTCGGTGATAACATCTTTATTCATAAGTTATAAATTAAACTCTTTTTAATTTATTCAGAATTGGCTGCGATTTAAAAACTCCCATAAAAGTTTAATCGCCAGCCATTGTGAGATAAGAAAAAATGATCTCCAGCGAGTTTTCCGAGGGCCTTCAGCTCGCAATCAACGGTTCTAGTGCCCATTGCGGGTCCTGGATTTATTTTTTGAATAATATTCTAACGCAATTAAATAAATTGTTTTTTTTTCAAATTATTTATTTATTTTTCATTGTCACTAAAAGAGTTATACAATTTTACTAGAGTATCGAATTTGTGTAAATAATTTTGAGTGCACTACACTCGACGCAACTATACGTAGTTTTCACTATATCTATATGTAATATTGCTGTATTATGTTATAAATTCATTCTACCATTGCCATGAAATAATATTAATATATATGGTAACAAAGGAAACGTAAATATAACTTGGCAAGTTTAAATTGCGATTTTTCAGTAAATTGAATATTTTTCGAAAAAGCTTTTCAAATAAAAGTTAATATCTTTTCTTTTTATTAGATTAATTTTCTTTTTCTAAGTCCTATTCAAGATGTGCAAAAGTACGACACGTGTAAACAAACACTTCCGGTTGAAATATCCTTTTTAAGATTACAAGGTTTTATTTACCGAAATATAAAAAACTTAAATTCAAAAAAACATATTTAAATATTCAACGGTATTGGCAGTTTAGCGTTCACACACACACACACACATACATACATAGATAGAGATGTCATTGATAAGATAGTCAAAATGAATTTGAAGAACTTCAAAGCGTTAATATCCATTAAAATTTCAAGGATATTTCTTTTATGATTACTTTACTTTCTGTTATATATATTATGTATGAGAAAGTAATTAATTATATATTTTTATTCTCAAATGTGTCGGTGTGAAAACTGAATTATTCCGTTTCATATTATCATTTTTGAATTGAATTTGCTTCGAAGGATCGCATTACATTTGAGAATTCGTATTAATCAGGTGCTGAGACTTTGCCCTTTGGTGATACGATCACATTACGTCATTGTGACGTATTTTTGCGTATTATCACGAAGATATTCCACTCGTCCGTCGCGTCGTACTAATTCTGATATAGTATATAGTCCGACGTCATATAAATACGATATGGCAGAGTCCCAGTACGTATATAATATGAATGTACAAAACAAAGCAAAAACATGGAAAGAAGACAACGTGAAACCATAAAAATGTAAATGTTTCGAAACAAACGCCAGCGTTAAGGTAGACAGAGATATTTGTTTTTTTTTTCCTGTTGTTTTTTTTTTTTTTTTTGGTGAAATTAATTCTCCACAAACCATGTGACAGCGGCGCTTCTAATAGTGGGGAAACATTTCATTACAAAAAGCACATCTTCGTAGCTCGTACCGCAATCACTACAGAACGGGCAAAAAAAAAAAACAACTCAGTACATCACGTCGGTGATAGTCAATCACTTTAGGTTTGTAATAAAAACTTGTATTTCGACACGAAAATAATCAATTTTCTTGCGAACCTTTCCTTGAATTGGCATGGTACATTTATCGATTTGAACGAAGTAGATTTTTATTTATTTTTTAAATTACGATTACTACTTTCTTAGCTATAATACTAAGCATTAATTGTACTTGTAAAATTATAAGCTCGCCGTAGGAAGTAGCTAAAGCATTCGATTGTGTGTCTGTAGCAATTTTTGTCTCGTCACCCTGAATCCAGAAAAATATATAATTTATATACTTGAATGTTAGTCGTCGCTCACTCAAAAGACCAAACTTGTGCCCTCTACTCGTTTGAAGAATAAATAAAACACCTAAAAATTCTACTAATATTTTTAAGATATTTTATATCAACAAGATATTTTCATATTGTTAATCCAAAGGCCGTAAAGAAATATTGAATATTATAATTTAAATCTTTAAAATATGCATTTTTTATATTTATAATATTTTCTTAAATTGTTAACCAAAAAGCTTACTCATAAGGTGCGATGCACGCATCGGTGCGTTGTACCTAAACTTATTTTATACATAAGAAAGTAAAAATACAGCTTAAGCAATCAATTTGAGTATTATATTAAGAAACTACTTAATAAGAAATAATTGTATAAAAACACACAGCTCATACATTTAATCTTATTAGGAAATTATATTTTTTGTATAATTGTTTTTGATGAAATTGTATAGTAGTATAGTGAAAATCGCATAAAACTTTATAAATGTGTATGTAACTTTGAATGTAACTTTGGGGAGGCACTGGTGTGATGAAAGTTCGTGTGGCAGAGTATGGCATCGGATTGCAGAACTGCCTGCCGAATTACGGATACACGCACAGCAGGAGTGTACGCATCATGAGGTGATTTGAAAAGAGCTTGGTTGGAAAAGAGGGTCCGAAGCGCGTACAGCGAAAGCTTTTTGAATGGGAAATTGCAAACGGCCCTGATTGAAGACCAGATACCGCAATGATGAACTGGAACGGTTTTGATATATTGAAACTCGCCTGTCGCCCTTTTTATGAACATCACTGTCTGTGTGTGTGTATCTCTGTGTGTGTGAGCATATTTTAAATTAAAATACAGCCCAAGAATGTAAACCCACATTAAATGAACAAAAACGAACATCTTTCTATATTCAGATTTTATACGCATGAATCTCTGTAGCAAACCATCTTTATTTCCAATATGTTTCGTGTATATTTTACAATATCATTTTTATTTCAGAATGTTGTATGAATTATGTATTAAAGTAATTGATTATGCTTGAGAAAAACCTTTACGAATTAATGTATTTATTTAAAAATATAACATTTTCAAGCTTGTATTTATGGTGGGTTTATACAGTAATTAATTATCATTATTAAGCAAAGGTTACTTACTTGTTGCTGGAGTGTCCTGCACTCAAGTTTCTTAACCCTAGTTTACGTTATAATTTATAATTATTTAAAATTGTATGTATCTATTTATATATAATATTGTTTAATTTTGTTTTTTGTTGCAGCAATATCAGTATGTGTATTCACAGCGAACCAATTAGTAATTAGACTTAGAAATTACAAGTAATATTCTAGTTCGTTGTATGGCATACAATGCCAATGTTCATATAACAACAAAAATTATAATTGTGTTAACTTTGTTGCTGTAATAATACAAACTAGATTATTATTTGTAATTTTCTAATCATAATTACTATTTGGTTCGCTGTGAATACAACTTTAAAAAAATAAAATAATAATAAATGTCTGGAACTTAGCAAAAACGTTTTTACAATAAAATATCAGTGACCCAATTCGGGGTCAGAAATAGGCCAAGCCCTTTCCTGCTTCTTACAACTGCACAAAACTATAATTATTTTTATGGATTCAATTTGCGTTAGTAGTATAAGGCAACGTATAATTTTTCAATGAATATTAAGTAAAATTTATCGCAGTATTATTTAAATCCAGTAACGTTGCATTGTTGATTTGAATTATTAGTTATAAGAATATGTGCGGGTTTAATTTTTTTAATTAGAACAGTGAAAATAGGCGTTCTATGAACTATATGTGACTAATACCGGAAGTCAATATAATAGGAACCTTTAGGCGCCATGCCATGTCTTCCTACATACTCGATACAACCCACATCAGACAAATCAGTTTTTCGTTTTGCAAAGTAAACCAGTTTCTACACATTACCTAAACGGTAAATACCACAATGGAATCATTAGAATTATAACAATTATTGATTGACAATAACTCTGTTATTAATCATTTCAAAAACATGTTGCTTGTCTCACAGTATAAGAAGATTTATGCTACAAGTATTTGTTATAAGAAAACTGACAACGTCAAGTTAGGTTTTATGATATTACCGAAGCAATTAAGATTCATTATATATATATATATATATATATATACATATATATATATATATATATATATATATATATATATATATATATATATATATATATATTAAAGAATGGACGAGAAAGTCGACTGAAGGCCACTCCAGTTTTTTGTGGCATTGTTTTGGAATTTGGGCAATTCTCTATAGCAGAAGGATTCTATATGAGTTGTGATCATTGAAAGAACGTTATTTATCGTTGACAAGAACCAAAAAAAAAAACGGGTTCAATATCTATATGAATAGTCAGCGTTAGCGTAACAATATGCATAACTTATAAAGGCGTATTTACACCATTTACAAGAACATTATAGGTGTAAACCGACATTGATATATGAATGAGAGAACAATTCAAGCACCGTGTTCAGTGCGTAATGAATATCACATCCTTTTTTCGTGCATTCAAACCGCAAAACAAAAGCACAACACACACACACACACATTCAGCATCAAAACCATTTTCTCCGCAGTTCTGCCACCCCAATGCAACTCAATACTTATTTCCGAATTGTACTTTCATAAATTTAAATTTATTTCCCGCGTTGTCCCGCTGCTTTTCGGTAGGAATTCCTGCTTTTGTTTTTACTATGGATTAATGGGAACCATATATTCCAGAATTTTTTTAGCACAGCACGCGTCCATGTATATTTGCATGTGTGTTTGTGTGTGTTTTGTTGGCTAAGCGGGTGAATCCCACTACAATCATAAACGCGCCAGAGATTTTGGCCGAATGAATTTTTCGTGGCGGGATCAACGAATTCTCTACGCAGGGATATATTTGCTTTTCAATTAGCCAACGGTACTTCATTCATTTTTGAATAAATAAAAACACTACGTGGAACGGGAAAATATGATTTAGCATATTTCGAAAAATATCCAGGAAAAATTGAATCTCAGCTCTAAATTAGACATTATTAGAAATTTTCCTTACAAGGGTAAACTAATTAGATGCAATTTTCAAAGAAAAATACTGTAATCAGTTCAGTTGGAACTGTTTCTTTGGTTCAGTTTACTTCTAAAACAAGGTTTCAACCAATTTTCTACTTCAACCCCCTTGACTTTTCTTTTCAATAGAACCCCTAAATTTTTATTATAATGCATAAATAGCGACATGTATCAAATTGCAGTTGAAATATGTATCATCAACCCAAATACACCTCTGGAATACTATCGACCCCAAGGGTCCACCTGGACTCAATTCTAGATCATGTTTTTGTACTTGACTGTAACGTATAATCTCAAAACAGCTGGAGATATGATCATTTTGCAATCCGAATATACAATTCTTCTTATATACGGTCATTAAAAAGAATAAAAGATTTTAAAAATGAAATGTCATTTAAGTCTGCCTGATTCAGAAAATTTATGAATTTCAAATACTTGGATGTATGTCACTCGTTACATCAACTTAATGACAGCATTGGCGCTAGCCTTGTTTTTACTTTTGAATTTAAAAGCTTACTTTATTGTTAACGTTATTATACGTTTAATATAACAGAAATCGATCTCGAAATTCTAACGAATTGTATATTCTATTTTTGGAATGGATATTCTAACCGGAGATGATTTACTCGTGTCATGTTTTATTTATCTCGTAAATGGCATAAGTTAGAGATAAAGTGAGTCTTATATAAGTTAAAGAAATTTTAATTTCTAGTAACTTTTATTTGAAAAATGTTGTCGAAAAGTGTACCATTTGCTAATAAATCACCATTGAAGATAGCCGCCATGTTACTTTTACGTTTCCCTAGTTAGCACACATATTGATATTGTTTCATGGCAATGGCAGAATGAATATAAAGCAGAATAAGGTAAAAAGTAAGAATAAGGAAGATCACTTCAGAATTCTTTAGTCTGGTTGTTCTGCAATGGCAATGCTTCAAGTTGGTGTCGTTCCAGAACTAATTCCCAAATTCAACTATGCAAATGGATTCGTTTACTTTCCGAATCATCACTTCTACTGTGCAGGTAGATTAACATATGGACAGAGGGTACGGATTAAAAATCGAATTACAACTTGTAATACCACCTTCTAGCCGGGGAATTAAATGCAAATGATTCTAAAGTTGGCTTTGAATATTTCAAGATGACGAGAATACATTTGCGAGGGGAAGTCAACAATTCGTAGCTGGCGCGAAGACGATGATGCTGCTGCAATGAAGAAATTCGATCCAATCACAAATTGGTATGAAAAGTTATATTTTCAAATTTCGAACAACATAACATTATGCAAAAAGAATCGTGCTTGCCCCCCACCCCTCCCATCAATGTGAAATGAACTCGTCATCAATGATTAATTCATCAATCAGCAATGATGACGCGAGAGAAGTCGGTCGGTCGAACTTGCCAAAAAAAAAAAAAGAATTATAATTCATTTTTCAAGAGTGGTTGGTGCATTACATTGCATTGCATTGTTCCGATTTCGATAAATTATAATATTTGGGATCCGTGTGGATCTGGCGATGACATTGCTTTGTCAAATCGCACCGTTTTATAGTCCCCCCCCCCCCCGCCCCCCTCTGCACTGCTCTTTTGCCACCGGTTCTCGTCGCCCTCTTTGATCCAAGCATCGCTTGTACGTATTTGAAGGAAAGTTACTGCAGTTTCAAGCATCGTAACTTTGGAATAAATTTAATTTTGATGGTTCCGCTGGTAGACAACAGTGTTCTGCACGGGCACTCGCTGCACCATATCTCTCTCTGGCGAGTTAAGTGGATTTTGTGTTTGACTTATTGATAGTGCGAGGTTAGTGTCGTTGTAGTGGCCGTAAATACCGTTTTGGGAACGATTATTGCCGTCCTTGCCTTTGTTACATTTCAATTGCCACGACTTGCATCATATACATAAATCAAAATGATTCGCTGGCCTCTGCTTTTCTGCTAAGAGATATTTGGCTAACTTGTACGGTTCTTAAGCTGTATTCACAGTGAATCACTTAGGGCCGGCATTACAGTCATGCTTTAAATTCCAGTTTTGGTTTAAGCTTCAGATTTTGTTTTTAGTGCTCCATAAATAACATATTATAACTATGGAAACGTAAGAATAAACCTTAAACTTCCACTGTAATATTGGACCTTAGTAATTAAGTTTAGAAATTACATATTATATTCGAGTTTGTATTATGACAAGCAAAGCTAGCACATTCACAGTAACAACATTAATTATAAATTTTGTTGCTGTAAACGATAGTATTATTTGTCATCTAACGAATAGGAATAATTAATGGTAATTTCTAAACCAAATTGCTAATTAAATTAAATCACTGTGAATACACCTTTATCCTATTAATTGGAGAAGAAGCTGGAGTGGCTCTCACTCGAATTTCTTATACTTCCACTATCTATATAATGGAATAAGGAATATTGCTTTATTATGTATTAAAGTTATACTACCATTGCCATGGAAAAATACAAATTTATCAATAAGTATTGTATCTAGGAAAACGTAAATGTAACATGACGATTTATCAGCAAATGGTAATTTCTTTCTAATAATATTTCAAACATAAGTGGCTAAATGTTTTAATATTTTAACTTTTATATGATTAACATTTTCTCTAACTAGTGTCGCTTTCTTGATTTATAAAACGTAGCCAGATTAAAATGCAACTTCTGGTTAAAATATGCTTTCAAAAATAGAAGGTTTTCTTTCTAGGTATAAACATATTTTAAAATCAAAAGAACATATTGTTAAGTTCAACAGTATTAGCTGTAGCGTTCACACAGACATATACACAGATACACAAACACACATACACACACACAGACACGTCATTATGAAAATAATTAAAGTGAATTCAGTATCGACAAAACAGATATTATTATATTAAAATTTCGATGTGAATTTTTTTTGTGATCACAATGCTTAAACTTTATTCATTACTTATAAGAAAGTAAAAAGTATAGATATATTAAAGTATTAGTACATACAAAGACAAACATAAAATAGTTAAATATCTTAAATATAACTCTATAGGAGTTAGTTGAACGAAAAGATATTTAAAACAATATAAAATTTGTAAAAATAATATAAAACTATGTAGGTTTAAATAATAATGGTTGTTGACACTATTCAAAAAATTTAGATGGTGAATAAAAAAGAAATATGTAATACTAATATTAGCGCATATGCAAAACATATGCCGTTTGTATTAACAAGCATCATAAATATATATGTATGTTAATAGTATTTAATTAACAAGTCCAAACGAGCATATAAAAGTTTGATGCACACAAGAAATGTGCAATTCTTTTCCAGAAGAATTCAATTAAAAAGTTTTAAACTAAAAACAGACGATAAAAAAAAAATACAGAGAAAACTTCTAAAGGATTAATTTTCAATGAATTTTAATGGTGGCATTTTCTGCTATGCACTTTACAACTTCGTTTAGAACAATTGCAAGCAATACATTCTAGACAACATCTTCCTCTTGTTAAGTTATTATCTCACTTACGATGATACAATTGCAGAGTGTTACTCTGGTGGAGTATTGGTTTAGTTTCGCAGTTTGATTGGAATATATATTATATAGTAATATGTACGTAGTGCAGGCCACTCCACATTTTATTTTTATATTTACTTTCGAATTTGGACAAAGTTTATTACTTCGACAAAACAAGTATCAAGCAACAATGTAAACAAATGTTCGCCACAATGGCAAAAGTTTAAAAAAAAACTGGTAATTCGCTAAGATAATATTGACATTTCAACGTCGACCTACTAACCTAACCTGACATTTGGACTAAACATCACTGCTCGAGTAATAATCGCGCATAAAATCAATATTGTACAACAAGTATTAGTATGCAAAATGCAACCCTTTTATACGAAAACATTCCCACCAATAAACGGCCTTAGTTTATAAATAATAGGCCATAAAAAATCAGCGGCGATATTCTACGATTAACATATACAACACAATGCAAGTCTGATGTCTGTTGATGGAGAATTTGACATTTACGTACTGAGAATTTCTTCATAATTTATTGTTTGGTATTTTTATGACTTTCGTGTTTTATAGGTAAGCGTGGTGCGATCATATTTGTTTTGTTACGAAAGACATACAGAGGAAAATATCGCCAATCTAAACACACGTGTTTATTGCAAGGAATACATTTAAATAATCTTAGTAAACATTAAATTTTGTTCTTATACAAATTTGTTACAACTAACATTTAAGAGTTTCCTTCAGGCAACTATTTTATACGTAGTTTTCATATATATATATAATTTAATATATGTACAAATTATATATATATATATATATATATATACACTGAAGTATGTGTTTATCTAAATGTATGCTTGTGTGAATGTATGTGAGGAACGTGTAGCTTATATGTTACAAATGCTTAGGTCTACATTTAGAAAAAAATATATAAGAAAATTTGCCATTTGCCCAATTATTCAATTAAACAGTTGAATCGGTGTATTCTGTGTATGGTATAGGTACATGTAGCCCACGAGTTAACGTAGTATATAATATAAGTTCATTTTGTTTTAAATTCAACGTGTATTTAATTCGTAAAAACAGTTTTGAACAGTTTAAAAATAAGAAAAGTGTTTTCTTAATAGATAGTAACGTTCGTAAATCGTTTCAACGAGAATAATAAAACATAAAAACATCCATTACAGCCAAGCGTAGTTTTCCGTGCTTCGCAGAACTTGAAATATGAATGAGTTCTCAAAACTATTGTGTGCTTGGTCGCTAATAAAAACTAACAATGGATGTCTGGCCAAATATACGATGTATACAAAAGTTTTATTCGACTCCAAACATTTTAGGTTACTAGCCAAAATGCACCTAATTTTATTCTATAAAAAAATATCATAGAAAGAAAAAATAATGCATTAACCCTCAAAATTTAAATATATAAATATTTCTCAATATATAGAGTTCACCAGGCGTAATATCTTTGGATTGCGTAAAATATAAGAAAAATCAGATCATCAGCATTTCCTTATGACTTCTACAGATATTATAATGCTTGTATTTATATTTTTAGCTCGCCCTACGAAGTATCGCAGAAGCTAAAGGAAACGATCGTGTGTCTGTAGCCTTCTTGGATCAAAAAATTTCCCAAAAAGTGCTTGTCTCGTCGCCCTGATTCCAAAAATATATATATATATATATCTCATATACTTGGATGTTAGTGGTCGCTCATAAGACCAAATTTGTACTCTTCTGAAGGTACCGGACCGATTCACATTAAATTTGATACACAAATTATTTGGCATCCAATTTTAATCCGCTCACAGTTTAAATCCAATTGCCCGTATACTTCCAAGTTATAGGGACCAAAAATTTAGAGCTCCCCTTTAATACTGCCCTTATTTTTTTTTCATATTGTTAACTCAAGTGCACAAAATAATTTAATATTATTTTTGAATTTTAAAATATTCCCTAAAAATTCTTTAATTGAAATAATATACAAGAATTTGTCAGACTTTCTATATCTACACCATTTTTTTCAAATTGTTAACCAAAAGGCCATAATAATTAAAAACTGCTCTTCACATCGCATATATTACTTATAAGGCGAGCTGGACGCATAGGTGCGTTGTATCTAAGTTTGTTTTGTATAAAATAACCGAAATAGTAAAAAGGAATGAGTGGTCTGTTGCATTGACGGATTCAAAAATATGTTATTGTACAGTGTATTCGTTTTTGCCAATTATCTGTCAATGTTTTTGACAACAGTCTAAAGAACTATGATCGAGTAGCTTCGTAACTGATTGGGAAAATGTGTTGTTTTGACATTTTTCGGGTGTATCGAAAAATACGAAAATTAAACCCAATTCTGTATGATTTGAACAACAATTCTGATAATTCCGGCAACACTTTCATGTTCAATCTTGCAATATTTCTAGATATGTCATAGAATCTAATGTTTGTCAAACATATTGCAATATTTTACAAAACATTTCATACATAGTCAAAACAATATGAGAAAAGTGAATGCATTTTTGCTCTATATGAAATTTTAAATAATTTAATCAAAACAAAACTATGCATATATTTGCTCCGAACATTGTGCCACGTTAAATAAAATATTCGTTACGTTTGCAAATGTTCATTCGTTGTCTGGAACTTATGAGTTTCTTCGAATGAAACGCGATATTTGACAAACACGTCGAGCCACGAGAGAAACGACAGATACGAATACAGTGATGTCGTGTACAAAAGGTACAGACGCACATAATGTATGTTAATGAGTGGGCGTGCGTGAGAAATATCAAATCTAACCGCATATGAATAGATTATTAACATAGGCAAGCAAGCAAACATTACAAGGAATGTTTAGGTTTTGACGGGCGCAAAGTTGCGACATGTGACAACGAAACAATAGGGGTTCCCTAGAGCCATAGGCGGGATTCTGTCACTTCGACTCCCCTCTGACAGTTTTCTAATGTCCTAGATGATTTATGATCTAAGGATGCGTTAGATAAATATGTAATTTGATTATGTATATTTAAATTAATTCCGGTGCTGCGAGCTATAGATTTACCTTTCGTGGATCAACGTGTTTGCATTTTCTGAGGTTCTTGATAAACATATTCGTACAGGGGGACCCCAAAAACAAATTTATAGCTTTTCAAATTAATCATTCATCTTTTGATATCCGGTTGTTGCGATATCTTGATTAATATAACTACATTTGCCACTATTACAGTTATTTTGGTCGAGCAGATTATATGTCCAATATATCTCCAATATTTTGTTCAATTGCTAATACCGCTTTTCTTTTAAATTTTTTAATACATAGAAATAAACATTAGAAACTATAAAAGAAATAGGACAGGTGTTTAGCTCGCCGTACGAAGTACAGAAGAAGCATTTGGTCATGTATCTGTAATGTTCGCGGATCAAGAAATGTCGTCTGAAGGTTTTGGCACATTTGCTCGTTATGGATCTTTAAAACTTTGCCAAAGGTAGTAAAAATTATGATAACCGTAGAATGTATCATGTAAAGTTAACTTTGTTGATGATAACTGTGGGTATTATGATGGTTTCGTTGCGTTTGCCCGAAGAAGGACGAGCGATCATAATTTCTCGACGTCAGCAGCATAGTGATTAATTATCCCGGTGACTAGACGTGACCGAATTCCCCAAACATTTGTTTAACTACACAAATAGTGGGTAGCATAGCCGTCCGGAGCAATGCTGCGCAAATACAGCCTCCTCCTCCTGCTCCTGCTCCTCCTCATCGCAGTGGCGTTTATTAATCCAAACGTCTACGCCTGGCACATTAAGGTATGTCGCTTATTCCCTGACAGGATAACGAGATATTTGCGAACGATTTCGGACAAATATCTGCGCTGAAAGACCCATTGCACCACTACCCGAAAACCATCCGCCATCCCCGTAATTAATTCGAATGTTACTTGCCACTTTCGAAGGCACAAATATGTGTACACCTTTGTCCTTCTTTGATCCAGATAATTTATTAGGAGTATTTAGTATGGACTTCTTAATATACTTATGAAGTTTTGCATAATTTATTACTGTAATGACATATTTTATTACTAAAATTACTAAATTAGAAATTCTATTATAGTTAGCTAATTGTGTAAACTATTATAAATAATTCAGTGAAAAAATATATGTCTTCGAACAAGTAAAAAAATATTCCTGGCAGAAAAAGATATACTAAATTAGTAAAATAATTAAACCGTCAACGTCATTATGTTTCGCATGTTAAGGTAACTTATTTATCTGATTCCGTTAATACTAATAAATTAGCATTGCCGTCAAAAATATTATAGGTTAGCTGTAGCTTAGGAATTTAAGTTTGGGTGATGTAAACGACAATTAATTATTTATATAATTTGTAATATGGATTTAAGAATATAATGTTAAAATACAATATACAACAAAGATTTAAAAGTTTTCTTTGATATAAAACAGGTTCATGTAATCTCAAAGTTATGCGAAAACTATAAAACTTTTCGTTAACTTTGTTATATAAAATTCACGTTGTACTTAGTTTATAAGTCTATACTTATGCTGTACTGGATGAATTTCACATGAAGGTAAATTATTACAAGCACAGGTGCGCCAATGCCTTCAACTCGCCCAAGCCCGAAAAATATTATTCCAGTGTTAGAAATTCATAAAAATCATATTTATTCAGTATTACAAGCGTGCTCATGGTAATGTGCCCCTGGGAATGTGAGTAATAAGAATAAGACAAAGAGAAATAGTAGTTCTGGTAATGTTCGTTCATCGAGTAATAACAGTTTGGCAAACACACCACTCTCAACGGTTTGGTTTGGATAATGGTATAGAAAAATTTAATACAATGAATACGGCTCATGCACGTGTATATAAAACGAAAAAAGACAAACTACCACCCTGGTTTGCACGAAACGAAAAACAAACAGTTGATGATGATTTGCGCGTTTATATTTCGCGCTTCATTTCACGATTTTGCAATTCAAGTCGACATTATTTAATGGTGCAGAAATTGCGAGATTATATGGGTTTGATTTTTAATTCGGTTTTCATGCGTAATTTTTTAATCGAACAGTTTACTGTAACTTATCAATTGGTGACTTGAAAAAATTATTTACTGTAGCTGCAAATTGGTACATAGATATTTTTTTGGATTATACAAATTAGCAGCTACAATAGTAAAATTTCGCTATAAACAAGTTTAGGTCCAACGCACCTATATATCCAGCTCGATTTATAAGTATAATATATGCGATGCAAGCAGCGGTTTTTAATGTTCTTAATGTTATAGATATATAAAGTCTTACAATTTTTTTAGATTACTTTGGTAAAAATTAAAATTTTAGTGCTTATTTTATAATTCAAAATTATGATATTTATTAATTTCTTATAGCCTTTGAGTTAACAATATGAAATCTTATATTTCCCGAGTTATAGGGAAATATACGAGCGATTGGATTTAAACTGCGAGCGGACTCAAATGGGATGCCAAGTATCATATGTATCAAATTTGGTGTGAATCGCTCTGGCATCTTCAGAGTAGAGGGCATACATTTGGTTTTACGAGCGAGCGACGACTAACAACCAAGTATATAAGTTATATATATTTTTGGATTCAAGGCGACGAGACAAACACTTATTGTTAAAGAATTTTTTTGATCCGAGAATGCTACAGACACACGACGACCGAATACTTTAGCTTCATCGGTACTTTGTACGGCGAGCTAAAAATTTGCCTTATTGTAGATATTGTATGGTTCTAGGTTTCTGCTTTACAAAATTATTTATATAAATCTTAATAAGTCTGAAATCAATAAATATTAATCTTCACTAGACAGAGAACGAGATATAAACAAGATGAGCGCCATAATACCTGAATTTACAAATTCAAAATAGTTAATATTTCAAAACAAATATAATTTTAAATTCAATTCACCTAAAAATATTGCAATACTCCAACCTGACACATAGAATCAATTGAAAAAAAAAAACCAGTACGTTTCGCGAAGCAAAAAATATAGAAAAATTGTGTGTTGCGAAACAGATTCAATTAGTTAACAAATTAATGTCAAAGCATACGCACAAACGAAAATATAGATACAAAAATAAAAACAGTGCCAGCCCATTTTTCACAAATGAAATAAACTTGTCATTCGTGAAGGAACAAAAAGGAAAAAAAAAAGAAATGATTCAGCATCATATTTCCCAAAACTCATACGAACCAATTTACGACGGAATCACAAACGCGTACACAGTAATAGACATATGTGCATCAAACGCGTCAGGCATACCAAGTTAACGAACGAAAAATTCCTGCGCCGGAAACAATTCCACATGTTTCCTTTTTGTTCTTTCATCAATGGTACATTAACGCATACCTCATCATCATGGCACGCATCCAACGTACACACATACGATAAGTGTAATATTTAGAAAGTGATTCGCACGGTCGGTCGGTCGGTCGGTCGGTGTGTTATTATTCAAATCAAAGATCGTACATGTTTCATTTAGTTCTGAATCGCGTCGATATGATTTGTGATTATAGCATCAGTTTGCAGCACTTGTGATAATAACCGAAGTATAATATGCTGGCCATTTGCCAGCCCAATACTTTGATTCCATTTCACATTTCAGCCGCGTGTTACTCTATGCTTTTTCAGCGAGATTTTTGGTGTAATCAACTTAAATCCTTCAGTCTCTGATTTATCTGATAGGCAAATACAATTCTATAACTCACTTGCATTTGTAATCGAATATTATGAATGTATATATATTTATACTAGGTTAACCCGTGGGTACCATGTGCCCATATCATATACAGTATTCAGTCCAGTCATCACCGATTCGTCGGTCTAATTGAATAAATTGACAGGTGGTGAATTTTATTGTAATTTGTTTGTAAATGTAGACCTAATCATGATTATACTATATAATTTCCCTTACACGGTTTTTCCTTGTGAACACGCTTTTGTATTTTGTTTATTTTCTCTGTAAGTCATTTGTATTATATAAAATGAAAGATGTTATTATATTTGTTAATGGCATACAATATTAATATAATATATCAGATTGTACTATCAGCAAACTACACAACACACTAAATACACATGAAATCTTCAAATTATTATTTTAATAGATTATAATATTATTACTTTAGCATTTCATTTAGACGATTGTTTCGTTTTGGCTATTTATCAAAGTCACAGCATTTTTACTTTCTTTAACTTAGTAATAATTATCAAAAATATCTTAATCGAGATTTCAGCGCATATAAACGGTTTTACCTTCCCTGAATCGAATATGACTTTGCGGAATGACGTCTGTGTGTCTATGAACGCTCTGTAGCCAAAACTGTCGAACGTAATATTGAGAAACATCAAACTTAAGACTAGTATATGGTCTAGATGTGCACTTCATATTTTTGAAAAGAATATTCAAACTGAAAGTGCGCATGTTTACTCTATGTTATTTTTTGTTCTATCTCCAATATCACTGGAACGGCTGCACTTATGGCAAAATTAGATATGTTCATAATAAAAGATATTAATATTTCGTACAACTTTTATTTGAAAAGTATCTTCATAAAATGTACCAGTTACGAGAAAACTGCCACGAAAAATCTTAAGTATTTTATTTATGTTACCACATTTGTGAGATATTTTCTTTAAAGATATTATATTAACTATGCATGAAAAAAATTGACAGATAAACAAAATATAATATAAATAATGTATGTTATATTACACTGTTTAACACCAATAGATCAACTGAGAAGATGAATTTTCAAGAACCAACATGTTTCATATTGTAAAAACAATAAAATAATAAGTTAATTGGTACAATTTTAGGGTATTACTTTGAAATATTTATATTTTTGGACAGTTTATTGTTTGGAATATATATAGTTCTAATGAGAACTACGTAAATGAAAGTTCTACATCCAATTTTTTAAAAGTGATAAATGGCCATATGTTTGCTCAATCTATTAAAAAATATTATTTTAAAATATAAAATATATTAGTCCGCCAATATATTGTTTACAAATGTTTGGAATATCTCATGATTGTTTGACAGTTTTCTTGAGTAAATATAGAAAATTAATTATTCTTTCCTATAAGTCGAATTTTCTATATCTGTAATTTTTTGGTAATACTTTTAGGGTTCTGCTTGCTTATATTGACTGAAATAACAATATTCTTCGTTATGATTGGCAAAAAAGTTTGCCTTGTAAAGAAATTTGGTTTGAACAAGTAAATCTACCCTTATTGTTTCGGTAATAAAGCCATTAATTTTAAGTTTCTATGTGCATTTAAGCATACATATACATATAGTGAATACAATAGTAATGATACATGTGTGTACAGTTACAATCACACATATATATATATATATATATATATATATATATATATATATATATATATATATATATATATATATATATATTATGGTGTTGTAGTACAACGAACGGTTTAAATAAGATGTGCAACACACAACACACGACAAGCTGTGGTAAATGGAATTAAATGTAGCACGATTAAGTTGGCAGTGGTGCAGTGAGGAGCGAGTGCGATAGCGCCAGATATGAATTATTATCAATGTGTAGATTAGCGCACACGTGAGGCAACGCTGTATTGTGATACGGCCCTAGTGCAGAAAATTCATCCAGTTGTGTGTGAATTGTTCTGGAAACGTGCATACACAATTGCCATCCACACGAATCCCTCGACGCTCCACGCTAGCCACGCCACGCCACTCCACTCTGCGTCACGACGCTCAACTTAAACTCGCGGGATTCACTCTCGTGTCCGTACCGGCACCGGCAGGACCGTATTCACACACATTCTCAAATATGAATATATTAAATAGTATATACTAAGGAATAACAGGTAACAGTAACTTAACAATAACAAAATGAATTCTTGCTAAATTGGTTATCGTTTATACAGTATGCCCAGTTTTCCTGCAATCATCTTCATGGGAAAATTATGGTAATATGTGGCGGCAAAAATGAATTGCAAATTTTTATCAAATTGTTAAAAAATTAGCATTACACAAATACCGCAAACAAAACAGTTTATCTTGCCTAAATATATTTTTGGTTTAAATCTACATATAGATATATATTAATATTGGCCACGGGCAGCAAATTTACATAATTCTCTTAAAAATGTAGGCCTTACAAATTTGAAACCATAAAAATAAATGCGTTCGTTTAATCCGTGAGAAAATACAATAGATCGAGCGTATATATATATATATATATATATTTTTAGTTAATTTCTATCCTAGATGACCTCCATTGCGTCTTGGCAAGTATATAATCAAAATTGGCCTTCAGTTCTATTCGAATATTGTTTTTATATTGATAACTATCTATTTACTAAAACAAACATGTACTTATTACAATGTTCTCACTTATCATTCACATGTATTCAATTCTAGACGTATCGACGGTTACTGCTTGCATAATACATTTCGAAATTGAGCGTTTCTATATATAAAATTGTTATTTCTTTGAAATTGTACTTTTTCTTAACAAAGTTCGTGTACAAAATTTTATTAATCAATTTCGTTTCACTTGCTTTTCAACTATATTACTAAATATTTAATGAAAAAATAACAAGAGTGAACTTTTACTAAAGCATTTAATTGTGGAATCTACTGTAACAAACAAAATCTACTGTTAATCAACAAGCGTTGCCTTACTTTACATCTGAACTATATGCGTCGAGCGATATCCGTATACTCACCTGATGAATATGAAGATGATGCAAACTTCTTCGTGATACACACGGATACGGATGCGGTTAGAGTAAAAGACGAATTAATAAATTAATACTTTAATAATACATTAATAAAATGATAGTACGAATTAACAACACAACAGGCCAGAAGGGCTTACTAAATAAACTTATCAAATACAGTGATATAACCGCAACTTGAACTGAGACCCTGAATGACACACATCATCGGGGTTTTATACTCAGCTCTGACCCAAATCCATACCGCTGACTTTGCAAACAAATCCTGACCTAGCCACATTTACCTGAAAAATCAACCTACATTGGTGCTTGTCCATTTCGTAGTCAGTTGCAATACTTGTATTATATTGCCTAGTTCAGCAAATCTAAACTAGCTTAGTATGCAACTCGCTTGATTTGTTACACTATACTGAATGTTTTAAATTATATTAAAAATCGATATATTACTGATTTTTATACGAATTGTTTGTTCTAATATATTAATTCGAGCTTTAAATATATTTTCATGAAAAAGGATTGACAGATAAACAATATAGAAATAATTTATGTCATTTTGCACTGGCTAACACGAATAGATCGACTGCAAACGTGTTTGTAATGGTCAATGCAAATATATCTTGAAAAGCAATACGAATTCAAATTATATTTGAATATTTTTATAAGGTGAATTTTAAAGAATCAACAACTATGTTTCATATTGAAAAACAATATTTGTTTACGTAATAAAATAATACGCTAATTGGTACAGTTTGTTTGGAATATATATTTCTAAAGAAAACTACGTAAAAGTCGAGTGCGGGCCACGCTTTTTTTTATTTTTTTTGTAAATGTAAGCCCAATTATGGGTATACTATATAAATAAAGTATTTCCCTTACATGGTCTTCCTTATGGACACGTTCTTGTATCTTCGTTGTTTTCTCTGTCTATGAAAAGATACATTTTCACACAACTCGAAATGCAACAAACTGACGACGTTTTCACATTTCTTTATTTAAAATATATTATGTATTTGCCTTTAGAATTTGTATAAATGTCATACTTCTTGAAATATTTTATTTTCGTGGTAAATATATTTATATTAGCCACTAAAATACACTTCTATCAGTGTGTAATTGTTACGAACATACCTGTTTAATAGAATTTAATAATTTAATTTCTTTCTACCCGAGATTCTAATGATGAGTAAATTAAAATGTATATTGTATTTCAAAGTAAATTATATTTTGTAATCGGGAAGATTTGGAATGATTATTTTCATATATTATCCAATTTAGGATGTTTCTTTTTTTTTAAATTATTGAATCCGTGTGTAAAATTGCACAATAAGAACTCTGTATATTATGCTAAAATATATCGAAAATGTAGTTTGTAAATGATAACCTTAAATATATTCACATATTAACCATATATCTCTAATAAAGGCTCTAATGTCTCCTTGTATTATTCAATCAGTATATAAAGTTGTACAAAAGGAAAGTTTGATTGAACATTATGCTAAAATATAACGAAAATATTATTTGAAAATTGAACAAAGATGCTAGAAATTGTAAACGAGTGATTATCTTTGGGTAACAACCCGAAAAACATGGAACTACACGAAAACATAGTATCACTTGATGATGATGATGAAGAATAATAATGAAAGTAGGCCCTTCGTTCGAAAGGAGTTTTGTGTATAATCACTGGGCGGAAATGCAACAGTTTGTGCGAAGAAAACAAGCTCCATGCTCCGAATTGAGTAGAGCCCTTCAGCAACATCTTGGCACGTCTCAAATACAAATACAAAAAAAGCATGGTTATAGTTCAGACAACCGCGATGCATCTATCATCAATCAACGTTTCGAAAAGAGTTCTCCACCTCCTTCGAAACGACAGCGCCATGAATACATCTCAATCGATTTAAATAAACACAATGGGCGATTAGGAGCACACTCCATCACTGCATTGAATCGATCGATGGTTCGATGGTTCGTTCATGTTCATCTTCGCATGTGCTCCTGGAGCCGGGCCTGCTAAATTTTGCTGGATTCAATGTTAACTTTGTGTCGTCATATATATATAGATGTGAATGTTAAATGGCGCATGCTACACTGACTCCATATACTCGCTGCTGCTGCTACTGCCTTCGCGAAAGAACTACTACTAACTGTGTCTTCGGCCTCCAGTGGTACTCGACATGTTATATACGGCACATTATTCTCAAATAGTTCATGTTTAGCATGCTAATGCTATTCCAATTCTATATGCAAATTTAATATGTGTAGTTGAAATATTATAATTCTTATAATTATATTCATATCTTAATTTTGTCTTTGTTCGTTTAACCTGCACTAACTGTTCAGTTCATGATTTGTCTTAATTGTTCCATATATAATAAAGAACAAGATTCGGTACGTACAACGCACCTATGCGATCAGCTCGCCTTATAAATAATAAAATGCCCTTTTAATTAACAATTTGAAAAAATGTTATAAATATAAAAATCTTGCAATATTTTATAGATTATTTTGATAAAAAGAAATTTTTTCGAGCATCATTTAAAATTCAAAATTATAATATTTAATAATATTTTACGGCCTTTGGGTTAACAATATGAAAAAATCTTGTAGATATAAAATATCTTAGAATTTCTGGGTGTTCTAATTATTATTATAAGAACAGTATTAAGGGAGGCTCCATATTTTGCGGCCCTATAACTCGAGAAGTATACGGGCGCTTGAATTTAATTTGCCATCGGATTCAAATGGAATGCCAAATAATATGTGTAGCAAATTTGGTGTGCTTCGCTCCAGTACTTTCAGAGGAGTAAAGGGCGCAAATTTGGTCTTACGAGCGAGCGTATCCAAGGATAGATTATAAACTGAGGCTTCCTCGGAGGTTTATATATTTTGTTGTTTATACATGATTAAAAAAAAAAACCTCGACTATCTCAAGCATCGTTTTCACTATATTCATTATATAATTGTCATAAAACAAAATCAATATGTATGGTAAATAGGAAAAGCGTAAATGAAACGTGGATGTTTTGAAAGCCGAATATTCAGTTAAAAAAATGTGAGGTGACCTACACTAGCCTTTCTTATATGTAGTTTTCACTAGGTTATACATATATATGATATATATTGGAAATAGGACGAAAATTGCATAGAGTAAACATACACTTCTGGTTTGAATATTCATTTCAATGGTTCATGTATGGCATTTTTGGTAAATAAATTATTTATTATAATTATTATAGAAGATGCACATCTAGACTATATACAAGTCTTAAGTTTGAAATTTCACAATTTTAGGTTTTACAATTTTTGGCTAACAGACAGACAGACACACATACATAGATACATACATACACACATACACAGAGTCATTTCGAAAATAGTCACATTAGATTCAGGGAGGGTGACAACGTGTATATTCGTTGATATCTTGAGTTCATTCATTACTGTGTATAAAATAATAAAAATCGTATAACTTTGAAATTAAAATGAATTTCCGCCAACAAAAAGAATTAAGTAATTTGATTTTTCATATAAAATAAATAATAATAATCATTATTGTCGTTCATTGCAAGAGCGAGTTTCAGCTAAGGCTTATCTTCTACCTAACCCGTACAAAACAAACATACTCAGTGAACACACATAGTCGAGTCAAGGCCACTCCTGTTTCTAGTTAACCCAGTAGAGGGAACACAATTTAAGATAACCATTTGGAGCGTTAAATTTAATATTTATATATTTTTGTAGTGCACTATAGAATTTTATATTTTCACAATTAAAGAAACTAAATGTATCGTACGTTTTTAAAAAGATACTTCATGGAATGCATTAAACAAGTCGAATAACGCACGTGGTCGATAATTTTACCCATTTTCCAACATTATTTTAATGTTGTTCGGGCAAGAAGTAAAATGTAACTTTATTATAGAAGCTTGCATAATAGATGAGTTTTAAAACGTGGTCAGGTAGGTAAGCGGCAGCGTACCTCATGAATTCACCACTTTCCTCATAAAATATGAAAGCATCATAAACGTGGAACTAGCGAAGGGCCCCAATATACATTAATACATTAAAAATTAAGTGTATGGCCACCAGTGAATGATGTCATCCATTCTAGTTGGCCGCACCACTATCATGGACACAGAGAAATGAGTTGCAATTTGGCGAGACTCAGCGCCACGCCACGCCGCGCCGCCTGCTGGGTACCACTGGTTTGCCGCGAGACCAGTTTGCGCAGCACCCAGCACCCACGCTCCTGGTTCTGCCCAGTGAAAAGTGATAACATTTATGATGTATGGTGGAACCATTACACAGAACAACACAACACAGCGGCCGCGATTCGCGTTTAAATGAACTCACTTTTAAACGCAAATTGAATTTCGCCCATCCTGCGAACCGCAAAAATCTACTGTGCGTGTATATTTTTGTTTATTACGCACCACCCATAAGCGTAGTGTTTCGGATATTATGAGGGACATTCAGAATAGGCACAAAATTGACCTATTATAACAACGAACGGGGACCTCATAATAATAATAATAAACATTACATTTTGAATGCCTGTTCTTTTTGCTACTATCCCAAATTAGAATATATTATGTTATATCTATTATGTACCATTTAGGCAGTGTTTGTTATATATTTCCATAAAGAAGCTTAGGCACAACGCACCTATGCGTCCAGCTAGCCTTATAAGTAATATATTCGATGCGAGCAATAATTGCTTTTAATCATTATGGTATTTGGGTTGAAAATTTGAAAAATTATTATAGATATAAAAAGTTTTACAATTTTTTGTAGATTATATTGATATATTTTAAATAAATTTAGGGTATACTTTAAATAATTCTTCATGGCCTTTGAGTTACGAATATGATTTATTTTTTTTCTAGATATAAAATGTTTTAGAATTTATAGATGATTTAATTATTTATCTAAAGCAATTATTTAAATCTTAGGGCTCAATAACTCCGGAAGTATATGGGTGATTGGATTTAAACTGCGAGCGGTTTCAAATGAGATGTCAAATAATTTGTTTATCAATTATAGTGTGAATCGCTTTGGTACCTTCAGAGGAGTAGAGGGAACAAATTTGGTCTTACGAGCGAGCGACGACTAACAACCAAGTACATAAGTTATTTATATATTTGAATTTAGGGTGACGAGACAAACACTTTTTGTTAAGAACATTATTAAATTCGAAAATGCTACAGACACACAATCGATTGATTTAGCTCTTCCGTACTTCGAACGGCGATTATGATACATCATATATATATTTATTAAATTGAAGCGCGTTTTTAACAATTGTCATAATTAAAATAATAATACTAATTATCATTATTATTCAACAGGACATATGGTCACAATTACAGAATAATATTATATAAATAATTACAATTAATACAACTAATATAAGTACAACAATAATTATAAACACATAATATTCGAACACTTTGATTACATAATATCAATCATTCTCTTGTTTCTGTAATACACGAACGAGAATAAGAAAATATTGTAATCATGATAAATGCCGAATTCGCGATTTTAACAGAAATACAAGTTTTGACCATCACTGAATTAAATTGGACTATTCACGATATGACGTCTGTCCTTATGTTATATCCTATATCTTATTAATTCATTCTTCCTGTTTAAATATCATTTGAATTAATATTATTTTAACTTTACATATGGAATTTAAAACTCTATTTGAACATTTTTGTTAAAATGAAAGAATATTTATAATTATTTCATACAATTTTTTCTTTTGCGATTTTGAAATAGTAAGTGAAACATAGTTATTCTTCCTATAGTAAAAGTGCTGTGATCTAAAATAAAGTGTTTGGTGTACGTACGCCCATGTAAAGAATGCATTGTGGATGCGGCTGTTTTTCCAGTGTTATGCCCTGATTAAAAAATGGCGATGATATATGAGCGCTGTGAGTGTAGTGTGTATTATAGGTTATGGATGCAATGGGTCTTCAATATAGCACGCGAATGAACATGGGACGTGTATGTGATTAAATTCGTGTCACACGTGAGATTACCGAACGGAATTTACTGCTTGTTTTTACCAATTTTACATTTTTTTATTTCCTATTTGCTTAATCGTTTTTCGAGAATTTTGACCGGACACAGCATGCAAATGAATATGAATTTACACGACTTCACCAAACAATGGCAGGTTAGCTTTTGCCAGAAATTTCATTTATGCGAAATTACGATGTCATAAATTCGAATCTCTAATATAAAAAACTGGGGTGACCTTTACTCGACTTTCTTACACTTCCTCTATCTATTTATTATTGCTTAATTTTGTTTTAAGGACTTGTTAGATTGTCGAGAAACAATATCAATATGTGTGGTAACTAGCAAAACGTAATTTTAACATACCTATTTTTAAGCATGATTTTCAAGGAAATGGTTCATTTAACGGAAAAACTTTTTAAATCAAAGTTGTTGGAAATTTTAATATCATCAACTTTTGTAATAACCACTTTTTCTCTAACTCATGCCATTTTCGAAATATTTAAGAAATAGCAAAAGTAAACTTATTGGTTAAAATTTTTTAATGATGTATTGAAGATATGTCCTTAGTTGCATGCATAAACAATTTTAATGACAGTGTAATAATTTATTGGATATGATAGTAATTTAGGTGGAAGATAATCTAGTGACATTTAGTAAATGATGGCGCAGTGTATTTTTGGTGTGAGTGTACCCAAAAAGCTTTACAAGACGCGGCCGATCTTTCGTTTATGCAAAAGCCACAAATCATAAAATCATTTAACGAGCAGACACTCAATTATCCCTTCTAAATGAACACTTAAAATGGCTGTTTCAATGTAAATCAATGGCGAATTATACGATCTTCGTTCGCTATGGACGTTTTAAAATTCATTGTGCGTACATTATTTCCTTTTGTTTATGTTATTATATGTTGTTTGTTGCACGTGAGAAATTTATGTTTAAAATGCCATTATTCTTGCGCGAATATACAAAATACAACGTTTAATTATAAATACGAAACAGCGTCAGAGGCTCGTTTATTACATTCTTCAGTTTACCTTTGTCCCGTATCATATACCAAATACATTCTTCAACAATCCTTTCTAGCTAGAACGCAGGCTAAAATATGTTCTATTTTAAAAAGCAATTGTATTTTAACAGTGTACCAAAATACGTAGAGTAATAAAGTATATTTTTCGGACACATATTGATATATTGCACTGCAGAGGATTAACTGGTATATATGCTACTCATATTTTTTGCGCCTAAGTGAAGGCTCGTAAAATGATATGTAAGGTAGATAGTTTTACATTTTTTGTTGTTGTGGCTGTCGGTTGGGTTCGTAAGAGCAACATAAATGCATATAGCATCGCATATATATATATAAGTTGAACTATATGCATATAATATGTGAATGTATATTTAAACTGGGTGGGCAAAGTCGTAAGCACCAGAATAGAGACTTCACTGTTTTTTATCGTAATTTTATGCGTAATAACTTATGATTTACTTTCTGCCTTAAGTCACTTGCAACACAAAAACACGTTACACTAAACATACCAACAACATGTTTTTACAAAATAACTACAAATGTCAATCATAAATTGGTATTTATATTATATTATGCATTCCTCCACCCCGTATACATATAACATACCACTAAATATCACGTGTGTTATTTATAACTCACATATTCTAAATTATAATTCAATTATTATTATGAAACAAAATTAAATCAAACTTCGTTCCACAAATGGCCAAATTAAATTGAAGACAAAACCTATTAATTCATTTGTCTATGATGCACCAAATAATCCATGGGCTTATCACTAAGTAAATAATGAAAATTTGTATTTTAAAACTTAGAAATCTATAAATCTTCAAAAAATTTCTAGAAATGCTCATAGATTTCTAAAAAATGTCTATAAACATTTTTGAAAAGCTATAGAACTGTTCGGAAATATGTAAAAATCTCTAGAAATGTTAGACATTTTTAGAAAATTCTGTAGAAATGTTCGAATCTCCATAAATTTATCTATCTAGAAATTCTAAGAACACTGTAAAAGTCTTTGTAAATCTCTATATATCATCGGAAATCCCTAGAAATTTAGAAGATTCTTGAGAATTGTTTGGAAATTTTTAGAAATCACTAAGAATCTGTATAAATATTCGAAAAACACTAAATGCAAAAATGAATAGAAATGTTTGAAAATACCTAGAAATCACAGCATCTTTGAAGAAATGTTATGGAATTTACAAAAATTCCAAAAGTCCTGTTAAAATGTTCGAAACATATTTAAACAACATCGAGAAATACTCAACACTCTGAAAATATGTAAAATTCTCTAGAAATGCTTGGACATTTTTAGAAACCACTAAAAGTCTGTATAAATGTTCGAAAATCTCAAAATCTCAAAATATCTTCGAAAATCTCTAGAACTTATCATTTAACCCTCAAAACTTTCTAGAAATGTTCGGAAATCCCTAAAACTCGAAACGAATAATGAGAAAGAGATAATTCAAACTGAGAACCTTTGGAAACGATTCAAATAGTTTGAATACTAATTCATTATTTAAGAAGTAATAATATGTAATGATTGACAAAGTGCACATGTGTGCCTATGCCAAGAAGATTGTTTCCAAACATGTTTACAGCCACTGTAAATTTAATAGTAAAATATATATATAGTTTCCGTTGGAAGTTTACATTGAAATGAAATAAAGTAGAAAATTAAGTTATACAAAATTTCATGATTTATGTCCAATAAATGGATTTGTGTCTGCTATAATATAAGGAAATAAAATTTGATTTGCTATGCTTCTGTTTCAGACAAATACGATCATAAAATGAATTTTATGTGACGTACACATATGTATATTGCATTTCGAAATATACACTTATGTCCAGCATAGGACAAGTTTTATGTTTGAAGTGCTCTTTTATCAAAATTATTAAAGCATATCTTGACTTTCTCATACTTAGTTTTAACTATATATATATGTACAGCTATATTATATTTTTATAGGTATTTTCCAATCTCGTAAATAAATATATGATCTAAATAATTATTGTAAATATTTGTATTTGTAAATAAATCATATGAATTCGTAGAGCGTAAGAACTGTGGGTAAATACTATTAATAATAGCAGTTAAGAAACTATATATTTATTCTTAGGCCAACGTAAATCTGTCGGCGTTTCCTCAAAATTTCAACGCACTCGTTACACTGAAACCGTTTCATAGCATTTCGGCGCTGATAACTTAATGAATGAATTTCCTACAAGACTCCAAGCAAATAACAATAAACAACAATCTTACAGCCATATTATCAAAGCCAGGTAATAAATAACGCTTATCATCAGCCAGTGTATTGTCCGTCAACAATATATTAAATTAAATGTAGAAAAAAGGTTACAAAAATCGGGGACACCGTGAGACGGTAGTCGTATGTTTGTGAACAATTGAACAATGCATAATAGAGTGTGTGTGTTCATTGGGTGATTTTTGTTGAATTATCATTCATTGAATTGCTGTCTATTAGTTGGCATCGAGACAGTGATTCGAGTGACCTCTAACCTAACATTTATTTGAATGGCTCGTGTATTTTTGTGGTTCTCATACAATATTGCCATTTGCGTGTGATATCAACACAATGGGACACTTTCTGTAGAGGTGGCATATGTTTGTCAATAGCTCGCTATTAATTGGTTAAATGCTAATGAAAAAAAGAAAAAAAATTAAAACTTACAAGCAACTTCGATGGTGGCGGATTGGCTCTTGATCTGCCCGCGGCCGCTCCACGCGTAGCATTCGCACTTGAACTTGTCCTTGCCGAAGAACTCTTCCACCATGTTCCGGGTGACGTTGCACTCGGCGTCCACGATGCGAATGCCCGACTGCGGGTCCACGAATTCCGACTGAAAGGACTGTATGTTTTTCGCGCCGTTGCATTTGAAATAAATCTGCAGCGAGTTGGCAGCGCGACAGTGTAACGTTGCCGGTTTGTTCTTTATGACGAACACATCCGCTGGCTCGATTAAAAATATCGGCAGCGAGTCTGTGTTTGATAGTAATGTATCGTCGGATTCCGGCGTGGGTTTCGTTGGTGCTGTATCATCCAGCAGAGGCCCATCTGAAACCAAAAAAAAAAAAATATATATAAATGGGTTAATCAATATATTTTCTAGTGCAGGCAACACATCCTTAATAATAATAATATTGACTACAGACACGAAGGGTATTAGGTTCATTATAATTTAACTAGCTAGTCTACTTGAAGGATCATATCACAGGGTTGTGGACGCTCATGTTACAACAGGATATCATTATTGATTTAATATTATACATACAGTATCAAAATTTGTATCCCAATACTTTTATAAGAATCTAGTTCTAGTGATATTTAAGAAAGAACAAAAAATAAGATCATTTAAGGTTCTCCGTAGCAGTTTTCTCGTAACTGGTACATTTTTTGAAGAATTCTTTCAAACAATAGTTGTGCGAAATATTAAAATATTTCATTATGAATATAACTATTTTTGTCATAAGTGCAACCGTTCTAGTGATATTTGAAAAAGTACAAAAAATAAGAACATTTAAGATTTTCCGTAGCAGTTTTCTCGTAACTCGTACATGTTTCGAAAAAACTTTTCAAACAAAAGTTTGTGCGAAATATTCATATCTAACATTATGAATACAACTATTTTGTCATAAGTGAAGCCGTTCTAGTGATATTTCATAAAGAACAAAAAATAAGAACATTTGAGATTTTTCGTAGCAGTATTCTCGTAACTGGTACATGTTTTAAAGATTTTTTTCAAGCAATAGTTGTGCGAAATATTAATATCTTTCATTATGAATATTACTATTTTTGTTATAAGTGCAGCCGTTCTAGTGCTATTGGACAAAGGACAAATAAACATACACTTCCGGTTTGAATATTATATTGAATTCTGTGTTGTTATTATTATTATTTAATATATTTAATTAGTGTTAATTTTTCTTTCTAAATTTAGCTGGGAGAGTTTAGAGGTAGTATTTGTGTTTAAATGTATATAATTCACGTTTTAATTATATGGTTAGGTAAATGTTTGAAGTCAGCAAAATGGCTATGATTGTTTATGTAATTAAAAGCGAAGGTAAATTATGCCATAGGCAATTGTACATATAACCTTTTTGTAATAATTAGTAGGTATGAAATAAAAATTAATTTAATTCTTTGACTGATAATGTTACAAAAACAATTACATTCACATTTGTTGTAAAGCCTTTGCGTCATCATGACGATAATTAACAATATGCAGCAGGTTTTGATTAATGACCGATGCATTAGAAAGGAGTTTGTTATTAATCAGTTTAATTAGATATACCGTATGTGAGAAAGATACCGAAATATAAATATATTATTATTTATTTGATATATAGTGTTCCTTCATTTTTACTTTCTTATACGCAGTAATTAATCTTGTAATGATGAACAATTTTAAACTCGGAAATACTCGATTTGCAATAATAAATACGAATTATTTACGAACAGTTATAAAACGAAACAAATTTCAAACAGATTGTTTCGAAAAAATGTAATTTTCTTAATAATAAGAATCTGTGAATGCTAAGTGTCGTTCATTACCCTAAACGTCTTTAATTACTCGACATTAAGGGTCCAAAAGAATGAAAAAGAAAAAGATTACAACATCTGTTCCAAATTGCCAAATTAATAACGCTCCAAATAATTCCATAATACAAATTGCCTTGAAATGTGCTTCGAGAGCGAGATAGCTATTGTGAGTGGTAATAAGAAGAAATAGAATAAGAAGATGGTATATACGCGCGAATCGATGAGGAATGAATAAATTTTCCGCGCAACGAGCACACTTCAGTTCGAATTTGTACCTCTGTACGCGAGCGGGCCATCATTTTCCCCTCATTATTATTTCCCTTCTTCATTGGCACGTGCCAATATAAATAATGCGCCAAAGAAGAATGCGAAGATATTTAAAAGTTCAATCGGCTGGGACTGAAACTTTTTAAGAACAGTTTAAATGCATTAGATATTTTCATTGAGTCAATATTTATTTTCAATTTGAAATACAAGTCCTCGTTGCCACCCTCGCCCAAAGGAAATGAAAACTTTCCGCTGCACACAATGCAAACAAACTTTATCTTTCTTTTTTAAGGTAGGCGGGCGGAGGGTGGGGGGGGGCAAGGGGCACATTTGCAGCTGACACCGTGTACACACTTACAGCCTTTGAGCATCCCTTACTGATTTATATTTCTTTTAATGCAAAACACTTTTCAAGAAATACCCAGCTACAAGAATCGATGAAATCTTCGACACGGTTTTCACATCATGTTGGTTATCTTAGATGGAAGGCCACAAATAAAGATTGACGACGCATCCAAAATGACATTGACACACGTTTTGCTGGAATTCAAAGAGTTCCGGAAGAATCATTTTTGTAAGCTAAAGCTGTATTCACAGCGAACCACTTAGTAATTAAGATTAGAAAGTATAATTAATAATCCAAAATGTATTATCAAAACTACAAAATGAATAATTAATTTTTTTCCTATGAATGCTAGCATTGCTTGTTACAAGCTTAAATACTAATTGTTTCGTTGTGAATACACCTTAAGTCTATAACTATACAAAATGTTTAGGAGGACGAATGTCTATTTTGATAATAGATAATTAATAATATATATTTTTAAATGAAGATATTATAAAATTATTCAATATAATTATTAGTCTTTCATCATATTTCACATATTTCATACAGCATTCGAAGTAGGTAACAATTTAATACATAAGATGTTCATGATAAAAAGGTTCAATTGGACTTAGATACTGTTTTAAACTTGCTAAATATTTCATTAAATTATTTGGGAATTGTAAATTGGAGCAATGCATTTGGAAATTATGTTTATAGCATTTTCACTGCAAATTTAAACGCTATAAACATTGATTTCTAAATGTAAATGCATTCCTTTAATATATAAATCCCAAATAATTTGTTGATTGTAAAAAAAAAAATCTTTGTACAATTAATAGATATTACTTATTTTAAAATGATTATATTTCACCAGGTATAGCTAGGTGAGCTGGATAAATCTACATATGAATTCTCAAGTTATATCAAAAAACTTTCGCACAATCAAATCATTTTCCGCTTATTCAATATATATCCAAATTTTTCTGAATAAGAAATAAGTGTAATTAGTAATATACTATAAAATTAAGGGGCGTTACTTGTGTGCAACCAATATACGTTATATAACGAATTTTGTATGCTCCAGAATAAATTAGATCGCGTCAGTCACGTCGGTTATGAGAAAAATGTTGTGTTAATATACTGGATTCTCTTATTTTGTCCAAATTAGACAATTTTAACTCAAATATGGTCTTAAATGGAAGTAATTTAAACGGTGACGTATCACCAGAAATATATATATTTAAAGATTAATACACGAAACAATAGAATTTGTAATAACAGTATAAAATATTAATAATTTAAAAGAAATATTTCAATAACAGACACGACCCCTTGTAGTTGTAAGTCACAACTTCTGTAGGGTATTAGTTAAAATTCGTAAAATGGAATATTGGGAGAACTTATTATCGCATAGATATCTCAGCAAGCCTTAATGAAACTATTCTTTGAAATGAAGTGTATGAAAAGTAAGAATGGATGAAGTAAACCCTTGAAAATAATCTGATGAATTGGGGCAGGCCTATTGGGCAAAAAACGAAAGCAATGGTTTTGTGATTGTATCCCCTGGGTGATCCGATAAGTAGAAAGAACTCAATACACCAACGGAACAATTCGAAAAGAATTGGCCAGTTGGCAATGTGTATCGAAGGCGGCGGTGGCGGCGATTGCCGTAAACAACCGTAGGGTAGACAGGAAAATGTAGTGGTAAAGATTGTCGATCTTCGGTGCGGTAGCTGGCTGGCTCGCGCGATCAACTACCGACACACTCGTCGAACAAAAGCGCAGCGGGCCTGCGCTCACCTGTTCCACCAGCAACTAGCCCCTCTAGCGGCCATCAACATAAACAAGTTTATAGGCACACTGACTTATTCACAAACGTTCAAGTTGTTAGCTAGCTGGCCGGCTAGCTAGCTATCCGCTAAGCGATCTCATAAAATAAATTAAGGTAATTAAGAGAATCATGTCACTAGATTCCACTTTAATGAGATAGTCTGCCATGTGCGTTTTACACCGATCAGGGGTTCGAACCCAGGACGAGTGAACAGGACGACTGGCTGTAACTAGAATGCACCCCCTGTCGGCCACACATTAAACTGTATTCTCCGGCACCGAAGACGATATTAATTATTATATTCAATGGTCCAGGTGTGACGACTGATGGGCCGGTGCGCTGCTGCGGCTTGTCTAATTGTTAAAGTTTACGTTGCCTTTCAATTAAAACTACCAAGGAATCGTTACCATATTTAAGTTACAGTTAATTGTTATTTATTGTTGTGCGGCGAATGTAACTGATCGATGCAGGATGCTTGCTTTCAATGAGTGTGTGATGACCCTGGAAGCTAAAAGCACTAAACTCGATCGTCAAATCTCATATTTTTCTTCATCTTATTTCAATATAATATAATTATTCTTTTCTATTATCTTAAACGTATCGGAAATAATGTATATCTGGAGATGGCAGCATTTAGTAATATCTTCCAAAATGCATACAAAAATTCCTAATCGTAAATCTTGATTGTTAATTTCAAAGCTTGTAGTAGACTGAGCATTGCAGAATTATCTGAATTTATCAACAATCTCCAACAATATGAAAATGATACTTAGATTAAAATATCTGGAGTGGCGTGCACTCGACTATCTTCTCCGTTTAATCAAGGGATATTAATTAATACTTTCAGATATATTTATATTGTTTTATTATAAAAGACAATTCAGATATTCCGGTAAAACTCACAAAATATTGTTACAATTTTGTTTTAAACGTATCCACGAATACAACAATTTAAAAAATGTATTTACCTCGTAGTACAGAATGTACAAGAGAGCTGTAGTGATTGGTTGTATGTCTGTAACATGCTTGGATCAAAAAAATACCTTATCAAAAAATTCTGCTCTCGTCCCCATTAAATTAGAATGTGAAATATATATATATATATATATATATATATATATATATATATATATATATATATATATATATAAGTTTTGTAAGTCCGAAAGCTACAATAAAATATATAAAAATATTAATTTAAAGAATATTTGGACCAGAAAAGTATATTGTATGTAACGTCATTTTATTGCAATTGAAACAATTGCTAATCTCTGTTTATTAAATGTCAATAAAAGGATTTCTCATCTGTACTTTTGCAAAAGTATAAATAGAGATTCGTCTAAATTTATAGAAATAGTAAATAATTTAATTGCCATAACCAGTATTTGAAATACGTTATATCTTTGAAATTTGTGGATACAGGACCCCTATTCTGTAGCAAATAGCCACAGTTGTTATGCAACAACAGTTGCTATTTTTAGGTTGCCATCTAGCGGTTTGTTTACGGAACAGAGCTATATGACGTCATTGTTTTTGATATTCTGCATCAACAGTGGTCGAGGTGTTGCTGCATGCATCAACCATGGTCGAGGTGTTGATGCATTGGTGTGGTATTGCTATTTTGAATATTTTTGTCTCATTTCTTCGCGGTTTTCTTGATGCATAGTTTGTGGTTAGTTGTTGTTATACGTCATCAACTGCAGCAACATCAACTTGCATCAACAGTTGTTATATTGCAGAATAGGGGTGCTAGAATCAATTGGTGTTACTACGTATCCTAGACCTAAGAAAGTTGTTGAAACAAAATAACTTTATGATAATTTAGCTAATGTAAGCAACATTTGCTAGGGAAGACCTTCCACATATAATCCAGGGATATTTGCGTATGTATATAATATATATATATATATATATATATATATATATATATATATATATATATATATATATATATATATATATATATATATATAGATCCTATAAATACATTAGGGTTAATGGTATTAAAGTTGAGTGGAAGTCATCAGTAATCCCAAATGCCCAAATGTACTGGCGACTGACCCAATTCTCAAAAGGCATAATATAATCATTCTCGCGTATGACATGTGTTGCTGTACGAAATAGTGATCGTAGTAGTAGGTGCATGTCAGTAGTTGTTTACAATCCGGCAGTGAAAACTATCGGCCAAGTATAGGCGGGCCTCAACAGACGTTCCTCCGAAGTTTACCTAATGGAAAAGCGATGTAACCGTGATTCCCTATGGAGTGTATTTCTCCGTACAACCGTTATACATACATTAGCCAAACGTATACTCTACTCTACTAGTGCGAAGCACGTCCATTTTTCAGAATTCCAAATCGTAAAAATATCTGTGATACAAATATGTTTTCTCTACGGCTTTTCTTTTTAAAATCGACGACACACCAACGCACAAACATGGTATACCAGCAGCACACACTTGGCTACATCAACACATTTACGGGAATACTTGTTGAAGCCATGTCTGTCTACTTTGAGTTAGGTTCCTACATGCTGAAATTATTGATATATTATGAATAATATATCAATAATTTCAGCATGTTTACTCTATGCATTTGTCATTTCTGCAATGTCACTAGAACGGTTGCACTTATGGCAAAAATATTTTGGCTCATATTGAAAGATATTCATATTTCGCCCAAATTTTGTTCGAAAAGGTTCTTCTTCTATAATATATATTGTAATTGTTTCGGATATAAAATTATGGTATGCATTTGTGGTGTCTTAGAATGAATAGAATATTATTAAACTTGCGTCATATTGGATGGAGAAATAAGATGCAAAACCTAAAATATGGCAGATAATTTTAATGAATTTGTAACTTGTTAAATTCTTACTCGACAAAGTTTTTAATTTATATATTTTTGCTGTAGAACGCTTTTTCACATACAAAGGAACACATACAAGCACACAGATATACACTGTAAATAATTGCTGTAAATTTACATTACGTCCTCTGTAAAATTACAAATACCGAATTTAGCAAATATACTTGAATTTTAATGTAATTTGACTATATTTCTGTATAATTACAGTATTTGTCACTATCTATTTTTATACAGTGTACATACATACGTACATACACATGTACCTACATTCCCACAATTGAAGCGCATATGGGAAAACTTTAAAAATATTTGATTATATTATTTTAATTTATAACAATTATATATAATTTCGCTTAATTGTGTTATAAATTGATGTAATTAAATTACTATGAAGCAATTATCAATATTTGTGGTCACTAGGGAAACGTAAATGACTATTTTCAAAGGCGATTTTTTCGAAAATAGTCAATATCTTCGAAATAACTTTCAAATAAATGTAAATATCTTTAATTTTGTTATGATTCACATTTTCTTTAACTCGTATTGTTTTGGAGTTGTATAAATAACGGCACGAGTAAACAAGCACTTCTGGCTCAAATATCCTTATCAAAAATAGCAAGTATTTTCTCTGGGTATATACAAATATTGAATTAAAAATATTATAGTTTTATGTTCAACAATTTTGGCAGTAGAGCGTTCACACACACACACAGATATACAAAATTTCAATAATAGTTAGATAAGATTCAGGTATGGTGTATTTCCGTTTAAATCTCGTGATTCCTAGCATATATTAGTAGTCGAAGTAGTAAAAACTTTATTAACCACGAATGATTTAACAAGAAAGTAATAATAAACAATGACAATAAATTGAAATAGTTGGCCATTCCTGCATAATAGTAAATGTGTAAGCAGTGCACGTTGGGATTTTTAATGAAACAGGAAATCGTGGCGCGGAAGTACGATAGACTAAAGATAGAAACGGATCAGGTAATACGTCGCAGAAATAAGAACAGAGGTGTTCCGTTGCGGTCGCAGTTAAACAACAGATGAGTCTATCCATATTCTATCCGTGAATATTAAACAGCAGCAGCAGCAGCAGCCAGTTTCCCCCTTTCTAACTTACGAGGATTAGCTGTCTCTGTCTGTCCCACTGTTTATTCAGAGCTACCACCAGGCGGCAGGCAGGCAGGCAGTATATACCAGCTCGTCTTGAGAACTGAACTACCGCACTATAATAGAGTAGCATGCTATTATTATTGTTTCCATGGTTTCGTTGCTTAATATATTCCGGTGGTACTGTTGTTACAATTATCATTGTGCATTACAAATTCAACAAAAAATAATGACCGTTTTACATACATTTACATTTTGAATATGTAAAGCCACGCGGTTTACATGGAAACTTGAGCATTCTCTGCGCCCGATTCCTTTTTTTATTTTTTAAGGCGACTTCTAATTCTTTATTTGGTTTCTACGTTCTTTGCTCTACTGATTTCCATAAAAATGTTAGTATATACACATACAAACACAACTAACAAATGAATCTTTCTTTTTTGTTTAGTGTGTCGTTTGTGAAATGAATTATTTATTTTAATTTTATGTTTGCGTGTATTTCAAACATTATATATATGCTCAAAACTATGTTACAACTGTTTATTTTCTTCACATTCTTTACATATTTAAATACATATTTTCTTGTTTAGTTTCTAAACATAAATCATTAAGGAACTACTGTTATTGCCGTCGTAAATTAAATTCAAATAAAAATATATAATTAGAAAGAAATTTATTTCGACTTATGTAACATCAAAGACAATTTTTTTGTTGGTGCATTGAGTCCTATTTTTATCGTAAAATATATTTTTAAATCTCACATTTAGATTTCTTTTTCTAAATTAATAATATGTCAGTTATGAACCCATAAATAGGACAATTTTATATCTCTATTGATTTTACACTATACGTAAAAGAAAGTAGAGTGCAGGCCTCTCCACATTTTTAATAAATGGCAACATTAAATATAAAATATATTTCGATGCCGGTAACAAATGATCCAAGTAGCATGAAAGCTGCTAATGAGCTTAAGCACGAAGGATTTAGAAGGAGAAGTGAATAAATGAGTGGTACAAGGAGAATAAGTATCAGTAAAAGCTGCAAAACATGTTTAAAATAAATACACGTTTTTATAATTCGTGTAAATATAGTGGGTAATCCGCAGTTCTGGAATGGTTATAGTACTGGTTATTCAAACACTTGTTGTCAGTGTATCTATTTAGCAGTAGACAAGATGATAAAATGGCTGAAGCAGACATGGAAGCAATAATAAACTTTTTTGAAGCTGATCATTTTTTCTAGCAGTAAAAAGCATTTGTGTCACACTGTATAGTAATGCCAGTTATTTTACATGCAAACAAGTTTTAGATTTCGATCTGCAATACATTGGCTATATATCAGTAGTAATACACACACACACACACACACAGAGTACAACGTTTGGAATTGCAATTTACTGCGCGTACGGACAACAAAAAGTGCACACCTCGTTTAACCGATAAGGAAATGTCATTGCAAAAATTAGGAGTGACGCCGCAGCCTACGTTTTTTGTTCAACTATATGCGAAATGCACGAATTGAATTTTGCGTGTAGTATATCTGGAAATGTTCATAAATCGGACGATGTTTTCAATTTTGTTCATGCACCGGTAGGTACACCTATACGCTCGCTATATGAATACTTACAATGGAATGCGAAATCTATGCTTACTTGATTCAATATATGGTTTGAAATTCAGCTTTTGTTTGCATCTAGGTTATACTGAAATCAGGAACGTCCTTAGCCATTTTACGCTCTAGCCAATATATGTACGTTCCCGAAATGTTCAATTTGTCAAATACATCAAATGTTAATTAAAATTGTGAAAAACTAATACGCGAGATTATATATATATAATATATATATATATATATATATATATATATATATATATATATATATATATATATATATATATATATATATATATATATAACCAATTTTTACTTGCTTATATCGCTATATGTATAAATTAAATTATTGTGATCACTAAACAAATTCGACCTGGAAATTTTAATGGAAATTACCATCTTGAGGGTTTCTGACTTTAACAATTACTTTAATGTAGGTTGTGTGTGTGTGATCGCTCTACAACAAAATCTGTTGATGATAAAATTATAACACTTTAAATTTAAGATCTTTATAGGGCCCGAAAAATTGCCTGCTAGTGTTGAATACAATATCCTAACTGAAATTGATATTTTATTCTTATAATTTTTACAATATTTCGAAAATGTCACAAGTTAAAGAAATGAAATTATAATAAAAGTTAAAGATATTAAAATTTCTAGCATTTATTGTTGATAAAGTTTTTTTTTTGCAAAAGGTACCATTCACTAAAAAAATTGTTTTTTAGTTTCTTGGGCAAAATCTAAAAGGAAGTTAAACTCTATTCAGGGATGATTAAACCGTGAATTTCCGTTATTATCTTGGGTTCGAATTTTATTATGATTATGAAAAACTAGTGATTTCAACAGAAATAAAATTTTTAATCATCCCTGAATTGAATTTAATTATTTCTCGAATAACGTCTAATGGTGCGATTCTGCGTCAGCCTATAGGTCTATAAGGAGAAACTGTAAGATTTTGAAAAAGTTGTAGTTGGATAAACATATTAGTATTATTAATTACACAAATCATGTATTATGTTCGATATATTTTATAGAATTTAAAAATGGTTTGCAATTCAATTAAAATATATTTTACACTATCAATATTTTACAGATTTTACTTATAGATGTATATATTTGCTCAGAATTTCACCAAAAGTGTGTGTTTGTCTGTATGTGTGTGTATCTGCCTATGTGTGCGCTCAAGAGCTAATCCTGTTGAAGGAAATAAATATGAATCTTTATACCTAAGACTTGTATATGCCTCGGAAGAAAACTTACTATTTTAGAAAAAAAAAACATCTAAACCGGAAGTAATAATTTACTCCTGCTGCTATTAGCATATCACGAAAACGATGCGAGTAAGAGAAAAAAATAATCTTAAGATATTCAAATTTGCTGAAAAATCACCTTTGAAAATGATCATTTTAAATGAACGTGTCCCTGTCTTTGCGGAATCTCGAATTCCGAATTGATCAAGTCCATCTACATGCCTAGTTTATCTATTCAAACATCAGTGGTTGTAAAACTTGATTGTGCAAGTACAGAGTAGAATGAAAAAAGATTATGAAATAATGAATACTTGAAATGGATCATTAATTGAAAAGGTGTGAAATGTTATGTATATATGTATCACAATGCAAACAGTTTTGGGAGCACTGGGCAAAGTAGTATCAAGTTTCACAGCTTAATTACCGCTGATAAATTTAAACTCGCTACAAAAAGAAAGAAAAAAAAAATCGAACACACCTCCAACCCATTGATCAACCCTTCAACGATTCTCAATTTGAAAGTCGTTAAACGTGTGAGTAATATATTGTGTACGTCATGCACAGATTTACAATGAGTATTTTGAATCAGTTCGCGTCTATGCAATTTCGTTCGGAATTTGATGTGCGTAAAGTTAACTAAAGAGCGTCCGTCGGTCGGTCGCTTGGGTGCTAATAATGTGGTGCACGCAGGACAACTGGACACATTCCGTTAATGATTGGGCCCGCCTTCTGCGTGTATCGTCCGATTCCATAAGTGACGGATGACTCCCGATAGAGAAACGCACGCACGCACGCTTCTGGCCCATCCAATTTACGATTGTTAAACATAGCAATGGCATTAGGCAAATTTCAATTTGGCTTTTCATCATCGATTTATAATTAATGGCTACTACACCCACCCACTCAATCACTGCGACACGCCGTATGTTATGTGCTTTTTCGCTTTTGTTCCAATTGTACTTTGGTTCAGAGTATTCTCAACCAATTCATCATTTATCACGCTGTAGGTAGCAAAAATTCGGTTTTGTTTTTCTTTTGTTACGGAATAAAACCTAATATTGATACTAAATTTCATTTAAACAAGCTTAGGTACAACGCACCTATGCGTCCAGCTCGCCTTATTGATAATATATGCGTTGCCAGCAGCGGTCTTTAATTATTATGCCCTTTTGGTTAACAATTTGAAAATTATTTTGATTTAAAAAAAAATTCAAAATTATAATATTTAAAAAAAAATTATGACCTTTGGGTTAACAATATGAAAAAATCTTGTAGATATAAAATATCTTAGAATTTTTAGTAGAATTTTTGAGTGCTTTAATTATTTTTATAAGGGCAGTATTAAGCGGGGCTCTAAATTTTGAGGCTCTATAACTCGGGAAGTATACAGGCGATTGGATTTTAGCTGCGAGCGGATTCAAATGGGATGCCAATTAATGTGTGTAGCAAATTTGGTGTGAATCGTTCTAGTACCTTCAGAGGAGTAGAGAGCACAAATTTGGTCTTACGAGCGAGCGACGACGAACATTCAAGTTTATAAATTATATATATTTTTGGACTCAAGGCGACGAAACACACACTTTTTGTTAAGAACATTTTTTGATCCGAGCATGCTACAGACACACGACCGAATGCTTTAGCGGCGCGTTAAAAATTCCAGCACAAACAAATGCTCAAATAATTTATTAACTATAAAGACAAGTTTGACTTTTTTCAGTGTACAAATTGGTCAATATGAATTTTTGAAAAAATTGTAGGAACTGAACATTTAAATGTCATCTTTTTAAAAATAATGCGTTATGCTCCGCCGTGAAGTACAATAAGCTCATGGTAAGGCGAGCTGGAGGCACTGATGTCTGCTAAATAAGCTAGTTATCGATTACAATTTGAATAAGAATGCAAAGTGGATCAAAAACAGTTTATCGAACAGATCGTTCGCTGCTAAAAATGAAATAAAATAAGTATTGTGATCGGTCCGAACGATGATGATGATAATAATAATAAGATGAAAAAGAATAAATGAATTATTGATGGAGAAACTGTTAGGGCATTGATTACAAACGCGCAACCCGTTTTGGCGTATTTTGCTGTTTCCTTTTTTGATCTGCGAGATCAGTTGGTCTTGAATACGTGCGATGTATGATTCATAAACGAATTATTATAATAAAGAAAAACAACATGAAGCATGTGCTGTCCGCTTATGTATGGACACTGACTATTGTTTTTGAAATATGTATTAATATATTGCTGCAACCACCATAAGAATGTCGTACGAACGCATTTATATTTTCTTTCGTTCATAATATTGTTTTAATGCAACGGCCGTTTCTTCTTATACATATATGGCATAGCTTATACTTTAATTATACAGTTTGGACAATTGACTTTTTTACCTACAGTGATCAAAACCATCATTATTATTTGAGGCTAGCAGAAACAAAACGTATTATAATAATATAATAAACATGTAATCCAGACGTTCTGAGGTTTGTATATAATTATAGGGAAATTATATTAAAATTAAGGTAAATTTACTAAATTCCGTAAAACTACATAATTTTAGTTTTACAGTAATAATTATGTTAATTTGCAACAATTTCTTACTACCGTTCGACGATCTACATAATTAAAAAGATATTAAAATCGATGTAAGTGATCTTCGATTTAATTAAATTAATTAAAAATGCATGGATTCGTGAGTGCAAATCAACTGGCATAATAACTCATGCGCGTCTGTCTATCTGTCATACACTTATCTCTTAATTGAAAACAAAAACGGGCACAGAAAAAGTCAACTTTTGTTTCGTATTATTTGGAGCCGGCGAATGGCAGAGCCAATCTCTCGATTTCAATTCATTCGCATATTGATTGATCGCAGATTACGCGTACAGATGTCACTAGCAGCTGTATTGTATGCAAAAATGTATGACAGGCCACCACCATCAGTTAAATACTGAATTTGAATTGGCTGGATATTTCTGTGACGCTCTTATCGCCAGTGTATTATAAAAAACAATTGAATATATTTGCGTAGGGAAATAGAAATACATACATACATACTACAATATTGAACCGATACTTCAAACATGTGTAGACATTTGATTAGCGGACAAGAATATTTTAAATTTTCAGTATCTATACATATAATGATGTTTTAAATTAATTCTAAGATTACAATGAAACAATGTCAATATATATTCATATTTTTAATAGATTGGGCCGTTGTGTAATTCGTCCAAGTCACTGCAACTTTGTTTAAATATAATAGTATGAACCAAAACATCAAGAAAACTAACCTCTCACCTATTTTCATTTTAACATATGGCCATTAATCACTCTCAAAAAATTCTGTACCAATTTCAAAGTCTAGCTCCGCCACTGGTTGTTTATGTAAATTTCAAATCTCTTTATGTCAAAAATAAAATAATAATTTTAAATGTGGTTACTAGAATCGTTGTAGATTAATCTATTCAAATACAAAATAGAAGCTACTGTCTATTTTGTATTTAAATAGATTAATCTAGCAAGTAAATATATAATAACTACATTGAATTCTATAATTATAATAGTCAAATTTACAGCCAAAATGTTGAAAATCATATTTTTGAGGTAATAACAAATTACGAAATAAACAAGATTCGGTACGTACAACGCACCATATGCGTACATGGGTAATACTCGTATATTCGTTGCGAGCAGCGGTTCTCAATTATTCTGGCCTTTTGGTTAACAATTTGAATAAAAGTTATAGATTTAAAAAGTCTTACATATTTTTGTAGATGATTTTGATTAAAAACATTTTTTTAGTGCATATTTAAACATTGAAAATTATAATATTTAATAAATTCTTATGGCCTTTGGGTTAACAATATGAAAAAATCTTGTAGATATAACATATCTTAGAATTATTAGTAGATTTATTGGATGTTTTAATTATTTTTGTAAGAGCAGTATTAGGGGGGGCTCCATATTTTGGGGCCCTACAACTCGGGAAGTATATGAGTTATATGTATTTTTGGAATCATGGCAAAGTGACAAACACTTTTGTTTGATTCGAGAATGCTACAGACACGCAACCGAATGCTTTAGCTTCTTCGGTACGTCGTACGGCGAGCTAAAAATGCTGTACAAATTTCAAAGTCTTACTTGGCCACTAGTTTGAGTAAATCTAAAATCATTGTATGTCAAAAATAAAATAATAATTTTGTATGTGGTTATTAGAATTGTTGTTGATTAATCTATTCAAATAAAAGCTTCTGTTTATTTTATATTTGAATAGATTAATCAAGTAAATATATAATAATTACATTGAATTCTATAATTAAAATAGCCAAATGTACAGCCAAAATTACAAAAATGATATTTTTGAGTTAATTACAAATTACGAAATATTAAATTGAAACTTAACTGATTAACTTTATTTGAAAGAAACAATAAATCATAATAGGTGTAATAAAAACAAAAAAATTAAAATAAAATCGTCGGAAATAAAGGAATTTTATATTTTTACTTCTTTATACGAATGTAATTTTCACGAAAATACATATTTTGAATTGAATCTATGAAATGAAACTATTATAGATTTATGTCTGTGTGATTTTCAGATTTTAATAATTTTCTACTTTGTTTTGCCATTTACACCAAATGAATCCATATTATGGTGTGTAAAACTACGTTCATGTATACTCCAACGCGTAATCAAGTACAAACTAAATGCACTAGATACAAGACAAATATAGGGAGGGAACTGATCAAATGTATGTTTTGATTTTGGCCAACGAACCAATTACAGAGAAATTTCAATTTTAGATTCGTGTTTGATTTAATCAATGTGCCTATATCTATTCCAATCTGCATGCATCAAACATACATATATACATACATACACATCCACCAATAGTTTATAAATATTTTTGCATATTGTCAATTATTTAGTGTTTTCCTCATCATCATTTATAAGCATTAGGAACATGAAAATAAATCGATTCCTGGGTCCATTTTGGCTATTCTTTCAATATATTTATATAGTGAAAATAAAGTATAAGTAGAGTGAAAGCCCATCCAGTGTTTATTTTTTATAAATAAGTAAATTAATAAATATTTCGCATCTTTAGCGAAGTGATAACCGACAGATATGTTATGATTGTTTTTTAAACATGATTTCTTACTAAGAATAAAGTAAGAATAGAATGACTTACCACCATTGGCATTGACGGTGACCAGCACAAAAAGGGCAGCAACAAGTTTCAAAAGCGACATCCTCGTTATTTCACACTTGATGGAAAACTGATCAAATTACTCGAACGAATTTCCAAACATAATACAAACAACACAACGTTACACTTTTCACCCCAATGTTACACTGAAATTATTAAAAAACGCCGCGCGTGTCCCCGACGAGAATCCAATTGACATTTTCGTAGTGTAGCATCGCTGATGATGACGCAGCAGCAAGCAGAGGATCCGCTAAATGATCTGAAACAAAAGAAGGCCCCGTCAGTTGAAAGATGACGATGTCGTCTTATAACGGATGAGCAAAGGAAGGAACCCAACGTGATGGTGGTGGTGGTGGTGCGTACACAGGAAAACATACAACGTGTATAAATTAACCGTGCTACTTTACAGAATTCTGCTATTCTTAGCTGAGATGATTTTATTCACGTTTTCTCGTTCCTTTACGGAAATATATTATTTCCTATATTCTACCCGACTAATATTAAGCTTGGAACTAATTTAATGCACCTTTAGGAACTTCTAAACATAAACTACATTCACAGCGATCTCTATTAGTAATCAAGATTAAAATAATATAAATAATAATCCAGGTTGTATTGAAACAAATTATGTTAGCATTCAGAGCAACAACATTTATAATCACTGCGTTAATTTTGTTGCTAGTAATGTTTGTCAGAAAACAAACAGTAGAAATTAATCGTAATTGCTAAAAAATGCTCGGAATGCTTTACAATTTTTTACTTTCTTTTACGAAGTAATAAATAAGTCTTGTTTAATCTTGAATATTTCCCTTTTAAAAATAATTATCTTTTATGGTCGTTCTTATATGAAAACATTTTATAAGAAACTAAAATCATATATTTATAAGTTTCTTGGACTTGTCTTGTTATTATGAACCATTTCGAATTCGAGATTTTAACGGAAATACACGTATTGACCAACATTGAATCGTTTCTGACTCTTCGAAATGATGTCTGTAAACTATCTATAGCAATAATTGTTATATATATATATATATATATATATATATATATATATATATATAACATAAATTATTAATAATTGAACTTAAATCTAATATAAGGCCCGGAAAAACTCCTCCTGTTGTTGAAAACAATTTCTTAGCCAATAAAGTGGTTTATTCTTGCTAATTTTTCATTATATCGTAAACGGTTTTAATTAGAGAAAAAGTGATACTAATAAAAATTAAAAATATTAAAATTCTTAGCCGAATTGGAAATATTAATTACATTTAAGTTTCCGTAGTAACATTGTTTCATTGTAATCTTAGAATCAATTTCAAATAAAATTAAGCAATATTATAAATATTTCCCAAGAACCTTAATCATCTTTTTCCTTTATAAAAAAAATCCAGTCAAGAAAATACACCAGTCCAATTATAATTATAGATTTTGGAAAAAATTACAGAGATTACCTGATAGAAAATTAAATGTATCCAAATATTGTATCATTAAAATCCACAGAGAATTGTTATAATACACTGTAAGTCACAAAACGAACAACACTACACTTAATATTTAAAGAACATATTGATAAATATTTAATATCGCAACGTTAGCTAGATAAATATGAAATACGCGAACTGTATAGTAAAATCGTAGAGAATATGCGCGTCTTTAGGAATAATAACAGTTGGCCGACCGACCGACCGGGCCACAGACAAGCAAGCCAAGCCGTCACTGAACTGGTCTTTTCTTTACCTAGATTTTTGAGGTCGCTCAACAGCTGAGCTGAACTGAGTCTCTTAAATGCATCATCCCCTACACAGATATATATACTATGTGTCAGAATGATGAACAACTCGTCTATCTTCGGTTCAAGAACGACTGCGACGAACAGCGCTTTTTACACACCAAATACAGAAGATATCTCTTTTCATACGAATCTGATTTATAAAATAATTGGTAGGAAGTTCTGTTTCTTTAGATAAATGATGATTGATAAAATGTTAGCTTTAAGACAAATATACAATAAATCCGCGTAATTGAATGTTTTGTAACCTAATATTAAATGTAAAGTCTCCTAATGCAATTTTAAGAAATGCCTGAGTAATTAATGTATATCTTTAAAACCTCGTCAAGACACGAGATAACCCGCAGGCAAAAGACGCTTCAACAAGGAACAACAGTTAACAACAACAACAACAACAACATCAAGCAAAGTATATAATACCTAATTAGAAAGAACACAAGTAACAATAAATGCAGCGACGAGATACATACACATATATATATATAGACAACTGATTTACAATAGTCTTGTAACGAGAGTAGCAACTAGTGTTGAAGAAATCAAACTGAAATATATCTATGCTATGCTAAACATCCTAACTTAACAAAAAGGCGTCAGTTTTGCTGGTAGCGCCGCGAGTCATACACGGCTGATGCTGCAACGACATACCAACCTGCACCAACGAACGGAATTCGCCCTCCAGTGCTCCAGTGTTTCTATCTCTATGTGTGTGTGTGTGTGTGTGAGTGTATTTATGTATGCAGTGTACACCGGAGCAAACGCAGATAGAATAACTTGTTACAGATAAACACACGTGAAATAGTTGCTCCAATCCTCAAAATCAAACCAATAAATTTTAAAATACCCAATTAGATTTTCTAAACGTATTTCACACCAGAAAATAAATTAGATTACTTTTTCTTATTGTATTTCTTGGACTATTAGTTATATCTTGCATAAGCTACTCAAAAATTAAACATGGGAAAACTATTTACCTTAGGGCTGCGTTACAAGTGTGTGAACACTCTATGGCAAAGACGTTGAAGCGAAAATATTATACTTTATTTAAAATATTTATATATTTATAATGCAAACAGCGCAGAGCGTGCTAAACTGCCCGTTCCAAGATACAAATCTACACCACTAATGTGTATAGTAATTAAAAATATTAATTTTTAATTATTATGGCCTTTGGGTTCACAAGAATCTAAAAAAATGTTATAGATTCAAAAACTCTTATATCATTTTTTGTATATTATAAATGCGAGCATAGGTACAACGCACCTATGCGTTCAGTTCACCATGTAAGTAATATATTGTTCTTCTTAAATAAAAAAATATATTTTTTTTAATTATTATGGTCTTTTGGCTAACTATATAAAAATATGTTATAGCTATAAAAAGTCTTATAATTTTTTGTATATTTAATAAAGTTATAATTTTTAATTATATCTTATGGCCGTTGGGTTACCAATATGAAAATATCTGGAGTGGCCTGCACTCAACTTTCTTTTACGTAGTTTTCAATAGATAGATATTAATATATAATGAAAATAACTGGATAATTATACCAATTTATAATGGATCTGAATTTGAAGTACTTATCGTATTCACTCTTAAACAGTCAAATTTCACAGTAAAACTCTGAAATTGTTAATTAATTATGTCAGCAAATATATAATATAAATTGATTCTATAATAATTTACCTGATACAATTTATTCTAATAAGAAATCAATATTTTAAATATTAATTCATACAGATAACTGTCAAAGGAATGCTTGTTTGTTCTCAATAAACAAGAAACAAATGATGTAACTCATGGTTGATTCGTTTTAAAAATAATAAAATTTGTCACAATTGTAGGTATCACCATGGCAACGTAAATAAGATATTTGAGTTTTTTCGTAGCAGTTTTCTCATAACTGGTACAATTTATGAAGAAACTTTTCAAACAAAAGTTGTGCGAAATATTAATATCTTTCATTATGAATATTGCTATTTTTGCCGTAAGTGTAGCCGTTCTAGTGATATCGGAGATAGAACAAAAAATGTATAGAGTAAACATGAACTACCGGTTTGAATATTCTTTTCAAAAATAGGAGGTGCACATCTAGGGTATATACAAGTCTTAAGTTTGAAGTTTCATAATTTTTCGTTCGACAGTTTTGGCCCTAGAGCGTTCACAGACACACACACACACAGACACACACACACACACACACACAGACACACACACACACACACACACAGACACACAGACGTCATTCCGAAAATAGTCACATTCGATTCAGGGAAGGTCAAAACATGTATATCCGTTGAAATCTCGAGTTCGAAATTTTTCATGATTACAATACTTACTTATTACTCTGTAAAAGAAAGTAAAAATCTTGTAAACATAAAGTATCTTAGAATTTTTGTTGTTTTATATATTTTATAAGAGCAGTATTAAGAGGGGATCCAAATTTTGAAACCCTATAACTCGGGAAGTATACGGACGACTGGATTTAAACTGCGAGCTGATTCAAATGGGATACCACATAATATGTGTAGCAAATTTGGTGTGAATCGCTCCGGTACCTTCAGAGGAGTAGTGGCTAAAAACTTGGCCCTACAAGCGACGAATAACATCCTAGTATATTTACTTTCTTTTACAGAGTAATAAGTAAGTATTGTAATCATGAAAAATTTCGAACTCGAGATTTCAACGGATATACATGTTTTGACCTTCCCTGAATCGAATGTGACTATTTTCGGAATGACGTCTGTGTGTCTGTGTGTGTGTGTGTGTGTGTGTGTGTCTGTGTGTGTGTGTGTCTGTGAGCGCTCTAGGGCCAAAACTGTCGAGCGAAAAATTATGAAACTTCAAACTTAAGATTTGTATACGGTCTAGATGTGCACCTCCTATTTTTGAAAAGAATATTCTAATCAGTAGTGCATGTTTACTCTATGCATTTTTTGTTCAATTTCCAGTAACACTAAAACGGCTGCACTTATGGCAAAAATAGTTATGTTCATAATGAAAGATGTTATTATTCCGCACAATTTTTGTTTGAAAAGTTTCTTCATAAATTGTACCAGTTATGAGAAAACTGCTACGAAAAAACTCAAATATCTTATTTACGTTGCCATGGTGATACCTACAATTGTGACTAATTTTATTATTTTTAAAACGAATCAACCATGAGTTACATCATTTGTTTCTTGTTTATTGAGAACAAACAAGCATTCCTTTGACAGTTATCTGTATGAATTAATATTTATAATATTGATTTCTTATTAGAATACATTGTATCAGGTAAATTATTATAGAATCAATTTATATTATATATTTGCTGACATAATTAATTAACAATTTCAGAGTTTAACTGTGAAATTTGACTGTTTAAGAGTGAATACGATAAGTACTTCAAATTCAGATCCATTATAAATTGGTATAATTATCCAGTTATTTTCATTATATATTAATATCTATCTATTGAAAACTACGTAAAAGAAAGTTGAGTGCAGGCCACTCCAGATATTTTTGGATTCAAGGCGCCGAGACAAACACTTATTGTTAAGGGAATATTTAGATCCGTGAATTTTTCAGACACACGAGCGAATTCTTTAGCTATTTGATTACTTCAAATTGACAATCAGATTTTGTTAAAACATGCCCACAAAAAAAAAATATATTTGTCTTTAATGTGAAAGAACCTGAATTTAAAAGCCAAAGTATACATTAAATTAGTAACGACTTAATGTAATACAATAATTACAGATAATATTTTAATGTATCTATAATCGTCGTAAGAAATATTTTCAAACCACTGTGACCATGACAACGTGAAAACAATCTTGGCCGTTAAAAAACAATGGGCAAAAGAAACAGGTAAGGCACTTTAGCTGGGTCAGATAAAACAGGTATAATTTCAGGAATCAAGCTAACAAAGAGGCTCTTAAAAAGATATATCCTAAATGTGTTCGGCTGTGTTAATTTCGGGAATACGTCTGCGCCGGTGTTATCGCTTACACTACTAAAAATAATACGATATTATATGGAGAGATATTTTATTACTATTATTAGTCGTGATGTGTATCGTCGATGTGTGCTGTGTGCTGTGTGCGTTGTTTATCTTAAGTACATTTTGTTTAAAGCGATGGTGCCAGTGCCAGTGCCTGTCTTTCGGGTGAGATATTTCTGGTGGTACATTAGAAGGCACTTAGCAGCAGCACCGATGCAGGCTTAAAAGGTTTGGAGGCGAAGGGAGTTCGCTCTTGGTATATACACACATATAAATATATGATGGTCGTTGCTGGCTCCTGGTGCTCTCAAACGAACAGATGGCGCAGATTCAGAGTTTACCGGCACAGATACAAGCCTGATCTATATTACCTACTGTGTCTAATACTTCCCCGCCGAGGGATTCGACTAACAAAACAGCGCCCGGGACGGAATCCTATGTTTCCAACTACGACTTTGAATTGTTTGTTTTCCGTTGCAAACGTTTCTATTTGCAAGGCAGACAGACAGACAGTTGCTTGGAAACATTCATTTACTCCTCGCGATGTTTATATTCTACGAAAATCCTTTCAAGCCCATATTCTTAAATAATTTTGTTTACTTTCTCATATACATCATATGTAAAAGAAAGTATTGTCATCACAATAATTATCCTGATTAAAATTTTAATGGAAATATTTGTTATTATTAGCTCGCCGTACGAAGTACCAAAGAAGCTAAAGCATTCGGTCGTGTGTCTGTAGCATTATTGGATCAAAAAATTTAATTTACAAAAAGTCGCCTTGAACCCAAAAATATATATAACTCATATACTTGAATGTTAATCATCGCTCGCTCGTAAGACCAAATACTCCTCTGAAAGTACCAAAGTGATTGACACCAAATTTGGTACAGATATTATTTGATATCCCATTTGAATCTGCTCGCAGTTTAAATCCAATCGCCCGTATACTTCCCGAGTTATAGGGCCACAAAATTAGAAACCTCCCTTAATACTGCCCTGATAATAATAAATAAAACACCCAAATATTTTATGTCTACAAGAATGTTTACATTGTCAACTTAAAAGCCATAAAAAATTATTAAATATTATAATTTCTAATTTTAAAATAAGCAATTGTAAGACTTTTTATATCCATAACATTTTTTTCAAATTGTTAACCAAAAGACAATAATAATTAAAAGCCACTGCTCGCATCGCATTTATTACTTATAAGGTGAGTTGGACGCATCGGTGCGTTGTACGTACCGAATTTTGTTTTAAATTTTAAAATCAACCCATTTCGTAATACATTCATTACCTGCAATCCAAATTCTATGTACTTTATCGTGCATATAACGTAAATTTAATGTTATTATAATATTCCTATCAATGCGCCCTTATTTTAGAGGAATCCTATTTTATTCTGGTTATAAGAGAGTCAAGTGCAGGCGACTACCGATTATTGATTTTATTGTTAGTTGAATAAGATGCGTAAACAAAAATATTTTGTTAACGCATCTTATTCGTATCTATCAAGTATCACATTGCTAATAACATGGGTAGTGGCACGAATAGGGACTACACGCCCTAAGACATGGCACGAATTGGTCTTAATTTACATGGTGGCCCGAACGCGGTGCGAATCAGTACTTGGCCAGTAGAAACTGAGAATACAATGGGTCACATTTATAAGTGGCAATCAAACAAGATTTGAATACAATATGAAATGCCAAATATACGGTACGGACAGACAGTTTGTACACAAAGCCATAAAATAGAAAGGATTCCCGCTTCCATGTTACTCGTGAACAAAAGAACATTTTGTTGTTGCAACATTATTCAATACATCATACTTATAGTACCTACACATATGATGTACACAACATATACATAACACACAGTGTGAACCTAGAACATGTTTATTTGAATCGGTGTGTTTTGTTTAAGCAGTCGTAGTAGTATATAGTAACAGCGGCGATAAATAATGTCCGTACATCGATCCATTCTTTCATTAACCAGTGAGAATCAATTTACGACCGCTGTAAGATTATATGGCCAACAAACACGGCAGGCAGCCTCGTGCTGGGCCTGGGCCGTTCGGGCCGCTTTTTCTTCGTCAATGCCTCATTGTTTTTTTCACACACACACCCACTACGCCAAACATACCATACGACAATGACAACGACAACCAGTACCTACATACATACATATTTCGGTTTTCATATTTTATACGACACCTATTCGGATGGCACCAACTCATACGACGTGTATTTTATATGACTGCATGCTTAATTGTGTTGTAAATTCCCGTATTTTATTTCGATGCTTTAGTAATTTCTCGGCCTTTTTAAGACCATCACCGCTTGCAGTAAATTATCGAATTTATCATGTGGAGATTGTTGTAAATATTACGTGTATGTAAATTACCTTTCAAAAAGGCATATAGGTTTACATTATGAAATTGAATTCATTCGATACGCTTATACATACATACATATTGCGTTGGCAGGTTTCTCCGGGTACTCCGATTCTAATCTATGAACACTAACATTGTAGTTGGCGTAACTTAATGGTAGAATTAGACATCCAAAGGTACTAAGTTCGCGTTCACCATATGCATTTTTGAAGGCGGTTTGATGTGTTCTGATATTATTATGAGAATTGCTTGTTTACTCGTGCCATTCTTTGTCCATCTCGAATAGGATACGAGTTAGGTTACCACACAATTAATAATGTTTTATGGTAATGGTAAAATTAATTAAAAATACTATACTACATATACAGTGAAATTAAGAACAAGAAAGACGTTTGAAGAGCACTCCAGATTTTTTTTTTTTATTACCTTTGTAATATTTTTAATTGTTTAGTCATTTCTATTCTGAGAAACTTAGGTCTGTTTTAAGTTCCGTTCAAAGCGATTCAGTTAGTAAATTAGATTAGAAATTACAATTAATTTACCAGTTGGTTTTATGACAACAAGCGATGCTAGCATTCACAGCAATAAAAGTAATGAATTCATTATACATTTCGCCACTGTGAACTCCAACATTGGATTATTAATTGTATTTTATTATTATTAATTTTCTCACTGTGAATGCAATTTTAAGGTAAGAATAATACTGTAGGTCCATTCACAGCAAGCCAAATAGTAATTAGGATTAGAAATTACAATTAATTATGGCAAACAATGCTAGCCTTCATAGCAACAAAATTAACGAATTAAATATGCATTTTGTCGCTGTTGCCAACATTGGATTATTAAATTAATTTCTAATTTTAATTACTAATTGGTTCGCTCTGAATATTTCTGAAGGTCAAATTTGTAATTAGGATAAAAAATTTACAATAAATATAAACTGCATAATTAATACGTTAATTTTATTGCTGTGAATTCTAGAATGGGTTATTACGTATTTGTAATTTCTTAACTTCATTAATAATTTGTTCGATGCAAATGCAGCTAGAACTATTATAATTATATTGGCATATAAAATAAAGTTTAAAACTGTGTTACATTGTTGAATTTCATCACCGTATGTGTTCAAATAATTACAATAGCTTTTCTAAAGCTAGGACAGTAAAGTCCAGCATAAATTACATGTGATTTAACGGTAATTACATCATTATATGTGCGCGACACTGACTGTGGGAAACAAAGCGCTCATAAAAACTAACATTTCCTTTATAGTATGCGGCCGAACTACAAGGAACCAATTTAACTTTACAGAAAAAAGAACATTACTATATTATGTTATGTTGGTATCGCCACACAGGGCACAGAACAAAGTTGAATTTTACACCGGTCTTTAAAAAAACCAACAATTTATATATATATATATATATATGCTCTGGTACTGCCGCCGCTGAGTAGTAATAATTATTGTGATATTTCATGGGGCAAGTTAAGAGCAGGTATACACTGATATAGAAAAGCAGCGGGGGGCTGTGGGGAAGGACACAAGGGGACACAGGTCATGAGAATCGGAAAGAACAGTGGGTTGTATAGGCACACAGGGAGAGCGAGACCGCAGTGGTCCAGCAGCCCGAACCTTTTCCAAAGGGCGCGCAGATTATGTTACTACTACAAGAACACTGCCCTGCGAAAAGTCGTATTTCATTGCCATTGCCACTGCCACGACCGACGGGGTCCCACTGCAGAACCGTATTTCACGGATTATGACAAATTTTAATACTCTACCCGATGCTACAATCATTTATATTTGTAAATAATATCCCTAATAATAATGGGCCTTACAAAGATTCAATAGAACTAAACCTTCCATAAGTCGATTTTTTGCGGGAAAGATTTATGTATACCGTTTATAATTAAATTAAAAAAAAGGTTTGTCCTTCACTCGACTGTCCTTTCAGTATCTGTATATATATAATAATGTTTTATTTATTTTAAATTCACCTTACGATTGAAATGAAACAAAAACTATATGCGTTGTGCCTAGGAAAACGTCAATAAAGACGCTGGAGTGGGCATTACTCGACTTTCTTGTCCATTCGCTATTTGTATTTATAGAACGCTATATTTTGTTTAAAATACCTTCTCGATAACATAAAAATTGTTATAACGATAGTTTCATTTTCAATGCTTATAATAGGACATGGAAAATAGTTTCAGAATCCCTGATACAATAGAGGATGATACACAAATAGATTCATAATTTTAAATAAAACGTAAACGCAAGCAGATAACATCGCGATTTGAATCTGATTTGTCTGAATTTATCTGTCTGTTAGATTTATGTGCTGTTGAATTATACCAAGCAACTATTTGCATAAATGTAAATGAAATGAAATTGTGTCAGTTGATTGCATTGTTCGATAAGAATTTCAGCTAAACAATTTATATTGAACACTACACTGCAACAAGATTGAACTAAAACGACGAATGAGATGCTTTGAAAATTCTCTTGTAATTTTTGCCAAACGGGAAATAATGTATACAACAAAATCTTTTATTATCGTAAGGAAACTGCGTAGATTATTCTAGAGCCTTATAAATAAGCGTTTTATTCAGACAATCAATCAGAAATACATATGCAGTAAGTAGAAACAAATAGCTAGTCAGTGAGTCTGAAAACAATAGTCGGAGAGGGATAGATAAACAGTTCGTAAGAATTGGTGTATAATAAATCATTAACATTGGTATAATTCGAATTCATTTACTTATAAATTATTTATATTTGGTCTACCAATGAGTTAAAGGATGCCTTGTAAGCATTTTTGTTTTGATAAGACTTTTCCAAGTATTCGTAAAATGAGGACGAATATAATCGGTAGTAAAAAGAAAAACTTTACAGATTTTAATCAACATGAATAAGGTGAAGACAATTTTGTTGATACGGCTCTGCAAGGTAGCCCTTAATTCCAGTGTGGCACAGGGAAAAAGAGAAAGAAAACTTTGTCGAGTCGAATGAAAAAAACATGCTTAGCTTGTAATTTAGGGCCTTGTATAGGACCAGAATAGGAGAACCTTTCTACCACTAGAAGATGGGATCTCGAACAAATATTCTAAAAACCAGTTAACTGTTGTCTCAAAATTAACGCAATGAATCTTAGAAAGTTTCGGCTGTGTGTGTGTGTGTGTGATGGGAAGAGATCTGTTATCAATGTGTGATATAATACTTGGACTATGTTTGTATATATATACATTGTTTGTTCTAGATGTGTCATACTCTATATAACAAATTGTTAATGCTTTACACTTGATGGATTTTAACAAAAAAACTTGTGCCTCTACTATATTAAATATTCCACGAACAAAAATTACAATCTTTCTGATTTGAATAAAATGTCAGTGTTTTTGCATCTTACTCGGTTTGTTTATACAACTGATCGATCAACAAAAACGGTAAAAACAAATAAAGAAATCGGCTTTTGTATCCTGCAGCACTTCGAATACGTTGGATTATAATGTCTCCGGTTTTGTTTCTAGAAGAAAGTCGATGCTTACCTCTGATTAAGCGTCAACGTGATAATTCTTATGTTACGTTGTCATGTTTACTTTAGACTTGTTTGGCGTTTGCTTTTGTTCGGCCCACGGGCTTATTATGCTTGGAAATTTATATGATTAGATACGGTAGCCGAGAAATAATCATATACACTGTACATATATACTCGAAGGAATAATAAAATTATTAAGGGCGTTAGAAAAATGAATTTATTACTCAGAGAAAATTATATACATACATAGTCGGTTCTTTGCTTTGCTGAATAAGGAAGTCAACTAAATAAATTATAACTACTATTTGTTTAGAAAATTTTAAATTTCCATTCTGTTTTTGATAATACATTTAATATGTCTCCAGCTCGTCCAAGTTGAACGGCAAGAAAAAATAATCTTATTACTTTCTTATACGCTATATGTATAAAAGGAAGTATTGTGATCATAAAAATATCGAATGATTGTTAGAATCAGGTCAAATGATATATAAACGAATGAGAATCCACTCATGAATGTGCATACATACACATTGAAAAGAATAATTGCCTGAAATTTTATTAAATTTTTTATTAAAAACTTACACAAAAAGCATCGGATAAAAGAGCGACGCATATTCAAGCTAACGTTCATAGAAGATAAGGTCCCAAATGAAGCTTTCCAAGCTTTTCATTTTTTCCATCCAGAACGAAAATAAACTTTTTCTTTTGACACCAATTTATCTAGCTGCAGCCGAGTATAAAGACGAGATAATATGTTAATAAACCCAACCGAAAAAACGAAAAAGAGTAAAAATATATAAGTTTGAATTAAGTTAGGATAGGGCGCGCAGCATTAATCAAATAGTTGTGGCAATGTATCTCTTCCATAATTAGCCGACGTTTAGGCATTTCTGCTCGGCCCGAGTTTCTTTTGTTTTAGGGCTGTCCAGGCCCGCTTAGCAGGTGCATCGAATTGATTATGATAGTTCGAAAAGACGATCGGTCGTTTTTTATTTACTTGCTTTTTCCCAAGGGGTTCGTTCTCAGTCAGGTAGCGCGATACGGAATTCGTGTTTGTAAATCGTAAAGACAACGAAAATTGAATGTCTTTCGTCGTGCAGGCCAGATGTGTTCCTTTGTTGGTTTTTTGTTCGGGGGCTCGCCGCATGGGGCACCCCGAACGTGACCGCATATCAAATATTTTCAAGATATCGATGATTGTTTTTCATTTTTTGTGTTTTAGGACCGTTGTTTGGAAGACAACGTCCACTTGTTTGGTTTCGGAAACTTCTTGTGTCATAATCGATCATCAATATCTCCCGCAGTTTTTTGTTTATCTTTAGCCATAGTTTCCTGTTTCAAAAGATTGATTACAATGTACCATCTATTTCATTAATTACGATCATATCTAAACTCTATTTGCTTAGATTATCTACTTTGTATTTATTTTAATAATATAGGCAAACCAACTATCTTAAATTGAATATACACAGATTGTTATGATAAAGCATCTTCGAAATTGGCTATTGTGTTTTGGCAAATTTATTCTTTCTTATCTAAAGCAAATTTCACAGTTATTACCGTAGAAACGTTCGACGTTACTGTGAATCAATAATCTTGCCTATCAAAACGTCGAACGTTTATACGGTGGAATTAGCTTTAGAGTCACACTTATTGGTGCAATTATTAATGCTTTCAGCTTGCTTTGTAGCTAATCTCATTATATTAAACAATTAAATTTAAACCAAGTACTAAAGCTTCCAGTTCGCCTTGTGGCTATAATCACATAGTAATAAACCCATGTGTCCATATCAGATACAGAATACAGTCCACTCCTCATTGATGTATCTAGCTTTATATCCGGAACGCTAAGCAAATATCTTATGAACATATAAATGCATTCATTGTTATAGTAAACTCTGAATATTTTTTCATATTTTTATTTTCGATAATACTGCGGCTACGATTATTATGAAACAATTTTGTTAATGTAGTAACCGTGGAAACAATCAACAAATAAATAAAACGTTATTATAAATTAATTTTGGAAATGTAGTTACTATATGTATGTATACAAATACATTAGAATTAGTAATACATAAGGAAATATGGTATAATTCGAGTTGAATTTTACTGTAAAATGTAAATGTAGCTTTATAACAATATTATAATTTGATAGGTGATGATTTCTAATTGAATATTTTTTTGAAAATGTAGTAACTAATCATATAAATAAAGTGAGTCACTTACATAACACACGAATAAATATTAATTACTTTAATTACGATAATTATTTAATTTTGTCATTCGATAATTCTGCATTTGTTTTAAAACAATTTTAAGAACTAGTGACTGAATTTTTCAGTGACTCAACAGTGAAAATCCAAATTAGTCATAATTTTCAGTGTTTTGTTAAAAAATAGTTAAATATATTGTACACAATATATCAAGAATTATAAATTAACCGTTAACACATACAAGTGGATGTATAAAGATGTAATTTTAAATTAATTTTAGTATTTCGATAATTTTATGATTTGTTTAATGCTGTATATAGATTTGAAATTACGTTCGTTGTTTCCTTTGAATAGTAAAATTATTTATGTGTGGAAAATATAGCTATAAAAGAGCAGCACAAACAACTTGATTCTAAGAAAGATCAACGTATAAATCGAGATAAAAAAACACGTTTAGCAAAAAATGATGAAATGAATCCAAGGGAGAAACAAACTACCAAAGCGCAATTAACGGCGATTTTATTTACTTATTTATTTTATGAGTTGGAAAACCTACGCACACTGGGATCCTAACAACTCACGATAATTACTGTGCAAAATTGCTGAGCACCAGTCAGTAACATGACACGGGCAAAAATATTGAAATGCTTTCGACCAGCCAAACAGAGATGGCACTATGCGTGTTTTCCTTATTCGGTTTCGGTTTCGGTTTCACATGAGATATACAAGGGAGGACATAGATTATGAGATATTCGGGGGGTTTAGTAGAATAAGCAGGTACTCTTTAAAAATGTCTGTCCACTCTCTGGGCCGTTGTTCACTTCATAAAGATGAATGGTTCTCGATGAAAACCAACAATTAAGGGACGCTTTCATCTTTTTTCATCTGCTCCTTTTACCCTTGATAACCGCTGCAAACCAGACATATAAATATAAGTCGACTGGTTTATGTTTTATTGTTCTATACAAATTGTCATTGTTTAATGAAGGCAAGGAGGATGTACTATATTTTCGTTGCATTGTCTTATATATGTGTTAAGACAGGCGCGTACATCTAATTCAATTCAATGACCACGTCTAATAGAATTGTCGCTATAATATGTGCTTAATATATAATGTCCAAGCACTATATTTTCGTTGTAAAATTAATAAATTATTACTCGATCTAATTATACGTTGTTTCACTATAAATAAATATACAGCAATACACTATATGGGATATGTAACATTTGCAAAAAAGCTGATCGATATTCAATATATATATATATATATATATATATATATATATATATATATATATATATATATATATATATATATATATTTATAATAATGCTATATTTTGTTTTAAATTCATCTTAGGATTGCAATAAAACAAATGCAATATGTATTGTAACTAGGGAAACGTAAATATAAAATAATCATTTTCAAAGGCGATTTGTCGGTAACTGGTACATTTTTCGAAATAACTTTTCAAACAGAAGTTACGTGAAATTTTAATATCATTAACTTTTATAAGATTAACATTTTCTCTAACTCATGCCGTTTATGAGATATTAAAAAACTAGTTGGAGTAGTCCACTACCTTTGTTTTCAAAAATAGGTTTTCTTCCAGTCTTAAGTTTAAAGTTTCGAAATTATTCCTTCAACGGGATTAACATAATTTGATAAAAGGATGGTCAAAACGTGTATTTCCCTTAACGTGTACTTCCGAGTTCGATATTTTTCATAATTATAATACATCCGTTTAGATTTCGTGCATGTCATAAGTAATACATGTATTAATTTTGGAAGAAAACATTTTGGGACCCCCTGGTATTTCAAGTAGAAATATTTTACTGTCATATTTTTATTAAACAAGTGTAATCGCGATACCTGACTAAACAAAGGAATATTGAGCGATCGTCTTTTAATTAACTGATAATAAATAAGTTTCAATATGATAATTTTTAATTAATTTTTCAATCTTACTTCCAGTTTAATTTTATCATAATTAAAATCCTCAACTCAACAAAACTTGGTCTTTGAAAACTAATAATACCGAGCATTAATTACTATATGGTAACATTTAGCTCGCCTTTAGAAGTACAGAGGAGCTTACGCATTCGGTAATTTTTTACATAAATATATTTCATTTTTCGCCAAATAGATTATACGGTGAGCTGAAGCTATTGATGCTTGTTTGTTATTAGTTTTTAATATAATATGCTACTTGTATAACTCCAGAATTAAATGACGTAATAGAAAAATGTGAATTATTATGTATTGTTTTGTAATAAGTAGATAAGTACTAGTAGATGTAATAGAGACATCGAATTACCAAGCATGTAATAGTTAAAATGAGACAGAGTTATCTTAGATCTGGGCTGGTTAGTTGCTTTGATTAGCTATTTAAAAGATTAATTAATAGACCAGTGTATGTATAAACGATGTGTTCAACGATGTTGCTTAGTACATTATTTTTAAACTTAATGTCTACGCTCTAAATGTTATCAAAGTGATTTATCTACGATAATTTACATATACCTTATTTATTTGCTCAATATTCTAAATAGGTTATTATAATTTTACGCTTCTGGCCTCAAGACAAGTAAGTCTACGTTTAAAAATTTAAATATACAATATTAAACTACGTGATTCTTACATTTCACTCTAAATATTACGAAAATTTAAACTAAACAATAAAATAAGAAACATATTAATAACAAGATACATAGATATAGATAGCCTTACAATTTTTTGTAGATTACTTTGATTAAAAAAATAATGCCAATTTTAAAATTCATAATATAATGTTTACTAATTTTTTTCGGGCATTGGGTTAACAATATGAAAAAATTTTATAGACATAAAATATCACAGAATTTATCTTAAATTCTTTGAGTGTTTTAATTATTTTATCAGGACAGTATTAAAGAGGATTCTAAATTTTGGGGTCTTTAAATTCGGGAAGTATACGGGCGATTGAGTTTAAACTGCGAATGAATTCAAATGGGATTCCAAATAATATGTGTACCAAATTTGATGTTAATCGCTTCGATACCTTCAGAGGAGTAGAGGGTACAAATTTGGTCTTACGAGCGAGTTACGACTAACATCCAAGTGTATAAGTTATATATATTTTGTGGTTCAGGGCGACGAGACAAACACTATTTGTTAAGGAAATGTTTTGATCCGAGAATGCTACAGACATACGACCGAGTGCTTTAGCTACTTCGATACTTCGTACGGCGAGCTAAAAAGTATTGATGCATGCATGTATTGCTCACTAACCAATACAGCTCTTTTGTACCAACTGTACAGCGAGCTAAAAAATTGAACAAATAATAAGTTGAAAATCTTTACTTTACGTATTAACGAACGAAACTATTTTCAGAATGAGAAATAAAAGATATACGATGATGGACAGTAATATGAAACCTTATTACTTTCTTATACGAATGTATATAAGAAAATATTGTAATCAAACATAATTTTGTACTCGAATATTTAACGATATTACGTTTTGAGGTCGAAATTCTAAAATAAAAGAATCATCAAGAAAGAGTCACGAATGAAATACCAGTTTTCCATCAATAGCATAATTGTCGAAATCAGCATACTCACTCAGCGCCAGGTATATTTTAGTGATATTTTATGCACTAATTAATTCTTATTTACTACGAATTCCGAATTAACATATCCACAAAAACCACATAAAAATGTCTCGGCAGCTACTGAATAAATTAGCAAAATTTATTGAGGCACAAAAAAACAAGTGTATTTTTAAAATAGCTGAGTGATTTGTCCCTCTTAAAGGTAAAAAACGTAGAATAATTATTTAACGTAAGTGGTATAAGATATAGAGGTAAAGAAGGTCCCCGGCGTAATTGTGCCCGGAGCTCTGTTATTACTTTAATTATAAAGATGCAGCAGCAGCAGCAGCAGCACTCATCTTGAAAGACGAAACGGAAAGAAAAAAAAAAAAGAAACAGGTTCTAAAAAACTTTTTTTGCTCGTTACAAGAATTTTTATGGCGGCGTTTAAACATTTTTTTCAACACACGGCCTGTAATTATTTTTAATGCTGCTCTTAAGGTAATTCTCATTTAATTTCGGAATGACCATTGTTCCTTTCGGAAGAATCTTAGAAATTGTTTTATCTCTTGTGAACACAACATAGACACAAATTAAGACTTGTGCTTTTTCTCCTACAACATTCCATTCCATTCCAATCCCGAGATTTTCTGTTTTGATTTTAACCGCATATACCTACAGAAATTTCAAAATCCCGTCAGTATAGCTGGTATGATATTTAAATTATTATAATTCTTAATTTCTTATACGTTATGTATAAAGGAAAATCGACCTCATATTTTAACAGATATATCCGTTTTGATGTCCTATTCCATCCATTTTGACTATTACTTTGTTATACCTATATATATAAGGAAGTATTATAATCTTGGCAAATTTCGAACTCGAGATATTAACGAAAATAAATGTTTTGCCCTTCTTTGAATCGATTCTAACCATTTTCGAAATGTTGTTTGTGTGTGTGTCTGTCTCTTTGTCTGTGAACGCTCAACAGTAAAAGCTGTTGACAATACTTTAGACCTAAATAGGCCCTAGAAGAAATCCTTCGAGTTTTTAAAACAATATCTTAACAAAAAGTAATGAGTTATTCTAGTTTTTCAATATCTCGTAAACGGTGTGAATTAGAGAAAAAGTTATTATTATATAAGTTTTAGATATTGAAATTGCTAGCAACTTTTATTTGAAATATTCTTTTGAAGAATGTACCATGTACTGAAAAATCGCCTTTGAAAATAGTCATATTATATTTACGTTTCCTTAATTACCAGACAAAATTATTTCATTTTATGAAAATAGTTGAATAAATTAAAAACAATAAACCAATATTATATATATATAGTGAATACTAAGTGCAAGATAGTCGAGTAAAGCCACCCCCCCCCCCCACCCCCCAGATTTTCTTTACAGTCTCTGCTAGCCTAATTTAATAATATGTATAATATTCATAGTTTCTTAATTTAATTTTAAATACAAATCTTTTAAATATTGTTAGAAGAGTATTTACTTTGGTAGTTTGAATTTATTTTAAAACCTATTAACATATTATCGCTAATTTATGAAGCAACAGACCACGTCAAAGAAAATATGAGAAACTTACAAAATGACATATGGAAAATGTTCGTATGTGAGTAAACATGAGAAAAACTCATGGCCGTAAAAGGTTAATAAACTACATAGTAATTATATGACAATGACATCAAAAATCTTATTTAATTTGTCGTCTGTATGTGTCTGTGTATATGTATACGTATGTGTAAAAGTGTATATGTATGTGTAAAGTATGAAGTTTACGGAAATTTCATTAGCCAAAGGACATGACATGAGCAACAGCCGCCAATTCCGACGTATGAAAGAATATAATATGTTAGTTATTTAGATGAGGTTGTAATCTACGCTCGAGTGCACGTACACACGCACGCACGCACGCAACGCACGCTACAACAACTGAACATGATCTGTCGTGTTTATGACACAAAGAAGAAAGGTGCAAATTAAAACGTATAAGTATTCGTATATACGTATACGTTTCGCAGAGCGCGGCCAACATCAGACATATCTTTAATTAAGTAACGTCATGCTGCACAATCATATTTAATCAGATTTTAAAGACCAGCACGCTTCACAATGCTTTGCGAAAACGTGCAAAAGAGGTATGCTCATTCAAAACTACACAACTTACCAGGACCGTATTTTGCCGCGTTACCCCTCCCTAATACGCTTTTAATTAATTATATTAAATAATTTGCACAAAAGTAGAATTTTTTGGCGATTTAATTATTATTATAAGGACTGTATTAAAGAGGACTCCATATTTTGGGGGCTTATAACTCGGGAAGTATATTGGCGATTGAATTTAAACTGCGAACGGATTCAAATGGGATGCCAAATAATATGTGTACCAAATTTGGTTCAAATCGTTTCAGTACCTTTAGACGAATAGAGGGCACAAATTTGGTCTTACGAGAAACGACTAACATTCAAGTATATAAGTTATATATATTTTGTGGATTCAGGGAGATTAAATGGTATAATTCCGGTATTCTATATCGATATTCAAAAGTAAAAAATATCATTAACGCAAAATGACAAGCATCTCTATTCATCAGGAATCGATTCGTAAATGCACGAATGTCAAAGTCAAGAAAGTTAAAAATAGTATTGAAATATATGAATATATATACATATATATTTAGAAAACGTCCTGGTTAACTGGAATGTACAACAACGGGCCTTCCATAATATTTAATAATAATGATGTTTTAAAGTGTGTGTGTGCGCTTTAGTTAGCGTTTCTCGTTTTGCCCGTAAATATTTCAAGGGCGCCACATGGTGTATTATAGCGTGTGACGCGCATCAAGCTTGATTTTAATCTTGTCGGTTACGGCGGGAGATTTAAGTAATCGTGCGAATTTGCATAAGTAGTAAACGTGTTTTTTGCACTAATTAAACATATATTCTCGCAACGATGTGATACTGTGTAATTCTTATTTATATCATTGCATACGTTAAAACATAATTAAAAGCCTTTTTTCCTACACTATTTTTACTTATTTCGGTATATGAACCAATAAATTGTATAAGCCTAAAACGGGTTTGTATTATTTGCATTTACTTTCTTATACGCATGTATATAAGGAAGTATTATAATCACGAACATTTTCGTACTCGAAATATATTAGCGGAAATATATGTTTTGACCTCTCGAAATTGACTATTTTCAAAATGATTCTTGTGTGTATGTCTGTCTGTGATCGCTCTACAGAAAAACTGTTGTAGATTAAAACATAAAACCTTTAACTTATAATTTGTATAATGCCCCAAAATAAACCTATTATTAAAACAAAGTATCTTAACCGAAAGTAGTGGTTAACTCTTGTTATTTATTCAATATCTCGAAAACGGTTCGAGTTAGAGAAAAAAGAATCTAATTAAAGATTTAACGATTAAAATATCTAGCAACTTTTGTTTGAAACTTGTTTGCAAAAAATGTACCATATACTGGGAAATCACTCTTGAAAATAGTTATTACTATTTCCTTGGTACATATTGGCAGTCATTTAATACAATATTAAAGCACTAGACTTGTTTATATCGTGTTCTCTGTCTAACAACTGTACATATTTCAGATCAATATACATAATTTTGTAAAATCTATAATATGGCATATTTTTTACCACGATATTTTATTATTGTAGTTGTTAAATGAGATATTTAAAAAAAATTATATGCCAAATTTCAGCTACAATAATAACATTTCGTTGTAAAAAAAAGCTATATTGTAGATATTGTATGTATTTTTTAGATTGCTATTTTACAAAATTATTTATAGGCATCTTAATGTCAGTTATTTGTTGGACAGAGAACGAGATTTAAAGAAGTCTAGGGCCTTAAGCAATATTATATAAAATTATTTATAATAAGAACAACGTATAAGAAAATCGAGGGCAGGCCACTTCAGCGTTTCCATTATTGGATCGTATTACATGTGGCATCTTAATAAGTATTTATAATATATCATAATTTGTTCGGTAACATAACTCAATTTATCACAGCATGCAAATGTGAAACATTTTCATTAAACGTTGATTCATTTGCCGCGGCTTTTCAAATAAAACGACTTTACGGTATAATTTTGTACTACAGCGACGTGTGGGCACATTCAATAACTTTGGCCAGGCACAACAATAACTTTAAAGTTATTACTTAAACACTGGCGTAATAAAGGCTTTTACATTTACCAGCGCCATTTTAAAATTACAATATCTGATCAGACATTTGACAGCATGTAATCACAATTTTTCACGAATAAAAATTAAACGCTTTAGTACCTATTATACAATATAAGCCTTGTTTTTACATTCATATTTTAAGGCTTCAAAAATATTAAAAAAATATTTTAAATATTAGTTTAACATAAACTTACAATTTGGTATAGTTCAAAATAAATACAATCTTTAAAATGAACGTTAGTTTACCCAAATAAAAGAATAAAAAATTAGCAGTGGCCTGTACTCGACTTTCTTATTTATCAAATTTGATTCAAAAATGATTAAACCGTGTATTTTCCTTACAAGCTCAACTTCAACATTTTTCATATTTACAATACTTCCTTATATACATTCGTATAAGAAAAAATGTAGAATAAATGGATTTGATCAATTATTAAATGAATCGGTGACATGATTCCGTTATTGACGGATTATTATGACAATTACAATATGACAAATAGCAAACTAATCCATTACAAAATGTAGAATGATTGATTTTTATACTATAAATAAATAAATAAATCAAACATACATCCGATTTATACGTCCGATGCGAATTAATTTATGTGATTATCAATTACCACACAAATCGTTTCAATCACAAGTTAAATAAACTGCAATGGGAAATAAAACAATATAGAGTTTCCCTCTATAATATGAGGCATAAGCGTAGAGTAAAACCAGTTTTACATTATTAATTTCCTAAACAAATATTTGGTTACACAAAATATTTAAAATATCTGGTGAAACGGAATACATAAAAATCTGACACAAAATTGGAGATTTTCAAAATTTATAAAATAGATAGTTGCATATTTCTGTTGTAAATAAATACTTACTATTGAATAGACGGTTAAATTCTTGAATTTTTCCACGCATACCTGAAAAAGAAAAGATTAAAATTAGAATATAATTTTCAAATTAATTAGACAATTTGTAAAACTAATGTATTATTTCAATATATTTCAGCCATTCACTTTGAATTTGTTTTCCAATAACTACGACCCCTATATAATTTTCAAACATCTACGCCTATGCAAATATGTAACACGCGAAATTATTAATGCATACTCATGGGTAATATTGATACCAACAAATACATTTTCGGTAATAATAATTTATTAAACAAAATAAATATTTGATGATGGAATGCTTGTGTCTATTATTGATATTTATTCAATTTGTTATGCTTGCTCTATATATATATATCTATATGCAAAACATATTTCAGGAAGGTATTATGCCCGGTTTATATTTTCATCAAATTTGCTTGCGTATTTTTATTGAATAAAAAAGAATTTCTTAATAACGTCGTTCAGCATTTTTTGTTTGCGTATTCAATGAAAATATTTAGCAAAGACTTACATGGAAATATTATAAAGGAATTGGGACAATCTTTTTTAGAGCCATCAACCCAAAACATACTTCTTTTTAGCTCGACGTACGATAGTACAAGACAGCAATGTTTGTTTGTGTGTCTGTAACATGTTCGGATAAAAAGAAATACGATGGTCTCGTCGCCCTGAATCCAAAAATATATAACTCATATACTAAATTGTATGATTCTCGCTCGCTCGGTCGTAAGACCAGAGTTTGTGACTGCATCTCTTCTGAAGATACTGGGCAAATTTTAACGAAATTTGGTAAACATATAATTTAAATACCCAGAAAGTTCAAGTCGTAAGTTTTATTCAATCAAATGTACACGTTTGATTGTAAACTCTAAGGCCAGAAATAAATTATGAAAAATATTTACTATGAAATTTATGCTATTATTATTATTATTATTTCGCGTTGACTAGTTATAGTTTTAATTAATCAATCAATAACAATGTCATTATTATCTATTATCATTTTATCTCTTGATAATTCAGTAATTATAAATAGGTTTTCTTTATTTATACATGAGTGGTTAATTAAATCCCTGTTAAATTAATTATACGGTGAGCTGAAGGCACTAGTGCCTGTACCTATTATTGTTTCTTAAAATACACACATGTATTTTTAAAGAAACTTAATATCAAATGTAGTTTAAATATATTCAATAGTTTATTATTGGTTTCTGTATTTCTTGAAATTTCAAATTAAGCAATGCATTCGGAAATAATTATTTATAGCGTTTAAATTACAAATTTGAGCGCTATAAACATTAATTTCCAAATACATTGCTCTAATTTACTAATTTGATGACATATATAGCAAGTTTGAACAAGTATGTAGTCCAGTAGAACCATTATATCATGAAAATCTAATGTATTAAGTTGTTACCTACATTTGAATCGCAAATGCTTCCCGCCAAGAGAATAAATAACAGATGTACATCGTATATATCATCATGCACGCAAAAGTAACATCGGCACACCTAGTATAAAATTAAAAATTACGATAGATGCCTCCTATCAATTTAATAAGTAAACTTGGTTTGAAAGCAACATAAATGATCGCATATATAAATTCCGAGTCGGTTCATAAAAACTACAATTTATAAAGATAAATATCTATTGAAAATGAAATAATCTTGATCGTGCTCCGAAATTGTGTAAATCTTCATAGGAGTCTATTATAACGGTTTCCTATACAATCTGTTATATTCCCGAATATGTATGTGTTCATAGCAATAAGTTATCGCGATGCAACGTACATGAAAAATTAATATTTCGCTAGTATATAGTTAGGAGATTGAATCAGCCACGCCTCAAACATTTAAACCTCCGAGGAGCATCGCTGAAACTTTCACCAGTTCAATCTTGATTTCAAATATATAATACAGTATTATCAAATTTTGGGGCCCTATAACTCCGGAAGTATATGGATAATTGGATTTTAATTGGGAACGGATTCCAATAAATATGTGTAGCAAATTTGGTTTAAATCGTATTGGTACCTTCAGAGAACTAGAGGACATACATTCAACGCAAGGAACGCTCGACCGAATGCTTAAGCTTTTTTGAACTGCGTACGGCGAGCTAATAATAAACGTTGAGGTGGTGATGCAATTACATAGTAAAGTGTAGAAAATCTAAAGTAATTATGTTCGTCGGCCGTGTTCGAAATAATGCCTACATTTCCGGTTATACGCGCGCGGTTAAGACGCGCACGAATATAATGGCCTTTACGCGTGTTGTTCTATACGGCGCACCGGCAGATAGCATCACAGCGGAATGGCGTTTCGTGCGGCCTACCAATTTATAAAACTGTCGACGCCAACTGAACTGGATTACTTATTCGTACATCGTATCGGTTCTTTGAAACAGTACAAACGTTAACTATCGAACCCCGTCCGCATTCACTCATTTAACCCCTTGGGGCTATGCAATTCGCGAGATCGTAACATCACGTACATAAAAGGGCTCCTTGACTTTGACTTACTGGCGGGCGCCCATTCGTTTTGTTATTACTGCCTTATTTATTGCTGCTGCAGCGATGGAAGCGCTTCTTTTGTTTTACTATGATGGCTAAATTATTATAAAGTTGTGGCCATTAAAATAATTACATATTAAATAAATAATATTATATATCGTATGCTGTGTGTGTGTGTGTTGCATAGTACAAATTGCTTTTGTGAACCGTCAGGCTAAATAATTATTAAACTTGTGAGTTGACGTTTGACAAACTATTATATCCAAGCGAAGTTGCCTAGTCCTACCGGGCGATCAAGTCGTGGCCTCGTGGCCAAGATATTACTAATTCTTGCGGTGAAAGCTCTGTATAGTCCTACCGTACGATAAAATCGTGGCCAAGATATTACTAATTCGTGCGATGAAAACTCTGTATAGTCCTACCGCGCGATAAAATCGTGGCCAAGATTAGAATGCCTACTTCCAAGTATATGAGTTATATATATTTTCCGGTTCACGTTGACGAGACAAGAACTTATTGTTAAAGTACATGTTTGATCCGATAATGTTACAGACATACAACCCAACACTATAGCTGTGTTGTACGACGAGTTAATAAGTTTAGGTAATTCAAACACCAAAACAAAACGCGCTGTTTATGCTAAGACCTGAGAGATTGCACTTTAAGATGTGTCTATACAGACATACTTCCTGTTCCATTTGATCTCTATATTTAATATATTAGCCATGTGTTTCGTGGCCCAAATCAGTAGCAATCTTAAAACAAAAATTCATCGTGTCATTGACTCCTCATTCATTCTCCCACTCCTAATTCCCAATCATGTTCACCTTTTACATCTCGTTACACCAATGCTTAAACAACCATTGAACAAAACAAATATTTACCGCCGAACGATTTTTCAAACGTAGCTCTACTAAACGTTCATCATATTTGTTTAGGAACACGATGAGATAGACACTAATGAAAGATGGCTATTATATCACGGTTAACGCGATGGGTAGTCCTGAATTTCCATAAAAACAATGGCGCCGGTTCTGCATTCGTGACCGGATGCTACGCACACTTTTGTTTTAAGGCATTCATTGTTGTGTTACGTTTCAAACTGCACTTTCGTTCTACGGTAGAATTATTCAAAGGGGGTGGTGGTTAGATAAATATTGGCTTTGAACAGACCGGACCGACCGACCCTCTTTTGGTTATGGTTAGGCCATCATCCCCGTGTTGTCTGAAGTCCCATTAATTGAAACGTAAATATTATGATGGACAATCATTATTTCGATGATTCGACAACATTTTAACGGAAATTCAAAGGGGTTTTTTTTATCTGGTGCGAGAATTGAACATAAAGGGATACAGACAATTTTAATTAAAAGTGACATCACTTGGTATGAGAATTCGTTCAAATTTATCGACTTGACAGTATTTATGTTAGAGTGAACCCATAGAATTACATAAGGCTTAATGAAATCATATGTCAAATTTTGTAAAACATATTCGTGAAGTTGGGAGGAACGGAATGGAGTGCTGATAAAGCATGGAGGGTAAGGGGCGAGACAACCAAATCGTATTTTTACGTTCTGTTCGTGGCTTTGTTACGATCGCTGATTATTTGTTTCGCTCTGCAAGTTCCGCCGGTTTACATGAATTTCGGATTATTTGTATTATTTATGGATACTGATTTAAAGCAAATCGTGTTATTTTTTATAGTTTATCACAATGTTTATCCAGTACGTTCGTCATTTATTTATTATATATTATACACAAATGAATTATTCAAATGAATTTAATACTCGCTTTGACATATTGACGCAAAATGGGCAGAAGCAAAATAGAATAATAAACAGAATGGAAGAAACCAAGTAAATGAGGCAAAAGGGAATAAAATTATATCTCAAATAACATGAAGCTAGCCGATGAGGGATCAGAAGAAGAAGAAGACACTACTTGCCTTTATTAATCATAAATTCTATTCCTATACGATTAAGGGCCAACTATAAAGAAAGCTGGAGTGGCCTTCACACAAATATACTTATATTATTGATTTTTATGATATTGCATATTTTGTTAAAAATTAATTCTAAGATTTCTAAGAAACAATTGTAACTAGGGAAAATTCATTATAATAACGCAATTTCCAAAAGTGACTTTACCGTAAATGGTACATGTTTCGAAAAAACTTTGTTAATAAAAGTTGTTGGAAATTTCAATAACTTTAACTTTTATAAGAATCACTTTTTCTCTAACCCACGTTGTTTACGAGATATTGAAAAATAGCAATTCTAAACCACTATTTACGGTTAAGACAATTGTTTTTAAAAATAGGTTTTCTTACGAATCCGATACAAGTCTTAAGTATAATGTTTAAAAAAATTATCAACCACAATTTTTGCTGTAGAGCGGTCACAGGCACACATAAGTATAAGAAAGTATACATAGGCTCATATAATGTGCTAGTTATCGTTAATAAAATAAAAAAATATTTAACTTCAATTGATATATCCAGAACGGGATAAAAGGTATTTGTTTTTCAATTCAATTGTTTTTAATTATTATTTTTTTGCTATAAGAATGCTTTAAGGAGACTTAATAAATAGTAGTTTAATCTTATTTGGGTGTATTTCTTGAAAACCATTGTCATATCTAAGCATAAACGTTAGCTACCCCGTTTTCTCCTGCTTTCCTGTACATTATTATAATTTTAAATATAAACAATTGTAATTGTAAAATGAATAAAATAAATATGCATTTGTATTCGCCTGAATTCAACATAATTTCCGTTAGTTTTAACAAGTATTTATTATCTGATAACGTGTCTTAATTTGTTAACAAAGGTCTCCCACGCACAAACAGAGAACAAACAAACTACAGTTCATTAATTAAAAGAAATGATAAAACATGCTGGATGCCCCCTCGCCCCTCGACTACTTCGGTTCAACTGACGAATGACTCATATAGATAATTAATATCATTGATCGATAGTTACCCTAGTTAAGTTTTTCTTTTATTATTCCTTCATCAGCTCTAATTAAGACAAACACAATTTATCAATGTTGGAATTGAAATTCATAATTCAAAGAACATAAAACTTAACCACATTACAAAGAAAGGGAAACCAACATAAGTGCAGCCACAAATGGCTGTAGCCGTGAGTTTATAATCAATGTCTAATAAACCGCTTATATAATTATGAAAATTATCGCGTTAAATCCTTAATAATTCTTACTCCATTTTTTCTGCGATATTCTAATATTGTTTATAAGTTTGAAAGTTACGCGTACGCACAAACACCTATTATTGTATTATTTTAATAATTTCTCCCCTTGTGTCTAGCGTAACCGATGATTTGCTAGTAAAAAGAATAACCAATCAGACTACCGCTAACGAAATCATGTCGAATGTATATGTATCGCTGATTACACACAGTGCATGGGGCTGATTGGTTCAATTTTGCTACCTGTGCTCTGGGAATTCAAATATACATCATGATGTACATATATAGATTTTAATTAGAATTTGATATACGCGCGGATACGAATGTATCGAATATTATGCGTGTGTACTTGGATTACATGATGCAACATAGATGAACCTGCTGCTAAATTAGCGGATAGAGTGACATCTAATAGTCGAAAGAAGGAATATAGCAGTAGTCAGTGCACGACTGATTTCACATGAAAGTCAAACTCGAAATTCGATTCCAACGGGCGTATCTTGACATTTTGATTTATTCCCCTAGTCCCGCTACAGACGGTATCTGTATACTGTATATATATATGGGGTACAGGGACGGATTTCAATTAATTTAGACCCTGCCTCAAAGATAGATGGTCGATCTGATATTCGCGGATTCAGAATTATTCTATAAATGTATTCTGAGACTCCAATTCAGAATTTATGGTAAAAGGAAAAATTAAATAGTGTTTAAAACTAGTAAAACTCAGAAAACATTAAAAAACTTCGAGATTTAGAATCCCAAAAAAGGTAATCGCAAACATAGACTCCAAATATATATAATAATGATAAAAACAGAAAATGAAATAACAGATAATTCCCATAAAAAACAGAAAACTAAGTTAAACAGTGAATTACTTAGACAAAGAACGCCTAGAAGAGAGAATTAGAAATACAGAAAACGGCAAAAACAGTGAATACTGTAAATAGAGAATGCCCAAAATAGCGAATACTCATAAACCGAGTATACTAGAAAGAGCGAAAAAATAATAAAGAGTATACCTACTCAAAAGATAAAGTGGAAATCAATAAAAATGTTATAATATTAATTCAAACATCTGACTATCTGTTTCACCAGACCCTAACTTCACCTAGATCAGTGGTAATCATTTTCTTTTTTTAATCCTTTGAATTGATTCACTCTTTTGAGCATTCTATTTTTACAACAATCGCTGTATTGGCCTTTCTCTGTTTTCTCATTCTCTTTTCTGGTCGTTCTTTGTTTAGGTAATTCTTTGCCGTTTTGGATTCTGTGTATTGCAATTCGTTCTATTAGGATTTGCCTTTTGGTCTTTCTGTTTTTCCCATTCTCTTTTCTGGTCGTTCTCTGCCCAGGTAATTCTTTGTTTTGTGATTTCCTCTTATGGGCATTCTCTGTTTTTAAGATTCTCACCTTGCTGTTTTGGATTCTCTGTTTTGTGATTCGTTCTTGTGCGTGAATACCTCTAATAATTATATCCAGAATTCACAAATCTCACCCGCAAAAATGTCGACTTGTGGAAGTTTAAGATGTGGATGTTTAACTGGTATTTATATATCTTATATATGAATTAGACAGAAGACAGTGAGTGTATTTCTTCAGTGCAAAACACATAATTCTGTGTACCTGAAGAGAGGCAGTAGATTAGACCCATGTCAACGTCGAATATAGGTTACGAATCGGGAAATGCGTACAGGTACTTTACGCCGTTGTTTATTTACGCAATTAATCTTGCTGGCGGCGGCACGCAAAAATACTTGCAGTTTAGGGTTCACCTAAATTAGCACACCGGACGGACGCTGAATTTCATTTAATTTCACCGGTATTTCCGGAGCGCCGAAAACCCTAATTGTACGCTTTTTAACACTGCGGCTACAATTTCTCAGCCTATATAATATATAAACACTTGGGGTTTCAGTTTGCAATATTCTTTTCATACTACGTCTAAGAAAGTAAAACCAAAATTTGATATGAAAACCGTTTCTACGAAATGATTGTCACAGCCATAGTGCCGAAAAACTCTTCAAATAAAAGCTAGTGAGTCATTATTTTCTGGAAGTTTGTATCGTGTATTTGCCAGCCAGCGCCCCGGAACCCGGATGCGATGGGTAAAAAGTAATTTCAAGATGGTTGGAATAGTGTCCCACAAATTTCAAGCTCATGAAAAATTAATGAAACACGCGCAGATCAAAGTGTTCGGTTCTGTTTCATTGGATAAAGTGTAATTAAAATATATTGCTGCCAACTCAATCGTTCTTCTTATTCTTCTTGTTTAACGATTGCAAAATATTTTATGGCCAATACGAATCTTTTATTGGAAAAAAGAGATTAACAGATATTTATATTGAATGTTCGTTCTGTCTCTTTCACGTACTTTGGTTCTGTTTTAGGATTGAAAAGGACTTCGATTCTTACTTTCTTGGACAAAGTTTATAGGAAGTATATATTTTGTATTGATATTGATTATTTTCGAGTAGAAAAATAAAAGAAACCACATCGATTTGATGAAGAAATAAATCAAATAAATGAAGATAGATTTTCATAAACATCTAAATATTATTCTTCCACGAACCAAAGTGTATTTTTATATCAAGTTTGTAAACAGTGTTTAGCGTTATATATTTTCTGATACAACAAACCTAATTTTAAGATAATTTGTCACATAAATTTCCCAGAATTACAAGTATATTTTTAGATTATTTATATCAGTAAACATCAGAATCCCGCTTCCTACTTAATATATATAATATAAACCATTTGTGAATGACACACTTCCTGGAAAACACCCTTATCAATAAAGCCCCTAGTAAAGACAGATGTTTTTTCCCTAACGAACCGTTCTCTTTTTACTGTTTGTTAATTTGGCAGCACTGTTCTTACCGGATGTCACGTGTGAATAAAAAATAACTGGCCATTTACAAGTTAAATTATTTTATTTTTTGTTTCTAAAGTATAATCAGTGTTGACAGACAAAAAATCCCTACTCTGAACTGGTTTTACAAAATTATTTTCGAATTCTGCAAAGTTGAACCTATACTACTATCTTATACTTATTATATAAACGAAAGTATTGAGATCACAACCGAAAACGACGCCGAAATTTTAATAGAATTGCTTATTGAGGGTTTCAATCTATTGTGTGTTGTTTGTGTGTGAATCTTTCTATAATCAATACTATTGAACATAAAAATAAGAATTTAGTATTTAAGATTTGTATGTTTCGGGTTAGAAAACATCTATTTTTGAAACGATATTTCAACTGGAAGTGCTTGTTTACTCGTAATTCTCTAAATATCTTGAACAGGAGACGAGTTAGGGAAAAAGTGTATCTTATAAAAGTTAAAGTAATGAAAGTTTCTAATAACTTTTATTTGAAAAGTTATTTCAAAAAATGTACTATTTCCTGAGAAATCGTCTTTGAAGTGGAAAGTCGATTAACTTTGTGATTTCGTTGGTAAAAGATTGTCACAGTCTAAGTACGATTAGTGGGGGGTGGGGGTATGTTCGGATAATTCGGATGCCACATTAGTTAGAAACATGCGGGTGAGTGTAATTACAGTGCAAGTAATGCCCCACACTAAGATATTATCAGTGGGATAAATTTACTGGCTATAAAAAAGTTAAATGACTCGAAGTTTAGTTCGTAGTGAAATTGTTTGATCTTGTCTAATTGAGATCATTTTAGATGTATTACATCTCTTTACAAACGTATTCATTACTACATGATTATTCTACTCTGATATAGGCTCTGTCATCTTAAACATAATCAAAGTAGTCACTTACATCACAGATGACACATCATGTAAAATAACTGAATCCTTCCTTAGGATTCCAAGATTATTAACTTTAAAAACAACTGGAGTACAAAGGCGATTTTCCATTAATATTTGCTCAAATAAAGATTTATTAACAATTAAGACAAGTTTCTTTTTCTTAATTGCATGCTGGTTAGCAAAGGATATCGTGCAAAGCCGTTAGAAGAAAATGATAAGTGATTACTATGATTATTGATTATTTTTTGCAATCATAAATAAAAATGTATGTCTTTAATGTGTTTGAAATGCGTGCAATATACGTAGTCAGTCATATGATTATAGTTAGGTGGCAGAATCTGTTTGAAGAACGATAAAATTACGGATATTAGTATCGACAGAAACGTACCTCTACTAATAATAGATTTGTAACAGGATATGGAAATGTATGATTGATATAATATGCTTGAAATTGAATAGGTGAAAATTATAAAGCCGTCTTTTTAATGGCACATAACTGTTTTAAATTAGATATATTATTATTCATACACAGTTACGCTAATAGCTTTTATTATACGCTTGAAAAACTCATTTAAATCTTCACTATTTCTATATGCTCGCTAAAAGATGCAACGCAGAACAGCTCGTGTATATCTGTAAGATTCTCAATGATTCCGAAAATAGTTCATATTCATAATATGCATATAACAAAAATCTGGCGTGGCAATTATAATGGTGTTTCTTAATAAATTAGACACTTTTTACAAGATACATTTTATCTCTAACTCATGTCTTATTTGATATGTACAAAAATGACACTAGTAATTAAGCACTTCCGCTTAAAATATTATTTTCAAAAGTTTTTCTATCCAGCGCTTAACAAATCTTATATTTAAAATATTATATTTTTTATATTTCATGGAATTGGTTGTAGAGTTTTCACACACAAATACACGCATTCAGACACATATCCAGATATTATTGAGCAACTACTCAATACTTTCAAATATAAATATATTATGTAAACACAATTTTTCGTCGTGATTAATTATGTACTTGTAAGGTGAGCTGGAAGCAATAAAGCTTGTTCTAATAAAAAATAGCACTGCTGTATATTTTATATACAAATATTCAATTTATATGTGTGTAGCATTCAAATCTAGAATTGTTAAATTTTGTAAATATTGAAAGATTTATTTAATAACTCATCAGACAAAAATATTGACATTTTGTGTTGTGTCCACAAACAAAATGCAGTAAATTATTTTACACTATTTATCTATATTTATTTTTATATAGAAATAAAAGAGTTTTTTTTTTTTTTTATCGTTTATAATAATATTTGTTTAGCCTAAATCTATTTATAGTTTTGCTGGGAAAATATAATAAATATATCAATACCTGCAATGCTAACAGTTAATTTTCTTGGATAGTATTAGTAAATTTACTCAATCAATCAATGTATATCTCATAAAACAAGCATCAATGCCTTCCGCTCGTCATTTAACAATATATAATATAAAAGTCTTTCAAAAATGATTGTATAATTTAAAATTTACTATTATTTTCTTTAATATTTATTTATGGCGTTTGGATTCAAATTATGTAGTAATTTTGTTATATTTTAAAAATGTTCGTAAATATTTTGGGTATCTTAATAATTTTTCCAAGAGTAGTGTTAAGGAGGGCTCCAAATCTTGGGGAGTATAAAAGAATTGAAATACGAATATGTGTAGCATTTGGTTCAAAACGCTCCGGTACTTTCAAAGGAGTAAAGGACATAAATTTGGTCTAATGAGCAACTAACATCCAAGTATATTAGTTATATATATATATATATATATATATATTTTGATTCAAGACGGGGATATATTTATGTTAAGGACCTAATTAGATTCGAGAATATTACAGACACACACACAGCCGAATGTTCTTCTGTAGTTCGTACGGCGAGGTAAATATAAAAAGTAAAGCTATTATAAAGCTATATTTAGATTTGATATGAAAATCTTAAAAAACATAAAATCACATCAAACACATCATCCATCAACGAGGATAAAAAATGAAATAAAAATCCGACTCGATTTGACAGCATCGATATCATCATCATATAACGTGATCACATCACGGCAGCAGCAACCAAGGCAACGGGAAACTCATTTCACATTTATATCAATGTCGCATAAGCGATTCAAGCCCCATTCAGCCAGAAAATATATGAAAGAAAGAAAGAAAGCAACTGAGTAAACGAGTTGACAAAACCAACAATGCATCATGTGTGCATCATTTTTCACGAAGTAATGCCTCGTCGTGCATTGTCCGCGGCGGCACAACCGGGAATATTTTAAAATAAATATCAACCCGTTTGATGGTACAATATAGCGACAAACGTTCCAAAGAAAACATAAAAATATGAAAAGTCGAAAATTGGTTGTGGAAAATATGTGACGTATTGTGGAACCTTTGTGCGCGTAAACGTATAATACATACATACATATATATATATGGAGTATAGAGTAAAGGTGGCATCATCTATCTTGCATACATGTAGAAAAACATTTCGTTGCAGCAGCACAGAAGAATTGAGATAGCCGCCTTGTTGAAGAACGTTCCATAAAGAATTCTTTGCGGGAATATATTAGGCTTAAATGGCTCGGCTCGACTTGCATGCGAACATTTTGCTATTTTTACAAATATTTCATTCTTTACGAATTATTGCTTTATACGTCACACTCGCATTTTTAGGTTTGCTTTTATCTCAGCACAGAGAACATAAAAATATACCAATCTATTAAAATACCAGAATGGCAACGCACCTATTAAAACAAATTTTATCATTACCAAGATTAAATTGAAAATTAATAACTTCAGATTTAAATATATATACTTTAAAAAAGATGGAGTGGCCCACAATGGACTCTTTTGCACAATATATAGCTTGTAACGAAGGAAACGTATATGTCAAATTACCCATTTAAAAACCGATTCTTAAGGTGGTCTTGTTTTCTGTCTAGCAATGGTTAATATCTATTGATTTCAGACTTATTACGATTTATATAAATAATCTAGTAAAGCCGAAGCCTAGAACCATATAATATCTACAATATGGCGTATCATTTATAGCAAAATTTTATTACTGTAGCTGTAAATTGATATATACATCTATATATTTTTATTTGCTAATTAACAATAATAAAATATCGCTATAAATAACACACCATATTGTAGATATTATATGGCTTTACAAGATTATTTATATAAATCGTAGTAAGTCTCAAATCAATAGATATTAACCGTTGCTAGAGAGAGAACGAGATATAAACAAGAGGGTTACCTTAAATAAATGGTACATTTTTCAACAAAATGAGCACAAAAGCCTTCAGCTCGTCATATAATTTATTTATAAATCATTTGGAAAACATTTCTATAATCACTGATGTTAAAACGATGAAAAATTATAAATAACCACTGAATTTTGAAGAGTTAAAATAATAAAAGGCAATAATGACCAATATTGTTTGTAGCAATACATTAAATATAAGAATTAACAATATATATATATATATATATATATATATATATATATATATATATATATATATATATATATATATATATATATATATTGCTCAAACTTTCATAAGATTATTTTTCAAATTATGACAGTCTCAAACACGGAGACATACACACAGACATCATTCTGAAGAAAAAATTGCGAAATATAAATAATTAATTTTACTTTATCAAGACCCTGGTATAGTCTACATCAATTGGTGTATATAAATATGTTTCAAGAAATAATTCCCTACCAATAATAAGAAAATGGAGCAGAATCAGTAACAGAAGTATAAATTCGTATAAAAATATTCCCAAAAAAAAAAGAAAAAAAAAAGCGCCAATCATCAACAACTTATATAGTTGAAGGGGTTGGCCGCTATGGCCCTCTGGTGTCGACTTGCTGGAAGATTGCTGAATAGTGGGATGGGAATATTGGAAATAACGGCAGTGCGACAAAGAGAGAACAAAACGGCGTATTGCAGGGACTTTTTCTTTTTTATTGAATCTCTGCGTTCGCACACACTCTGGAAATAAGATTCGTGTGAAAAACGGGTGTGTATGTATGTGTGTGTGCATGTGTGCAACGATTGGATTCAAGCAAGCAGTGAGTTCGATCTTAGATTAGTTCAGCAGTAGTGAAACATTAAAAAAGAGAATTAAAGTTTCCTGTTTCATGTATAGGAGGCACAGCCACAGCCACGATATATAGTGATAGCGCGCGCGCAAGATTGCTACTTGCCAGATATTTGCTAGCGATAAGATTTCCACCACCACCACCACCACCACCAACCGAAAAGGAAGTCAATCTTAAATGTGAAATTACTTTAATTTAGAATTGGCCAACGCTGGATTGAACTCAATGGTCAATTTCCTAACGAGCACATTGTCTCCGCAATAATAACTACTGCTAGGTGTAACTTGAAATTAGTAGCAATTTTAAGTTTTCAATAGTAATAAATAGCTATTTATGTGTTACTTACTAACTAATGTTAGGAGTTGCCTCATTCTGTGTTACGAGTGGGAACAAGTAAAGCAAGATTCAGCAAAATTACAAAAGTTATCTACACAAAATCGCATTTCCTAACGTGTTTCAAACAAGATTATTTCTAATGAAAGCTTTATTAAAACTTTATATCGATGACATTATTAGTTTCTTTAATTGTATTGTAAAGTCACAAATATTTGTTGTTTTGCTTATAAAAGAGTATTGTAATTTAGATTTAAAAATAATCTAAAATAACCAAAACAAGCTTAGGTGCAGCGCACCTATGCGTCTAGCTTGCATTATAAGTAATATATGCGATGCGAGCAGCAGCATTTAATTATTATGACCTTTTGGTTAACAATTTGAAAGAAAAATTGCTATAGATTATTTTGATAAAAATTATTTTAAGTGCATATTTTAAAATTAAAAATTACAATATTTATTAATTTTTTACGACATTTTGGTTAATAATATACAAAAACCTTGTTACATAAAATATCTTAGAATTATTAGTAGAATGTTTGGATGTTTTTATTATTTTTATGACATGCTGGGCTGCAAATTTTGGGGCCCTATAACTCGGGAAATATACAGGCGATTGGATTTGAACTGCGAGGAGTAATATGTGTAGCAAATTTGGTGTGAATCGCTCTAGTATCTTCAGAGGAGTAGTACGATATTTTATTACTGTAGTTGCAAATTGGATTATACCAAATAATAGCTACAATAATAATATGCTATATTGTAGCAATATGGTATGGAATGGTTCTAGGCTTCTGCTTTACAAGATTATTTATATTAATCTTACTTGTATATCTGAAATCAATAGATATGAACCATTGTTAGACAGAGAACAAAATATAAACAAGACAAGATTGTATGGAAAGGTTTTGCTTGTTTGTGCAAATCAATATCCGAGTTTGACTTACACTTAATCATAAATTATTATCTCTATGATGGATCGGCCATTAAAAGAGTATAATTGCAATGCAACAATGGCTGATTTAGCCACCGATTGACTACTGTCGGCTGTAGTAGCCATTGCGAAGAACAGACACACACACACATACACACACGTACGAGTGGATAGGATAGGAAGGAAATGTTCCCACTGGGTGATAAATTAGGACGTCATGGCATTGTTTCGCATCGAGGGGGGTGCCGCTAGAGCGAGTGACAAAGATATACGCTCGAGGCCATTCTATTGGCTGCCTGTACTCGTCGTCCGGTCAAAGGATTCTTGAAGGAAATTCACTATCAATTGAAATCAGCAACACAATAGCCACACGACGTTCGCTCGGATTCAATATATATATATACGATATATATTGAACATTGCACTATTATTCCCTTCGATTCCTTTTTTAATTGCAAAGAAATTAGTGCCAACACTGACATCTTGCGGCTGATTAACGAATGACATGCTACTAGTATATACACCCCTTTATATTTGCCCCGAACAGCAGCAGCGGTCTTTCTCCGTGAACAGCAGATAATTTTGTTTATTTTGCATTGTGGAAACAATCGCAGATTCTCTTTTCTTTGCTTTTCTGCTTGTACTCAGAGTTTTTGCATGTTCCATTGTTTAATTTTTAACGAGCCATTTGTGAGATTCGTGTGATTGGGAAAAAATTGGCCTGTTACTTTTTTCGTATTTAGAAATAACATTCGCCTAATGACAGACATAAAAGTTATATTGTTGTTCATTAAACTCAACTATTGGTATATTTTTTATGTCCCATTTTTTCTTATTCTTGAACAAAATCCGTTAAATATAATATATGATATTTTATGTTTAAGATGTGTTTAACCCGGGAATAAATATTTGAAAAGGCAATTATTATCCGGAAGTGCACTTATTATATATCTCCAAAACAATACTTATAAAAGTAAATGATATTAGTCGATTGACGACCACTCCGAATTTTACAAATACAACACGTAAATCGGTGGTGGTCAAAGTTTATTCCTGCTATTCTCTAGGAAACGAAATTAATAAAAAAATTAACTATTAAATATAATTTGTATTTGTTGATTATACGAACAAGAAACTTCAGTGTAGAATACAACAGCTTCTTTTTACTTTCTTGGAGGAAGTCTAAACGAAAGTATTGTAATCATGAATATTTTCGAACTCGAGTTATAAACGAAGATACACGTTTTAAACATCCCTAAATCGAATTGAATAATTTTTGGGAATGACGTCTTTGTGTGTGTCTGTGTGTGTATGTATGTGATTGTGTATAGGTGTCTGTGTGTGTGTGTATGAATGCTCTAGAGTAAAAACTGTTAAATTTGTAAGTTTGGAAAACATTATCTTAACCAGAAGTAACAATTTTCTCATACTATTTTTTCAATTTACTGAAATATCGCATTTGAAAATAGTACGTTCCCTTAGTACATATTAATTTAGTTTCATAGCTATCGTAAGGTGAATTCAAACCAAATAAAGAATTATAATAAACACAGATAAGGAATAGACAAGAAATTCGAGTGAAAACCACTCCAGCTTGATTTAATTGTACTACTGTAAGTTGAGTAGTACTTATCTATTATTCAAAATGATCGTCGAGTAAAAATAGTACACTCATCGCAATTTAGCAACAGAAATAATAGAATAAACGTAGTCGTTCTCACAATGAATCAAATGTAAGTAACATCTTGTAATTACAACAGTTGAGGCGCGAGACACTGTCTAACATTTTTTATCCACACAATTATTTTTAATTAGCAATTAATGCTTTAAACTGCGTGTACTTGTATTATTCGGTTGTTTTTCATAATGCAACAAGTGACAATAATTAATAATACAATTAAAACGGCTTGTAAGCACATACACGACAAATGTGCTAACTTTACACTGTCAACAAAACGTTATAAAAATGACAAAACTTATTAAAATTGCCATTAATTTAGACAGAGAATTCTAGATTTAACCTCTCAGAATAAAATAATGCGAATCTTATTCTACAAAGTTCGATTGTGTGTCTGTATTAATCACTAAAATATTCAATTCGGAATATACTATTACTGTATTCTAAATTTAAATAAATGACTGGGTTACTTCCATGGAATATTTATTTTTATGATAATTAAGTTTAAACTTTTTCATTTGAAAACTTTTAGCTTTATAGGTATAGAGCCAGGTCGTATTAATTTGAGTAAATGAACCTTGTCGAGCCTAACATCAACTTTCCAAATTATCACTTGCTCACTAACAAACAGGGAACTCTTTCTAACTTTTCTATTTGTTAAATGAATTGAAATATCATCTTGTAGGTACTTTACTTTTATTGAGGTTATTAAACAAATATTCGTTGATTACAAAATGTAGTTAACCTACTTCAATTTTTAGTTGGACACAAACAAATCCAGAGATAATCTCAACCAAAAATTCAAATATCTAAAGTAATATAATATTTTTTCAATGCCAAGTATGTGGGTTGGAAAGACAATCAAAACATAAGTTGAAGGAAATACAAACCATTGAAAATTTGTATGGAGGACAAAAGTTGTGTGAAAATATCTTACAAACATAAACAGGAAAACTGGATTGTCGATTGTCGATGTATCCACGGATATTTTCGATCCTCTATAAGAATGCCAAGTATCTGGATGTCAAGGGAGGCAAAGCAGGCGGGAGGGCAGGCAGCAGAGGTAAAAATACGCGTGAATGCTAAGCATCCATATCCTTGCAAGGACCGAGAAGTGGAGAAAAGGAGGAAGCAACGAGATAGCGAGCAGGGGGAGGTGAGGGGTGGAGAAGATGGGGGTGCTTTATGCAAATTGTGACGTCGTTGTTGAATGTCATAGGCGACCACGATGGGAGTGTTGAACTCCGGTCAAATCGTTGTAAACAAAGTGTCGAGCAGGGAGACCGGAGACCTGAGACCTTTTGCCGTCACTCATAACACCCTGGATAGTTTTCGTGAGGTTACGAGTTTCACAATGTTGACACTGTGACCCACTACGAACGACACTCACAGTTTCCCACTATATTTTACTGGTTTAGAGTGGTTTTGCCAATGGATATTATTCATATTATTATATACGAGAGAAAACTAATGGACAGGAGGGAGGACTGCGCATATACTGATTGCAGGCATACTTTCAAAACTTTAGAAATAAACTATAAAAAAATATGTTTGACTTTTAAAGTTAAAGCTTCCTCAATTACTAATAAAGGTAATAACTTCTTATTAGAAATATATATATATAATATATATATATATATATATATATATATATATATATATATATATATATATATATATATATTTATATATATATATATATATATATATATATATATATATATATATATATATATATATATATATATATATATATATATATATATATAATAGCTATATATGTAACTAGTAATACTGTATTCACAGTGAACCACTTAGTAATTAAGATTAAAAATTACAAATAATGATCCAGTTTAAATTATGCCAACAAATGCTAGCATACACTGAAATAAAATTAACAAAATTAATTATAAATTGAACGCCAGCAATGTTTGGATTGAGTTATTGTAATTTCTAAGGATGGATAATTAATTATAAATATTGTTGATATGAACACGCTAGCGTTCACAGCAACACAATTTATAAATATGGCGTAAATGCTAGCATTGCTTGCCATAAAACCAACTGGATTATTATTGATATTTTCTAATCTAAATTACTAATTAGCTCGCTGTGAATGCAACTTTAGGCAACGCCTCATTTTTGCGGAACGAGCGAAGCGAGATCTCACAAAATATCCTAACGTGTTTCACACTAGACGAAATTATTAAATGTTTGAATTGTCATATAAATATATTATAAGTTTTTGAAATATGAGGATATTTACATTTTATAAATTGAGAATGCAAAAATCATTTATTTTCAAGTGTAATTATTTCATTATTATAGTAAAAAATTAATAAAAAGTAATAATAATAATACAATAGCATGAACAAATTGTATATTTTAAGGAAAATTTAACTAAATACTATAGCAAAAAGTTTTCTAAATCATTTTTTAAAAAGTAAAAAATATTGGCAACACTAACCCGTTCGAACCTATAGCCATTTTAAGATTAATCTATCAAAATTTGCTCAAACACCATTACATCGTAAATTCAAACTGGATAAATGGAATCTTGATGGTTTTGATCAGTTTTCCGAGAACGTTAACGTGGTTTCTGTTCCATTGCACATGTTATTAAATCAACTATGGGTAGAATAAAAATGTACAAAGCAAACACACACATATTCAATCAACAACTATAAAGTCGGTATAATTTAGGTTGTCGATAAAGTGAGGTGTTTAGTTTATGCAGATGAAGGTTGGCGGCGGGTGACAAGTGATCGTAAAGTATAGTGAAAAGCTCAGTGCAGCGAAGCTCGTAACAAAGTTCAGTACACGGTCGTTTATGGCACGTCATGTCCACGCCATAGTAACGTAAGTGTCTCAATTATACGACCATTGTCTGCCGTACTGTTACTGCTAATGCGTTGTATCGCCGTATGATGACCGCGCACTAATACACACATTTCACCAGATTAACGGACCTGTGTGCGTGTATGTGTGTTTGTGCGTCTGTGTGTGTACATGCACGCAGATACGTTTGATTACGTGTGGCTGATGTAATCGCAGAGGATTAGTATAATGTTATTATTGTAAAGTACCCGATCTGATTAAATTTGGTTCATCGGGGTATATATCGAATTCAACCTATAATCAATTTGACTTCTGACGTTATTTTCGCTCTAAGGGAAACGTCTATCGCTTGAATTCTACTCATATGTGCAAACTTGATCCAGTAGAAATAATTAAATTTCATTTGTTTCCAAATATATTGTTAAAGGCTTGTATTGGAAACCAATATTTTGTTTACATATATTTAAAATTAAAATAATAAATAACGGATTCTTGGACAATATTTAACCGTCCAGTACAAATACAGAAATAGCTGGAGTGGCCTTCGCTTGACTTATACAGTTTCTTATACTAATTACCGAAAAAAATATATTAAATTAGTTTTAAAAGAATCACATTATCCGTTTTCGAGAAATTAAAAAAGATGCAAGAGTATACCGTAACTTGTGATTAACATACTTTTAGATACACGTATCTATAAAATTTTACTGAATATATATTTAAATATTTCAAATATTTATATATAGAAACCTTTCAAATGTATTCAGGATATGTCACCTTTGTATTCTACGAATAAAATACGTAAATCTTATTTTAAATAATTAAAATTGTATACTTGTAGAATGAGTACTACAAAATTATGCAACTAATAATATCACCATTGTGCTCTAAGGGTAAAATATTAATTATAATTATTGTTAAAAACATAACCGTAAACTGTGAAATTATATTTACTATTTTTTGCTGGTAAATGTCGATAATTTTAGACTTTTAGAAAACCACATAACGACAAAGGAAGAATTTATTTAAATTTTAATTAAATTAATTAAGAAATAAAATATGAGCCGAAGATTCATTACAGAAGAAAACTTTGGAATTCATTGAAAATTATGTAAAGTCCGAAAATTCGGTGCAAATACTCTGTAATCTGATATACAATATTTAAACTTTGCTATAATCCTAAAAGTCAAGAGTAATTCTTGTCGTCCGTACGTACGTACGTACGTCCGTACAACTTCCCTAATTTTGATAGATAATGTAAAAGTTTCGTCAAGATTTTGTATATTTGCTGTCGGCACACATTTATCTTACTTCCCCGAGATAATGATAAGTGATAACAATATTTGGAAAATGTCAAAAATGACGAATGCACAAAAGTTTCTGGTTCCCCAGGTTTAAGGGGTTGTCAATTTTTTGTTCGCATGTTTTTTGCCCCCCTTAGACAAATATTTAGAATAACAGTTTCCCACAGAGAGGAGGAAGTGTAGGTACCTGGCCGCCCGCCCTTGACAGAGAACCGGCCGGCCCGCCCGGCCCGCTGGGCTAAAAATGTTCGAACACGATTCTCCACTTTGCCATTCGGAATTTATGGGTCAGTTAAGGAGCCAGCTGAAGAGAAGACTTTTCTGTTCGTTGCCTTGGCTAATTTCTACTGTCAATTTACAGTGAATAGACGCACTAATGTTTCGTTTTTGTACACTAGTCCTGTCTATTTTGAGAATGGTCTGCCATTGCAAAGAAAAACTGGTTTTAACCTTCGTAAACTTTTTATATATATGCCACGCTTTTAAATGTACCAAAAAGCTATATTATTCGATCAAAATGTTAACCAAAAAACTATAATAATTAAAAACAACTATTCTTTTCTCATATATTACATTAGACGAGCTGGACGCATATGTGCGTTGGACCTAAGCTTGTTTTGTAAATGAATTGCTTTAAAAAACATGTAAAGATTTGTTTCTATATACATATAATTTCTGAGTCAATTTAGCGAATAAATATGCTTAACAAAACAGAGTTTGAAATGTCATCAAATGCAAATTTGTTTTGCAGAAAATAAAATTTATATTTGAATGCTTAAGTGAACAAATTAGTTTGTAATATGTAAACATTTACTTTCACCGGCATCAAAAGAGCAACCATTAATTTATGAAAATGTTAATACGTAATGATTGTTGATACAAATAAATCATATAAACCGATTTAGCTAAATGGTGAAAGATATAATGATATTTACAGAAATTATATGCACTTTAAGTACCGCGCGAGTGTTAACTATATACTCGTATATTGTTATGATAAACAGCGAGGCTGCTTGCATTTGTTTTGACAGATAGATATGTCAAAACAAGTGCCGAGCGAAAAATTGTGAAAATATATATATATATATATGTATACGGGCACGCTGAAATAATATGATGAAAAAATTAAATAAAGAAAAACGTAGTAGTGGAACGAAGAAAGTAATATCCTTGTTTACAACTGTTTGTAAGCAGAAAACAGGAAATTAAATTTTCTCAACTTATTACAACAACTACTTGCAGAGAGAAATAGAGATTTAAACAAACAATTGAAAAAGATAGCCTCGTAGAGGTATAGGTGCAACCAGCTGAACTATAAGCAACTTGGCTACTATATACAAAGTTTAATTGTTTTCGCAAACTTAATCATTTTAAAATAATAACATTTAATCAGTTTATAAAATCTGCACTAGTCTACACTACACTTGTACGTATAATCAAAGAATAATTGTTGATGCTTATATATTTTGTTGAAATATATTTAAAATAAAATTGCAAGTTTGTTGTAAGTGGATCAATTATATATTAAAACTAATTTCTAAACTAATTTTCGAAATTGATTTCCATTATAGGCCAGGTTAACTATTGGAAAAATCTACAATAGAATCGTGCTCAACAAATCTTTTTAAAAGTACCAGTAGGTATAAGAGAGGGGGCGAGGAAGGAGGGGGCGAGGAAGGAGGGGAATAAATTGAATAAGCGTTGCACACGAAATTCAATTCGGAAACAAATGTTTATTGGCTCGCGTTGGGAATTCGTACGTCTTTTCGAGTTGGCTGGCAGGCTGAGACAGACAGACAGACAACAACGATGTCATCTTCTTAGGAGGCGAATAACAAGACGACAATCGCATCACAAATCGTACTTTCCGTCCGGTCAAGCATGCGGACGGAACGGGACGGAATGGGACGGGACGGGACGTGGCAGCGACGCACCACCGCACCGCATCGCACCGTTGCGAAATTCATTATTATAGTTTTAATTCAATTAAATTTCAATTAAAGCCAAATTGGAGACAGAGAACGGCAGACACTCGCACCGTACGAGAGAAACAAATTGAAAAAGTGCAACAATTATCTCATTACGTATTATTATTATTCCTTTGTCGTTTATATATACATATATAGTACACTCTACAGCCGTTATCACAGGCATTATTTGCTCAAACTAGTTTGAAAATCCTAAAAATGCTCAATCCAGAAAATTTCCTATACAACGGATATAAGTAAAGGATTTCCTTTAATCAATTTAGGTTTAATAAAACTAAGGGGTATCTACAATCTTTGGGTCGAAAAAATCGTTTTTTTTTTTTGCATATTGCGGTAGTTTGAACTGTGTAGATGATACCTTCAAAGCAGTTTTGTGATAATCCCCTAGGATAACTGAATAAATATAAGATAAATACTCTTAAAATTATCCAGTATTTTTGTGAATCTTTAAACGCGTTCTACTCGAAACTACTTATATCAAACTGGGCTATTTTCTCAGGAACTACTAAACCGATTTTCTTGTTCTGTATTTTAAAAGAAAGAAAATAAGATTTGTTACAGCTTATACCCACAATATGCTTTCATTTTTATAAGTAACTATTATTCATCAAGTGAAAACAAAACTCGGAAAATGCCTTATTTATCACACAGCCGCCATTTTGTCAAATATTAACTATTTACACCAAATGTTGGTATAAGATCAAGAGAATTCTATTCGCTTTTAGAATCTAACATTAAAATTGGATTCAGATGACCCGTTGGTGAGATACGAGTTCGCCCGCTTAGTGGTAACCTAGACATACTCTCCGCGTTATCTAGGAAAGCTTCATATATTTTTGTACGAAAAAAATGTTTAACGTAGAAAAAAAGATGAGCAATAAAGTGGCTTAAACCTTAAGCTAATGCCTTAATCCTAACTTCATAAAAAACATGCTTTTTTTGAGCCAAAGAATATATATAAATCCCATATATAAATACAACCAAATCAATATTGTTTTATTAAATTAATACTATATTTGCTACCTTTAGATAAGCTCCCTTTAATGTAAATATGTATTAATAATTTATTTTAATATAACTATGTTTCTACTGTTAATATGCGTAAAATATGCTATATTAAATTTTGCCGTATATAATCGCATATCTGCAATATTAATTGCCAAATTAAACAATTGGCTTAAAACGTTATAAAACAGTTTACAAACAAATAAAAAGTTTGGTATATATAACCGAAAATGTAGCAATTTCCAAATATGTTATAATTTATAATGTACCTTTTTGTAGTGTTTCCAGGCAAATGGCTACGCAAATAAAATGTCGGTGTTATTGTTTTTAATGGCTCACACAGTAATTAAACAGCACAATCGTACAAGTTTTAACTGTATCTACTCGTTTAGTAGCTTTTTAATTGAAATAGCGTAACACCAGTTTCTAAATTAAAATTCCTTGCTTAAAAAAGTTATTTTTCTAATTGCTCCAAACATATTTACAGTTTCATTAACTTTTCTTGCAATTTTTGTCTCGATTTTAGTTTTTGAATCAACATTTTTGACTAAACACAATAAATTTGTTAAAAATCTTAAATTGTATTGACCTTTACGTGAAATAAACCCAATATTAATGTTAGGAGAATGTAAAATATGTAATTTATTTGGTTTTACTAATGTTATTATTAATCTAAGAAGGGGGCTATACTCGACTTCCTTATAACTTCTGTATCTATATTTTTAATATTGCTTTATTGTTATAAATTACTATGATACGTCAAGATTGTAACGAGAGAAACGTAAATGTACAAGCCAATTTACAAATTCGATTATTTAGTAAATGATACAATTTTGCGAAAAACTTTATTTATAAAAGTTGCTAGAAATTTTAATATTTTCAACTTTTATAAGAATTACTTTTTTCTAACTCATGCCGATTACGAGTCATTGATGTAACAAGATTTAAAAAATTGTTTTCAAAAATTAGGTTCTTTCCGGGCCCTACACAGGTGGTCTTATTATGTAATTTTTTCTTCGACTATTTTTGCGGTAGAGCGTCCATACAGACACACAAACACACGCACAGTGAATTACCGTTAACATCAATTACAATATTTCATTAAGAACGTACATAAATATGTTAATAAAATTAGTAAATTAAAAATACCTATAACTATTTAATAATGTAATAGCTGTAATATTGTTACGCATTTTTTCTACAAAACGGTAAATAAAATATATTTTTCTACGTATAATTTATTGCAATAAGTATTAGGAAATAGGTTTATTATTCGCCGTGATTAATTAACAATGCAAGCTGGAAACATTGTTGCTGAAATGCCAGTGCATAGGTAATAAAATGAGTTACGTAGAATTTCCTATAAGAGATCGTAATAAAAAACAAGGATATACAAACATCCTTACAATAATATTTATGTATATATCTAAATAAACAAGCACGAGCTTACAGGAATTCACGCGCGGAAAGTCACATTTCCAGGGGTGTTCGCAGTTGCCTTGCACGTAGATTAGGCACACTTGCGCTATTTTTAAAGTAGCCTAAACATCTGTAGAATGATTCAAAATTTATATAGACTCTGTTAGAATAATTCTTATTGTATCGCATTGACGACTCATACGAATAAAATTGATAAGTTTATATGTATTTAATATTGTTACAAAAGCTACGCTGTATCTTGAATTGTTGAAATTCGTTTACAGATAAATTAGGGCATATTTTGCTATAAATATCAAAAGCATTCATATAAACCTGAAAAAGAAAGCAATGTTTCCCATGGCAAATCCACCACGAGGGCAAAGAATATAAAAATAAGAATCTTTTATATGGCTTACATTATCAAAAATTATTGGTAATTCCTTGGACCGTCAAAAATAATAACAAGAACAAAAATCACTTTGGCAAAACTCAAAACAATTGGTCACATATCATAAACAATCCAATAGATTAGAATAATCACTGTATAAACTTCACAACAACAACAATAATAATAATTGTCTGTAACTCTTTACGTAGTCGATGGGAAACGCGATGAAGTGAGTCGTACTCTGTGAACACGACTGCTAGCTGCAGCGGTCGTGCGCGCACTAACTCTGCGAACGAGCGCTGAACGCCGTGCAACCAGCGGCCGACCGTTCGTCGAGTAGCGGCAGACGACGTCTTCGTTGTTGGGTTGAGGGTGCACAACACCCCGACCAACCGACCGACGTTGTTGTCACGCCAAAGGAACGACACACCGAAAAACAACCGTGAACGATCACTTTTTTCTTCATCTTGTCTGCCTTATTTATTATTTTTCCTTCACATGAAGTCTATTGCTTGGAAAATATGTAACATGTTGTGAATCTACTTTCGCATATAGATAATTGGTATTCTTAGATAATCTTAAATGGGCGTAGCGGGTTAACTATTAAATTATTATGAAATAGAATGATTTTAAATTGACTTTGTCTAAACCCAATAATAGGCTGGCAAAAAATGGATTAATCGTTTGAAAACGATTTTAATTTTCTTTTAAATCGACAAATTTCAAATTTACCAGATAACGATATGTCTTATTCTAAATCAATTCTTTAGTTTCAATTCGTTGTCGATGAAATGGTTAAATTATCGATTACTAAATTTTAATTTCAGTTAGCAATTATTATAAATTTATCTTATACTTATTTAACAAAATATATTATTGCAAATAAAATAACTAGATAAATAAACAATTTTGGCTATAATACGCTCGAAATACGTTTTCTGTCGATCTATTTGTGATAATCAATGATAAATGACAAATATCATATTATATGACACTATTATGTGCCAGTGTCAAAATGTTGTCAAGTATAGTTCATATCTTTATCGTATCTATGGTAAAATAAATATGAAATTAAATATTTTCCTTAGCAGTTTTCTCGTAACTGGTACATTTTTTAGAGCGTTCACAGACACACAGATGTCATTCCGAAAATGGTCACATTAGATTCAGTAAGGGTTAAAACGTATATGTCTGTTAAAATCACGAGTTCCACATTTTTCAAGATTACAAGATTTATTACTGCGTATAGGAAAGTAATAATGGGGAAAGTAACGATCGATTGCGCTAAGAAAGAGTCAGTAAGAGATCTAAGAAGACTGTAAAGTTTCCCAGAATGAAATTTGTGCTAGCACAATTATGCGGTATTATCTAATTATAGCTAACAATACGTTTACTTGAAAATAGTCGGCTTTTTGGGGAATGTAAGTGGTCCTTTATAATTCGTACGAAATTCCGCAGTCTTGAAATTATCCGTATTTCTTGCTTGGGGCGCTGGCGATGGCGATGGCGTGGCGCTGGCTGAATAGGCCGTTTTTCCCCTCATCGGCATCGCATCGCATACACTTCTCTACTAACCTAATTCGCTGGGGCTTCTAAAGATCTAAGCAGGTATAACTGCTATTCCATTTAATCCAATTTATTTTAAATTTAATAAAACGCGTGTACCTACAGTATTAAGGTATAATCCGCCATTGATGCGTTTCCGCACCCCTCACACCCGCAGCCACAATAATGAATAATTTAAACCATTATAATTATTGCATTTGCTAAACGGAACCAACACACACACACACACACAGCTCACATGTGTGTGTATACAAATGCTAATAACTGGGAAATAATAATAATTCAGAATTTTCAATTCTGGTTTTGTTATTTGTCCAATCACGTAGATTGATTTATCGCATTGGATTTATTGGTTTAATACTATGAATTAATAAATTATCAACTATTATATTTAAAGAGAAACATCTGGAGTGGCCATTAAAGATATAGTTGGGAAATTATATTTCTATAAAAGTTTCGGTGACGATTTATTGTTTTGTTGATTACAAACTTTCTTTTATACGTATATGAAAGGGAAAATATCAATAAATTGAAGTCGTTATTTACCAAAATAAAGTTAGGTTAACTTGATGCAAAAATAAGCATTTCAAGTTGATTACGTGTTATTTGACTCATAGTTAAGTACGTACATGTTTGTTCGTAAAGATATTTCCATGCGTTCGTTTATATGTATATATGTGCAAGTACATATGCGTTTCCTTGCGTGCTTATTACACGCATATTTACTTCTGCAAGTGCAATATAATTTAAATCATCAAACACATTCTGATGTATGTACTTATGTTTCTTAAAATATATATTCTACTCAACCTGACACCGCAAAATTGGCAATGATCACATCGTGCTTTATTTAAAACCAAATGTTACATTTCCACGAAATCTCAAATATTATACAAGTTATTGCAAGATGATCATTGTTAGAATCTTCATAATGATGCAGACCTATACATTTACCAGCACCAATGCCTTCTGCTCACCGCATAATTTATTTTGTGTTTTTTTTTTATAAATATAAGAGTAATTTTTTAAACACTGATTTTAATTGAAGAACATCTATTTATCACCACTGAGTTATGAAGAAATTAAATAATAAAAGACAATAATGACTGGGTTATTAATTTGTTGCCAATATATAGTTCAAATTTCAAAATTATTAATTTTGATTATTTTCATCTTGCTTTTAGGTTCGCAATCTGAATATATGTTGTTATAATACAATGAATATTTTGTATTTCTTTTACACTAATAACAAGATTCGGTACGTACAACGTACCAATGCGTCCAGCTCGCCTTATAAGTATAGGATATGCGTTGTGTGCAGCGATTTATAATTATAATGGCCTTTTAGTTAAAAATTTGAAAAAACATAAGACCTTATATACATATATATATATATATATATATGTTATCTTTATATTATTGGATTCAAGTCGACCAAATTTTGATCCTAGCATGTTACAGATACACAAACAAACATTTTAACTGTCTTGGACTATCGAACAACGAGCTAAAAATAGATGTAAAACATATATATATATATATATACAATTACTTGGACAGGTAGATATTGAAACCTGATAGACAATAGTCTGCGAGAAGAACTGTTTGAATCGAATATGCAAATGAGACATATAATTTCAAGACTGGAAGGTAGGGAGGGAAGGGCGGGAAGGAGGGACGGACGTATTTGTCACTGGATGAATATACATTCATAAATATTACTTTAGTCAGGTATTATATAGCGGTCGGCGGTAAGAATGGATGTACGTATACAAGTCGGCCAGAACTTTGAAGTCATGCAAACAACCCTTCTTCTATACACGTAGATATATTGTAACTCTGTTACGCCCATAACAAAGATACTTCACTCACCATCACTTGCCATTATTCCCACACTTTGTGAATACGTAGCCGACTTTATAAAACTGAATTGTATAATTATTGTGTACGATACGAAATATTGTCATCTTTTTCGCTCACCGCAAATACCATGCAAACAGATATTTGGCCTTGTTCCAAAATCGATTAATTTTATCCAGATATTTGTACACTTTTGTTAATACTATGTTAAAATTCAAAATGAAATCATAATTAAATGTTACATATTATTAGTTCCTTATACGAATGTATATAAGGAAGTATTTCAATCATGAAATATTTCGTACTCGAGATATTAACAAAAATACACACCTTGATCAGCCATGAATCGAATCTGACTATTTTTGGATTGGCCTAAACTATTACGGGTAAATTTATGTCGATATTTAAAAAAACAAGCTTAGGTCCAACGCACCTATTCGTCCAGCTCGTCTTATAATTAATATATTTCTATGCGAGAAGTAAATGTTATAATATAAAAAGTTTTACAGTTATTTATTGATTATTTTGATATTTTAAAATTCAAATTTACAATATTTAATATTGGTCTTTAGGTTAACAATATGTAAAAATCTTGTAGATTTAGATTTCTGTGTAGAATTTTTGGGTGTTTAAATAATTTTTATAAATACAGTATTAAGGGGAGCTACAAATTTTGGGGCCCTATAACTCTGAAGTATACAGTCGATTGGATTTAAACTGCGAACGGATTCAAATGAAATGCCAAATAATGTGTGGCAAATTTGGTGTAAATCCCTACGGTACCTTCAGAGGGATAGAGGGCACAAATTTGGTCTTACGAGCGAGCGACGATTAACATTCAAGTATATAAGTTATATATATTTTTGGATTTAGGGCGACGAGACAAACACTTTCTGTTAAAGAATTTTTTGTTCCTAGTATGCTACAGACTTCTGTACTTGCGTTAAAATTACGAGTTTGACTATTATTTTGATTCCATAAGTTCCTTATAGACTTTGTCCAAGAAAATAATAAGTGTAAAAGTGAAGCATTAGTAGTAGTAAAATAAGAAAATCAAAGGTACACACGGTCGTATTTGATCGTATAACTAATACGTTTGAATTGTATCAGTAATTCAACAAACAATTCGTACGTAAACGCAATGGTATCTTAACATGCTATCACAATCCATGTATCAATGCATAAAATATGAGCGCCACCTAAGTCCCTGATGGCTGAACAAACCAACCACCCACCCACCCACATAGTAGTGCACGTGTGCCGTACGGACATACAGGAACGGCGGTGCGGTGCGGTGCGGCGCGGCGCCACCACTTCAATGGGACAATTATCAACGTCGCCCCCGTTATCAATATAATATCCCCTAGTGTTAAGCGGTGCGTACACCACCGCACCACACCATTCGCTACCCCGTTTCCTATTGTATCGGACAGTTATACAGGTAATCATGTTTAATGCACAAATGATAGGTTAGTGTCGGTGCCATCATGCTCTCAAATCAGAACCGTATTGTGCCATTTTCATACATTGACTATTTGACCAATTATTATTACTACTACTACGACTACGACCAATATTCATATTTCATTACGTTCATATCGTTCATTACACTGTAAACCTAAACATATTTACATGTGAAATATTTTATTTAAATATCTAGTCATTGAAAACTTTCACGTACACGTTTAAAACAATTCAAATGTTGTGAAAAACGACTCATTGTTGTCATTAACACAATAAGTAATTTACCTTATTATTTTTTATAATGCATAAATAGCGCCACGTATCAAGTTGCAGTTGAAAAATGTATCATCGACCCCCTGGAATACAATCGATCCATTTTAAATTTCACTTGATCCCCTTTGGGAATTCCTGCTTTAGAGCAATGACTTTTAACTGTAATCTTATTTTAAGCGAATAATTTTGTCTGTGTACAAGAGAACAAAAACTTCGACAAGGTGAAAATAGACAACAATGTTGGGTCGGCAACCCTTGATAAGGCCCTCGTGTATATATAATCTATTAGGGGATATGTATGTGAAATGTACCTGAATCAGCACCTGAAATCGCAGCCACCAAACCAACACGGCGCGGCGTGTGTATGTATACTATAGCGTGTGCGATGCAGACCGGGCCAGATGCGCCAGTTTCCCCGTATTATTAATTCAGTGACAGACGGACGGATGGACGAACGAACGAACGAACGAACGGACGGACGGACGGGACGCACCGTGCGGTTACCCACTCGAATGACGGAACAGACAAACCTAACCTATATCAAAACACATACATCTGTATGCATGTATCTGTATGTACAGTGCTGCACTCATAAAATACTTGCTACACTTTCTTCATATGCGTACAGAATTTTAGCACACTTATTATGAACTTTGATGTGCTTTAAAATGTTTTGCAACTGGAATATTTGGTTTGGGACGTTCGTTGAAGGAATCAATCAAATAAACTGTGGCACATTTTACTACATATACCGTCCACTGGGGATACTTTTAGCACTTGGGATAACTTTGAACAAACTGAGCAATACATAAATATGTTTTTATATGAAATGTTTACTCCACCAATTTAACACAGCTTCATAATCGTATTATATTTTCTTATACGCTATAGATATATAATAGATAGTTTTGTATCACAAAAGAAAATCGATTTTGACTTTTTAATGGAAATATTCGTAAAAAATGAAACATATGCCCGACTGTATAGTTTCTTTTTTCTTTCTTAATTTAATTTTAATTTAAAAAGTTGCGTGATACTCTGACAGTCAGGCAGAGATAAATAGGCAGTCAGTGAATCAGAAATCAATTGTCAGTGAGGGATAGTCAGAGAGAAATAAACAGTTCGTGAAACATAAATAAGTGAACATTTAAAAAAAAAAATGGGTTGTGGCCAACGCGGGACTTTCTTTTACGTAGTTTTCATCAATATTTATTGATTATAAAAATATAATATTAGGAAATAATAATCCAACAGAAACAATATAAAAAACCAAGCTTACCTTATATAAATGAATGGGTTGAAAATTATACCAATACCAATTTGTAATGGTTTTGAAGTACTAACTATGAAAACTAACCAATTATATCTACAGAAATATTCTGAAATGTCATTTATCTAATTCAGACCATTTTGTTTTCTTGTCGTAATATTGACAGGCGCAGATGATCCGATTAATTAAGCTACATTCGAATCCATGACAACGTAAACAAGATTCTCATAATTTTCGGTAGCGGTTTTCTCGTAACTGGTACATTTATTGAAGAAACTTTTCAAACAAAAGTTGTGCGAAATATTAATATCTTTCATTATGAATATAACTATTTTTGCCGTAAGTGCAGCCGTTCTAGTGATATTGGAGATAGAACAAAAAATGCATAGAGTAGACATGCACTGCCGGTTTGAATATTCTTTTCAAAAATAGGAGGTGCACAACTAGACCATATACAAGTCTTAAGTTTGAAGTCTCATCATTTTACGTTGGACAGTTTCGGCTCTAGAGCGTTCACATACACACACACACACACGCACACACACACACACACACACACACACACACACACACACACACACACAGACGTCACTCCGAAAATAGTCACATTCGATTCAGAGAAGCTCAAAACGTGTATATCCGTTGAAATCTCGAGTTCGATTTTTTTGGTGATCCCTATACTTACTTATTACTCTGTAAAAGAAAGTAAAAAGTAATCGTAATAATAGTATTATAAACCAATAAAATTACTACCTATATATATATTATGTAAAATATTAACGTTACAGTATTGTACTGGCCACTCCAGATTTATATTTTTTGTATATATTAGAATTTGTAATGGTGGCTCAAAAACTATTTTTGCTAGAAAGTTTTATGATGCACTGTTCTTCATGTGTAAGTGTGTGTGTGTGTGTGATGTTCGTGCAATTGTGGATGACTTAAACTTGAATATTTTATAACGCAGCCAGTATATAATCACGCAAAGATTCCCAACTCATTTATGTTTGATTCAATTTGATGAAATGGGACAGGGACTATGTTGGTTGGTTGGTTGGTTGGTTGGTGCCGCGTGTCTAATATGCTCGCAACCAGCCATTCAACCAGAACACGAACCGATAAATATTATAATGGAATCTATTGTCATCATTTTCATCATATTTAATCAGACATTATGGGGTCGTCTATAATACCTACCACGTATAGTTTTGTTATAGAACTCGAGATTTTGAGACTAGTCGACATTGGAAAATTATACACTACTGGCCATAATTTCCAAAGAAATCGATTCCTTTAATTAATATCTTTTAGCTCGCCGTACGAAGTACAGTAGAGCTAAAGCATTGGGTGTGTCTGTAGCATTCTCGGATCAAACTATTTCTTTAACATAGAGTATATGTTTGTCACCCTGAATCAGAAAAGAAACTCATTTGGATGTTAGTCGTCGCTCGTAAGGCCAAATTTGTGTCTAATACTCCTCTGAAAGTAGCGAAGCGATTTGAACCAAATTTGATATACATATTATTTGTAATTCCATTTAAATTTGTTCGCAGTTTAAATTCAATCGCCCGTATACTTTCCGAGTTATAGGGCCTCAACATTTGGAACCCCCCTTAATACTGTCCTTAGAAAAATATCTAAATCCCCCAAATATTTTGCAAAGAATTCTAAGATATTTTATTTCTACTAGATTTTTTCATATTGGTAACCCAAAGGTCATAAATAATGAATGAAAATTATAATTAAAAACAATTATTTTTAATTTTTAAGTTATATGCGCAAGCGTGGAATAGGAGGGAGGAGTTCGCTGCTCGCATCGCAAATGTTACCTATTTAATTTGTAAAAATGAGGAAAATTATAAAGCTTTATTGACATTGGATGTTTTGCGATTTTTTTTTTTTTTTGTGATGCTAAAATATATAATATGCCATAAATAAAGTAACTGGAATATAGCAAATTGGGTCAAATCTATCTTGATGAAGTTGTTTATGTTTATCATAAACAATGGGACCAAAACTATTTTATGATTATCGCAGAACATGCCCCTAGCCTTAATAACTTTATTGTCGATAGTAAAAATACGATATCCTAGTCTATATCTTATGGCGTTATCTATGAGTTACCTTCTATAAAGTATAACACGCGCGCCAATCATAAACATTCATTTTTATAGGCCTACGAATTTTTTTGTTATACACCAACACGAATATAGCTGAATAAAACATTCTCTGTTGAAATTTTCATCGTGATATTCCACTCGAATTTCATGCATCAATGGACACGGGAAAATCCGACAATGAAAACTTGACATTTCGAAAATTCGACCCCTTTTCAATGTTCCCTGAGGACTGCGACTATTTTATTTAGCTCGCTCCGATTTATATAATTTATATTAAAATATTTATTAGATATTTGATGTATGGCTCTTCAGAATCCAAACAATTAACAGTTATTCGGAAATTTAGAATATTAAATAAATTAATTGCTTTCGCTGTTGACTCTCTCAATTATGTTAGTCCACATGCCTGATATATATATTTTCAAAAACAGTGGTTTATATATTTCTCAAATTTTGATTAATATAAATCAGTCATAACATAGTTTGTCTTCTACTACTATCATTTATAAAGTATAATTAGTTAAACTGCTAAAAACCGAAAAGAAAATTGTTCCAAGAATCCATATTTTATTATGTGGACGATAATATCTCGGCTTTAAATTGACTACAGTGTTATTTACATATTATATTAGCAATTAATTGATATATAATATATTTATTAAGTCAAAAGACGATAATTAGCTTGCTTACAAAACACAAGTTATGAACACATTCATGTCGTTCGTAATTACTTTAAATTAAGCTGTGTAATTAAACGCACGACATCGTACATCGGTTTAAACCTGCAATAAAATTATTTATTGCGACGATGAACTTACTGCAGCACTGTATCTCATCCTAAACAAAAGTCATTCGAAAAATACTCACAATTAATTATTACAAGTTAAAAATCTGCAGTGGCCGTCACTCGACTTCCTATACTTATTTTACACTATACGTATATGTAATATAGTTTTATTGTTTATCAAATTCATTCTACAATTGCGTGGAAACTAGGAAACCAGAATAAAGACAACAGACAGACAGACAAACACACACACACACACACACATCATTGTGAAAATAGTCTACATGGATTCAAGCACCCTCGAAACGGATATTTCCAATAAAATGTCTTTGTTTATTTTATTTGGGATTACTATATTATATACATTACGTATAAGAAAGTAAAATCAATTATAATTTATATTGTTAATAAAAATATAAATTCTTAGCAAAGATTTCGAATGAAATTGCAAGCTGATTCAAGTTCCAATACGGAATATATTAGAATATATCTCATCGACAGTGCAGTAGTAATATAACGTTGAATTTGATTTAATTTTCAATAAATGTGTTTTAATGTTCAAAAACAACAAATGCATATAAGACGATTTTATTTCAATCACGTAAAGATCGAGTGTGGCGCCACAGTGGCCGAAACATAAACGAAATTGCTGTAATAAAACTCCGCCGCAAATGGCAAGTAAAAGAAGCGCGCTGACAAACATGCATTGGAAAAAGATGAGGGCAAACTAAAAATTTGAATGTTTCTTTTTACGGACACGAAGAAACCATGGAATGCCATCGTAACATTGTGATTTAATGCTGAAGCGTATCCTGTTTTTCAAAGGAATTCGCAAAAACAAACAATATCTCTAGTGTTACCATAAAAATCTTTTACTGCCCATATTCATCGAATATACATACATACGAGTGAGTATAACGCTACCTCCAATAATTCAACACATCTCTTTCTAAATACTGTTCTCCAGCTGTTTGGCCTGCCATACTGTACTAAAGAGCTATAGTATTCGGTCGAGTATTTGCAGCATTCCCTGAAACATGTATTGGTGGATCTTTATGTTTTTCTGCATTGATATGTTTAATTAAGAAAACCTATTTATAATCACTGATATTTGAAGATAATAAATACAATAATGAAAGCAATTTTGATTGATTAATTGACAAACTTGAAATACAGAATTGATTTCAACAAAAGCGATTTTCTTCGTCTATGATTGATCGCAAAATAACTATTCATCAACTAGTGCATTTTAGGCACGCGACGCCAAAATTATCCGACGAAGCGACGCCGAGTGAGACTCGTCTAGTGTCTAAAAGACTCCCACTTCGCCACGTATGTATTGCATAGAAAATTAATATTGATTTAATATTTAGAAGGGCAACATTAAGCAAGGTTACAAATTTTGTGGTTCCGGAAGTATAATGGCGATTGGATTTACACTGGGTAGGTACTATCTAAATAAATAATCACAAAATATGTGTAGTAAATTTGGTGTGAATCGTTTGGGTACCTTCAGAGGAGAAAAGGCTACAAATTTGGTCTTACGAGCGAGCGACGACTAACATGCAAGTATATGTGTTATATATATTTTTGGATTCAGTGCGATGATACAAGAACATTTTGTTAAGGGTATTTTTTGATACGCGAATATTACAGACACACGGCCGAATACCTTAATTCTTCTATACACTTCCTATACAGCGACCTATAAATAACAGAACTTATAAATATTACTTGAATGTGGAACCAAGTTAACGGATGAAGAATTGGACCAATTGAAATAGTATGTATAGGATCATTTTTGTAATGGACCGCAAACAGCGCAAACAGCGCAAAAGAGTAGAGACAGGCCCAAACGATTAATCTTTGTGCTGATGAAATTCCAAAATGTATATTTGTTTATGTAAACAGCGTATTAATCTCTAGACATTTATTTACCGTTTTAAAACGCACAAGATTAATATGTAAATCTATTTTCGTATTTCTTGTTGGAATAATTCACCATAATACACGTTGATACGTATAAACCGGTCCATCTATTTCCCTGAGACACTTTTATCGTTCGAGATGCGTTTTAATGATAAGCAAACGGGAATCAGTTTAGTTATCATATACAGGATTACGGAGAAATTATTAAATCTAATTCATCACATGATGATATTCCACCACTGGCGGTTATTGGCGCTGAATATGCCCATCAAGCAGAAGATAAGTTAAGGCTTTCATTCTCAGAGTATTATCAATGAATAATCTGGAGTGGCGTTCACTCTACATTCATATTCTTAATTTTTACTATACATGTAATTTTTTTGTGTGTTTTATAATAAAGCTTCCATTGCCATGAAACAATATCAATTATTTGCAGTAATTGGGAAAATTTAAATAAAATATATATATATATATATATATATATATATATATATATATATATATATATATCTATATATATATATATATCTATATATATATATATATATATATATATATATATATATATATATATATATATATATTTTATTATTAAAGGCGATTATTTAGTATATGTTACATTTTTTGTAAAAACTAATCAAACTAAAGTTGCTTAAAATTTTAATATCATAATACTCTTATAAGAATAGCGTTTTGAAGATATTGAAGAAGTAGTAATAATAAACCATTATACTTCCGGTTCAGATACTGTGTTCAACAGTCGGTCAGATAGGTAAACAAACAGATAGATAGACAGAGAGGCAGACACACAGATAGACAGGTAGATACGAAGATACAGATAGACGATGGTCAATACGTGTATTTCCGTTAAAATGAGACGAGTAGGCACATTCGATTAAAATTTCCTTTTCAACAAGCTTAGGTCCAACACACTTATGCGTCCAGCTCCCCTTAATTATTATGATCTTTTGGTTAACAATTTGAAAATATGCTATAGATATAAAAGTCTTACAATTTTTGGAACATATTTTAATAAATAATAATTTTTAGTGCTTGTTATAAAATTCAAAATTTTAATACTTAATAATTTTTTATGGCCTTTAGGTTAACAATAAAAACAAATCTTGTAAACATAAAATATCTTAGAATTATTAGTAAAAATTTTGGTGTTTAAATTATTTTTATAAGGGCAGTATTAAGGGAGGCTTTAAATTTTAGGACCCTATAACTCGGAAAGTATACGAGGGATTGGATTTAAACTGCGAGCGGATTCAAATTAGATGTGCCAAATTTGGTGTAAATCTCTCCAGTACCTTCAGAGGAGTAAAGGCTAGAAATTTGGTGGACTAACTTCCAAGTATATAGTTATATATATATATATATATATATATATATATATATATATATATATATATATATATATATATATATATATATATTTGAAATCAGGGACTCAAGGAATCCGAGAATGCTACAGACGCACGACCGAATGCTTTAACTTCTTCAGTACTTCGTATGGCGAACTAAAAATGAAAGGTCTATCCCGAAGTATACAATTCCTAAATTCATTACAACATATTTTATGTTTAATTAGCGCGTTCACACACACACACAGAAATTATTGGGAAAATAGTAAAAATGGATTCAGGGACCCTCATTTACATTAAAATTTTGATTAGTGTTCTCTTTTCTTTATACATAACACACAAGAAAGTAAAAATGTACCATATGGCGCGAAAAGATCTAATATGAGATTCAAAAGATCAGAACACAAAGATATAAATATGTGTTTAGATTGATTGAAGTGATAAGTGATTTTTATTAAATGTCACCTATGATTCGTACCTGCTGTATATTATTCTAGATTTCATTACTATTATTAATATTATGTCCGTTGCATATAGTATTACACATGAACCACCACACACATGTATATGCAGTAATAATATAAAATGCTGTCATATCGGGACAATGGTGACGTGGGCAAATGCAGCGCCTCCTATGACCGTAGGAAGCACACAGCAATATTTGCTAGCCACACAAAACGTAGGTACTCTTATGCACACACATGGCAACATTATATGCATCAGCTCCACACATACTTATACGTGTAAGCATGTAAATGAAAGTGCATTTATATATATATATATATATATATATATATATATATATATATATATATATATATATATATATATATATATATACTGCAGATATATGTTGCAAAAGTTGGATTATTATTATTATTATTATTGTGGTCAGAATATAATGGGTGTTTAATCTTAGACATAAAGTCACTACTTGAAATTTGCATTTTTAATCGAGGTTGCCATGCATTATTTATCAATTATCAAATTCTAAATTTACAATAAATAGTAGCAGGAATGAAAAAGGATGGGAGATGTATGTACATATTATGTGGTATATCATGTGTATTGTCAGTGTCGGTGGGCAATACAGGAATGTAGTGGTCAGTCTGTGATTGACTGTTTTTCCATTGATGTATTTGTGTGGTGTGTGATTGGGCACTTGAATTAAATCGCGCTGTCAATCACAAACATGTGTGTGTGTGCGTGTGTTTATATTATGTGGTAGCCATCAGTAAAGTAAAGTGGCTGTGACATAAAAATGATGCCGGACTTTATTATTTGTATTTCAATGGAAAATAAACTATATGGCTTCTGTTTTAATTCATTTTTGTTGTTCAATGGCATAAGTATAGAGAGTCTGTCATTCAAATATTGATTTTTGTAATGCTATTTACTGATACGTGAGTTTTTAAAATGGTTTCAATCAAAATATTTATCACTTTATTTCCGATTATTTATTTTACGATTGTTTTGATGTATTTCATAATATTTTATATTTATGAACTATTTTATAGATTGATATCAGGTTGTCATGAATTATATATATATCGGGCCAAAATTGATTCCGAACACTATATATATATATATATATATATGTTATATTATATACCAGCAGAATTACGTGAATTCCAAAACGACGGTAGTTGATATTTTAGCCAATTTAATTGAAAAGTTCTGTTTAGGCAAATAGTTTGTATATTTACAAGTTACTTAAGAAATAATTTTAATACAATTTAATGGAAATATTCGTTTTGAGGATATCTGCATTCATGATTAATTAATATATCACTCAATGACGCCTGTATGTATCTGTATTTGTTTGTGTCTCTATGTGTGTGTGTGTGTGTATGTGTGCTTCCGTGTAAACGCAATGCAGCTGATAAAAGAAAATGTTATGAATATAAGATTTGTAAATCTTGGGAAACAGAAAAATAAACCCCAATTTTTAAATCGTTTGATAATCATAAGTCATTATTACATATATTGAAAAAGACACGAGTTAATATCAAAAAAGTCAGATATTAAAAATTTTGGTTTGGAATTCTTTTACGAAAAATGTACCATTTACTACATACTGTTTTTGAAATAGCAATTTTTAGTAAATGGTTTCTTAAAAACTTTTCAAAAACTACAGTTGCTAGTAATTTTTTTAAGAAAGTCGAGTGAAAGACACTTTCAATAAAAATTTCAAGTAAAAAATTGATTACATAGTAAACCAGTAATCCAAACTTCTGCCCGCGGGCCACATTCTTTCAGTTTCTCTTCGCATATAATCCGAAGAACCTAATGTCCGCCGGAAGTTTGGGTATTGTTGATGTAGTAAACAATGAATGCCAAATCAATTCCTTATATTAGATTTTAAAATATTCAATTAGTTTTTGACAAATTAAAGAAACAGTGAAAACAGCGTATTTGTACTGAGAACGCCTAAGCGCTCAAAGTGGCCTTAAATAAGCCTGATTTTATCCAATTAAGCTTAGATATAATTTAATTTGAGTCCTGACCTGCCCCAATGCCATTCATCCCGTGTCTCTTTCAATTGGATCAATCAATCAATCGGATAAAAATTGCCTATAGTGTGGGTTTAACAATAATAAGTGGAACTTTATTTAGTTCCAATTGATTTCTATAACAATGGCAAATGGTATCTACCCTAACTTATACATCCCTCATGTAACCGGGACATTGTGCCAACAATCACCCCAATGTTAATACCCGGTAAAAATAAGCTGGAGTGGTCATCACTCAACTTTTTTTTCACACTATCATAATCTATATATGTATTGTTTCATTTTAAATTAAATTCATCCTACGATTACTAAAAAACGTAAATGTAACTTGTCTATTTTAAATAGCGATTTCTCAGTAATTGGTACTTTTATTGGAAATACTTTGTTGACAAAAGTTGTTTAAAATTTTAATATCCTTAACTTTTAAAAAAATCTCATTTTCTATTACTCAATCCGTTTTCGAGATATTGATAAAGTATTCAGAATAAAATTTTACTTCCGGAATTTTATTAACAACAGCATTTGCTGTGGGACGACAACAGACAGACATAATTTCCAAAATAGTCAGAAATTATTCAAGGAGGGCTAAAACGTGTATTTCCGTTAATATCTCGAGTTTGGAATATTTCATGATTACAAACAATACTTGTTTAAATACTTTGGTTTAAGATAGTAAAAAGTCGAAAACTGAGAGATATGGTGATGTGGGTTGAATGCTTTTACCGGTGGGCCTGAGACAAACCTGGTCCATCCGCATCATGTGTTGCCAGTAATTGACACTTGAAAATATCTTTTAAAAGTGTTTAGGCTACTTAAAAATGCTTTTAGTAAACGTATGTTTGGCCCAGTGTCGGCTGTGTGTGTGTGTGTGTAGGGTGTTGCCGTGTAGTGTTGTTTCTCAGTGGTGGATACTGGATAGATGTTCGCTCCATGTTGTACTTATATTCACTTCCTTTCCAAAATGATTCATAATGTTTGTCAATATTTTGTTCACTTCTCATCTCAATGTAATTTATGACATGCCAGATAGATACAAAAACTTGAGTTCAAGCACAGGAATTTGTGGATTAAATTACCAACCATGGCCAATAAGATTTATTACTAATTTTAAGAAGGAGACTTTTTTTATTCTCAACTAACAACAGCGACAACCGACATATATATATATATATATGTATATATATATATATATATATATATATATATATATATATATATATATATATATATATATATATATATACATATGATGCCAGTTAAACAATCCAACATAGAAATGATTTTAATTCAGCATTGGGCGGGCACTGTGTACAGTCCACTCACTCCTCACTGATCCATCTGCGTATGTATCTAGATTTCTATACGGAACGTTATGTATATTTATATGTACCTAATTGAAGCATTGAAATTGTTAGATTGGTGCGCGGAAACGGGTGCCTTAAATATAAGCCGTGCTTAGTACATAATATTTTAATGTTTCATTAGGCAAACACGTTAGAGTGCAGTTTTTCTAATGACACGACGACAAAGAAACGAAAGTGTGATGTAACGAGAAGAATAAAGCAATAATTTCGGGAGCGTCATTTTCAAGTGGCTCCGGTCTACTTAATCATTTCCTGCGCAGCCGGCAGCCAATCCACATTCACAGTGCTTCACTTGTTTGCTGGAGACCATCAAAAAACGTTATCGCAACTTCGGCTGTTCCAACCTTCCAACTAAATTATGACCGGAAGTACTAATTCTGAATATATTTAGGTGATGTTAAAACGTTACGCTCCCAAACCAGACGCAGGTGCTTACTTACTTACTTACTCACGGACACTTTCGAGGAAATATCTCAGCTCACATATACTTCCACTATTTATTTAAAACAATATTGCTTTATTTTGCTATAAATTCATGCTAGATTACCGTGAATTCCTATGTATATGTGTCGTAACCAAGGAAACGTAATTGGAAAATTGCTATTCTATGAGAATTGATACTGAAAATAACGATGTTTGTTATATAATTGTATTCTAAGTAAACATTTAGTTAGGGACTTAACACGCTAACTGCTGCCAGATAACAGGGCACTACATAATATACAGGTGAATGTGAACAGTATCAGTTTGAACGATATCGATTTCGTAGTAGTTTTGTAGTGAATTAATAATATGAAAATTATAAGTACGTTTTAAGTAGAAGATGAGACAGAGTACAGAAATTGTTGTGTGTCTCTTGCAGCCTTGCATTGTGTGTGTGTGTCAGGTTTCCCGACTAGTAATTTGTGACAAGATACACAAATTATATGCCATCGTCTACGTAACACTGAATATAAAATACGAATGAAAATATAATGACAGGCAAAATAATAATGAAGAAGTAGACAGTCTTGTCTTGTGAACTGATAGTTATAACGTTTCATTAGTAATGCAACGCGAACGGTAACTATTAATAGTTTTCAACAGAATTAAGCAATTAAATTGTTCAATGTTTTTTTCCATTGCATGTTTCGTCTGTCAAATATATATTTATTACTCCACCACCTAAGTACTGCTTTGCTTTCTACATTTTTTATACTAACAGAATCATAACAATTATCCACTCAGGGTTTTTACATTTTAAGTTTTTAGGTTGCCGTACAAAGTACCGAAGAAGCTAAAGCATTCGGTCGTGTGTCTGTAGCATTCTCGAATCAAAAAATTTCCTTAACAAAAAGTATTTGTCTCGTCGCCCTGAATCCAAAAATACATAGAACTTATTTACTTAGATATTAGTCGTCGCTCGCTCGTTAGACCAAATTTATGCCCTCTACTCCTCTGAAGATACCAGAATGATTTGAACCAAATTTGTTACACTTATTATTTGGCATCCTATATGAATTCGTTCGCAATTTAAATCCAATCACCTTTTCTTCAGTTATCGGGCCCCAAAATTTGAAGCCTCTCTTTATGACTGACCTTATAAAAATAAATAAAACACCCAAAAATTCTACTATTGTTTTTAAGGTATTTTATATCTGCAAGATTTTTTGATATTGGTAAATCAACGGCCATAAAGAATATTAAATATTCTAATTTTCAATTTTAAAATATGCACAAAAAAATTATTTTATTAAAATAATTTACAAAAACTTGTAAGACTTTGTATATTTACAACATTTTTTTCAAATTGTTAGCCAAATGGCCAGAAATAAAAAAACCTCTGCTCGCAACACATATATTACTTATAAGGCTAGCTAGACGCATAGGTGCGTTGTACCTAAGCTAATTTATTTACTAGTTCATGAATACTTTCTTATACGAATGTATATAAGGAAGAATTGTAATCATGAAAAATTTTGATCTTAAGATATTCATGGAAATACACGTTTAGACCATACTTGAATCAACTTTGCTTCCAGATTGTCTTTTTGTGTATGTCTGTACGCTCTTGAGTCAAGCTTATTGAAGATAAAAATAACTTTAAACACTAGTAAATAACTTTTAATTTTTGAAAACAATAACCTAATCGGAAAAAATATCTATTTATATAAAAATTTATAGCATCTTTTCTTTAATCGTTTTACTCATTTTTTTTTTTTTATAATCATGTTACATTTACGTTTTCCGAGTTATAATAAATTTTGTACCAAAGCAGTTGTAGCAAGAATAATAAAAAATTGCAATATTATATTATATGGATAGTGGAAATATAAGCAAGTCGAGTGATGGCCACTCCAATTGTGTTTTGAATTTTTTATATAAAATCTGTGTTTCTGTACAGGCACAATATTCAATACAGGGTTAATATTGTAGACACATAAATATGTATAGATAAATATTCAATTTACACTAAACCAAATGTTTGTGTTCAACAAACCCTGTAGTATACTTCGTAAATATATCTTCTGCAGAAAACTATTGGGCATAGAAAACGACATGCACAGTGTATGTACATAGCGATATATCTAGCGAGGCCAACATTCGCAGGACAGCTGTCTGTAAGTGCGGGGGGTGTGGTGGTGAACCAAGTGACAAAGTTATTTCGCCCCTGACGACAAGAGCAGTGCTACAAATGGAGGATGAGGGAGGTTGGGTTGTAACTGGCATCGATTGTCGAATTACTTTACGGATTTGAATCCACTTTACGGATTAAGCGGCTCTACGCTAACAGGGCGACATCGTCAAACATGTTGGGGGCGAATTGCATCACTTGTCTTTTGGTAGTATTCGTTGATGTTGGCATGTGTCTGCTTTGGATCGGGCGCGAATATATTCACCCGGTTCCGGTTCCGGTTCACGTTTGATTTATAAGTTGCACGGGGGAACGGTCGGGTTTCCGGCTAAGGTTTGCTCCTGTCACTTTCTCAACCCGTATAAATATTGTGCACCATTACAAAGAAGAAAGGATTCGCCTATAAAGAGATTTGATTTATTTTATGTGTGTTTGCCTAAATATTATTCCTAATGTTACGGTTACCACAACGATTCAAACAATCGATTTTAAACATTGCGTTTTAATCGAATGGCTATAATAATGTTTCCTTGATTTCTTTCTAAGCTCGCCATTCGAAGTACAGAAGAGCTAAATTATCCGGTCATGTGTCTATAACATTATCGGGTAAAACTAAAACCTTAGCAATAAGTCCTGAATCCAAAAATATATAAATAATTCATAAACTTGAATTTAAGTAAAATTTCATTTGTAGCCTCTACTCCTCTGAAGGTACCAGCGCGTTTTGAACCATATTTGCTACATATATATCCTACAATGTCTTGTATAAATTCGATCGCAGTATTTATCCAATCGCCGTTATATTTCTGGAGTCATAAGGCCCTGAAATTTGGAGCCTTCCTTAATTTAACCCTTAGATATTTACGTCTTCTAAGTTTCTGCAACTTGTTAATTCAAAGGCTATAATATATAGAAAAAAATAATTATCCATTAATTTTCATTTTCTTGGACAAAGTCTAAAAGGAAGTACAATTTTTATCATGATAAATTTCAAACTCGAGATTTTAACGGTAATACACGTTTCGACCATCCTTGAATCGAATCTGACTATTTCGGAATGACGTCTATGTGTGTGAACGCTGTAGAGCCGAAACTGTTAAAAAAAAATTATAAATTTTTAAACTGAAGACTAGTTTATATCCCGGAACAAAAACTCTTATTTTTGAAAACACTGTTTAAACCGGAATTTTATATCTGGAAAACCGGATGAGTTAGAGAAATAGTAAATCTTACAAAAGATATTAATCTTTGAAAATGGTTATTTTATATTTACTTTTCCCTAGTTGCGATTCATTCATTATAAATATAGATAATGAAAGTACAAGAAAGTTGAGTAAAGGCCACTCTATCTATATTTTTTTAAATATCTATAACTAAATCAAAAAATTGTAAGATTTCTTGTCAGATCGTGAACTCAAAGAAAAAAATGATTAAATATAATAATTTTGAAATTTAAAATATTGTAGTGTATTAAGGTCCATTCACAGCTAGTCAAATTAATAATTTAGTTGGTTTTATAGCTTAATTAATAATTACTGCGTTAATTTTCTCGTTGTGAATGCTAGCATTGTAATAAAACAAACTGATTTATTATTTATAATTTCAAATCTTAATTACTAATTGGGTCGCTGTGAATGCAGCTTAAGGCGAGTTTCTTCGAATTGATCATTGCATTTCTATGATTACTACAAATTATGGAGCCAAATTTCACCAAATTGATTATACGGCGAGCTAAAGGCATTGATATTGATTGTATCTATGTTTGTTTTCCTTATTATTTTGAATAAGTTCACCAAAGCCTATGCTTGTTTAAATAGAAATTGACCCTGTTTTGTTTAATTGAAATAAATAATACAAAGTACATGTAAATATATTCATCAACATCGTCCGTATCCCAATTAATTTTGAACAAAAATGAATTATAATTCAATTAAAATTAATTTGAAATTTGGCGAAAAACGCAGAAACCAAATTTGGCATTCAAGTGCACAACCTAATTACATTTTCGTTGGTGTGCCATCGTCCGTCGATAAGTTCGCAGGATCGCAGCTTGCCCTGATGGACATAGTATTGCGAAACACGTGCGCCAAATGTTTAGACGACATTTTAAAAATAATCTGCCCCCACACCCCTCTCACCCCCTTTAATAGCACGCGTTCGTTTGTCACTCCACCAAATTTGTAATCACCACAACGTTTATAATTAAATTCTCGTTTTTCACACACATCAGCCACCATTGACTGTGCCATTCCGATTTGTTTGTTAAATTTCATGCAATACATATGCCTTCGCATAGGTAATATTGGACTAGATACTGTTTAAAACTTGTTATATATGTCATCAAATTATTTGGGAACTGTATAAACTGATTTGAACACTATATATTTCTTTCCAAATGCATTGCACTAATTTGCAACTCCCAAATAATTTGATGACATATATTGCAAGTTTAAAACAGTATATCTCTTCAGAAATCCTTCCAATACCATTGATTTAAACCATACGGTTTAATTTATGACGTACGCATAAGTGAGATATACTCTGTATTCTAGTGACTCTCTGCTGTTGTCCTTCCGTACGATATATTCGTTTAAATTTCCAATCGTTTGTTGTGTGTAGAGTTTAATGCGTTTGAACGTGGCGAAATCGTAATGTAAATACAGAGAATGTACACAGTAAACAATGTATCTTCTGTGTACGGGCACATCTCGCCACTCTACTTGGAAATTAAACGGGAAAATCTGTGTGTTGTACGTTCATAAAACAAGAATTAATATTAGAATAAATAAAACAAAGGGAATTGTGTTCGTGTTTCTGTATTTATTTCGATTTAAAACACATTCTGTTTATTTTTAGCAGAATCAATTTCGCTTTCTGTTGTACTGCAAAATGTATAAAATATTCAATCAACGATTTGACAAATAAAAATTCTAACATTATTTGAATTATCAACAAATCATCTATATCGCCAATTATACGAATTATTTTACTTCCTTATGCGTTATGTATAAAAGAAAATATTGAAATCACACAATGAAATTGGCAACGTAATTCAATTGGTCTTATGGATTCCTGAATCTATTTTAATTATAATTTTAATAACGCCTTTGTGTTTGCGTATCTGTAAATGCTATACAGCCCATACCCAATACTATTGATCTTGAAAATGTATTGTTTTAAATATGTATATAAATGAATCCTCTAATTTATGAATCGGATATTTTAACCGAAATTGTTTGTCTACTCCTGTTACATTTTTGAGAAAATAATATGAACTAGAGAAAAATTGTGCCTTATAAAAATTTAACATAATTATATTTATAGCAACTTTTGTTTGATAAGTTTTTTCGAAATATGTACCATTTATTGAAAATTCGCCTTTGAAAATTGCCATACTACATTTAAAAAGGTCTATAGCAGTAAGTAATATGATGAATTTAAAATAAATTTAAAAATATTATACAAATATTTGTGTCATATTTCTTTATTTGTTTACGAACTTTACTTTCTTATACGTGTATATAAGAAGTTCATTGATAATAAAAACAGTCAAATCCAAGATATTTTGGCTACTCCTGAATCGATTATGATTATTTGCGGAATTATGTCTGTGATCGCTCTAGAGCAAAAACTATTAAAAGTAAATATATAAAATACTAAATTTAAAACATCGATAGGGCCCGGTAGAAAACCTCATATTTTTAAATGGAATATCTCAACCGAAAGTAGTGGTTTACCCTAGTTATTTTTTCAAATGTCGAAAACGGCACGAATTTGAGAAAAATTAAGTTTTATAATAGTTTCTAGAAACTTTTATTTGCAGATTTTTTGATGAAACGTTATTTGAAAATAGCTATATTATCTTTACGTTTCCCTTGTTGCTAATATACATATATTGTTAAACAACAATCGTTGCATGTATTTAAATTAAATTAAAATAATATTACGTACTAGCTACATAATATTTATGAAGAAAACTACGTAGGTATAAGAATACGTTTTGTATATCTTTTGTAAACGAATTACGTTGGTACAATGAAGTCGAGCTTTACGTGAACAAATCCCTTCACAGGATTTTGTAAAAAGCATTAGTGGTTTCCGTAAGTAATAGGAAACAGATCCGAAACCAAATTGAAATCTAAATTACTACTCTAAATGTTTAAGGGCCCACCATGGAAATACCTTTACTTTACATAAACAATAGTATCATTGTTTTGGCTTGTTGACCCTTTATAATCCCGGTCCAAAAGCTACCCATCTCTCTCTATTCCCAAGATAGGAAGCATAAACACACATACATAGATTCTCTCGTATACACAAGGGGGGCAATATGCATGGAATCACCTGGGGTACGATTACGTCCCAATTTAGTCCTGAGTACGTGCCGCTCCGATGCCACACAATCTGTCCCGGTCCCGCGTGACGTTATAAGATCTTAATCTGCGTCCTCATATGTGACTGCGCACGCATCTACGCCCTACTGACCAACGCATATTACATTACATTGTTCGCATGGAAGTATTTTGTACGAATTGATATACTAAATAACAACATGGAAAATATCTGGTTAATATTGTTTTGTACAAATTTCGTATGATTATTGAACAAATAAAATGATAGGACAATGAAGGCAATTGATATTGCTTGATTGACAAACTTGTCAAATCAAGAATTAAGTGTTGCAATCATGCAATCAACTCGACGCATGGGAAAACAGTTAATCCTCCTACAACGCAGTGATTTTTTAACGCGATTTCAATACGCGAAGTGAAAATAGCGACAACCCTCCTATCACGCGGTATTCTTATTATAACGCGTTTTTCGTACAAGACAACATTCCAACAACTAAAATGGCTTAAAAAGTATATATATATTGCATTACTTTTGTTTTATTATGTATCATATTTAATAAACCAAAAGTCAATTATGTAACAATATAAATATTCATTGCTATTTGTATTATATAATATTATTTATAAAATGTATCCTTCGAAACTTGGTGCTTAAAGAATGAAATTTTTATGTATGTTAGGCAAAATAAATCGGTCTGATTTATGTATAATTTATTTATGTCTGAAATTCAATTTACGTGGTTTCTATATAACGCGGTACGAATTAATCTGATTTATATTAATTCTGAGTTTCTTATAGCATGGTTCCATATAACGTGTTACGAATTAATCGCGTTATAGGAGGGTTGACTGTACACGCTATACAGTATTTTAAATTGAAACATTCATATTTTTATAAATTTTTGGCTGGGGCCGCATGATTGCAACAATCAATTCTGTATTTAATAAGTTCGTTGATCAATCAATAGCAATTGCTTTCATTATTGTTTTTTATTTGTTCAAAAATCCGACTATGAATAATTTGTATAATACAAATGTAACCAGAGATTTTTCACATCCGTGTTTAGAATACAATGCAGATTAATAAATATTAGCAAATATACAACGATATTTCGGGAATAGCAGCCAATGTATGGCATGGCATACAAAAGCTTAGACGAAAATTACGATCGAACACCTATTGTAGTAACGAGAACAAAATAGCTTTATAAAGCTCAGGCACAAATTACACACGTCTGCCGAACAATTGAAATGAATAGTTGGAAATAAAAGAATGAAAAAAAAAACTATCGCATATTTGTTAAGCAAATAGCGCTCTGGCCAAACTAAAACGACCTCCCGTAATATTTGGGCTATTCAACAAACTATTTGTCTGACAAAACCGCGTGTACACAATGCAAACAAATCGCTTTTCCGTCGAGGCGGAATATTAAAAAGCACTGCTTTTATCAGGCAGAGTGAGAGAGTGTGTGAGTGAGTGAGTGGGAACAAAGTGTAGTACGATACGATAATGCCATAGTCGTATCGTAGAAATCGTTTTCCCATGACTGAAAATATAAAGTAAAAGACGTAGATTAATTGTGTTCGCTGTGATGGTGCAGCAAGGGTTCCAAAGGTTATTCAATATACAGGACGTATCGTGTTACATGAGGGTTCGCGTTCAAACATCATCGGGGATAGGGGTACGTGTACGTATGCACATACATACATACAGGCCACGAATGAAGGAAGGATATTTAAATTAGGTCATTTTTCAGATCAGATTTCGTTTTTTGTGCGCGGATCAACACGAATGACACACATGACGAAGACATGTCATGTGTAGATGTTGGAGGTTCGTTGCACAAAGTGATGAAGGACTGCCATCGCCATCACCATCACGTGCAAGGTGTCTAAATAATGGGCATGTCTCTGTGTGTTTTTATTCCTTTTGCGTGATGTACTATGTATGAAATAAAATATGAGTTAAGTAATAATAGGTCACTACAAATATTATACCACAATTGTCACGACATATTTAGAGGGCAGGTGGCGAAAGCTACTTAAATCATATGTACATATTTTAATACTTCACTATATTTGATTAATATTTATACTGATTTCATATCGTTACTAGGAAAATTTATATAAAATCAGAAAACTAATTTAAGTTTCGTAGATTTTACTTCCTTATACTATTTGTCGATGGTTGTTCAAATAAGAATTATTCGACTTTTATACGATGGGGACTTTACTAAAGCACACTTGAAAACATGCATTACTCTGGATTTACACCTGTATTACTCTTATAAGCATGTATATAAAGAAGTATTGTAATCATGAAAATTTTCGAATCCATTAATTGAATCTGTTTATTTACAGTTAGATATGTGTGTGTATGTGTGTGTGCCATACCTGTGCAAGGTTAATTTATGAACCTTCAAAATTTATGACTTGTGGTCTAGATATGCCCCTCTTATTTTTGAAAAGAATATTCAAACAGGAAATGCATGTTTACTCCATGCATTTTTTTGTTTTTTCTGCAATATCATTAGATCGGCTGCACTTATGACAAAAATTGTTATGTTCATAATGAAAGATATTAATATTTCGTACAATTTTTGTTTGAAAAGTTTCTTATAAAAATGTATCAGTTACGAGAAAATTGGAAGAAAAGTCAACTCGTTTTTTTTTCATATCTCGAAAATGACATGAATTACTTATAATAGTTGAAAATATTAAAATTTCTAGCAGTTTTCGTTTAATTTTTAAATTTTATTTTCGTAAAAATTAATATTTACTGAAACCCCGTTACATTTAGGTTTCCCTAGTTACAATACATATTGATATTGTTTCATAGCTAACGTAGTATAAACAAATTAGGCCACATTAAAATAATAGAGAAAGCCGAGTGAATGCCACTTTAGTTTTTGTTAACATTTATTGACGTAGTATTAAGATTAACAAATGCCTACGTTGGTTTGGAACAAAATAATTATACATTTTATATAATTTTTTTTGAATTATGTGACACGTAAATATATGTTGTTTTAAAAATTATATATTATTTTTTGTGGACTGTTAGTTGGATAAATGTCCAAGTCCGGGCCTGTCGTCGACGCCTGGTGTGTATCGAGAGACTTGGTACTCATCACCCTGTTTATAAATTCAACGGCGGAATGACGTCGAGTGGGTCGGGTCGGGTCGGGTCTAGTCGAGTCGACCTGGTGTTGATGGTGCGACTCTATTTCAACTTTTCACTCGCACGGAAGTTACAAGTTTTTCAAGCAAAGTCGTGTGCACCGACCAACTGACGTGACTTCTTGAATATATTAAGATATGAAATACGGCTAGAAATGATATTCATATAACGACTCGATGAGTAAATTAGAACCGAACCGAACCGGCCGACCGACCGACCATGGCCACGTACATACATACGTACGCAAGTCGAAGAGATATGCATTTGAATTTTCGTGTTTTGATTATTTTTAATTGGACTGTGAAACAACATCATTAATTAATATTATTTATTACTAGTTTTGATGTCTAACCCAATAACACGTGCGCTACTAAATAGATATATTTGGATTTTCAAAAAGAAGACTGTCTTCTATTAGAATTTGATAATAATCAAATCTTAAATTAGGGAAAACATTCTTAAATCTAATCAGATTAACTTATAGTTATTTAAGAATATTTTTTTAATACATAAAAATCTTTAGTAAAAAGAAAATGTTAGAAATTTTAATATATTTAACATTTATACGATTCACTTTTTCCCTAAATCATGTTCATTTCGAGATGTGCAAAATATTACACGAATAAAAAAGTCCTTTTAGTTGAAATATCCTTTCCGGAGTATGCAAATTTAAAAATTATAAACATCATATTTTTATTCACAACTGTATAGGCTGTAGAACGTTCATAAGCTCAAACAGACACACACACACACAGATATCATTGAGAAAATATTCAAAATAAATTGAGGGATCCTCAAAACAGATATCCATTAAAATTTCGAGGTTGATTATTTTTTGTAATCACAATACTTTACATATAAGAAAAGAAAGAAATAATTTTCCCGTTCAAAGAATAAAATAATTTTTCTAGATATTTTGTAGTATATTTACACACGCACAGAAATACTCGAATACGGTCCTGAGTGTAGAACGCGAAGTAACGTTTTTAACGAGCTTGTGACACCGTCCGCATAGTCACAAAACCTGACATATGTTTAGTATTAATCTAAAATAAGTCCGTCTGTGCTTAATTATAAAGATAATAAGTGCCCAGCGACGTTAAATGAAGTGCTGACTTATTGTTTAGATGACTTTTACTGATTTTTACGAATGTTTTCCGAGAATTCCTCTTTTCCTGTCTAGTTGCCTTGTTGGCAAGGAAATTGCTATCACTGACTGAGGTTTATGACTAAACTGATTTTTCAGACAGTTAATTATTGAAACTTGTTCCTTATTTTTAACAAGAACTTACTTAATTTACTTGTACAAAATGGTACAATGTCGTTTGGACATCATAGCATATTTCAATCTGTGAGCAATTATATAAATTAAATTGTATTTAACGTAAAGCATTCCACAAATGTGTTCAATTTATAACAGTAAAGCCTGAAGGTGTATTCATACTGATCCAATTAGTAATCCCGAATCGTAAACGCAAATAGTAACTAATTGGACCATTTTAAAACAACGTTTCAAATTAAAATTATCTTAAATAAATACTGAAAGTCAAGTGAAGACCACTCCAGCTTTTTTAATCATTCGATTACCTCCATATAAGACCATATTTGAATTAAAAATCCCCAATTTAGAATGACAGTGTACTAAATCATAATTATTCTAATAAACGACGTAACTTATTTAGAAGAATAAAAATACGTTACATACCATGTGTCGGAGAGTCAGATACACACAAGAATTATTTAAAACTTGCCTTATTAATAACATTGTTTTAACGAATCAGATATCAGTTCATCACTACACTAGTTCACAGCACTGCAAATTATAACATTTTACACATTTGGAAATAGAATTGAAATGAGTTGTACGCGATAAGAAACTAGTTGAACTCTGTTTCGTTCATATTTTAGACTGTATATAATTTGTTGCGGAGACCTGAACAGTAATTGCATCAATCGTACAAACATGTTTTTTCGTGATTAATGACGTCAGACAACAAACAGCATATTTTCATTGCAGTAGCAAAGACGGACCAACGTACTTGCACTGCGCATCTGATGAACCTGCCACTTGGGGGTATTTCTTTGCGAAATCCCCTACGAATTTTACGTGTTTAATTCTTTATATATATATATATATATATATATATATATATATATATATATATATATATATATATATATATATATATATATATATTAGTAAAAACTATTTTAAGCTTTATAGGTAGTGTTAAAAAAGTGCTCATCTACAATATTGTGTTAAAAGTGATAGTTTGGAGTTCGATACAGCCAAGTAGGTATGTTAAAAACATACAATAGTGTGATGACGACAATAATTCGAGAATGGGGACATTTCAAGACTGGTAAGTTAATTTCCAAAAGAAATAATTCTTAAGCTAGATATAAATATATAAGACCTATATTTTTACTGTTTATTACAAATTTTTCTAATTATTTTGTATAAATCTCTTTCATTAATCGAGAAAAAACTTTCATTTATCTAGTTATTTTAGAATATCACTAAAACGGCTGCACTTATGGCAAAAATAGTAACATACATAATGAAAGATATTAATATTTCGCACAACTTTTGTTTGAAAAGTTTCTTTAAATAATGTACCAGTTACGAGAAAACTACTACGGATAATCTAAAATGTTCTTATTTTTTGTCCTTTCTCAAATATCATTATAACGGCTGCACTTATAGCAATAATAGTTACATACATAATGAAAGATATTAATATTTCACACAACATTTGTTTGAAAAGTTTCTTTAAAAAATGTACCAGTTACGAGAAAACTGCTACGGAAAATCTTAAATAACTTATTTAAGCTTTACATAGTGGTGCATGTATGATGATTATATATTATTAAATCGTATGAACTGTACCTGACAACATTTTGACAGGTACACAAAATATACAAATATAATTTGATACCGGTTATCATAAATAGATCGTGTTTCGCACGTGTATTGGATATTAAAAATACATATTGAAACACAGTACATATTAAATATAATATTTGTATATATTGATATGGTGAATATTAAGGAAACAATCTATATTTTGTATTAAAGAAACAGTATTTGATACCGTAATAAAATAATAAGCTAAATATGCTACCATTTCTGAGTATTGCTCTGGAATATTAATTGGTGTGGCAATTTGTTTAGGATATATATTTCTAGTGAAGACTACGTATAAGAAAGTTGAGTGCAGGTCTCTTCTCATTTTTTAATATGTATTGTAATTATAGAGATACCTAAATGTAACATGGCTATTTTCAAAGGTGATTTTTCAGTAAATAACATATTTGTCAAAAGTTGTTAAAACTCCGTTTTCGAGATATAAAAAAAATTAGAGTGGCCTTCTCTCGACCTTCTTCTCCATACTATATCTGTTTTAATAATACATAATAATAATTGCGATGTCGTGATGAACTGGAATGTAATTACGTTTGAAAATAATTCTAGAATTGAAGATGTGTAATTAAGTTTGTAACAGATACTAATTAAATGTGTGTACGTAAGTTTGATCATGAATTTAAATGAATTTGTAGGGCATATGCAAACACACGTAGCTTCAATATATCAATTTCTCTGAATTCTTAATCAGCCAATACATAATTAATGAAATGCGTCAAACCAGATGTGCACGATGCGACCGACGCCACTCTGCCCTCGGCACATATATGAACTTATTACATTCTGGAATTCAACACTAACTATAATATGTATTGCTTAGTTATGTATATGACGGATCTAATAAAGCAATATTGCATTTAAATTAAATATCTTCAAGTTTAACGTACTACGAACTAGTTTGCCATCAAATAATTGCATTAGTACAATTTCTCTTCATGGCTTAAAAATAATTCATAATTTTAAAACAGTTGATTGTGCTTAATCGGAACTCATTGGGGCCAAATTAAGTGGCTAGTCCAAATATGCGAAGTTACACTCACTCAAAATTATGAATTAGTGTTTATTAAACTGTATTCACAGCGAAACACTTAGTAATTAATATTAAAAATTATAAAAAATAATCTAGTTTGTATTTTCAGAAATTATCCTAGCGTTCACAGCAACAAAATTAACAAAATTAATTATACATTTTTTTGCAATTTACGCTTGCATTGTTTGTCAACAAACTAAATTTATTTATTGTAATTTTTAAACTAACTTACTATTTGTTTCGCTGTGCTACATCTTTAAGCTGCATTCACAGCGAGCTACTTAGTAATTAAGATTAGAAATTACAATAAATAATCCAGTTAGAATTATGACTTGCAATGTTAGCATTCTCAGCAACAAAATTAACACAATTAATTATAAATTTTGTTGTTATTAACGCTTGCATTGTTTGTCAACAAACTAAATTTAATTATTGTAATTTCTAAGCTAAATTATTAATTGCTTCGCTGTGTTACACCTTTAAGCTGTATTCATAGCAAACTACTTAGTAATTAAGATTAGAAATGTTAGCATTCACAGTAACCAAATTAACACAATTAATTATACATTTTTTTTGCTATTAACGGGTTCATTGCTTGTCAACAAACTGAATTTATTTATTGTAATTTCTAAGTTTAATTACTAATTGTTTCGCTGTAAATACTGTTTTAAATAATATATATTATTGGTTAGATAATTGATCCTTAGAGTACAAAAGTGATATGTCCCAGGGCATAATTTGGTACACTTGTAGATTATAATTATTTTAAATGTAGATTACGTCTTTGAACACAAAGAACACAAAGGTGATATGTCCTAGTGAAAAGTTTTCTATATTTTTCTATGAAACATAAGTATAGAAAAATAAAATTTAAATCATATATAATTTATAACAAAATCAACGTATAATATAGTCAAGTAAAGAACATTCCAGCTTTATTATTACAATATATAAATATATTGTGTACATTTACCACAAAAATTGTTGGCAAATTTGTAACCAAATTTATTATTTAGAATTACAGAGTATTAGTAAATTTATAAAATATCTGGTAATATTTACGTGAAAATCGTAGTAAAATTCTTTACAGTGTAGATTTCCCTCATCTAATAACATTGTATAGTAAACAATCTACTTATGTACATCAGAATTAACGATATTTTAAGTAAAACAAATTAATTTGTTTTCCTGTGTGATGGAGTAACAACATTAGAAAAGCAGGCCGATTACCCATATGCCAATAACGTATATGAGGGAGGGAGGGCGGTCGGTCGGTCGCTTAAAAGCGGGTGAGATGTATCTATCTAATCTTATCTAGCGTAAATGAACTTTTAAGCTCGTTAATATTCGTTAGAGTTCACCGTAAATCGAGGGGCTGACGGAATAAAAACTCACATCTTTCCTCACGAAAATCAATCGCTTCTATTTCCCTGGTTCCATTTAGTGACGTCGGCCTGTCAACGTCATACACGTTCAACGTTACTATTCTAAATATATATATATATGCATCTATATAACTGGTTGTGGAGGAGACATCATATGCGTTCGCATCTAGCGACTTTATTGGTTCGCGCTCGAGTAGCATGTGGTTCTGATTAAAATGGCAACATTTTTTCGGGGACACAGAAAAATAAGACGTTTATATTTTAAGGATATGTAAACAACGATTTACGATTTAACTGTTTTTAACTGAATTGTTATGTGTGCAGGCGTTATTGTTTCCAGAAACAGATCATCGCCTATAAAAGCCAAACAAAACATTTTTTTAAGAATCCGTGCGACAAACAGATGCTCATCTTAATATCGTATGTGAAATGTGATGTTGCTTCATCGCTAATGACAATTGTTATTATATTTATGAGGCTTTTATTATGCTATAGCTTATGGAAAACATTTATTTTAAGTGACATAGCTTATTGTGTTACAAACAAAACTTTCATCTTGTTGTTGACTCAACTAATGCCAGAATAACAAGCGTTGCTTACAATGCATCCAGCTCACTGTAGCAAGTTGTGGCAAATTTTAAGTATATAAGTTATATATATTTTCGTAATATTGTCGTATATATAGGTACCCCTCGGTTTAAGCCGTAGTTATGTTCGTAAACGAACTAAACCCATAGCGTACCGACGTAATATGAAACCAATTATATAGATAGGTTAACCTGTATGCAAAATGTGCCCTTATCATATACTATTCTTCATCGATATAATAATATTAATAAACTCATTTATAGTAAATTTTGACATTGAAAGCTAGTATGCTTGATTAAAACAGCTGGAGTGGCTTTCACTCAACTTTCTTGCCCTTTAGTTTTGTGTATTTTTAATTATGCTATCTTTTATTTGATTGTTACGATTGCTATGCAACAAAATCAATTTGTTTGGTAACATGGGATACGTAAAAATAAAATAATATTTTTTAAAACAATTTTTGGAAAAATACAAAAGTTACTAGAAATTTTAACTTTTATACGAATCATTTTTGTTTTAATTCATGCCGATTCTGAGAAATTGAAATAGTAGCAAAATAAAACTGTTGTATCTGGTTATAGTATTACTTTCAAAAATAGGAGGTGCCCACTCGGGTTATTAATAAGTTTTAAGTTTAAAGTTAAATAATTATTCCTTCAACAGTTTTGACTCTTAGCGTTCACACACACATAGATGTCATTCCGAAAGTAGTCCGATTAGGTTCAAGTGTAATTCCGCTATAATCTGGAATTCAAATAATTTCATTATTACAATATTTTTCTTTTATTCAGATATTGCCCAAGAAAGTAATAAGGCTTTTTTAATTTCTACACGTTTAATATATCTCCTAAATATATAACTTTGATTTTTTAAATATTTAGTTTCTACACATGTAAATTGTAGGATATATTTCTTAAATTAATAAATCTATAACTATATCTACGATGGCTTCGAGGCAAACGAATTGCCTAGGGCCTGGCATGCTTGCTGTTATTGGTTCGAACCCAGCTCATACTAATTATAATAAATACAGTCACATATATACACCTCTGGGTGCTTATATATATAGCGAATAATTTATTTAAATTTAAAAACAAAATATATGACAATATAAACTGTATAAAGAAACCCAGTAAAATATTCACTGGCTCCCGTTCAATTTCGTAACGTCAAATTTGTATGTGTTCCTTTTCGAATCACTATTAGAATTCTTTTCATTTAACCTTAAACCAAACAAACAAGAATGTTGTCCGCACGAGACGAAAAACGCGTGTCTCTTAAAAGCCAAACAAAACACAAACCGAAGTAAAAAAAAAAAAATAGAAATACAAAACAGTTCTTTTTTTTTCGTTCGTTCGTTCGTTCGTCCCATCTGCGAAGTGATCAAATTTCGCTTTTATTTACAAGAAAAACACGCCGCCCCCTTGGAGTGCAGTGCTTTTGTAGCAAAGAAGCTAAGTTCGTGTAAGTCCATTGACTAACCTAACCTAACAAATTTGGCACACATGCACGTCTTATGGTTCAACACATTGTTATTCGCTGGTCTTCTATTCAAAGGGAGTACTTCGTGTCCTATCTCTATCAGTGAATATATGTACACGATGAATAGAGACTGGCAAAAGACCAACAAGAATAAACTATATGCTGCTGCTACTACTCTACTCTACTCTACTGCTGTGAAGATGAGTGTCTCTTGGTCCGACCGACCGACCGACCGACAGTTCGTTATCAACGGACACCCACTGGCATCACTTTGCGCTACTTTACCTTTCGATACAAAAGTTACGATGTCTTTCAAATTATTTTCCTACGAATATGAACCCCGATCGTACTGATACGGACGAACATTGAAAAGAATAAAGAAAAAAGTATAATTTTAAACGATTTTAAAGCAAGACCCTTCTTTATTTGAAACGAATAACGGAATTTACCTAAAAGGAATTATCTATCCTTATCACAAGGATCGTTAAATTTTGTGTATGCCTACGTATGCTAAATTATGTTGGCAGTAAATTATTTTCAGAGAAATAACTTCATTGATAATAATATAATTGTCGCGATAAGAATGAGGAGAAAGAATTGATTTGTAAACTCTGAGTTTATGTGTCGTCGTCGTATGTGGAAAGCTTCTGGAAACAGTTTGGGAGTGTTGGGTGTGTGTGTGAGCGAGCAGGTGACGCAAGTGCGCGCATAATAGGGATTAAGGTGTTGTGCGAGTGGCTCACAGTTGGACTCCCTATTCTTCTCGATCTTTTCTTCGTCTTGTGAAAAGGTATTGCGTTGTCCACGCGTCCTCCTCAGCGCTGCCAATCTCTGCCCGATGATGCTCTTGTTAAAATATCATTATTAACAACGACTGTTGTGCGTACACAGCTCTGACACTGCAAGAACAAAAGACTATTTTGTCATTCTTTACTTACTACAATGTTATATCCTATTCTTGGAATATGTTTTATATTACAATATTTCATCGCGAAATAACACAAGAAAGTTACTGTCCTTGCCAAAACATGGACAGATGAAATATATCTTCCAAAACATTATTCATTATTACATAGGAAAGTAGCTAAATATTACTGGCTTGTGTATGGCTTTGTGACTTCATCTTTCATAAAAGCACTAGCTAATAATATAAAATTTGTCCCCTGAAGGTTTCAGCTAATCGTAGATCGCTGACGAATTATTTAGATGTTATAAAACATATTATTTATTTAAGAAATATTCAATTGTAAATTATTTTTTTATATACGTTATGTATAAAAGAAAGAATTGTGATCACAAACAAAATTACTTCGACATTTTAATGGATATATTCGGAGGTTTTCAGAATCATTTTGCACTATTTTCTCAACGACATCTCTGGCTGTGTATCTGTGTGTAATATTCGCCCCACAGCCAATACCGTTGATCAAAAAGGTATGCGGTTTGGAAAATAAATTGTATATCCTGGAAACGATTCTTTTTTATTTAATAAATAATTTTTCTTAATTATGATGGCCCTTTGGCTAACAATTTGATAAAATTATTTTGATATAATAACAAATAAAATGTAAATTTTAAAATTGCAAATTATAATATTTAATAATTATTTATGGCCTTTGGGTTACCAACATGAAAAAATCTTGTTGATATAAAATATCTTAGAATTATTAGTAGAATATTTGGGTGTTTATATTATTTTTATAAAGGCAGTAGTAAGGGGGGGCGCCAAATTTTGGGGGCTTCTAACTCGGGAAGTATACAGGCGATTGGATTTAAACTGCGAGCTAATTCAAATTGGATGCCATATAATGTGTAGCAAATTTGGTTCAATTTGCTTCGGTACCTTCAGAGAAGTAGAAGTCACCAATTAGGTCTTACGAGCAAGTGACGATTAACATCCAAGTATATGAGTTATATATTTATTTTTGGATCCAGGGCGACGAGACAAACATTTTTTGTTAAAGGTATATTTTGATTCGAGAATGTTACAGATACACGACCGATTGCCATAGCTCTCCTGTACTTCGTATGGCGAGTTAATAACATTTATATATATATATATATATATATATATATATATATATATATATATATATATATATATATATATATATATATATATATATATATATATATACATATATATACATATATATATATATATATATATATATATACATATATATACATATATATATATATATATATATATATATATATATATATATTTATATATATATATATATATATATATATATATATATATATATATATATATATATATATATATATATATAGTGAAACCAAAGTATTAATTTCATTTGATGATTTTAAAATAGAACGACTTGGCATTGTTCTTTCGATATTGTTTTGCTCTTGTATGAATGTGAATGTAACGGCTCTGGTTGCAATCACCGAACAAGCCTACGCTATTTGCGGTAGTATAATCAAGCCGCCCACACGTTTTAATCATGTCGGCAGTATTCATCCACCGTTTTTTTGCCACTGTGCAAGAAAACAGAAGGCAGCCAGGCCAGGTCAGGCCATACCAGGCATTGCTGCTGGGTAAAGAGCATCAGCACAGTACAGCGTACACTATGAATGTACATACATACGTTAGAGGATTCTTTGAAGGGCCCTAATACGTAACGTTGCCGACACACATGAAGGAGAACGTGTATTGAAAAGCACCGACCAGCCACAGCCATCTAGACTCACACGGCAAAAAGAGCAACCAGCATAAAGCGACATCACATCGTATTACATCTAATACCATCTCTCTCTCTCTCTCTCTATATTATATATATAGTTGCACCTTGTCTCAAATTGACTCTTGTATAGCGGCGAAACGTTGAAGAATGGATACTTCATGTTTGTGGTTTTTTTTTGTACTCCTACCCTAAGCCTACTTCTTTCTCTGGCATTTTGAGGGGGATTTGTCTTGCTTCAGTTCAAGATTACTTTGAAAAGTTTGAATACGAATTCAATAGTGCTATTTAGTGCGTGGCACAAATAGATTTAATGAACTAAAAAGAATAGGGGACCACCACAGCACTTCTTTTCCCACAAAATGTATTTCATTTGCTCTATACAGAAATATAAACAACTAACTTAACCCAAGGGCACCATGCGCCCATATCATATACAGAATACAGTCCATATTTCACCAATTCATCTGTTTATGTATCTAGATTTATACCCGGAATATTCTGTAAATCTTGTATAAATTATATATGAAATAGTTACATATACGTCAAATAAATGTTAAATTTTGAATAAAATGTTGATATTGGATGACGCTATTATTATTATTAAATAAATTTGTATATTTATTAACTATGGATACAACACAATTTTTACTTGGAATTTCTAAAGTTGTATTCACAGCAATAGTAGCAAATAGTAATTAACATTAGAAAATTACAAATAATAGTCTGGTTTATATTATGACAAGCAATTTTAACACAATTAAGAAAAACCATCAGGTCTATCTAGTTCGCGGAAAATCCACTATGGGGGCATTGCAAACTGAAAGTTTGGCTGTGGTCACAGAACTGTGCCTCTGGTAGCCAATGTATCAACTAAAATCTTATACTCTGCCATTGCCGATAATATTATATAGGTTTCTATTTCAAATTTAGATTAGATATTAGAGCGCGAATTTTAAAAATTAAAATAATATATTAACAATTTTACAACAAATTTAGATGTCCAAGTTAGTGAAAAGTATGTATATGTATATTTTAAATATTAAAATAAAAATATATACTCAGATGACTCAAAGCCGATTTTGATCATTTTCTTTTTTAAATACCGGAAAATGTTTATAGAAAAGTTCCCCGTAGGTGAGAAGGTGTGCTTTATATTATTTCAATTGTTATTAAAAAATAAGTGTTTTTTAATTTATGTATATAATTGCCTGAAATTTTATAAAACCAGGTTTATGGGGTCGCAGATTTCGAATTTGGCCTCAAAATTGGTCTAAAAACAAAATTGCGTGATTTTTTTTTGTTATGGTGTAGGTTTGTGCGTTAACAAATATTATACAGCGGCAGCGAGATGTAAAATAATTTACGGTGGCTGGCGGCACTCGCCCTCACTTATTACGGCGGCACATTTTACTTTACTGTAACTATGTATTTTTAATAAATGTTTTCGTAAAGGGCATTTTGATCACAAGTAAATTAATTTTTATTGCATTTAGAACGTCATCAGTTTACAAAGAAATAAAATGTATAGTGGCCTGTACTCGACTTTCATATACATACGTAGTTTTCACTAGAATTATATATCCCAAACCAACTGTGTTTCCTAATGCGTAAAACAAGCTTATTACAAAGTAAATGATTACCGATTGACTGCGTTCGACTAGTACAAGTTTCAACATACAAAATTCGTTACTTTTTCTCCAGAAAATGTACCGTGTGTCGGACCTTGTACCAGAATCTACATTTCAGTGTAAGTATGAGCGTTACAAGACTTAGTTATAGAATTGATAAACTAAATTCGACGCACCGCCGTTCAAAACTCGGCGTCGCACAGTGGTTCGAAATCCCGAACACCAGGCCATAATATGAAGGCGTTGTCTGATTTATATGAAAATTAGTATATATTAGATATGGCGGATCCAAAATGACGGGGGAAAAAGTATAAAAATAGTCATATTTTCATGAAATTTCGGAAATAGAGTTTTTTGAGATCGCTGATTAAGAATTTATTATTAAAATAATTTAAAATAATAATTTGTTAAAAATAATGCATTATTATAGTTTAATAATAAAATTAATTATTTAATTCTATTAATATAATAACTTTTGTATGTTTTAACTTAAACGATTTAAATATTTTCGACGCCATTTTGTTTTTAGATCTATTTTAAATCCAATATCATAATCTGCAACCACAAAAACCTTGTTGCCAAATTTCAGGCAATTGTATAAATAAAGGAATTATACATTTTCTAAATTAAGAGTGTTTTATAGAAACACTTATTTGTTAATAACAATTGAAAAAATAAAATCATCTATGGGGGGGGGGGAACTTTTCTATAAACTTTTTCTGATAACTTTAAAAAAATGATCAAAATCGACTGATTAAATTAAAACTTTTAGCGTTTACTAAATGGACCATATACTACGAAAAAGAAAAGTACATCCATAATTATTTGAAGGCAGTTTGAATTTATTGGTAATATGGAAATAAAAAAAAATTAAAAAACAAATAATATAAATAAAGTATAATAAAAGTAAATATAATTTTCTTTTAATATAAAAACAAATAAAAATGAATACAATAAATAAATTACATAATTATTGTAGCAATGGGATGATATTTATTATTTTGTCGAGGCTATAAGCTTCACGGCCTCGTCCCGCACCACGACTCCCTTTGCCCCTCCTTGACAGCCTCGTCCGTCGCCGCCGCCCCGTTTAATTTTTTTGCTTTGTTTCTGTTTGTATATAAAGTATAAATAAAATTCCACAATATACAATATTTTCAGGCTTTACATATAAACATTTTTATAATTATTAGGTTCGATAGGTTCTTAGTTCTTATACGTAGCTTACAATCTGAAATAATGTTTTTGATAAAAAAAAAAAAAAGTTATGGTATATTTTAAATTTCATAATTTATCTTAATAATTTTTTTATGTTGACGGGAACCTTTTAGGCAGTCTAATTTTGGTCTTATTTATTAATTTATTATATATTAAAACTTTATATAAATTATTTCGTAAAATGCGCCGTCTAGAACCATTCAATGACTACAATATGGCATAACGAAATTTTATTCGTAAAGTGAAAAATTCTATTTCTCATTATTTTTTCAATCTTGAACGAAATATCGCTTTATGAAAAATATAACATTGCATTCCTAATGAAAATATATATAATATAAATTACGCACTGTATATAAAAACAAAATTAGCAAAAATATATAAAAAAAAAACATTTCCGTTACTGGCAGGGGCGGATCTTAAAAATGTGAACATACCAAACTATTTTTGCAGCTGTTTATAAGATATTGAACAAAGGACAAAATTTATTTAATTTATCCAACAGAAAATTTGATTGATTGAACTGTAATACTGGTTTATTTATTTATTTTATCATGGTGTATGCGCCGAACGAGACATACATACATACATACAATATAGCTCACTGAATAATATGTATCAATGTAACTACACGTAATAAATGTAAGAGTGAATATAATACATTGTTGCATACAGACAGCGAGACGCTTACAAATTTGGAAAAACATATGGCTTTTCAAACGAATTTCGATTACGGTTCCGTTGCAGGTTCAATTCTAATTTTTAATTTTTTTTAATTTGAAAAAAAAAGCAAATACATACCAGTAATAGCTAACTATGATATATATTAAAAAAATCAATTGCAACTATTATTTAGAGAATGATACAGCTTAGAAGAAATTTTTTGAAATAAAACTTGTTTAAAATTAGAATATCTAGAATAGTTAGAAAATGACACGAGTAAACGAGCACTTCCGGTTGAAATATTCTTTTCAAAATAGGACGTTTTCTATTCTGAGGTACAAAAATCTTAAATTCAATACATCATATTTTTACGTTGAACAGTATAGGCTGTAACGTGTAGCTCGTTCACACACACACACACAAACAGACACACCGACATCATTGAGAAAACAGTCAAATTCAGGTATCCTCAAAATGGATATTTCCATTAAAATCTCGAGCTTGATTTTTATGGTGATCCCTATACTTACTTATTACCCCGTAAAAGAAAGTAATACACTATTCATAATTCATATATACATCATACAAATAATATGCTTAGGTAGATTGAACAAATTATAAAAATACTTTGAAGCCACAATGATTTTAACAAACAGAATTATTACAAGTACAAAACATTTTCTTAAAAACTATTCTCACAACGTCTCACAACGCTAAACGAAAAAAATATTCCATATAAAAATGATTTAAATCAAATAAAACCATTTTCACAAAACGAAAGCAAAAATATTCAAAGTTCAAAAGATTTAAATAAAACAAAACTAATCAACTATTCAAACAAAAAAATTCCGTAAACGTTTCAACCAAAAATTACTCGTAGTCCCAACAACACACAAAATGTTCCAAAACGTTTAAATCATAAATTCACATAAGTACACAAACCGCATTTAATTCACCCACACACACGCACGAACCACCGACCGACTTTTCTGCGTTTTTTATAGCTAAACTCAGCCAGAAAATATACTGATTTCACCCCTCAACATCTTGTAATGACGCGTTCAAACTGTGCATACATATTAAAATATAAAATAAACCAAGGACTTTGATTTCTTACAAATACTGTTAGTAAACAAAGCGATACTCGTAAAACGGTCATCTATCTGTGAAATTCAGAAGTTGACATAATATACTCGAACCAAATTCGTTAGTTCCTTGTTATGCTACTGGCCAGGGGGCGATACTATACAACTATGTAAATTCGATGCATTTTAAAACGCTGATAAATTCTCCAGATCAGAAATTACCTGTTTTTGTTCGAAAACAAAGAAATTCTGCTGAATAATGACTGTTTATTGTATATGAAGCAATTACGGACACATTGTTACACTTTTGGTCAAAGTTATATTTCTTAATTACATAAAACTACTCAAAATTTATCATGATTAAACAAACCTCGATTACGCAAAAAAAAACCGACTCACCCTTATAAAAAAAAATATCGGTGAATTTGTAATTGCATAAATAAGGCCTGGTAAAAATGTTTATTTTTTTGATCGCACAGTCTCGAAGATAAAAAATAAAAATCCCAAAAATAGGTCATTTTTTATAGTTTTTATTTTTTATCTTCGAAACTGTACGATCAAAAAAATTATCATTTTTACCAGGCATTATTTATGAAATTACGAATTCACTGATATTTTTTTTTATAAGGGTTAGTCGGTATTTTTTTTTTTTCGAGGTTGATGTTTGACCTTAATAATAAGTTTTGATGCTGTGAACGCTAGCATTGCTTGTTATAAAACAAACTGGTATTATGGTTTGTAATTTCTAAACTTAATTACTAATTGTTCCACTGTGAATACACCTTTAAGATGTATTCACAGCGAACTAAGTAGAAATTAAAATTATAAAATTGTAAATATTAGTCGAAGCAAAATTCGCATTCACAGCAAAAAAATTGAACACAATTAATTATAAATTTTGTTACTGTGAACCAATTAGAATTATTACTTGTGATTTCTAAGTTTCGCTGTGAATACACTATTACTCACGATAATTATTTGATTTTGACATTAGATAATGGCCATCTGAATCTGTTTTGAAATAAAGAAATTTAGTTTAGTTCAGCAAATGCGTGTACAATACAGTACAGTAAATGTGATATGTCAAGCCGAAGAGGACTGGTCTCTGTCTGTCTGTCTGTCAGTCATAATTAACGTTAATTTGGATTAATTTAGTGAAGTGGACGTGTGCTTCGAATTATGGTACGGTGAAAAATGAAGTCCGTTGCACGGGCGCATATACTTATATTTCTTGTTGTACTTTTATTGCTGGAAAAACATTATGAATGATTTTACAGTACGCGACGCATGTACGTATGCATGTATGTATGTATGTATCTAGTAGTAGCCCGTGACTGGTTTATGCATCTGTCACGATAACTCATCACGCGTAGCGAGTTCGTTCCCGTTCTTTTTTTCTATTTATTTTTATTTTTATTTTTTATTTTGTTGCTTTTTATTTGGAATAACACGTCATTTTTCAAACTTTAAACAGTCCGTTACTGTAATTTATTTGGCCGAATGAACTAATGATGCCTCTGCCCCATGAATACAAATTATTTAGGTTTTACTTCCACTCGCCACCACTGCTGGTGTCATTTTAGGTGATATTGTTTTTAATTAATTGTCACTGGCTTTTATGTGAATAATGACGGGCTTATTTTACACACAAATAAAAAAATATGCTCCCATCACCAACAAAAAACTATTATGACAGTCTGTCCAATTAGTTATTCAGTTTGTTGGTTTCAGTTATTTTCAAAAAATCATTAATTACTTCATATTTTAACAGTAAAGACACGTATAGTTAAGGATTCCCTCAAATTGCCGTAATATTACTATATATATATAATTAAAACTTGTGTTTATAGCAAAATGCCACCACTGGCCAAAGGTGAATATAATCCTGAATATAAATTAATGAAATGTATGAAAGGATCCACCACAAAAAAAAAAAAAAAACTTTAGATGAATACCATCATTTATAACAAAAAAGAAAATAAAACCCATACATATGCTGTATAGAGCGAAAATTTTACTTGTATGTAATAATAAATAATGCACAGGCTTTCGATTAACGAATGATTCAAAAGGCGGCGGTGGCAACAAATTGTATACGTTTGTCGCTTCTAATTATAGCCGTATTATTGTGGCGATACGCGGGTGCATATATATACTTAGTAATTCCGATACCTATATACGTATATATCTTGTCATTATACATTGTGAATTCCGCAGCAAATGTGGATTGAAACAGAACAGCCCGGCCGCAATCAGTGCTCTTGTCATCGCTGGCACACTCGACCAACACAAAGCACATGGACGGCCGTACGGGATCGCGATCTGGTCTTTCGATGGGCCACTGTGGCGACGCGACGCGACACGACGCGACGGACGCGACGTGAACCAAGAAGAAGGGGATATAACAATTACGTCCGCGTCGTTAGACATAGAGAATCCGGTGTATTGAGATTTCTATGCGGTCATTTCGGCTTTTCACGGTACTTCGACGCTCGCTTGCCGTGAGAATCGACAGTCCCCTTTTCAATATGGGCCAGAAATTCAATTTACGTTGTTCTCAACGACTCACTCACTCACTGACTGACTGCCGACGCTTTCAATGCCTACTGCCGCGTGTTCACAATTCACGATTCTTCACTCAAAACGTTTTTGCTTAGATTCGTATTGTTTATAAATGTTTAATAAAATTCTGGAGAGGTAATACTTACATTTAAATATATATATATATATATATATATATATATATATATATATATATATATATATATATATATATATATATATATATATATATATATATGTAGTATTATGGTCTATTCAAAGTAAATCATTCTTTTACATTCTGGGACGAAAACTAAACAGAATTTAATCCCAGAATTGAATATAACTAATTTCTGAATAATGTTTGTGTATCTGTGTGTGTGTATGAACTCTCTAGAGCCAAAACTGCTGAAAGCAAAATTATGAAACTTTACACTTAAGACTTGTATTTAGCAGTATACTCATGCTACTTTTTAAATATCTCGGAAACGGAATGAGTTAAAGAAAAGTGATTCATATAAAACTTGAATATAAAAATTTGTAGTAAGTTTTATATAAAATGTTTTTTTTTTAAACGTACCAATTATTACTGATATATCCTTTTTGAAAATGGTTATTATTACTTTCTTACACGCAGTAATAAGTCTTATAATCATCGAACTCGATATATATAAACGTTTTAACTTTGAATCGAATGTAACTATTTTCGGAATGACGTCTATTAACAGTTAAACAGAATAGACTGAAATATGTCATTTTCCACCGATTAACACAAATTGATCGACTGAAAATGTGTTTCAGTGTAATGGTTATTGTAAATATACCTACATTGAAATACAATTTGTTTGGAACATATATCTCAAATGAAAACTACGTAAAAGAAAGTCGAGTGCAGGTCAATCCTTATTTATTGTGATAAAAAATATTTTGTCTTATATATTAGTGTATGAAAGTAAAAACGCAATTATTTTACCGAAAATCTGAGTTATATATCTGTATTAGCTGTCTTGATTATATTTAAATTAATTTCAATAATCAATCGTTGTAGACAGTTGTTAATTTGAAGGTCCATAATTTTTTATCATCCTCAAAGAAAAGCCATTTAGAAAAAGCGTTAAATGAAATGTTAATCTTATCTGTAACAGGAAAAAACCGTTGCCTGTTGTTTGAGAAGCGGCCAGAGTGTAAAAAGTGCGACTAGTGTGGTCCAATCTAATGTATGCGTTATCACAATACGTAGTGCCACTTTGCAACACTATTACGTCAAAAAACTGGAAACATTTTATAAATCTTGCAAATCGCTGCTGCTGCTGCTGCTGCGTGTCTATCTTTTTCTTTCTGTGTTGCACCGCCAACGTTTTTACAGTGAGTGTGCTGTCAGGTCAGAGTACAGACCTGCTTTTGTTTTTGCCCTTTTTGAACAACAAACAACAAAAAAATAGAGAACGCCAACTGCAATCCGAAACATGCATCTGGGAATGCAACGGGCTCGTCAGTACTGTGCGTGATGTGTAACTGATAAATCAAACGTTTGATGCTTGCCTTGTAAACATATCCTATTGTTTTAAATTATCTTTGCGTTGTGGCGCTACACTGATATTAATCCAACTGACAGACCTGGCTTAAGCACCCTGTTCAAACATTTTGCAATTGTGTTAATAAGTAAGATTTGTGCAATCATGAAACATTTAGAACTCGAGGTTTCAACGTAAATTTACCCTCCCTGAAACGAATGTGACTATAACCTCTGTCTGAGTAGAAACTGTCGAACGTAAAATGATGAAACTTCAAACTTAAGACTTGTATATGGTCTAGATATGCACCTATTGCCGATAGGAATATTCAACTCGTAATGCATATTTACCTAATGTATATTTGTCTTTTCTGCATTATCACTGAAACGGCTGCACTTATTGCAAAATCAGTTATATTCATAATAAAAGATATTAATATTTCACACAACTATTGTTTGAGAAGTTTCTTCAAAATATGTACCAGTTACGAGATAACTGCTACGGAAAATCTTATATGTTCTTATTTATATTTGCATAAATACGTATGTATCGAAATTATACCTAATAAATCGTATGAATTATGTCTGACAACATTTTGACATGGAAACAAAATAGACTCCAATAATTTTATAGTTTGAAAATACATGAACATATATCTATTCGAACAAACTAGAAATTTTAAAATCTTCAACTTTTATAATAATCTTTTTTATCTACCTTATTAAGAAAGTAGCAAGAGTAAACAAGATATAACGGTTACATTCGGTTAAGATATAGTTTCCTAAAATAAGAGATGCAGTCCCTGGCCATATACAAGGCTTAAATATTAAGTTTCAAAATTTTATTTATAACAGTTTTGACTCTTGAGCGTTTTCACAGACACATAGATATACACACACCAATACACATACAAAGACACACATACATACACGTTCACAAACACACACACACACACACACACACACAGATGTTATTCTAAAATTAATCAGATTCAATTCAGAGAATTCGAAGTATTCCATGATTACAATATTTCCTTATATATTTGTGTAAGAGAGTAAACAAATATATATATATAATTTACTAAAGATTTGGATAGGTCAGCTTGAGTGGTTAATAGTTGTAGCCCCCTTAAGACAATACTGTAAGAAAGTAGTGGTGGTGGTGGTGTTTTTGTGTCTGGTGAAATTAAAAGTCAGTTAGCTGGTTAGAGCAACAATGGCCGTAATCAATCTTAGCGGTAATGGGAGTATTTGCATGTGAGCATTAATCATTGTGATTTGTTTTAATTGTTGCGAGTCGTAAGTTATCGGCGTGCAATTCGGATTTGATTGTTCTGCTCAGTTCTGTTCAGTAGGTGGAGTGAACACAATACGGTCGGTCAACTTACTACTTGTTACACGTGTAAATTACAGCGCTCGCATTGCTGTCATGTACATACTACGTATGCAAATGTCTTGCTTTGCCTTTGCAAATTTTCTATCTCGTATTATACACAATCATTTTTAATTTCTTATACGAATGTATATTGTAATCACTGTAAAGATTCTTTCGAGATTTTAACAGAAATACATGTATTTATCATACCTGAATTGAATCTACCCAGAAAAAACAAATTTGATTGATTAACTATAGTATTCTTTAATTTTCAACCAAAATGAATTAGTTATTTGATCTAGAAAGTATTTTATTTCTTTAAAATTGTTTGAATAGCTTCAAAGTTCTATAAGCTCCGATTAACAATCGCAATTGAAAATCTTTGAAAACTCAATTAAACATCGGACGAGCAGAAAGTTAAAGGAAAACAAAAAATGTAGCCAAATCTGTTTGAAAACATGTAGAAAAGATAAGACACACATGCACAAACAAACAAAGAAACAAATGCTTCAGTAGAAACCAATGCAGCAGCAGCAGCAGCAGCATTGTTTCCAAGACAGTTGCCGACGTTGCCGCCGCTACCACCCAGGACCAAACCGAAACCGTATGAACTTAAACTCTTTACTTTTGTTTCGTGTGCTCAATTCTTCAGTGTTTTCAAGCATACACAGGAACAAGTTGCATTACTCACTTGAGAAGCTCCATTATAAGAAGTCTCCCGTATACTGTTTTAAATTAACCAGCTTGAAACGAAGACGATTCGCAGCCGTATGGGGCGGTTGCATAGAAAGATGCCTACTACGCGTTTCGATATGTGCAATAAATGAGGCGTCATATTTTAATGGTTCGCATCGAGAGCAGCAAAACGTCTCCGGCGCGTTCTATGCGCTCTTTGCCTTGGATCGGAATGGTTCCGTCGCACTGCTGCTAATTGTGGACAGACCGAAGCAACCAGACTGAATGATGGTTGACAACAAAGCGCCGAACCTGACGTCTGACTGAAGCCTTTGAAATCAATAGAATGTTAATAGTTTTCTTTTTCCAACTGTTCCGGTTCGCATATAGTATCTTGCAGCTCGTTTTCAACGACCAATGATACATTACCTAGTTATACGCCATTAGTGTTACGTTATTTAAAGAAAATACAATTTGCCAAATCCAAATTAGAACTTGTGCCCAAAGTACTCTGTGGTAATCATATTTTAAATAAGTAGTATTAATTCTTATGGGGAGGTCAGTTTCGCTTTACGAACACGACCTTCAGGAACGAATAAAGTTCGTGAGGCGGGGGGGGGGGGGGGAGGTTTGACAGTAGATGATGTATGATTGGTGAATGACGCCTTTTAAAACAAGATAAAGTAATGTCTTGATGCGTTGTTAGCCGTGCGCGTATTATTATTATTATTATTATTATGCAGTGATGTCGGCGTATGACGTGTGAGTGAGTGAGTGAGTGAAAGCGATGAAGCGAATAAGCAGAACAAGAATAAGAAGAAGAATATGCATCATTACATAAGGTTGTGTTGTGTTGTGTTGTTTGACAGAGAAGAGTTTAAATAGGTCGTTTGACCTATACTACTATACACACGTCTGCTCATTCCTTTCAATGGACCTTTCTTTTTTCAGTTTATTTTCACACACGGCCGCGCGCGCCTCTTACCAAAGGCCGTACATACATACATACTTATTATATATCTTGCACATTATAAATTAGGGTTGTCATGTTTCGGTAGCACAGTAAATCAACTAAACCCTCTAATTACGCTAGCTAATTTAGACTCTATGAATAAAGGACTATGTATGTATGTATGTACATGCACATTCATTGCACAATATAGGGAGCCTCGAAATTCCCTATTCATTTTCTATTTGACAACTAATTTCACATAACTGATGCTTTGATTACCACCAATGAATACACGAATAAATATAAGGACAATGCGACTAATTTTGTCACAAAAGCCATCATAGATATTTATTTAGAAAATTATTTTGCTTTATTGTATTGAGAAAAATTGTACAAAAAATATAAATTATTTTTAGCCGTACATAGTAAAGAAGAGCTAAAGCATTTAGTCGTATGTCTATAGCTTTTTCGATTTAAGCAGTGTTTGTCTCGTCGCCCTAAACCCAAAAATATATAAAACTCATATACTTGGATGTTAGTCGTTGCTCGCTCGTATGACCAAATCTGTGACCTCTACTCCTTTGAAGGTACCAAAGCGACTTGAACCAAATTTGCTACATATATTATTTGGTATCCCATTTGAATCCCTTCGAAATTTAATTTTAATTCAGAGTTGTAAGGCCCAAAAATTTAGGTTCTACCCTTAGAAAACTATTAAAAAATTCTTATATCTACAAGATATCTCCATATTGGTAACTCAAAGACCATAAAAAAATAAAAAAATTAAAGCCACGCGGGGAGAAGAATGTGGAAATCCGCTGCTCGCATCGTATATATTACTTATAAGGCGAGCTGAAGACATAGGTGCCTTGTACCTAAGCTTGTTTATTATGTAAATCTGATTCATTAATATACTATCTTTTAAATGTAATTTTGTGTAAACAAACCAAATATTTAGTGAAATTATTTTTGATTAAACAGTCTCGTAATGATGTATTCACAGCGAAATAATTAGTAATTAAGGTTATTATCTTGCTTGTATTATGTTAAACAATTATAGCATTCACAGCAACACAATTACCGCATTAATTATAAAAGTTATTGCTGTAAAATATGTTATAAAGCAAACTGAATTATTAATTGTAATATCTAACCTTAATTCCGAATGACTAAAAATACAATGATTCCTTATTTTATTTAAATATCTTATATGTTCCAGGAAGTGTTGGATTTTGTAATCTATCAATCGGATGCACATAACATATAAATGTGTGATAATATGTTTATTAGATTGTATCTACTCAAAAGTAAAAAAAATAAAAAAGATTCTTAGAACAATGTAAAAATACTACACCAGTACAATAATAAATAAGAAGAAAAAAAATTGTAAGTGTATGTTTGACACGGGCCATTAAACAGGCAAGGAGCAGAATGCCTCGAAAGAACGCCTTTTAATGTCACTTATTTTAAGGCATAGTATTTCACGGGCGACCACTTGAACGCCACCACAAACGAACGAACGAACGAACAAACTAGATGAAAAAGTGTCGCACTCACATCTGGCCTGCGTCTGCTAAAGGGTTAATCCAATTATTTAACCCCCGGGACTAGAGCGACGCCATCTGCGACCGACTCTGCTTAATCTTTTCTGTCCATTTTATCTTAGTTTTCTGATCTCTTCACACTTCACACGGACCAAATAATGCAACAAATGAGGCATTAAATGTGGACTTTGTAGGGGACACCGGGGCTGTAAGCAAGAAATGCAGAACAAACGAACAAACCTCTAATATATCTTTTAGTAAAATGCATTGCACGTAATAATCATCATATCATTTGATATGCCGCTAGTATCCACAGTACCGGAAATATAGCCAAGAATGTGTATATTCCAACGAGCAACTAGCCCCGATCGCCTCTGTGTAATTGGCACTGAAAGTGGGAACAATTCTTCTTTTCTAATGCGTATGAAGATGTGCAGATAAATGATAATATTTAGACAGTCGCAGCTGCTGCTGAGATTTCGTATCGTGCGACAGTTTGTAGTATGTTTGCGGTTTTGCGAACAAATGGAAACGTATCGTTCTTGTGTCACCTAGGTGGATTTGCAACGGCATTTTCGTTCTATTTAAACTATTCCTTGCGAGCGATTCAAATCATTTTCTACGTGTTCTGCCTTTCAAATGTTGTTATTGTGTCTATTACACGATGTACCACACATGGAGATAAGTCATGTATATGCAACGTTTCTAAAATAACTGAATCCACTCAAAGTCTTCCAAAAGCATTATTCACCATATTTTTTATTGGGTTGGTTACATTAGTTTCAATTTCTAAGTAATCAATCTTGATTATCATTAATAATCATTTTAAAAATATATATATATATATATATATATATATATATATATATATATATATATATATATATATATATATATAATTTAACTGGCAGTAAAAGACATATAAGACTATAAAGACAAGTATATTTTTTAGTGCAGTAGGTTTATAACTGATCATAATTAAAACAAAGTTGAGATGAATATATATATATAAGATTATTTAAAATGAAAGCAAAATTTCAGTATAAATGAAAATGCCAAAATCAGTATAAAGATGCGATAATGGATGGTAATGAAAACTAAATAGACTTTGTGCCTAGAAGAAAATGAAATCTTTTGAAAGCCAGCGCAAAGATTCAGCCGGGGGCTGACGGCTTTGTCGTTCGGATTTAATTTTAATAATATTGAAATTTGGTTAGTGTGTACACAATGGCCTTCAATACACCGTATAATCTTCGCTATTGTTTAACTTTTTAAGCCTCATTTCCGCAATTAAAGCAGAACTTAAGCCAGCCACAAGAACGTTATTAACTTCCCCTGTCGATCGTAAACTTTTTGCTTCATTGTGAGCGCAGGGCACTTTTTAGTTTTCTCTTTTACAGCAATTGTTCACTGCTGCTTCTAGGGGACATCCATCTATATATATATATATATATATATATATATATATATATATATATATATATATATATATATATATTTACTTTCTTATTCGAATGTATATAAGGCAAGGATATTTATTTTTATTATGTAAAGTATATATATATATATATATAATTTTATGCCAATGACAAATATATTAGCAAATCATTCATGTGCTCATTTTATACAATACAAACGACGGAGAAAATTATGAAAATACAAAACCGTGCTTAAAGGAAAACCGTGTAACCGGGAAATATATATTATACTTGTATATATATATAGTGTAATCATGATTAGATCTACATTTACAAAAAAAATTACAAGAAATTCACCAACCGGCAAATTATTTAATTAGACGGATGTATCGGTGATGTGTAATCTGTATTCTGTATATGATATGGGTACATGGTGCCCATGGGGTTAACCTAGTATTGATAGAAACGTATAAAAAAATAATTAAGAGAAGGCAATTCAAGATGTTCTAATAACTACAATATATAACTCTGATTTTAACGATTTTTATTGAATTTGTATGTTTCTTGTGTTGGTTCAAACAAAATCTGTGAAATGGCCCGGTCTCTCCTATCGGCATGGTGCATCATAATGATAGTAGATAGATAGTTTCGCAGGAAGTTCTTCCAACTAACTCGTTGCCTGCAGCAAACTTTCCGGTTAATTACAATGAAGGAAAATTAATTTTGCTCGAAAATAGAAAAATATAAGTTTGGTTGGAGAAAGATGATGGATAATTATACACTTGGATGACTAAACTTTCCGATAAAACATTGTTATCAACGAGTGAGTGAGTGAGTGGGTGAGTGAGTGAGTGAGTGAGTGAGTGAGTGAGTGAGGAAAGCTTCCATACGGCATTCTCTCACTGGAATTGTCTGCTAATTAATGCGTCCATTGAATGAATGTCTTCATAAATGTCGAAATTGAAATACGATTGGAAAAGTTTGAATTATACAGTTTTTAATTAATTATGTCAAACGTCCCTCATCCCTTAAGATCAGTTTAAAGAAAACTTATCTTCTTCAGATATTAACTATTAATTTCTTTAAAAAACTGTACCATTCTCTAAAATATTGCAATCGGGGAGGAGTGGGTATATAATAAGGGCACATGGTGCCCACTGGTTAACAGATATTAAACAGAGGCCGAGATATATAAACACAAGTATAGCGTCTTTATAATGAGATTGGAAATGAATAATAAATATGAATTAAATTTAGAATGTTGGAAAATATTTACTGCACTTGTCGGTTACAAATTGGTAAAAACGATGAGTCAAGTTTACATCATTAGCGATTTTGATGACCATTTGAAAAAAAAAATGAAAAAAAAAAAGTAGCAGGGTTCAGTTATGCGGGGGAAAGATTCCATGAAACCAGACAATTACTGACAGTGAGAAATCGATGCAGGTCGCACAAGTTGCGGTGAACGATTGGGAAATGGCAGGAAGATGTTTCCAAACATATAAAATGCTGATCCTGCGTTAATATTTATACCAAACACATCGATTTCTGTCGCTTCATCTTCAAAATGCATTCAGTCGAACGTTGCAGTACAGTCACGTGGCAGCGATATAAAATAGAACGACACACCAGATAAGCGCAACAAGAACACAACAGAACCGGTGAAAAATCAACAGGAAGTCGCCGATAGACAAGATCTTCGGATTCTCACTGCCAGTGATATACGGAATATTTCCGGTATTGCAGACTAAAGTTCTTTGATAAATGTCTTTTCGCTGGGATTGCTTCGCTCTTAGTAATTATTCAATGTTTATTGCATGAAAGTCCAATAAAATGGATGTGCTGCACGACCCAAACTTGATTACTTAATACAATGTGATATACATTTGTAAGGTGTTTCATATTCAATTCACTGTCATGAAAATATTCTACTAATAAAACTTTAAACGAAGTCTAGCCAAAGCGAGAACAAAATTAAGAGAAGGATGCATAATTCAATGTAATGCAATACCTGCGTTCTGCGTTACACTCAAGTTCATTATTATATCGTTTTTTTTTTTTTTTCTAGTGAAGAGTGAAGCCACATGTAGTAGTATATGGTATGGTATGGTATCTTTTCCCCCCTCAATTCAGAGCAACAACTTTTTGCAGGGAAAGTTGTAAATTATAAGTTTTGATTTAGGGGTGAAGAAGGAAGAAGTAACTGTTGTGTGTGTGTGTGTGTGTGTATATGTATATAGTTGAGAGTTGGGAAGTTGCTTGGGAAAGTTGCACAGCATGTGTTACCCACGGGGACGACGCCGACGACTATACGTACAGCAGTGCCAATGGCGGCGTTTATTTGCAACTAAGATCGATTCAAATGGATATTACGACGGACTCGCTGAATGCGTTTCCGATGTGCATACATATATATATATAGTGATAACTGCTCGTATGGATGGGATGGTCTCTTTTATTGAAATCGGTATAGAAGAGCTCTTTTGCTCCACCATAAAACCAATCTCTTCTATCTGTTTGTTTTGTTAGTTTGTGTGATGTTTGGTATGGTGTGACATCCGGCACAAGTTTATTATAATATACAGTACGGATAAAATATGTAGTTCATGTTCCATGAGTGAGCCGAATATTGATCAGGGATCCGCTTCATACTATATAAATTATTTATCGACTCGGGTTTAGTTCCATTTTTGAACTGCATATATTTCAGACTTGGAATTGATATCTTAAGAGCATATACGCTCACGATAAAAACTACTTAAAATGGAGCCAAAATACGATATCGTTTCAAAAAAATATTTATTTGTAAAAACCTAGCAATTTTCTATTAAACCCAATCCATGTATGTATTCGATTTTGCATTCATTGTTTACACTGTAATAAATTAGTGTAAATGTATAAGACTTTTTATGTCAAATTACAATTAAAATCATTTAATTATATAGAGTTATATTAAAATTACGTTAAAATTCACGCAAATTTAATAAAATCAGTAATGTTACATTGTTTTTAGTCATAGTTGGGCAAAATTTAATAGTACAATTAGCTATTAAAATTTAAAATATTGTGACTAACAATTAAATAAATTATTTGTTAATCAAAATTAAATTTTCAATTGTAAATTGTTAATTGTCTAATCAATTAAATTTTACCCAACACTGTTTTTAGTTATAGTTTAATAGTAAAAGTAATGTAAATCTACATCAATTATGCATAGTGCACTATCAAAAAAAGAATAAAATGGTCTGTACTCTACTTTCCTTTACGTAGTGTTCATTAGAAAAGTATATCCCAAACAAACTATACCAATTTGCTAATTATTTTATTACGTTATCAAATACTGTTTCTTTAATATAAAATATAAATTGTTTCTTTAATATTAACCTTATTTTTCAATATTTATCTGCAATAACCATTACGCTGAAACACTTTCTCAGTCGATCTATTTGTGTTCACCGTTGGAAAATGACATATAAATTATTTCTATTTTGTTTCTCAGTCGAAATATTTTCAGGCATACTTCATACAATTTATTAAACAAATTTTACATATATGCGTATCTATAGTAACATAAATAAGAACATATAAGATTTTCCGTAGCAGTTTTCTCGTAACTGGAACATTAATTTAAGAAACTATTAAAATTAATGTTGTACGAAATATTAATATCTTCCATTATTAACATTATTAATTTTGTCACAAATGCAACCATTCTAGTGATAATGGAGAAAGGACAAAAATGCATAGAGTATTTACTTCTGGTTTAAATATTCTTAGCAAAAATTGTTGCACATCTAAACCATATACAAGTCGTTTGAAGTATCATAATTTTACGTTCGACAGTTTTGACTCTAGAGCGTTCACACTCATACACACAGACGTCATTCCGAAAATAGTCACATTCGATTCAGTGAAGGTTAATTCGTGTATAACTGAATTCTAAATTTAGCATGATTACAAAACTTACTTATTACTTCGTAAAGGAAACAAAAGATTGTTTTCCCTAGGCTCAAGCCTTGTGCGTTTCTGCAAACAATTGGCATATATTATTGCGTGCAAAATACATAGGAACATAATTCCCTTCATATTTTCATATAAATTAATATTTTCCATTAGAGTTTCGTTCAATAATAGGATTATAAAAAAAATATATTAAAACAGCAAATTCAGATATGTGCACCACAAACCAGCAGAACGAGTAAAATGAATCACCAGTGGCGTAGGGTGGGGGGAATGACAAGCGTACCGAACGTTCGGCACACTCCATCTGAAAAGACTTTGCAATAATTGTCACTTCAAAAATTGGCTCAATTCGATTTAAACATGATTCTCTGCTACTCTGTTCTCAACGCCGCCTGTTAAATAATAAAACAAAAAAAAAAAAACGGATTGTGTTTATTATTGTGCACGGTCGTTTGCTTCATCGTTACATTTGTGTCTTTTGTAACGGCACAATACATGATCACGTGACCAATCAGGATCATTTGCATATTCTATTATTAGGTTAGTTGGGTTAAGGGTGCGAACTGCCTTGATGCTCGCAGCATGGAACCCACGTTTATAAAGGATAATTCAACACTCTGACAAAAGAGATATAAAATCGCGTAAAATAATTAGCTACATGGAAAATGACACGATGATTTCGATCAGATTAGGATTATTAGTCACGATTTATTATGTTCCAGTCATGTTACTTGTTGATAATCATATAATAATGTAGTTTGATTTTAAATATGTGGCCAGCACAAGACTTTCGGTTATTGCTTATTTCAGATTTATTAAGATTTATATAAATAACAGACACACGACCGAATGCTTTAGCTTCTTCGGTACTTCGTACGACGAACTAAAAATATGCCATATTGTGAATTATGTATAGAAACGTTTATGAATTTCAAATGCAAATTTCTTACAAATGGTATATTTTTTAAGGAAATCTATCAAACAAAAGACGTTCAACTCTTTATTGCCGTAAAAACATCGAAATTTCAACGAATATACACGTTTTGACCTTACCTAATCGAATGTGATTATTTTCGGAATGACTGCGGGTCTGTCTGAGTGTCTGCCTATGTTACTGTCTGTGTGTCTGTCTGTGTGTCTATCTGTTTGACTGTCTGTTTGACTGTTTTTTAGCCTATGTGTCTGTCTGTGTGTATGTCTGTGTGTCTGTCTGTGGACGCTCTGGAGCCAAAACTGTTGAAGGCAAAATTATAAATTTATTATTGAAACATTTACTTAACCGCTAGTAACAGATTACTCCTGCTACTTTTTGCATGTTTCAAGAACAACATGAGTTAGATAAAAAATAATTTTAATGAAGTACATATTGATAAATTTGCATTTTTTGTAATTTCTTATATTACAGGTACAATCATAAAATTTCTTTGTATAATAATGAAATTATTTTATAAAACTCGATATTTCAGATATAAATAGTTATTTACGGTTGTTAGGCAGAGGACAAAATATAAACAGTTGTAGCCTAAGTATGGAACTTTATAATGTGGATTATCGATATCTCGTGTTTGAAATACTGCATGATTCCAGTACTTCCTTTAGTACTACTTTCAAGAATGTAAAAATATGAAAGTGAATATTTTATCGGTTGTCGTAAATTTTACGCCTCCCGTTTGAATTATAACCATTACGTGATTCAATTTCCTAAACATGAAAATCCATTTTAAAAACGAACCGACATCAGCGACACCGATGTTTTCAATCAACTGTGATGCGATTACAGATGATTTTTTATTAAAATATTTCACATTATCTGTCAGATGTTGGAACAATAATCAATAATTCACAATCGTAGCAATGTTCGCAAGATCTACACCGTATCTTTAGGATTGTAGAAATCCTTTTATCATTTCAAAAACCCACGAAATGAATAAATTCCAGTGATTTGCATTAATTAATCATAAAGTAATCCTGGCATTATGCAAGCGACGATGCGGCGGCAAACAGAAACACAATCTACATAATTCGACTTTTTTTGTATGTTTTTGTTATTTATATATATGTATGTACAACCTTGTTCTATTTTTAATCCGATATTTAATTAATAAATAAATGTTTATTCCATCAGATATTAAACAAACAACGTTTTTCAGCGAACAGTGTCAGTGGAACTATCCACTGGATTATAATCGACGCGTTACAAAAAACTTTTGTTTATTTTCATGTAAAATTGAATTTTGATGAAATATTGTTGTTTACCACGAGAAAAATATATAGTTTATCACTGCTAGGCGTATTGCACACACAATTTTTAAAATAAATAGTATTAACTACATATAATTGAAACTTTTATCTTTTTAGTATTTACGACATAAATAATCAGGCGTGGTTTCACTCGAATTATACTTTGTTTTCACTATATATTGTATTTTATATTCATTCTACCATTACCATCAAACAATAACAATATGTAAACGTAAATGTATCATCTATTTCCCAGTAAATGGTACAACTTTAAAAACAACTTTTAGTTTAAAAGTTGCTAGAAAAATACAATTTTATTAGTGTCATTTTCGAGAAATGACACAAGTAATCAAGTTCTTTAGTTGAAATAAGAATTTTAAAAAATAGGAGGTTTTCTGCTCAATGATATAAAATCTTACATACAAAACAATATATTTATATGTACGGTATAAGTTGTAGAGCGTTCATACTAAAACACAGAGATATTTCTGATAAAATACTCAAAATGGATATCGATTTTTTTTTTGTGATCACAATACTTTCTTTTATGCATAATATATAAGAGTGTAAAAATTAGCATCAGGTATTACAAGAATTTGTAATAAGTCCTGATAATGGCAAAAAGGTCGGAACGATCGTCTATTAATACACATGTGAAATTATCAAGTTATATTATTAATAATGCTACAATGCAACCAAATGTAACTAAATGTTATGAAATAGCTGGAGTGGCTTTCAATCGACTTTCTTATCATATCAATATCGATATTTTAAATCATGTTATATTTTGTTTTAAATTTACCATACTAGTGAAACGTAAATATAATCATTTTCCAAAGCGATTTATTAGTAAATGGTACAGTTTTCAAAAAAACTTTTCAAGCAAATGTTGCTAGTAATATTAATATCTTCAACTTTTATAAGAATCGCTTTTTCTGTAACTCATGCCGGTTTCGATATATTGAAAATATAGCAGGAATAAATTGTTTTCAAAAATAGAAAGTGTATACTCGGATCATATACAAGTCGTACGTTATTAGTTTCATTCTGAAATTTGTCAGATTCGATTCAAGGATGGTAAAAACGGGTATATCCGTTAATACGTCGAGCTCGAAAATGTTCATGATTACAATACTTCCTTTTAGATTTTGCTCAAGAAAGTTAAAATTAAGTATCTTCATGTCTTCAATATAGATTCAGTTTAAAATACTAGAAAGGAAAGTTGGAGTGGCCTTCACTTCCAGCAGGATTTATGTTACTTTCAAGATTACAATAAACCATTTCAGAATACGGTTCACTTACAAGTAATTTATGATTTGGACTTGTAAATAATTAATATTGAAACTAATATTCGAGCAGATGATAATTTCAAGTATCCAGATGCTGTGTAGTAACATAATCCTATTTCGATAAAAAACAAAACTATTACATATATTTCAAGTGTTTCACATTCTCGCAGACTTCTGTTCCAATTACTTTTTGTACGCAGGCCACACATTGAGTTTAATTTTGCTTGTTGCACACACACACACATACAGACACACAGATAGACACACGTACATACATACGTGGAACAGAACAGAGCATTTACGAGCGAAAAAGAGATTCTTCTTTTGTTGTGAGTCAGAGCCCACTCGAGTCTTGCGTTCGAGTGCCACTCTTGAACCGCTAGGCGGCTCTGCCGTATTTAATGCGAGCCATTGAACGATTATAAATGTGCGTTGGGGTTTGGGGACGGGATGGGACGGGGACGGGATGGGACGGGGACGGCAGTCTCGCCCGAGTCGACGACAACCGATTCTATCCTCTAAACATCACGTACTATACAGACGATTTGGCTGTGGAAGGACAGACCGACAGACAGACAGACACTGTGTAAGTCGTTGTGTATTTGAATAAATGCTTCGGGCTAAATTTAACAGAAGAGCGGAATGAAGTGTTGTATTACACTCGAGGATTCTGTCAGGCGGTTCTGCGGTTTCACAGTTTTCCAACATCCACATCTTTTCATATTGATTAACATTTTCAATTATATTATACTAAGTTAACGCGAAATCATTATTTCCGGCTAAGTAATACCGTATTTCCGTTAAGTCTCGAATTCAAAAATGTTTACTATTACACTACTTCTTGCAAGAAAGTAAAAATACGTGAATTTCTTTTAAAGTAGAAAACGGGTGATACAGTAGTCTCTCAAATCCGGACTATAACATTTGCAAATGCATGTAGTGAAGTGTAGCACAGGCTTTAGTGGAGGCCCTGCAAAGTCCCCTTCGTATAAAAGTCGATCGGTACATATTTGAACGAGCAGCAACGTAGCAAGCTCGACAATAGTTGCTAATACCCGGCTACTCGTAAGTATACTTGAAAGCGATGCTGTAGCCACTATCGCTATTATTTAACGATTTGCGGTATGAACATGTGTTGAAGATATTTGCCCCATTCCCAATTTCTATTGTATTATATTCAGTAGAGCCTACTGTACTTTGGTCAATATAGTCAAATGTTGTTTTTATATCGGTTCTAGTATAACCCTTTATCAAAACACCAGATTCATTACCAAAACGGATATTATTCCGTTAGCATTTCTCATTAAATAAATATTGTATTATTTGTCTATGAGCATCAGTGAAATGTGGAGCAAATAGAAATTAACAGATAAATGTATTTTTTGTTATATTTGTCACTATGCAGCTAACAAATATCACACAACTCATGATTCCGTTATATAATATGATAGAAATTGTTCTTCGATACAATGATATTAAAGAAAATAAAATTTTAGTGTATGTACAGGGAAAATAATTAATTTTAACATGTTTATTTTCTTAGATAGTTAGTATCTATATATAGGATCAAAAAAATATAAGCTAAAGTGACCTTCACTTAACTTTCTTATATTAACACTAACTATATTCGCGATCGAGATTAATTGTTCGATATCTAACGGAGAATACTTCAAAATGTTCTTTTCTTCACGATCCAAATGATATCATAATGATATGTGCTGGAATTCGCACATTCATAATAACATAATATACACACTCGCGTCAAACATAACTAGCATACAGACACAACAAATAATCAAATAAACAGACAGACAAATAGGCAAACAAATAGACAACCAAACAAACAGACAAGCAGGTAAACATACAAACAAACAAAATAGACAAATCAGACAAAACAGCCAAATCAGACAAAACAGACAAAACAGACAAAACAGACAAAACAGTCAAAACAGTCAAACAGTCAAAGAGTCAAACAGGTAAAGAGTCAAACAGACCAATAGGCAAAACCAATAAAATAGACAAAACAGTCAAGCAGACAAAGAGATAAATATACCAAACAGACAATTATACAAACAAATAGACTAACAGACACACAGGCAGACAAATAGACAGACACATACACAGACGTACTCAGAAATGATTCATGGGTAGTCAAAACGTGTATATCTGTTAAAATCTCGAATTCGATATTCTTGTGATTAAAATACTGTCTTATATATATCTATCGATATAAGAAAGTAAAAACGATGGCTAGTTTATAATTGTTATTTGCATGTCGAAATCCCCTAGAACTATTTTCTGAATATATACATATGTATTTATGTGTGTGTGCACTCCAAATTTGTAAAACCTTCAATATAGGAAAATAGTAAGAATAATGTAATTATATATTATTATATGTATTTAACTCATATTAACCAGCATTTTTTTTTTTTACAGTATTTGAGTGTGAGTTGAGTTATTTTTCTAATACACATTCACTGTAAATGTATAACCCGTAAAACAATATAGTTATCCGAAATTAAAAAGAGTAAATATTGGAGTTATGGAAATTATATTAACCAGAAACCACACAGTCCTGCGTATGATAGTTGTATGTACGTCAGTCAGTCAGTCAGTTACTTGGTGATTGAGAGAGGGGTAACTGTAGCCTGTTTATTCGCGTTTCACGCCGTCGCGTCACATTTGCCGAAACGGCTGCTGGTGTATCGAGTGCGAAAGGGTGTGAAACACGCGGGGTTGAAACGAGGAGCAAATGTCTGCCTGATATTTGCCACGTTTTGACATATTTAAATTCCGGTTCACGGATCACTTGATTCCTTGTCAAGAACTTTACAACGTCACTTTGTCGAAACTTTTTCCCGCACCGCCCCCGCCCCCGTCCCCGCCGGATGCCGACCGACGCGACGCCTATTTTGGCCTGTGTATCGTTGCTTCAATTACTTGAGTTGACTGTTTCAAAAGTTCCCAGCAGAGAAAAGTGGGTTTCTTCGGTAGAGTACTTGTTGTAAGTAGCGGAAATACTTTTCGCTTGTTGATAGAAAATTGAGAGTCTTGGCCGATAAATTCGGTCGAGTTTGTTGTCTTTCACATCTTTGCTATAAGAACGGGAAAGTTTTGTATTTATTTCATATTTAGTTTCTAAACTTAATGGGGGCTTGTCAAGGTTAATACATAAATATTATTTTGCACAATTAGTGGCCTGCACTCTACTTTCGTATGCGTGTAGTATTTCGTAGAAATATATATCTCAAACAAACTGTTATACACGTTCTCAGTCGCTCTATTTGCCTTAACCGGTAGAAAAAGACAAATATAAATAATTACAGTCGATTTTGTTTCCTTGTCAAAATATTTTCAGACATAGTTAAACATATGCATATATGCGTATCTATGGCAGCATAATTTGGATATTTAAGATTTTCCGTAGCAGTTTAAAATAATTCAATTCCCGAGCATACAATACGTATTGTATGTTGTGTGCCTGCAATTGTTTAACTAGTTTAATGAAATATTTAAAAATGTATGATATTGAAGCCGTGTGGGCTTCGTGAGAAACAATATAATTGTAGGTTTATATGGAACAATCCACTTTACAATTAAATAATTGCGGGAACTTGGCAGTCACATTATCAATTGCGAAAATGTAATTGACTTGATTAAGGACATACAAAGAGATGAGCTAATAAATTACATATTCTTCACAGCATCATGTCTGTAATTATATCTCATATACCTAATAGAGGGAATTGTTAAATTATATTATATATATATATATAATGTAAACACGCAGATGTATATGTATCCGGAATGCCTTATTTGTATGTTGTATCTATGGGTTCTACAATTACAGCATTGTTTCAAGATAATCGCAACTACAATATCTACGAATGACAAAATTAGAAACAAAATCACAATTATTTATGACATTTGTTTACAATGCTGCATTTATTTCAAGTTTTTAAGTTAGGTTAGGTTAGGTTAAGTAGGTATGTCCTTAATCAATTCAAATTCGATTCTCGGATGGTCAAGACGTATATTTCCGTTAAAATTTCGAGTTAAAAAAAAAACAATTATTACTTCTTTTTAGATTTCGTCCAAGAAAATAAACATTATATATTCCACCAAATAGTTAATACGGCGTCCTGAAGGCATTGATGCCTATTTGTATGTTTGTTCGTATAAAATTTACATAACGTTCCGGATAGAAATACATGGACAGATGGATTTCAGTATATTTATGCAATTAAATGCATCATTTAAAAAATAATATAGGGGAGGAGTGGACTGTATCCTGAATATAATATGGGCACAGAGTGCGCACGGGTGTACCTATAGTTGTTAAATAAGTATGTCTGTTTCTGTAAATAAATGTTTGTAGGTAAACTTCGCTGGCAAAGTTAGGAGTGTACATGAATTGTTGCCAATTCTATCGTCGTTATCAAAACCCTTGAGGGATGTGCAACGTAGGCATGTCAACTTATACAAACTCACACGCACACACACATACACACACACACATTGGCAACAGTTTCCTGCCAAGTTCGGCAAACCAAACGAGCCAACTTGCCAACTTACGTTCGACTTGAATTTCGGCTAATGCGTCCTCGATTCACACAGATTTACCGGTTGCGACGATGCCTACCGTACCGACGCGACGGACACACGTCAAACTTATTAAATTAATTTGATATTAATTCCAAGTGCACTGTGACACAACCCGACCGACGGCGACGCGACGTTGCTCAGGGGACTTGGAGCGGAGTTTTAGGTAAGCAACGGAGTTATGCTATATCTATCTATCTATAGTGTATAATGTAAGGTAAGGAAGGCTCTTCACTCGCTAGGAATTTCTCCGCAATATCTCCATTAGATGTTGGTAGCACGTTTTGGTTGTCGTTTTATAGTTTACTCCAAGTAAAGTGTACGTCTAAATTGTGGATATATATATATCGGTGAAGAGATTAGGTTAGGTTGGTATCGCATGCAATATGTTACATATTTATTTATGTGCTCTTCTTATTTTACTCTTTTGATGTATTTTACGAAAGTGAAACATATTTTCATTATAAATGATGATTATATATGAATTTTTCAAGTGGATCGTTTGAAATTGGAACATATCTTCAGGAGTAAGAAAATATATCAATAAGATACCATAAACTAGGAGTACTTTGTAACATCATTAATCTCGAACCAAACTTTGGATTTATGCCGTACTAAATACAGTGTGTGTCTGTAATATACTCTAATCAAACAAGCTTGAGGGGTGTTTCTAATTTTGTGACCCTAATACTCGGGTAGTATACATGCGATTATATTTAAACTGCGAGTGGATTCAAATGCAATGCTAAATAATATGTGTACCAAATTTGGTCTGAATCGCTCAGGTACCTTCAGAGGAGTAGAGGGCACACATTTGATCTTATGAGCGAGCGACGACTAACATCCAAGTATATATGTTATATATATTTTTGGATTCAGGGCGACGAAACAAACACTTTTTGCTAAGGAAATTATTTGATCCTAGAATGCTACAGACACACGACCGAATGCTTAACTTCTTCGGTACTTTGTAAGGCGCCGGCGTGCAAAAAATATGCCATATAATAGTTATTGTATGGTTCTTACAAAATGATTAATATATATCTTATGGTGCGATTCTAAACCAGTCTATAAGTCTATAAGGAGAACCAGTAAGATTTTGAAATAGGCTGTAGTTCAATGGATACTTATTTTAGTATTATTAATTACACATATAATGTATTATGTTCGATAAATATTAAAGAATCAGTTTAGAAATGATTTGCAATTCAATTAAAATTTATATTACACTATCAATATTTTACGGATTGTACTTATAGAATTGCACCATTAATAACCCAGAAATCAATAGATATTTACCGTTGCTAGACAGAGAATGAACCAAAACCTCAACTATGGTGTCCGCAAAGAATTTCTGAGCCAAGAAAGGCAAACAAAAAGTGTATATAACCGAGGAAAATAAATATAAATGCAGACGGCGAATCTTAGGAACGTTCTTCAAGTGTAACGGGTTGTATGTACGTCAGTGTATAGTGATAGTATTATGGGAGCAGGCAACATCGCAAGGCACTGGAGAGTTCGGGAGACCGTTCCGTTTCGTTCCGTTCGTATCCGTGGTGTATTGTACGAGTCACATTGACAGACATGTTGAAACGTGTAGATGGGTGGTATAGACGTCGTTTCTGCCGCTTGGCGCGTTACCTGTTAAATACAAGTCATTTCCGGACCTGACTGACTGCCTGCCTGCCTCCTGTTTGTGTGCTATCGACGTTTACCGACGGGATTCATTCGAACACAACACCTTTTCAAATATATATATATATATATTTCTGTAGGTATGTTGTAACCAACAGCTCATGCCTGTCTACGAACATGTAATTGAAATATGTTTCTTTATTTATTTAGTTTTAGTATTACGTTTCCCGTTTTTGATAAGATTTTCTGAAGGTGCTTCTGGAAATATGAGTGTGTTGTACACCAGAGGTTTCATTTTATTAAAACTGGGTAACTTGCATTTAGGGAGTTTTGAGTTATCTACAATGTACATTAAATTGATTTTGAGTTTAGAAGGGAATACTGGTCTGGTCGAATGAATTTCCAATGTATGTTTATGCATGGCTTACCTGTTGAAAGGAACAAATGCTTCCATTTCCAAAACAAGAACCAAATAAATAGGGAATAAAATAAAATGAGTTTTTATTTAGATAATATTTCAAGCGTAACGAAAGGCAAACGTAACGTAACGTAACTCTGGCTGGCTGGCAAGAGTATAGGGACGATAAATTCAGCAGGGCGGCTGTTCCGGGGGCCGAACGAACCAGCGCAGTAGCTTTTTGCCGGTGGGTTGAGGCGCCTTTACCGTAGCTTTGGGTATGCGCGCATCGCAATAGTTTCGCTTGACCTCTTTCATCAGCCGTGCATTGTGGGTAGTTTTTGTTCGGTTCAAGCTATCACCGTACTCCGGGTGCAGCTGTGGAAATACAACAAATTAAAGTTTCATCCCACAATTACTATAGATTCAGTTGCTCACTCCGCTCATACCAACGATATATTTCACTTTTAACATTTCTTACTCTACATTACAGACAGAATATGCAAACATGCCAAATACTAACTGAAATGCTGAATGTTTTTTCGCACTAATCTCTGTGTCAAAAGGTTACAATTTAAACATTTTATATCAAGAGGCAGAATTATGTCCCTCGTGTAATAAATATTGAAGCTTCTTCGAAATTATTCCTTGGGTGCACGATTGAACTTGACTACTCCCTTTTCATTGCTTGTCGATAACTTGACATTCATAGAAACTTCAATGGCAATATGATGGGGGGGGGGATATCATGTATCATAAAGGGAGTATCAATTTAACTGCGTGATGGAATAGCTTCACAATGACTTCAAAAGTGCACCAGACACGCCAAATAAAATAAATAAGATATACCCAAGGAAAATATTCGTCTACGCGCTGGTGGGGATATAACACAGTCAAAACAACATTTAGAATTTGAATTTTAAAGATATTCTAAAGAAGATATTTGCATCGCATTGCAAAGAAACAGTTTTACGAAAATAGAATAAACATAAAACGAATGATTTCGTGCATTCGTTTTTACAACTAGGAGATATGTCAACGCAAACGACGACTGCGAGCTGCAGAAGTTCGACGAGTGTTTCGCAATTTCAATTTTTCTCGCACAACTACTTTGTTTCTCGGAATACAAGAATATCAGCTGTAATGAAATAACTTGCGTTGATTTGTATACTTTGAATTTTTGTTTCGTAATTTGAAAATGAAATTTCTACTATTCCCCGTATCATTAAATTTAACGAGGCATTTCAAACTCTATGCTTAACGAACATAATGCTACAAGTTGCACTATTTTGAATATGCGAAAACAATGAATCCATAGGTGGTACGGTACTCTGTATCTGGTAACAGACGAATTTGTAAAGTTTCTATGGTTATGGCTTTGTTTACTAAATGGAACAAAAATGTTTTGTTTCAATTGAATTTCATTCCAACTTGAGCTATGAGGCACGCAAATATTATTATACTTAAAGCTAAGACTAGATACATTTGAGGATGTAAAGGAAGTAAAATTTTATTTCACTTTTCAAGAAGCCATTCATGCATTATAAAATAAAATAGTGTTGGACCCTTTCATGAGTTATCTAGGAGAAGAGAAAAGTGTCCCATTTAAATATTTCATGGGGAAACGTAGAGGCAATGTTTTCAGGACGGACTGCCGAAGACGGCGGCACATCTTCAGGACCTATGAGTCACACACACTTTGTCGCACTATAAAACTACTGTGCTCACTTTACGACGTCACTTGCTTTCCGCCCTTGCACAAAACAAAACACTCGTCGTCGTCGTCGTCGCCCCATTCTCAATCGGTGCTATTGCCACATGAATCGCCAACAATCTGCAGTAGAAATACACATAAATATATCCCTGACAATAGATGGATCTTCAGAGAAAGCGGAAACGCATAAATGGCGCAGAAACTTTTCTTTAATCCCCTCGAAACGAATCAGAATCACTGCGGGAGAAAGAAAGTTTTATGAATATGAAATATTATTATTGCGGGCCTACAAATAAATCACAACACTCAAAATAAAAAGATTTCGTTACATTTAAAAACCGAAATAGGAATATATGCGTGTTGGATAGTTTTTTTTTTCTCGCGATAACAATCCTTCGTACGTAAAGTAAAGAACGCGGAACACATAGAATTTAAATTGCAGTCGGTGATAATTTAAGTATTAACCTCCCCTCCCCCCGCCAAGTGGTATTTTATAAATGCAACCGCATATTAAAGCACGAGTTTGCCCCATTACGAACAAAAGACGGTTGCAGGTCTCACCACCACCACTATCCATGATGTAAAAACGGACTCACACTCGACAATTCCATTTCCACGACGGGGCCACACGGTGGCTACTTATTTATTTATCAATTTAATTCCCGCCTATATACAGTTGGTACTGCTTGGCGCACTCGCCATCTTGGATATTCGTTCCCTCATCAACATTTCAAGACGTAACGTAGCACAGTCGCCGAGCGAACTAACACAAGAAGTACGTTTCTATGTTTCCTGCAAAATGCTTTTAAACTGATACTTTTACTGCTATATAGGTATATATATATACGGCGAAAACGCTTTTACAGATTGCTTCCTTCATTTCGTTTCTAGCTTGTCGTACGATACTACAAGACAGCTATATATATAGTGTTGGTTGTGTGTCTGTTACATGCATTCATGATGACAGGTTATCCTAGTTTATTAATAATGTAATATCAGATAATAGTAGAGCCCTTCAGAATTATATTATTGTTAAGAATTGTACGAATGGCAGTAAATATATCGAAATATGAATAAAACCGTTGGAAAAGATAAGAAAACGAGATATTTGTATAGCAAAGTGTTCGTTCGTGTCAGACACAGATCGCTGTCACATTTGTAGAGGAACTTTTTCATCTTCTATAATTAAAATGGAAGTTAGTTACACTTTTCAATTCGCAAAACGGCTTACAGTTTCTCTCTCGTTGGTTGTGCTGCATTTTTTATTTTTGTTGCGTACAACATTCAACGTCATCACAAAATGGAATTTATATTGAAAAATTATATCTAGCGTTTCATTTTCCAAACCTAGCTTTAATAAAATGTGTACATTCACACAAATATAAACAAGCCCATCAAAATATCTATTTATATTAAGGGGAGGTTTACATAACTCTACCCAAAGAATAAGCATGTTTTTCGTGATTTTTTTCTCAGATTGGGTAAATGATATCAACTCCAGGTTTTTTGCATGTGGTTTATTCATATTTCGACTAAATTTTCGGATTTTATTGCATTTTTGAATTATATAAACTCAAAATCTTAAAGGCACCACCTTTTTTTATCGGACGGAAAGATAACTCAAAAAGTTATCGTTCGATTTTCGCTTTCTTTGTTTATTAAAGCCAAGAAAAGCTAAGTAAAAACATGACTATTTTTCGAACAGTCGCCATTTTGTCAATTATCGACCAATTGACCTCAACGTGGTCAAAGCTCCAACTAATTTTATCTAGTTTACGATTTTCAAACCAGATTTTTTTATAGATGACCCGGACGACCTAGAGGTTTCCACCCGTGAGGAGGTGCGCCATTTCTCGGCACAATATGCAAGGACCAGTTCAATAAAATCAATGAAATTAGTCAAAATTTGAATAAACAAAAATTACGAAAAACATGATTTTTTCGGGCAGAGTTATCTAAACTAGCAAATAAAGCATTTATTTATTATAACTCAACTCATTGAATTGGCGGCTGTATTCAGATATGGGATTTACTTATTGGTATCGTAAACCTAAAATCCATTTCTCAGTGTGCTTCCTCGAGATCAGTTTGTTGTAAGTTTGGTCGCGTAGCAACGACACGTAAAACCCCAAAAACAAAACAATACAAAAAGAAGCGTAAGAAAGTAGAAACAAAAACGGAACACGTTAAAAATGAGTATACGTCAAAAAGCGGGCGTGATAAAGCACAATATGTCGTATGGGAGGAAACAACAACACGAAACGAGATACCATCACACACGCTATCAATTTACAGAGAGTATTGGTCGAGTCGAGTCGAGTCGAGATGATAAATCCATGGCCACGCGCGATATTTCGCTACGTAACTTTTCTTTATACACGCGATAGCACGTCGAATGTGTGAGATGATGCCTCTAAAAAATATCCCATGATGAATGAATTGAACGACACTGATGTCACCCTCGCCGATTTGTTACAACCAATAAACACGGCTTTTACTGTCTGTTCTTCTTTTTCACTACTTATACTACACACATCTTAGCCTTAAAACTACACCAAAGTTCAATAGTATGTATATATGATTTATTTAAATCTGAATTGAATATTTGCCGCACGCACGCACAGCTATAGCTGCTTGCTGCTTTATTTATGAAACATTATGGCATTATATTAGCGGATTGTAACAAACAATGGTTTGTGTGCTACATGTATAATAGTATTGTTTTAAGCCCTGTTTAGTGAAGCGAGCACAAACACCAGCAGCAGTAGCTAGCCATAAACCATGGTGTAAAGAATGGAATTTGCGTCCGATTATAATTTAACAGCTCTGCACTTGTACGACAATAAAACAAGGTGTTTCCGTTGTAGCGTACTCCAATTTCCGGTCTGGTATACGAGTACTCTCTCACCGGCCTAGCATGCGCAAAACATTCGTAAATCGTAATCTGCACACCATCGAGTTAATAATAGAAGGAGCCAAGTTTACCATTCATTTACATCGTCTAAATGCGCGCGCATCAAATGATTAAACTCGAATTTATAAGACATTTATTGCCTACTGCAATCTATCTAATTAAATAACTAAAAATTGCATTTGTTTTGGGGAATTAGAATTGCTGTCAATAATATTAGGTTAAGTTAAGCTTAGGATATTAAGTTGGAGTGGTACAAATCACATTAATCTCATTGTAACTACTTTCATATACTTTATGTACAGAAGGTATTGTAAGTACAAAGAAATCAATCTTGAATTTTTAATGGTTATATCCATTTTGAATATTTTTTTAAAGCCATGTGTGTGTATGTGTGAACGCTGTACTCAAACTCTATGAAGATAACCATATATATTGGTCGAAATATACTAACGTATTTCATTTTTAAAATATCCCTTTATACATTCCAAAAATTTTCTTATTTCTAATTTAAGATTTTTATATCCTATGAGAGAATATCTTATATTTTTGAAAAGGATATTTCAACCGGAAGTGCTTTTTACTCATGTATTTTTTTAAGTATCTTGAATTCTACAGTAGTTGAATAAAAAAAAAATTGACCCCAAAAAATAAATTGGAAGAATTCGTCTTGATGATCCATGAATTCATTTTCTCAATTATGTATCTGTATATGTATTTGTGTGTTTGTCTGTCTGTGAACAGCTAATACCATTTAACATAAAAATATGTTGTTAGCTCGCCGTACAAAGTACCGCAGAGCTAAAGTATTCGGTCGTGTGTTTCTAGCATGCTCGGATCAAAAAATGACCTTTACAAAAAGTGTTTGTCTCGATACTTGGTTGTTAGTCGTCGCTCGCTCGTAAGACCAAATTTGTGCCCTCTACTCCTCTGAAGGTACCGAAGCGATTCACACCAAATTTGGTACACATATTATTTGGCATTTGAACCAGTTCGCAGTTTAAATTCAATCATCCGTATACTTTCCGAGTTTTAGGGTCCCGAAAGTTTTAGCCCTCCTTAATACTGTCCTTATAAAAATAATTAAATCACCCAAAAATTTTACTAATAGTTCTAAGATATTTTATATTTACAAGTTTTTTCACATTGTTAACCCAAAGGCCATAAAAAATTATTAAATATATTAATTTATATTTTAAAATATGCACTAAAAAATTAATTTTTATTGAAATAATCTAAAAAAATTGTAATATGTTTTATATCTATATTAATTTTGCAAATTGTAAACCAAAAGGCCATAATAATTAAAAACCGTTGCTCGCAACGCATATATTACTTATAAGGCGAAGTGGACGCATAGCTGTGTTGTACCTAAGCTTGCTATTTAATAAATTCAAAAATGGTAAGAATTTTTAATAGCATTTCCGATAATGTTCCAGGTTTGAATCTTGCCGTAAATCGAATTTTATCAATATAACAATATATAATTGTATAAAATGTAAAACTCCTTCGATGTGTATCTCGATGGTGTACAGTGTACAAGATAATCCTACACCAGCAACAAACACTAACGTAGATCTGTATTAAATTATTTACACCGCACTCACACATTACATACACAGTAGATACGAGCCGGAAAAGAGTGGAATGAATCGTGCCGAGCTTCCATTACTTATGAACTGCTGTTTCTCACTCGGATCTAGCCAGCTTTGACAATGATCCACTTTTCTACGGTTTTGTACCGTACTGCTATTTTTGCCGATTTTTCACTCTGCTCCAAAAAGCACTAACTTTTAAAACAGAATACAACATTGGCGATGTTTCCTATGGGCTTACAAGGGTTCAATACAATTAATCTTTATTTTGATTTGATATAAGCATTCTCCTCTCTGGTTGAAATATCAAATTTGAAAATTAATATCCAACAGCGATTCGCCAGAAACATATATTTCCTTGTTAAACAAGTGTATAAGGAATGCAATGTGCAGTCCCTCCCATATTGAAAAGGGCGTATTGCAAAAAGATTTGTAAAGATCAGTAAATCTTCGTTGTCGGTTTCATCCCCTAATACGAAAAAGAAACGTATTTCCCTTCTTTTTTTCTTTTTCTTTTGGCCGGAACAGATGAATTCTATTGTTCGGCCAATGCATCTTAACATTTTAACTGCATGACACGGAAATAAAAGAGACACAAACTTAATGAAAATTCAATTTTCCTCCAACGAAAGGTCAGCCAGTGAGTCATCTTCATACATCAAGCGAACGAGCAGCACACGACCATCAATGTGCACAACAAAGACAGCTATCACATATCAAGTTGGCACTAAGTTATACTATGCTACGTGTCATTAACTAAAATTATACTTAAATTTCAGCCATAGTTACGAGCCTATTAAATTTATTTTTGGTCTGTTAAACTTTGATTTTTATTACAAAATCTGTGCTTGCGATGTTACGGATTTCCCTGCTTTATGGGGATTACAGAAAATATGTAATTTTCTTCATTCTTAGCCCTCCCAGAAACACACATATCTGACACATTACATTTATAGAACAAAGTTTAGAAAATTAGATGTAAAATACACTTACCGTGTAATATCCTGGTCCTGGGAAACATTTAATCGGTTTGAAGCGGGGTTTGTTATCAAATTTCATCGCTTTATCGAGAACTAAAGTTCCGCTGATTTCATAATCACCAACTCCTAGAATTATAAATACATTTGTTAGTTATAATTTATATAATTTGACTAGGTAAACTCGTGGGCATCATGTGCCCATATAGTACACAGAATTCAGTCCACATCAATCTCTCCAATTGCATAATTATACGGTTTGCGAATTTCCAGGTAATTATTTTGTAAATATAGACATTCAATATATAGAACAAACGATTTTGTTACAGTAAAGTTTAACTAATTGAATATATTTTAATTTAATTCCGTGCAACATAGACTTTGATCAAAGATGCTTGCATGGATAGGTTTATAATTCGTGTACCCGCATTACTTAGTAGTGAGATTTCGCAGTTTAAGTTTTGTTTTTGTCGGTTATTCTAGCAGAGTGCATCGTCGCCATTGTCGCTGTCATCGTGCATCCTTATTGCCTCCACACGAACAAAATAACGTCATAATCGTCCTGAAAGCAGTCAACGTACAAAAGAACCGCACTAGGTAATTTGTTTTTAGCGTTTCATGTTCTAACATACTATATATACACTATATTATATAGTGGATGTTACACATGTATGTAGTAACCAGTATAATGGAGTTGGTTACGTAGCGGAAATATTGTAAATTACTTTACTACACTTGCAGTTTATATTCCAGGATAAATAAATAATAAAACTATAACGCAAGCAACCATAAATAAGTACCCATTGCTGTCCCGATTTATATCGCATAGAAATTTGTTTAAAAAATATTAAACATGATATATTCAAGAAAAATAATTATGAGGATATATTTCCTTTGCTAGAAGATATTAACGCTCCAATGCATTCTAGATAAACATCCTCCATTTTCGTGGAAAAACAAGGAAAGATGGATTTAAAATTAGGTCGCGCGATTGTATAATATAAACATGACTGGGCGAAAACGTCAAAAGAGAATTAACTCTGGTTTGTGGTTAAGAAAATTTAATATTAATTTATTTTCGGTGAAAGGGAACCTTTAGATTTCCACTGGGATTCACAAACGAAACACACAGAATTTATCTCGTTCAAATGTACACTTTCAGCGGTTGAGCTAAGGTCCAGAGAATCTGATCTTGTGACCCAGTGCCGCAACGGAGAAACTGAAATCCCCTGAAGCTACTGTAAGGTATCAACACACACAGGTTTGATTTTATTCTGAGCAAGTTATTCTGTAACATTATTCTATAAATATTTAAAACCTGTATTTCTATATAACGATTTTATGGATAATTCATTGCTACAAAATAATCAATCAATACACATTGTCTAAACAATTTACTTGCTTAGAAATGACAAGCATTGGCAAAATTGAAATTTCGGGATGCTAAATTTGAATAATGGAACGAAAACACATTCTCGAGAAAATTTAAAAATTTATATATTTCTATCCCATCTAAACAAAATAAGCTTACTACTAAAATGTAAAAGAAAGTTCTGTGTTGGCCATATATTTTCTAGCCATAGGCATACCATTTTAAGAAATTTAATAAATACAATCTATCTTTGAATTTTATGTAGAATTTTTCAATATTTTCATAATTCGTATGACAGTATTAAATAGGGCTCTAAATTTTGGAGTCCTATAACTCCAGATCTGTACAGACGATTGGATTTAAAATGCGACAGAAACTGTTTGCGCCCTTATGTTCGTTAAAATCAGCACGGTATCTTCAGAGAAGATGCGGTCACAAACTCAGATACATACTTCCAAGTATATGAGATATATATTATTGAATTTAAAGCGACGCTACAGGAACGTTTTGTTGAAGACTTTTTCTTTGATCCTAGCATGTTACAGATACACAACCCTATAAATATCTTGTACTATCGTACGACGAGCGAAAAATATCTGTGTTTAGAGATCTGGACCAATAATTTTTACAGTCTAACAAAATTCAACCGCAAGGCCTTGTTTCTCATATAATAACCACAAAATGTTGCGCCCGGTTTCATATAAATTATTAGAGCCAACAGCTCAAGCAATATTCCACGTTCACAATACGGAAGAAAACACAGGAAAAATGAAAAAATAACCGCAAACTATGTCAGGGTTGAATGTAACAGAGGATCACGAAAAGGATAAAATCCGAAATATATATGGCGTAAGGAATTCTTAAAAACAACTGGTGCAAGTAATCATTCAGAGTTGTTCCATTTCTTATGACCGAATCTCTAAAAATACATTTATTGGTCATGGTGAAAACATTATAATAAAAATAACGTATTTAGGCATGCATGCATACCTATGTGCTTGTTTGGTAAAGTGTAATTACAATATATAGAGTACAAAATATAGTTACAAACCTGGAGTATCTTCATAGATTGGACTAGCGAAGTCATTGTCTGGTAAGAACTTTCGTTCCGTAGCATTAAATCCTCTTCTACGTTTTGCGTGTGACACTCTATTCCGACAAAAGTGGACAGCTTTGGTTATATTGTAGGAAGCAGGTTCAGGCCGGTTCTATAATAATAATAATAATAAACAGAAAAATAAACATCAAATTATAAGATTGAGACATCTTAATTGGTATAGATAAAGCACGATTATCGGATTACGCGAATAAACGTTCACCGAAAAAGAGACCGGATGAATAAAGATTGTTTGTTCCTGTTTATTCATGTTCGTGCGACTTCAATATGAATTATAATTAATTGAGTTAATTAAGTAATTTAGCGTGCAATGCAGGTTCGTCTGTTGTTGCTTTGTACCCTTACACCAATTAATGAGGACACAAAATATTAAATTTGTTCAAACTTAATTATCATTTTTTAAAACTAATCAACGTATTCGATATTACATTCATTGTTTACTATATAACCAAATTATAATTAAAGTCCTAGACTAAAAAAACATATGTAAATTATTTTATTAAATTAATATATTTATAGTGGCCTTCACTCGACTTTCCTATACTTAGTTTTCATATTATTTTATTTATATACCAACATTTTGTCTTTATAAACCCCAAAAATTTATTTTATTAATGAAAATATTACAATAAGTGATACATTTACGTTTCCTTAGTTACATAGCAATTTTCAACAAAAGTTGCTAGAAATATTAAATTCTTTAATGTTTTTAAGTTTCAGAATAGGCTGTAGAGCGTTCACTCACTCACTCACTCACACACACACACACAAACACACAAACACACAGACACAGTATTCGTGGAGAACATAGCTAAAATAAATTCAGAGATCCTTAAAACGATTATTTCCATTAAATTTCGTTATGTTGAATAATATTGGCAGTAGAGCGTTCACACAGATATACACAAATAAACGAACAAAATGATTATTTCCTTTAATATTTCAAGGTTGATTTTATTTTTTGTTTTCTTAATTTGTATGTTAAGAAAATAATATTTTTCTTAACATACAAATTAAGATAATAGTTCTTCTCAGGGGTTTAAACCTTAATTCTTCTTTATTTAAATATACATTTGCATAATAGGCTATAAATTATGACTACTGTGCAATGGAATTAATTATAAAAACATTTGAGCTATGAGAAAATTCATGTTAAAAATTGAAAATGTAATAAGTCTTTATTTTTGGTATCATTTTACTCAATACGATAATTAAATTATTTTCTAAATTGATTTCAAGATTAGAGAAGCATAGCTTGCTTTATAATTGATTCCAGAATGTTACAGACACACGGCCGGTCACTATAGCTCTCTTGTACATTCTGTACGACGAGCTAAAAGTATTATTTTACTCAATACTATATTAAAATTGTTTTTCTAAATCGATTTCATAGGTACAGGTACCTGCAGGTGCCTTCAGCTGGGCCTTATAATTCTTTGAACTGAGAATATTACAGACACACGACTTCGTACTGCGAGGTAAAGTATCGCTACTCAAACCGTTTCATCCATTTAAACAATTAGTCTATATTATAAATTAAGCAATAAAAAATGATTAATTTTCTCAGTGCTATAAATGTGGCCGAGTTGTGTTACAAATTTATACAAATTAGAATTCAATAAAAATGAAAAACAAATTGACTAGGGTGTGATTAATTAGTGACATTTGTATTCCCTGTGCCACATTAAAATGAAGCTCGTAATATTACGATGTAACTGTATATTGAGATGTCAAACTTTATTATAAATAGCGCAATATTCATAACTTATTTATTTGCTGAATGTGTGTGTGTTGGTAAGTACATGTAAACACAGCGTGCAGTCAAACGTTAATTTCGCCGTAGGAAACCGAGATTAGATATCAAATGAATGGTTTACCTCGCGATTGCTTCTGCAATTAACTTTTCACTGTATGCACTACTACTTATGTTACGTACAGACGTTTGGAAGCATTTCTCCGCCAACAGATTCGGGATCTTATTTATTAAACACCGGGGGACTGAAAATAAATCTTTTTAAATATTTTCTTTTCTATAAAGCGTTCACAATAAACGTGTTCTCAATCGAGTGGTAGACGAGCATTTTATTTATCCTCAGTTTCAAATGAACAAATTACAATTTAAACTGTATAAATCCACCCAGAGAATTGTTCACTGACTCCCGGTCAATTATGTACAGCTGCAGATATGTTGTGCAAAATAATGCATTCAACAATGTTTGGCATACACCATACACGTTGTAAGGAGAATGCTAATAATGCTGTCACACGCTGGACATCTAAGCAAGTGGATGCTATATCTTCACATGTCTGATTCCATACGTACGTACGTACGTACATCCAATGCAAATCGCTGTGAATTATGTATGTCGCGATTGTTACGCGATGGAATGAACATTTTACACCCCTCGATTATTGAATCAATTAAATGATGCGAAATATTCTTGGAATTTTCTCTATTTTAAATTATCAACAGAGGATGTTGAACATGGATATAGTCATAAATAACAATGTCCAGACAATCTTCCAGTAATTTGTCATTGAATCAGCTATTCAGTAATAAATTAATGCATTTTTTTTTATAAATTATATATGATGTGTGCATTATTTTTCTCTTATTTACATATTTGTGTCTACCGCAAAACCGGTTGCAGATAAAAATATGACATTTTAAATTTGGAGGTAGAGGTTGACTACTAATTAGTACACCCCATATCTGAATACAGCCAAATCAATGCAGAGTTATATTAAATAAATGCTTTATTTGCTAGCCTTAATGGGAGGTTTTTATAATTTCTTTCTCGGTTTGAGTAAATGGTATTAACTCCGGGATTTCTGCATGTTGTTAATTCATATTTCGACTAAATTTTTTGATTTTATTGAACTGGTCTTTGCATATTGTGCCGAGCAATGACGCTCCCCAACATCCTCCTCACGGGCAGAAACCTCTAGGTCGTCCGGATCATGTTTAATGAAATCTAGTTTGAAATTTTTAAACTAGACAAGATTATTTGGAGCTTTGACCACGTTGAGGTCAATTGGTCGATAATTAACAAGATGACGGCTGTTCGAAAATAAGTCATGTATTTACTTAGATTTTCTTGGCTTTGGCGGGCTGCAAAACATATTTATTATTTATGGAAATGCGTTAAAATGGTCAAAGCTACAGTACATTTAATGTACTTTAATTTAAAACAAAAAAACGAAAATCGGACGATAACTTTTTGAGTTATCTTTCCGCCCGATAAAAGCGGCGGTTTCGAGAAAAACACCTTTAAAGTTTGGAGTTTATATAATTCAATATTTAATAAATCAAAAAATTTAGTCGAAATATGAATAAACAGCATGTTAAAAATCTGATACTGATATTATTTACCCAATCCGAGAAAATAATTCACGAAAAACTTGCTTTTTCTTTGGGTAGAGTTATGTAAACCTTACATAGAAAACTGGAGTGACCTTCACTTGATTTTTCTTATACAGAGTCTACACTATATATGTATATTATTGTGTTTTAAATTAATTCAACCATTGCAACCATGAAATAATATCAATATTTATGGTAACTAGGGAAACGTAAATGTAACCCGATTATTATCTATAGCGATTTTCCAGTACATGGTGTATATTTTCAATTCGCTGCTGTTAAAATATTATGCTTTAATTTTCTGCCAAATTCAGACAGTGTTTTGGTGTACGCAGACATTTATAGTTTCTAAACAACGTGATATTGTTTGGAGAATCAATAATTGAAATGAAACCGCGCATCCAGATCTCGCACAAAACATCATCACATGTATGTACATATCAAGTAAAAACAATTGAGTCAAGCACCCCTTGACGGAAAATCCCATTAGAGCCGCCACTGTGCCATCACTGTGCATACACACCCCTCAGTCACTATGTATCCTTAACGCCCGCCACTATTTGCACAATGCGTTCACTTTAATTGAAATATATTGTCTAGTCGCTGATTGTTTGCTGAGCGGTTGTAACAGTTACAATTTAGTGCGAATCGTTTTGCATGTTTCTACGCGTGTATGTCTGTATGTATGGAGGATGTAACGTTTTGGTATTTGATTATCATCAGTCAGTCATCAGGAATCAGGACATGCGACATATACGCTATCGCTTCAGCTAAATCCAGACCCGTATTTAGCTGCTATACACCTCTAGATCAATAATTAATCAGATGCCCCCTCAGTAAATAATACTCCTACGATTTTATTTAAATTGATTGATCGCATGATTGCAACAATTATTCTGTGTATATTAACTTATTTTACATTCAAAATCTTTTAGATTTACACCAATATATTACAGTGCAAAGCATAGTGCATTGTAGATGATGATTGCATGATTGCAACAATCAATTCTGTATACCAAGTTGGTCAATTAATCATTAACAATTGCTTTAATTTTTAATCTTGTCTTATATCCTTTTATCTAAAAAACTAATGGTAATAAATCACTCTTCTGCACGGCTAAAAACGTTGTAAAGCGTCCGAATTTCTATGCGATGCATGTGAGGATGTGTTTTGCTGAGAGAAGCGATGCTGGGCGAGTGCACAGTGCACCCCGCCATGGATGCTGTCAGTTAGCTACTTGTTTGTTATTTACACTCCCTCTGTCTGGTAATGTTCGCGAGCTACCACACGACGGGGTGCCAACTACCCGCTAGATTATATGGCATTATAACCAGCCCCGCGGGGACCCGAAAACTCGTAATATGCATTTCAAGTTTTTGGTATAGTCGCTCTATACGCTATTGTTTTATCCGCGTGAATTCTTGCGTAAAACCACATCGTAGCACTTTGCCTACGAACACAACAGATTTAACCGTTTTATATACCCGCGCTAATAACTATTACATAGCGCCGATATTCACGGTCTTCACTTTTTGCTTTTAGAACTTTTTGTTGTGGAAAGAAGTTTCTCTGGAATATGTTCCTATCAATATGTTAAATTTCTGGTTAATTTGATCCTCCTAGAGTCATTGATCGCTAAAACCACTTAATTATTTGGAAAACATTTTTTTAACTACTGATGTTTTTAAGGAAAAGGAACAATTTATAACCACTGATTTTTGAAGAAACAAAATTATAAATAGTAATGGTTTTATATCCTTGCTACTTTTTTTAATATCTCGGAAAAACACGTATTAGAAAAAAATACGATTCTTATAAAAGTTAATTTTTTTTATCAATTTTTGCAGAATATTGTTTAAAAACAAGCACCTATACCTTCAGCTCTCCGAATAAATGCAAATTACCTTTCCTCTATCCAAACAAATAATGCAATCATTAGAATTTGCTACCTTCCGTCGTGGAGCCGACCTGGTCGTGGTGGCAAGATTTTAGCATCAATTGCAATAAAAATACTGATTGATGCAACTAGCAGTTTTCACAAAAATCACTTCCTTTTGTTATACTATATGTAATATTGATGGTGTACAAATAATATTTTGTATCCATATCCAAGACATAATCAGTACTGATGAAGAATTGATTTGTTTTAGTGATACAAGTGCGAAAATCTGAAACTCTATTTTCCCATGTCTGACGATTTTAGCTTCAACATTTTAGGGGTATAATTACTGACTTTGAAAAGGGGTCCCTTTAAACTCTGGTTTGGAAACTTTTCACCGCGATAATATTTGCTGTAAATATTAGTTTTTCCCGAGTGTGAGTGAACTAGGTGTTAAAAGGCTCTAGAAATAAGTGCACAACTATTCATAGAGGGTTGAATATATACGAGCATCATTGAAAGTACCCCAAATGATTTACTGTAGTTAGAATGGCGCAATTTGAACGTGTTGCAAGAAAAATTGGTGTAGGATATTTACAGTGCAAAGATAATCTATTTACTTTCGCGAAATTGCAGTTTGGTGTACTATGTACTTGTAGGGTAAATTTTGTACTATATGAAAGATTACCGAGCTGAATTTATACATACATAATATAGAAGATATAAGCCCCATAAATGTCGTACAATGGACTTTCTAATACTAATATTATCAACGAATATGTGTAAATATGTTGAGATATATTTATTATTATTTTATAGTATTACTAGAAAATAATGTGCAGCCATTTTGCTAGTTATTACTTTCTTATACGCAGTAATAAGTAAATCTTGTAATCATAAATAATTTCGAACTCGAGATTTTACCGGATATACACGTTTTGACCCTTTCTGAATCGAATGTGACTATTTTCCGAACAACGTCTGTGTGTCTGTGAACGCTCTAGAGCCAAAATTGCGAAACTTCAAACTTAAGACTTGTATATGGTGTAGATGTGCATCTATCTTTAAAAAGAATATTCAAACTAGAAGTGATTGTTTACTATATGCATTTTTTGTTCTATCTACAATATCACTAGAACGGCTGCACTTATGGCAAAAATAGTTATTTTAATACTGAAAGATATTAATATTTTGCAAAACTTTTGTTTGAATAGTTTTTTCAGGAAATGTACGAGTTACAAAGAAACTGCAACGGAAAATCTTTTTTTTTTGTCCTTTCTCCAATATCACTTGAACGGCTGCACTAATGGCAAATATATTAATATTTTGCACAACTTTTGTTTGAAAAATTTCTTCAAATAATGTACCAGTTACGAGGAAACTGCTAAGGAAATTGTAAATTTCTTATATATGTTGCCATAAATACACATTTTTATTTAATAAATCCTATGAACTATGCAATTTTTAGATAGGGAAACAAAATAGAATAAAATTAAATGATATTGTCATTTGCCACCGGTAATCACAAATAGATCGATTGAGAACATGTTTCAGCGTAATATTTTTTGCAAATAAATATTGTAATAAATATTGAAAACAGATCATCTTAAATATATTATTTAAATATATTGATTAACTTGAATATTAAAGAAATAATCTATATTTTATATTGAAAAAATAGTAATTGATAACGTAACAATATGCTAAATGATACAATATCGGAGTAATACTGTGGAGTATACAGTTTACTTGGGATATTCGTATATTTCTAATGAAAACTATGTATTAGATAGTCGAGTGCAGGCCACTCCACATTTCTTTAGATTCAACAATCAAGACAAAAGATACCCTTATATATTAATGTGGGTATAAAGCAATTATTTTTCTACGTTTATGATATGTTTACTCAAATGAAACCGTCAACTCTGTGTATAACAGAATGATAGTTATCTTTTCTATTAATCTTTTCAACGAAATAAAATATGTCAACAAAGACTTAGCAGTCTAAACAGCAGTCATGTTTTTTTTTTTTTTTTTTAATATTTTTTGCTCTGGAAACACGTAATCAGTTCATTGCCGTCGTCGTTGTTATTCTTTTTACACTTCAGTGAACCTTTCATGTGCCCATATGCTGTAACAATCTCAGCAAATTATCATCTTTTTCATGATGAAACCCGTCCGTTACACATATGCAAATTATGATTGTGATTCACAACGGAACTGTACGTGTGTGTGTGTTTAGTGCGCGTGCGCGTGCACTACACTCACACTCTTCTCGTCTCGCCGCTCGCTTGAGACTGACAGCTCATCAAGTGCAGGATTTAATAAGCAAACGTATTAACCGACGTTCCGTGTGAAAAGCGATTTTAAAATGTAAATATCTTTCGCGCGGAACGAACGCACGATGCTCAATACGTATGTGCATCGGTGCCCATTTATATTTATCAGACCGATATCTGCTTGATTTAGGGGCCTTATCCTTTTTGTTCGAAATATTAACTGAATATTGCATTCTGCAGTTTCATTACTGGTTGAATTGTATAATAATAAAATAAAATTATGTTAGACTTCAAAAGTTTGCTACAAAAAATTGTATAACGTCAAACATTTTTAATTTGTATACAATTTACAATTTCGACTCTCGACGAATAATGCAATAAACTTATCGTGAAACACTAAAGGAATAAGCATAGGTGCAGGCACCAATGCCATCAGCTCGTATAATCTATTTGATGCATTTCTCATTTAATTATTTTATGTAGATTCTTTACTTTCTTATACACAGTTTAATTGTAGTATTTCAAAGGATATACACGTTTTCACTCTCCCTGAATAGAATGTGACTATTTTCTAAATTATATCTGTGTGTCTGTGAACGTTCTAGAGCCAAAATTGTCGAACGTAAACTTGTGATTAGCTTCTCCTATTTTTGAGAAAAATATTTAAACCGAATGTGTATGTTTACTCTGTACATTTTTGTTTTTTCTTCAATAACTCTAGAACGGCTGCACTTATGACAAAAATAGTTATGTACATAATGAAAGATATGAATATTTCGCACGACTTTTGTTTGAAAAGTTTCTTCGAAAAATGTACCAGTTACGACAAAACTGCTACGTAAAATTTTAAATATTTAATTATAGATACGCATGTAAACTACTTATTAGAATGTCCATTACAGGCTACTTCACATTTCTATTAACAACTAAAGGTGTTAGTACAGTTTGTTCAAGGACATACAAGGTTAACCATTTACAGCAAAAAAAGTTATCATACATTGTGTTGGCAAAACCTATTTTATAACCACTGATATTCGAAAAATGTACCCTTTACTGAAAAATTGCCTTTAAGAAATTGCCAATATATATATATATATATATATATATATATATATATATATATATATATATATATATATATATATATATATATATATATATATATATATATATATATATATATATATATATATATATATATATATATATATATATATATATATATATATATATATATATATATATATATATATATATATATATATATATATATATATATATATATATATATATATATATATATATATATATATATATATATATATATATATATATATATATATATATATATATATATATATATATATATATATATATATATATATATATATATATATATATATATATATATATATATATATATATATATATATATATATATATATATATATATATATATATATATATATATATATATATATATATATATATATATATATATATATATATATATATATATATATATATATATATATATATATATATATATATATATATATATATATATATATATATATATATATATATATATATATATATATATATATATATATATATATATATATATATATATATATATATATATATATATATATATATATATATATATATATATATATATATATATATATATATATATATATATATATATATATATATATATATATATATATATATATATATATATATATATATATATATATATATATATATATATATATATATATATATATATATATATATATATGAAAATGGTAATGTTGAAATCACTTACATCAGGTTTCTTCCGCCTGAAGCGGCAGACACGTGATCGGAAAACAGACGTTTCATGTGGGCACTCAGTTGGGCAACATCTCGGCTCATTGATGTCGTAATCCACATACGACGGCGTGTCTAAGGGGACTTCCTGGAACGTCCATTTGCGTACAAGATTACTGCCAAACGGAACCGAAACGGCACCATAACGCTTTGCCAATAGCTTCTCCGCCATACCGCTAGGCGTGGGATACCATCCCGGACCTGAAGGACACCCGTTCGAATCTCATTACAAGCTGACTGTTATTCGACGGCCTCTCAAATTAAATGCAATCCTTAGGTATTAAAGACAGATGTTCTTCCCACCGCGTAATTTCACTACTTAAAAGTTAATACGCTTGTAAGTACGTTTTTAAATATTTTCAAGAGAATCATTGTACATTCAATTTTTAAAATAACTATTTAAATGATAATTATTTCTCTAACTCTTCGAGATATGAAAAATGTATACCATTATTTCCGATTAGGATAATGTAACCAGAACTGGACATTATCAATTACTAGTGGAATTAAATTCATAATTCACAATTCAACAATTCACCTTAAAAATTATTTCGTTATTTCACAAGTTCAAATCATCTACAATTCAACACAAAATGAAACCTATTATACAATTACTAATTTTTCATGTGAACTTTTGTTAAAAATCATTAAACAAAAGAAATTAAAGTCTATTTACCAATTACAAATCAGTTATAATTCAAAAGGAATTGAACCTATTTGAGAATTACAAGCATTTTATGTGATTTTGTATTATAAATCAAAAAGAATTAAGACCAGTTTATTAATTACAAATCATTTTAAATGAAAAGGAATTGAAGCCTTTTAGGCAAATACAATCCTTAAATGTGATTTTGTATTATAAATGTACAGTCAATAGGAATTAAAGTCTATTTTATATTTATCATTTAGAAATCTTTTATGTAACTTTTAACTTGTAATGTGATTTGAAACCATTCCGCCTTTTTACAATTTTTGATGACTGGAAGCCTTTTTGATGACTTGAGGCTTCTTTTGGTAGCTTGTGGTCTATTTGAAGGCTTGAAACCTTTGATTCATTCATAAATTCAATTCAATTTTGTCAAATGAATTCAATTCCTTGGCCATAAGTCCCTCATTACCAAATTGATTTAAATATTTCAAGAATTTATTAACAAGTCTGGTTCATAACTAATTATTTAGTGAAGTAATTTAAGAAAATAATTTAATGGCGTTATTTAGTGAAGATAAATATACATGGTAGTGGATAAGCGTTTATAGTTACATGATGTAATTTAGTGAAATAGCGCAAAAGATGATTTTATCAACTTTTCTTGTGAAAAATATTCTATCTTTCATTATAAACATAACTATTCTTGCCATAAGTGCAGCCGTTCTACTGTCATATTGAAGATAGGACAAAAAATGCATAGAGTAATCATGCACTTTCAGTTTGAATATTCTTTTCAAAAATAGGAGGTGCACATTTAGACCTTATACAAGTTTGAAGTTTCACGATTTTACGTTCGACAGTATTGGCTCTAGAGCGTCCACAGACACGCAAACATACAGACACAGACCAACAGATACAGACAAACAGACACAGACAAACAGACACAGACCAACAGACACAGACCAACAGACACAGACCAACAGACACAGACCAACAGACACAGACAAACAGACACAGACAAACAGATACAAACAAATAAACACAGTCAAACAGACACACACAAACATACACACATATAAACAGACACACACAAACATACACGGACAAACAGTCACAGAGAATCAGACACAGACATTTAATGCTTTGCCAATGTATAATAATCCAACTTTAGCAATGAAGAACTTTAAAAGCTGATGGATTAAGTTCAGTGTAGAAAACGCAAGAGATGCAGTAAACAACAACTCAAATTTCCAAGCAGTAAACACAATAAATTCGGCAAAAAACCCCAAGAAAATATAGGACAACAAGAAATATATGTAGTGTTATTTTGTAGTACCCCCAATGGTAATAATAAAAAGGGGAAAACAAAAAATAACCGACAACACAAACGTAATACATTAATGTTTTAATATCTTACCGGGAGACGGCTTGGCTGAAGCGCCTTTAAGCCGCTCTGAATTGCACGAGAATGGTACATTCTTTATACCGAAATTTCTCTTCAACAAGACGCAATCGCACGCAGAGTATTCCTGCGGTCCTGGCCCAGCGGTCACCTTCTCAACGAACCTCTCCTGGGAATCAATGAAAGGCCGCGGATGCAGGCTTAAACACTTTATTTTGCCAAGTTCTCTGAGATCGACGGTCTCGTACGCACCTGGGCCAGGTATATTCTGGAATACATTTCATATTCTAAGGATTCGAAATCATTCTAAGAAAATTTGCTAAGTACCTCTCTTTTGGCCCGACAAATCAATTCACAGGTGTAACGTGGTGCACCGCAACATTTTCGCATAGTTGCTCGAATCTGTTCGTCTTCACGCCGATGTCCACAGAAATTATAGTTGACGTCATAATAGCCAGGCCCTGGACCTTGGAACGAGGCTGTTTTCAATCGTTTGTCTTTACTATTCGCCCAAGCGCAACCACCGTATCGTTTCGTGTTAAAATTTAGCTCGCCCTACAAACAAAGCGATGTTTTTAATTCATTAGTGAAATTACGTCACAGTGACATTAGCAATTTTATTTAAATTAAAAGGATACCCTATTTCAAAAATAGGGGATATAGAAATAAAATACAAAACATCATATTTTTATATTATTAGTTTTAATGATCATAAAAGTCAAAATAGGGAAAATAGAGGAATTGTTTAGTTATATATATATATATATTTCGACAAATATGTTGTCTTCATCAGTGGAGAATAATGACGATGATGGTAAATACGGTATGAAAGGATGTCTGATTTGAGTTGCAGTGTTTCTATTCCCCTTTTTTGACTATTATGATTATTAAAACTAATATTCTCAGTCAAGCAATCTACTAAATATCATATTATTATGTTCAGTTAGTAACTATATAAAATTGAATCAAATGTCGTTATTGTTGGATAGTTTATTAAGGAGGTATTTTCAATCTTTGTCCCAAAAAGTAAGCTTGATTTTTATGAATTTTTTTCTCAATCAAGGGTAAAGGTATCAATTTGAAGTTTAAACCACTTTGTTGCTCATCTATTAGACTACATTAAAACAAATGTTTCGTAAAAAAATATATGAAACTTCTCTAGATAACGCGGAAAGTATGACAAGGTCACTACTAAACGGGCGAGCTTGTATCTCATCAACGGGTCATCTGAATCTAATTTTAATGCTAGATTCTAAAAGCGTATAAAATTTACTAGAACTTATACCATTATTTGTTGTAATAAGTTAATATTTGACAAAATGGTGGTGGTGTGAAAAAAAAATGCATTTTTTTCGAATTTTGTTTTCACTTTAGGGCGCTATAAATAATAGTTAATTTAAAAAATGTATACATATTGTTGGTATAAGCTTCAACAAATAGTATTTGGTACGATTTAATATAAAGAACAAGGAAATCGGTCGAATAGTTTTAGAGATAATGGCCACTTTGAAAAAAGTAGCTTCGCGGAGAACGTGTTTATAGATTTACAACATATATATACTAGATAACTTAAGGCGTCTTTCTGGTTTTTTGGGCGGCAATACATCGATTTTTCAATTTTCAAATAATTTTGATCCCATCTCTATAGAATATACTGGTGAAGGTTTGTTTGAAGAATATTATCACAAACCCGCTTTGAAGGCATAATCTACCCACTTTAAACTATTGAAAAAAGCAAAAAAAAAGATTGCTTACGCGAGGAACCACATAAAAAGCCGGCCCTATAGTGAGATCATGGTCATCAGCAGGATTCTTTATCAACTCATTTAGGTCGGAAATATCATATCCATTCGCATCCGCGTGCGACGGAATTGAGGGAATTTTCGGACCAAGCGAAAACGGCATCCGGCACTGATATAATCTACCAGTATTTTTCTTCCATTTCGTTTTTTTTACCCTGGGTAACTTTGGTCTAGTGTAATCACTTGCCTCGAAATTTTCACCAAGGTTGATAGTCTCTCGTACAGTAGTAAATTGAAGACTATTACCATACTAAAGAATTCAATTCGTAATTACTATAAACCAAATATATAAACTTGTAAATATAGTAAACCTTAATTTTAGATCGTAAAGTGGGGACATCGTAAAATACATCAACGTTACTTTTTAACGGGCGACTCCGTTTTGCGCTACTTAAAAATGGTACAACATTCTCTGCGAAATAATCGAATTAGTGACAGAATTATTGAATTTGTTTGGTATCTTACTGCGGACATATGTCGTATCAGCGATTGTGTACGTTGACGGGCCTACGTTAAATGGAGTGCACGTAGTTAATTCATATCCTTTTAGAGGCTCTAAGTTAAACATTTTAAAATTTACTCTAATACAACTGTCATATATTTAAATCAAATTCATGTATATGTCGCACCGTATTATCGTATATTATTATTTAAATTGCTATAGTAATATTTCAACAATAAATAAATTGACAGACTTCGACTAAAGCGCAGGAATTTTCTTAGGGATACATTTAGGAATTTAAATCAATATAATTGAGGCCCTTTTAATTTAATGCTTTGGAAATGAATTAATTTGCAAAAATTGAATTGCATTTATGAATTAACAAAAGCTTCAATCCCTCGAAATGATTTCAAGCATTTCTTGTCCTGATTCCAAAAATATATATAATTCATATATTTGTGTAAGACCAAATTTGTGCCCTCTACTCTTCTGAAGGTGCCAAAGCGATTTACCCCAAATTTGCTACATATATTATTTGGCATCCCATTTGATTCCTATTGCAGTTTAAATCCAATCGCCTGTATACTTTTCGAGTTATAGGGCCCCAAAATTTTAAGCCCCCCTTAATACTGCCCTTATAAATATAATTTAAACACTCAAAAATTCTACTGAAAATTCTAGAGTATTTTATATCTACAAGATTTTTACAGATTGTTAACCCATTAGCTATAATAAATAATTGAATATTATAATTTTTAATTTTTAAATTTGCACTAATTCAATTTTTAAACTAAAATAATCTACAAAAATTAGTATTAATTTTTATATCCATAACATTTTTTCAAATTGTTAACCAAAAGGCCATAATAATTAATAACTTCGTCTCGCTTGTATTACTTATAAGGCGAGCTGGACGCATAGGTGCATTGTACCTAAGATTGTTTTATAATAATATAATCTACAAGAAATTGTAAGACTTTTATATCTATAACATTTTTTCAAATTGCTATACAAAAGACCATTATAATTAAAAAACGCATATATTACTTATAAGGCGAGCTGGACGCATAGGTGCGCTGGACCTAAGCTTGTTTTATATTAAAATAATCTACAAAAAATTGTAATACATTTTATATCTATAACATTTTTTCAAATTGTTAACCAAAAGGCCATTATAATTAATAAGCTCGTCACGCTTCTATTACTTATAAGGCGAGCTGGACACATAGGTGCGTTGTACCTAAGCTTGTTTTATATTAAAATAACCTACAAGAAATTGTAAGACTTTTATATCTATAACATTTTTTCAAATTGTTAACCAAAAGACCATTATAATTAAGAACCGCTACTCGTAACGCATATATTACTTATAAGGCGAGCTGGACGCATAGGTGCGCTGGACCTAAACTTGTTTTATATTAAAATAATCTACAAAAAATTATAAAACTATTTATTTCTATAACATTTTTTGAAATTGTTAACTAAAAGGCCAATATAATTAAAAACCCTGCTAGCATCGCATATATTACTTATAAGGCGAGCTGGACGCATAGGTGCGCTGGACCTAAGCTTGTTTTATATTAAAATAATCTACAAAAAATTGTAATACTTTTTATATCTATAACATTTTTTCAAATTGTTAACCAAAAGGCCATAATAATTAATAAACTCGTCACGCTTGTATTACTTATAAGGCGAGCTGGACGCATAGGTGCATTGTACCTAAGCTTGTTTTATATTAAAATAATCTACAAGAAATTGAAAGACTTTTTATATCTATAACATTTTTTCAAATTGTTAACCAAAAGGCTACAATAATTAAGAACGACTGCTCGCATCGCATATATTACTTATAAGGCGAGCTGGACGCATAGGTGCGCTGGACCTAAGCTTGTTTTATATTAAAATAATCTACAAAAAATTATAAAACTATTTATCTCTATAACATTTTTTCAAAATGTTAACTAAAAGGCCAATATAATTAATAACCCTACTCGCATCGCATATATTACTTATAAGGCAAGCTAGACGCATAGCTGCGTTGTACTAAGCTTATTATTTTGATCCGAGAATGCTACAGACACACGACCGATTGCCTTAGCACTTTTTTACTTCGTACGGGGGGCTAAATAGAATATTATTTCATTTTGAAATTTGCCACATATTTTCGAGATAAATATAGCTGTGAATTTTACACGCATACAACCGAACTCTTAGTTTTTTGTGCATATTGTACGATTAGTTAAACATCTATTTGATTTATTTATAAAATGCATTACAAAATTAAAAGAAATTGGTACGTTAGATTAAATAAATTGCCGCTAAAAGTAATTGTTTACAAGTTCATAATTTAGTGTCTGTGGTGCCATCTATGCGATACTCGTCGAACTTTTGCAGTACCAGTTTGTGAACGTATGTCGCGCCTAGATTAATATAGATTTAACAAATGTGCTGTGATGCTGTGAATTGTGACAGTCGCAAATACTGATATTTCAAGAATAAAACTATAATTTCGCATTAAAATGAGTTTTCAAGAAGACCAGTTCGATTCACTCTTCCTGTCAATTGCTCAACATCATCCACAAGGTGCCTCTCAGGTAAATAACCGTCATTTCTGCATTATAACCTAAAATATTGATTTAACAAAACGCATTATTCTATTCAGCTTCTAGACACGTTCGTCAGTTTCTTGGGGCGTAAAAGTGATTTCTTCACGGGCGGTGGCGATGGGGCTTGGGAAAAGTTGGTTATGAGCACATTCCGTAAATATGATGAGAAAAATAGGGAAAAAACTGAGAACCAAATAAAAGAACGAAAGGAACGCGAAGCTGCGAAGAAGGTGGTACAAGAACGGAAAGAAGCTGAACGTTTGAAAGAACTGGAAAAGCCGGCGGAGATCACTGAACTTACGGAAGAGCAGGCGGAGAAATTGCAGCAGGAATTAGACGCGAAGAAGAACGCGGCGGCTGAACCGGTCGAAAGTGCTAAAGAGGAAGTGGCCGCGGATCCGGAGGAAGACGAAGAGGACAAAGGGAAAATTAAACCGAATCTGGGAAATGGTTGTGACATGGAGAACTACCGGTGGACGCAAACGCTACAAGATGTTGAGGTTAGTTTCTTTTTCTTTGGTTCTTTTTTACTTGAACAATGTGAATTAGTAACGTACGAGCTACGGAATAATTGTTTGGACACAAAAATCGTGTCTAACCTGAAAAGTTAGCAAGATAAACGTCTAAAACAGTATTCCAATGTGTTTGAAAGTATCGATGGGCATTTGCGTTAATTATGTTAAGTTAGTGATCAGTCTTTCTTAAATTTAAGGGAAAGAACATGTTACATTTTTATTAATTTTCGCTGATCTAGGTTAAGTTAGGGACTTGTCTTCCTTAAGGTCAAACATCAAGCTCGAAAAAAAAACCTTCCTACTTTTTAAAGAAAAAAAATATCAGTGAATTCGTAATTGCATAAATAATGCCTGGTAAAAATGATATTCTTTTTGTATTTACAGTTTCAGAGATAAAAAATAAAAACCTCCAAAATAGGTCATTTATAGTAGTAGTTTTCATTTTTTATCTCCGAAACTGTAAATACAAAAAGAATATCATTTTTACCAAGCATTATTTATGCAATTACGAATTTACTGATATTTTTTTTTCTTTAAAAAGTAGGTAGGTTTTTGCGTAATCGAGGTTTGTTTAATCATGATAGGTTTTGAGTAGTTTTATGTAATTAAGAAATATAACTTTGAGCAAAAGTGTAACAATGTGTCCGTAATGCCTTTATATTCAATAAACAGTCATTATTCGATGGAATATCTTTGATTATAGCGTAAAAATAGCTAATTTCTAATACTGTGCGCATGATTTCTATCACTGGTTGCTTGAACATTCAAAGTCGATGGTAGCGCCACCATCTAAAATAGCCGAGAGCGGTGCGGCATTACTTCGAACTAGATGGACCTGATGGTTTTTCTTAAGCTTAAGGGAAGTAACATGTTAAACTCCAATTTTTATTAATTTTCGCTGATCTAGGTTAAGTTTGGGATCTGTCTTCCTTAAGTTTAACGGAAGTAACATGTTAAATTCCAATTTTTATTCATTTTCGCTGTTCTAGGTTAAGTTAGGGATCTGTCTTTAAGTTTAAGGGAAATAACATGTTAAATTCCAATTTTTATTCATTTTCGCTGTTCTAGGTTAAGTTAGGGATCTGTCTTCCTTAAGTATAAGGAAATTAACTTGTTAAGTTACATTTTTTATTAATTTTCGCTGTTCTAGGTTAAGTTAGGGATCTGTCTTCCTTAAGTTTAAGGGAAGTTATTCTAATACTTATTATTTTTCGCTGTTCTAAGTTGTGAATCTGTAAATCTTAAGTTTAAGGGGAGTAACATGTTATTGTTCCATTTTGTACATTTTAATATGCAAAATATGTGCATATTTTTCCCTAATTTGCATATATTTTTAGCAAATACGTGTTTCCGTCCATTTATTTTAATTCAGAGTTAATATTTTCACATCAAAATGGCCAAATTAGTGTTTCGGTTTTATTTTATAGTCCGTTTTTTTTTTTTTAATTTAATTTTTTATGTTGACTGTCTGTTAACGCAAACGTAGCAAATATAAAGGGAATTTTTAAACCAAGCGAATCTGAAGTGTCTTGTTCTCGTCTTTGTTTTATAGTTTCAGTATCCATATTTATTATTTTGCTTTATTTAGTTTTAAATTAACTCTAAAATTGCTATGAAACAAAGTCAATATGTATTGTAACTAGGGAAACGTAAATGTAACAAGGATTCTTACAATATCGATTTTACAGTAAATGGTACGTTTTTCGAAAAAGAAAGTCTTATAAAAGTTATAGATATTAAGATTTCTAGCAATTTCTGTTTGAAAAGTATTTTCAATAAATTTACCAATTACTAAGAAAACGCCGAATTATATCTACCACACATATTAATATTGTTTCATGGCAATAATAGTATGAATTTAAAATACAATAAAGTCATATTATACATTGTATGATTACCACATTAGAAAATTGTTTCATGATAATCGCAGTCTTTCAACGATTATCAAAATTTTATAGAAAAAAAAAATTACAATGCTTGCTTACAATTTATGCTTTGTGTATGTTGGTTCGTAAGATTTACATAGCGTTCCGGACAGACACCTAGATACATAGTCAGATGTATCTGAGTATTTATACGATTAAAATTTACATTATTATTTATCATTGATGAGTGAACTGTATTATGTATATGATATGGGCAAACCACTAGTAAAATAATATTAATTTTGTTTGCCTCTTCACTGGCGAATAAGTAGTAATATAATAATAATTTTGCTAGCCTCTTCATTGAGGATTAAATTATAAAATAATAATAATTTTGCTAGCCTCTTTACAGGGGAATAAGTAGTACAATAATAATAGTAATTTTGTTAGCGTCTTAATAGAACTAGTAAAATAATAATAATTTTGTTAGCCTTTTTACAGAGAAATAAATAGTAAAACAATTATATTTTTGCTAGGCTCCTTTACAGGGGAATAAATAGTACAATTATAATAATGTTGCTAGCCTCTTCACTGGGGAATAAATAGTAAAATAATATTTTTACTAGCCTCTTTACAGGGGAATATACAGTAATATAATAATTTAACTAGCCTCTTCACTGACGAATAAATAGTAAAATAATAACTCGTCGCAGAGAAATAAGTGTGGTGTAATTAATTTTTAATTAAATATTTTATTATAAATTATCGTTATTAAAAACAAATTGACTAATATTACGAACAATAATTAAATTATTTAAAACATATTATTTACAGTACATTTATAACAATTACGTATCACAGAATTATAAACTTGCGATGTTTAAATACAATCTACGAAATTTGGTTTATTAAATAATTTAAAGATAATTACTTAAATAAAATTATCTAGTGTTATCAGCAACTGGTAGGTACATATTAAATAACGCTTTGTCTTCTCGCTCGCACTGCAACAAAAGAAAACAAACAATTACAAAACCGTCGAATAATTATTATTTTATAACATATATATTTAAAATGAATTACGAAATCAACTTACTTTCAATGCAGAATATTGCGGCAATGATACCTATCATAAATAATATCGACATGGTAATGACTAAAATTGTTAGCTGATGCTTGCTACAGAAACTCCGCGATTTCGTTTTCTGCGGCCGATGATTTACGTTTACTACCGTGAAATGCATCGAGCTCGCTATTGACACAGTGTCCAGGTCTTTGCCCACAGATGTCGGTATCAATCCGCCGCCGTTTTGTTCGAGGTAGATTTGTAGGTTGGACTCTTTACGACCTGGCGACTGCGCATCTTGGTCAGCTTGGATTTGGGCTAAATTCGCTGCTGTTAGCAGTAATGTACCAGACTTGGTACTCTGAAAAGAAGGAAACATAATTATTTTTGGATTTTGGATCATTTCTATAGTTTCAAGCTAATGGCGGACAATTTGTTTGATTCTGCGCAGTAAATAAATAGTTACGTTTTATTTTTAAATTATTTTGATTACGTTAGTTTCATGGCAGATGGCAAACAGGTGTGTGTATCGTCACTTTCTTTTAATGGTCCTCTTGTGTGTTTGGCATTAAGTAAGTTAAAAGGAAAGTGGTACTCACTTGTGTGCTATTATTACTGGACGTCGAACCTTGTGATGATGTTGAGCTTCGAGCTAATGTCGGTCTAGGGATGTGCCAACTCATGTTGAGATCTGCCTTTTGGGTTTCAGAGATCTGCAAATCAAAAATTAAATTCACAACATTTGCCATTTATTTATTGAATACATATCGCACCATACGTATCACCGTTGCGCTCTAAGGCACAAATACATAAATATGTCATGGTTGAAACAAAAAAAAATTGCAAATTAGATCCAATACGTAATATATATTTTAAATAATTACAATCATATTAGTAGACAGAATTTTAATTACACAGCGGGACATATCACCTTTGTGCTCTAAGGAACAATAGTTAAACCAATAATTAATATTTCTAAAGACGTTGTAGAGAACATAAATATTATTAATTCCCTCTAGCTAGAGCCATTTATTATTTCCAATATGAACAATTATAAATAAATACATTTTGCAAAATCAATTAAATTATATAATAATTATTGATATATCACGTGATCATTGCTATACCATTATAAAATTAGCATCTCGTAAGTTTTATTTTTAATTATATTATACGTTATGTATAAATGAAAACATTGTGATCACATAAAGATCGACCTTGAAACTTTAATGGAAATATCCGTTTTACCTATTTTCTCAATGACGTGTGTGTGTGTGTCTGTATGTATGTGCGTGTGAACGCTATAAAACCTATATCGTTGAACATAAAATATAATGTAATTTAAAATTTGTATATCCTATTTTTGAAGAGTATATTTCGACTAGAAGTACTTGTTTACTTGTGTAATTATTTAAGTATCTCGAAAACGACACGAGTTAAAGAAAAACTGGATATTTCTAGCTATTTTTGTTTGACAAGTTTTAATGTAAAACGTACCATTTACTTTTTACTTTTACGAAGTAATAAGTAAGTATAGGGATCACCAAAAAAATCGAACTCGAGATTTCAACGGATATACACGTTTTGAGCTTCCCTGAATCGAATGTGACTATTTTCGGAGTGACGTCTGTGTGTGTGTGCGTGTGTGCGTGTGTGTGTGTGTGTGAACGCTCTAGAGCCAAAACTGTCCAACGTAAAATTATGAGACTTCAAACTTAAGACTTGTATATGGTCTAGTTGTGCACCTCCTATTTTTGAAAAGAATATTCAAACCGGCAGTGCATGTTTACTCTATGCATTTTTTGTTCTATCTCCAATATCACTAGAACGGATGCACTTACGGCAAAAATAGTTATGTTCATAATGAAAGATATTAATATTTCGCACAACTTTTGTTTGAAAAGTTTCTTCAATAAATGTACCAGTTACGAGAAAACTGCTACCGAAAATTATGAGAATCTTGTTTACGTTGTCATGGATTCGAATGTAGCTTAATAAATCGGATCATCTGCGCCTGTCAATATTTCGACAAGAAAACAAAATGGTCTGAATTAGATAAATGACATTTCAGAATATTTCTGTAGAGAATTGTTTAGTTTTGATAGTTAGTTAGTTCAAAACCATTACAAATTGGTATTGGTATAATTTCCAACCCATTCATTTATATAAGGTAAGCTTGGTTTTCATATTGTTTCTGTTGGATTATTATTTCCTAATATTATATTTTTATAATCAATAAATATTGATGAAAACTGCGTAAAAGAAAGTCCCGCGTTGGCCACAACCCATTTTTTATTTCCCTAGATATAGTGCAAAGTATAAGAAATTGGAGTGAAGGCCACTTTTTCTTTAAAACATTAAAATCAAGTTTTTTTTTGCTGTAATTTATAATTATTGCTTCTGATGAAATCAAGGTTATACATTTTTAATATATTCACATTAATTGAATATCATCATGCATTTCAAGACGGATATATGCTTCGTTAAAATGTCCGTTTAAATTATCTACTCTGATTATTTAGCATAAAGTAGAAATACGATTGGTAAAAGTATAACATTCATTTAAACCAATTGAACTTTGGTCTTACACGTGTAAGTCTTTAAATATCATTGACATAAAAACTAACATCAAGTAGTTCACTTTTTTTCAATACAGTTCCTTTAAAAGTTGTTCAACTTTTTGTTTAATCTTATTATTAACCTTGAGACTAATTGCTAAAGGCGATCACTATAGGTATGATCTAATGTCAGCACAAAAAAGTATCATATTTGTGGATTTCATTTGTTTTACTCAAACATATAATTTATTATTTCCTATATGGTTGTTACTTTTTTAAAACTCGTTATTTTGTGATTAGTAGAAATATTGAATGACCTTGACTATGCAAGCAAAATTTAGTACATTTTTGCTCACTGTAATTCCCGCAGTTCCAATTCCCGTAGTAATTGAATTTACTCAACTTTGCAATTTAGTCATAACTAAAATCATAGTAACTTTTTGATGTTTGCGGTTTCCTTTTATGGTTCAAGTATCCTTGGCCATCGCCGGTGTAGCCGCCCATGATTTCTGATTTTTTGTACATGTGCAAGAATGAAAATAAACTAAATAAGACAATGGCTGATTCACTAGCAGAATTCATGGTCATCCTACGATGAAAAATAACGGTTTTTATGATAATGCCCCAGACAGAATTGTACCATTGTTACTCTGTGTAAACATGCCTTTTGGAAAAGAAACTCATGCATATGGATTAATCTTGAGAGTCGCACCTATATATTTGTGTGTGGTTTTTTTTAAAGTTGATCCAGTTAAGACAATCAGGATGTGTAGTTTTTTTTTTGTATTATTAAAAAAAGTCGTTAACCTACACCCATTTTGCAATGTTAATTTACATTACTGTAACAAAGTTGTAATTATGCAGTGTTTCTAAATGAGAAAATATAATAATACTTTTTATGCGACTCCATCAGGGCTGTTCACGTATTGTTGCGTAATTATTCGATTCGTTGTTTATAAAAATATAATTAGAAAATGTATTTAAATATCGCTTAGCTCATACATACACTTGATTAATACATGATTTATTATTATTGATTTACAATTTCGTATGTGCAAAAAAGCACTCAATTTTAATGGTATTTTTACTTTCTTGTCTTTAAAAAAGAGAAAGTATTTAAAATTACTAATTTGTTTCTTTGCCCCTTTGTTCCCAAAATCGTAATGTGGTATAATATAACCTCGCCTTTTTAGAAAATTCTTTCAGACAAAATGTTTTTTTTTACCTCGTCGTACGAAGTACCGTAGAAGCTAAAGCATTTGGTCGTGTGTCTGCAGTATTCTCGTATCAAAAAATTTCCTTAACACAAAGAGTTTGTTTCGTCGCCCTGAACCCAAAAATATATATATAACTGGATGTTAGTTGTCACTCGTAAGACCAAATTTGTGTCCTCTACTCCTCTGAAGGTACCGGAGCGATTTACACCAAATTTGCTACACATATAATTTAGCACCCCATTTGAATCCGCTCCCAGTTTAAATCCAATCGTTCGTATACTTCCCGAGTTATAGGGCCCCAAAATGTAGAACCCCCCTTAATACTACCCTTATAAAAATAATATAAACACCCTTAAATCCTACTAAAAAATCTAAGATGTTTTATATCTACAAGATTTTTACTTTCTTTTACGAAGTAATAAGTAAGTATAGGGATCACCAAAAATATCGAACTCGAGATTTCAACGGATATACACGTTTTGAGCTTCCCTGAATCGAATGTGACTATTTTCGGAGTGACGTCTGTGTGTGTGTGTGTGTGTGTGTGTGTGTGTGTGTGTGTGTGCGTGTGTGTGTGTGTGTATGTGAACGCTCTAGAGCCGAAACTGTCCAACGTAAAATTATGAGACTTAAAACTTAAGACTTGTATATGGTCTAGTTGTGCACCTCCTATTTTTGAAAAGAATATTCTAACCGGCAGTGCATGTTTACTCTATGCATTTTTTGTTCTATCTCCAATATCACTAGAACGGCTGCACTTACGGCAAAAATAGTTATGTTCATAATGAAAGATATTAATATTTCGCACAACTTTTGTTTGAAAAGTTTCTTCAATAAATGTACCAGTTACGAGAAAACTGCTACCGAAAATGATGAGAATCTTGTTTACGTTGTCATGGATTCGAATGTAGCTTAATAAATCGGATCATCTGCGCCTGTCAATATTTCGACAAGAAAACAAAATGGTCTGAATTAGATAAATGACATTTCAGAATATTTCTGTAGAGAATTGTTTAGTTTTGATAGTTAGTTAGTTCAAAACCATTACAAATTGGTATTGGTATAATTTTCAACCCATTCATTTATATAAGGTAAGCTTGGTTTTCATATTGTTTCTGTTGGATTATTATTTCCTAATATTATATTTTTATAATCAATAAATATTGATGAAAACTACGTAAAAGAAAGTCCCGCGTTGGCCACAACCCATTTTTTTATATTGGTAACCCAAAGGCCGTAAAAAATTATTAAATATAATTTTGAATTTTAAAATATGCACTATTTTTACTTTCTTTTACAGAGTAATAAGTAAGTATTGTAATCATGAAAAATTTCGAACTCGAGATTTCAACGGATATACATGTTTTGACCTTCCCTGAATCGAATGTGACTATTTTCGGAATGACGTCTGTGTGTCTGTGTGTGTGTGTGTGTGTGTCTGTGTGTGTGTGTGTCTGTGAACGCTCTAGGGCCAAAACTGTCGAACGAAAAATTATGAAACTTCAAACTTAAGACTTGTATATACCCTAGATGTGCACCTCCTATTTTTGAAAAGAATATTCAAACCGGTAGTTCATGTTTACTCTATACATTTTTTGTTCTATCTCCAATATCACTAGAACGGCTACACTTACGGCAAAAATAGCAATATTCATAATGAAAGATATTAATATTTCGCACAACTTTTGTTTGAAAAGTTTCTTCATAAATTGTACCAGTTATGAGAAAACTGCTACGAAAAAACTCAAATATCTTATTTACGTTGCCATGGTGATACCTACAATTGTGACTAATTTTATTATTTTTAAAACGAATCAACCATGAGTTACATCATTTGTTTCTTGTTTATTGAGAACAAACAAGCATTCCTTTGACAGTTATCTGTATGAATTAATATTTAAAATATTGATTTCTTATTAGAATACATTGTATCATGTAAATTATTATAGAATCAATTTATATTATATATTTGCTGACATAATTAATTAACAATTTCAGAGTTTTACTGTGAAATTTGACTGTTTAAGAGTGAATACGATAAGTACTTCAAATTCAGATCCATTATAAATTGGTATAATTATCCAGTTATTTTCATTATATATTAATATCTATCTATTGAAAACTACGTAAAAGAAAGTTGAGTGCAGGCCACTCCAGATATTTTTTTTATCAAATTATTTTCCAATATGTTTAATATCTATAACCTTTTATTCATATTGTTAACCAAAATAATTAAAAACCGCTGCTCGCATCGCATATATAACTCATAAAGCGTGCTAGACGCATAAGTGCGTTGTATCTAAGCTTGTTTTAACTCACGTCGTTTATGAAATATGAAATTAACACGAGTAAACAAGCAATTCCGGTTGAATTATCATTTTCAAACATAATAAACTTTCTTTCCAGGGATATACAAGTCTTGAATTCAAAAAATATCTTTATATGCAATTTTATTAGCTGTAAAGCGATCACAGGCACACAGACGTGAAAATTGATTCAAGGGGCCTCAAACCGGATATCCCCATCGATTTATTTAGTTATTGCATACATTACGTAAGAGAAAATAAACTTTTATATAACATTGGTTTCAGTTTTACTTTCTTAGATTAAATCTAAATGGAATTATTGTAATCGTACAAAATTTCAAACACTAGATTAATGCAATACAGTCAAACCTCGGTTCACGAACGCATCGGTTCATATAAATTTCAGTTTACGTACAAATTTCCGAACACAACAATGCTATCTTTGGCTCGAATTCACTGTGCCTTTTCTTGTATATCTGTAGGTTTCGTGTTTTAATTCCTATGGGGAAAACAGTTTCGGTTTACGAACGACCTTCAGGAAGGAAGTTCGTAAACTGAGGTTCTGACTATTTCTGTGTGTTATATAAGTTGAAGATATATGATTATACGGTCCAGTTTACAGAACTACATATATAATTATTAGGGATAAGTTGGAGTGAAGAACGTTTCCATCAAAAAATCCCAATAAACAAATTAGACAAAAATAACCTTAAACAGTAATATTTAAGTAACCGCGGTTCTATCGTAAAGAGTGAAATTTGCCCTACAAATTAATTAATTGTCTCAATTAACTGAATTGTCAAAATGAGTGACGGCAGTTGCAGAAGACAGTAAGTTTTAAGAGCGATTGTGGCTCCGCCAAACTCACGGTAATAAATCCTTACGCGAGTTATGATGCTAAAGGCTGTCATTAAATAAGCGTCTATTGTTGTAACTTTATTAAATTTAATAAAATAATGTCTGTAGTTAAATACAAGCTCACGATAATAATCATAATTGCTTTGAATTAGCCGATAATCATTGCGATTTGAAACAGCGCATCTCAGTGACAAGTTCCTCGAATACCGATAATTTTCTCACCTTGAACAAGGACAAACGGTATGCCGCATATCTTGCGAAGGACTTTTCGTGTCATCTTCTAACGCACTGAGGACACCAGTTACGCCTTTTTCAAGGTTCGCTAGTTTCTAGAAACTAACCGGTTGTACATCGATTATCTTTGTTTGGCTCTATACGCGCATCTATCCAAATTTGGTATTTGCAATTTCCTTATACGTGCAACAATTTGAACGTAACACGGAAAATCTAATTAATATAAACGGTGATCGATCAGGCATCGATTATTTCCTTAATTGATCGATTGGCTAATTATATAGGATATTTGCAGTACCTTGTATGCATTTATGTAACAATATGTGTGGTAACTAGAGAAACGTAAATGTAACATGGCAATATATCAGTAAATGGTACATATTTTCAATCTTTTATAAGATTCACTTTTTCTATAAATCGTCTCCTATTCGAGATATTGAAAAATTAACTAAATGAAGATTTATTTCCAGAAATGGAGATAATTAATCTATTTGTATTTCAACATATGCCCATTTATCACTTTTGAAACATACTGTGCCACTACTAATTTCAAAGTCTAACTTCGCCACTGGTTATTTAATAAAACAAATGCTGCTTTATGAAATAGTTATTGTAATTGAGGTTATTCATGTGTATTGAATAATCTATTCATATACGAAATAAGAAACAGTACATAAATTTATAATCCTGATTTTTGAAGATTATATATATTAATATAGTTATTGATTGATTGACAAATAATACAACAGTATTATTGGTCGCGTACGAAATATTTTTAATTTCATAATAATAATTATATTATATCCATGATTAGAGCCCGTTCTACATTATACAAATTTCATACTAGAAACTAGTACAAGTTTCCAAAACATGTGGAGTGGCCTGCACTCGACTTTCTTCTACGTATTCATTAGAAATATATATCCCAAACAAACTATCAAACCAATCAATACACTTTTATTACGCTATCAAATAGTGTTTCTTTAATATTCACCTTATTAATATATTCAAATATAATTTATAATATGTACTGTTTTTCAATATTTATCTGCGATAACCAATACGATCTATTTGTTAGTATCGGTGACAAATTCTAATTATTTTATTCTTTTTCGTTTCCCCGTCAAAAAATTTAATAAAAACAATCCTTATACGTATCTATGGGAACATAAATAAGATATTTAAGATTTTCCGTAGCAGTTTTCCCGTAATAGGTCATTCCGAAAATATTTAATTCGATTCAGGGGGGCCAAAACGTGTATATCCGTTGATATCTCGAGTTCCACATTTTTCATGATTACAAGACTTACTTATTACAGCGTATGAAAGTAAAAATTAGCCTAAAAATCACCTCCCGTCAAATTATTCAATTAGATGGATATTATGTGTATGAACTGGGCACATAGTGCCTATGGGTTAACTTAGTAACTATAATGATGAAGATAAAAAAACTAATAATATAATTCTAATTATATTTCTGAGATGAATATTATTAATATGTTATTTATGTAATTATTAAGTATATATTTTGTTTTTGTAGTAATGCCCCTAGGCATATTTAATAATCTAATGAACAAAGACAAGAAAACATTCCAGCATCTAATGGATTTTGTTATCATTTCGTCTCGTATAACTATTATAATTAGTTTAATTTAAACATACATAATTGTCTCAATTTTTGCATATTTAAAATTAAATACAACAAAGAAATTATATACCTATAAAAAAATACACTTAATCCGCAAAAATGAACCGTAAAATTGAATTCTATGTTTAGCTGCTACTGACGTCATCATTTTTATCATATATGAGTAACTTTATTCTGAAAACCTGACCTTCACAACAAACCAGCACGTATGATTATCAAGAGAAATTATATAGTTATTGATAATATTTTTTGTTATCACCACAACAATAAACAATTAATTGTTGTTTATTTCAAAATCGTGTCGAGTGAATCGTGTATACTCACTGGAAAATGCGGAAATTATAGATATTTTTTGCCGCCCCCGCGTCAGCGTGTAACTAAATTATCATTGGTCATTTTGGAAGTTAAAATCGTCATTGATACGACTGGTTTCATTCGGTTTTCGTAGCTTTCTAGATTTTGTCATGTTTGTTTTTTGTTTCTGCGTGATTAGTACTTTGTTAAAATGCAGTAAAAACTCCAAGGTGTTATACAAGCTCTTAGGCCGTGTATTCAGAACCAATTCCAAAACTTTCAAGATTGGCTTTAACCATTCACAACCACTTTCAATTTAAAAAGTGTGGAGTGGCCTCCACTCGATTTTAAAACTAATTTGTTCAAAAGTGAAATAATCCCATTGTAGTTTGAAATTCCTGTTAGTTGATAAAACATCTTCACCCATTGCGAACTTTCACCAACATGTGGAAATACTAATAATAACATTTATTTTTATACAATTAAATTACAACATTTCAACAATAGTAATAATTCCTGCAGGAATGGCATAACTTTCATTTTATATGATCTTATTATTTCAAATATAAATTACAATAAATTCTATTGTTGATATTCCATCCGGCAGACATCGATTTCTTTAATAACCATTATCAGTCTTTATGTGCAGGCACTTTAGAGGTCAATTTTGTCATAAAATAAAGATGAAAATTACGGATTATGCATGGGAAATATTATGTATACATTTTTTTTGCCATATAATCTATTTTTAAATATTAAATTATTTTCCTGGTTGATCTTATAATTATTTTAATCATGTATTGTTTGTCTATCGTTTAAAATCAATTATGTATATAAAGAGCCAAATGTATGTGTATATAGTGTGTATGTGTGCGGAACGTTTTATTTATATTTTATTGCACCGGATGTATGTGTAGAAGACCCGCTCCTAGTTTCTACAATTGTTTTACAATAAATAAACAGTATTGCCTAATGTCACAATTAAATAATTATCGTGAGTACACTGAGAAAAATATATATTGGTGATAAATATAAAAACATATATACCTAATATATTTATATTAAAAAACGCCATAATTATTTACGTTTAAATAATAAATATATATTTATTTAGCTTAAATATTTATATTTTAAATAGATTTTCTCAAATATCCATTTTTCTCAGTGTAATAGGTGAGTTCTGTATATGATATGGGCACATTAATTAAATAATAATTTCAAATAATTGTGGTTCCTTTAATAAATTTGGTATTTTTGAGGATTCAATTGAAAATACGCGGAACCACACCAATGATTTATTATTATTATATGTAGTTCCGGGTTTGTCCAGTAAACTTTAAAATTTTGGTTAGTACATAATTGCAATATGTTTGGAATTTGAAGAAAGTTGCCCGGAAATATTGTTAATACTTTAATGACATTGTCACACCAAATTTATTTCGTATTTAATTTAACTGTATAAAACAAGAAACAGGACCGGACTGCTAGAATATCTGCTCGCAATACTCTATTCCTTTGAAGGTACCGGACTGATTCACACCAAATTTGCTACACTAATTTTTTTTTTAATCAAAATAATTATGTAATATTGTAAGACTTTTTATATTTATAACATTTTCTCAAATTGTGAACCAAAAGACTGCTCGCAAAGTATATATTACTTATAAGGCGAGCTGGACGCATAGGTGCGTTGTACCTAAGCTTATTTTTTAATGAAAACACTATATGATGAACATATTTAATTAACGAATGTACTGAGATGGCATAAGGTACGAAGGTAATTAATTTATTGTAATTATTATGATAAATAGACGTGAATAACACGTTGATCACGCGAAGTCAGGTAAATTATCCCATGACACCGTACATACAAGTGTAATTAACATCAAACGTGGTCATGCATAAGTATTTGTATTTTTAAAATATACATATATATATATATGAATATGCGTGTGTGTGTGTGTGTCTGCATGTGATTATGAAATGAAGTCAAGGAGGTTCGTTTCAACTGAACGAGTACAAATCTCATATATACACAACAAAAATACTTCACGTTTTACGAAAAGTTATTTTTAGTTTGACCTTTATGTATTGTCTAATGCAAAATTAGCTATGATATTCATGAATTTCTAATTCTTCTACATTATCAAATTATACACAGTGCAATTGGTTTCCAAATCAGTTTCGGCACTTTTATTTTTATAAAGGAAAATTTTAATGCATATTTTTAAATTCAAAGTTATAATATTTAATATTTTTTTACGGCCTTGGGGTTAACAATATGAAAAAATCTTGTAGATATATCTTAGAATTTTTGGGGGTTTTAATTACTTTAATAAGAGCTGTATTAAGGGAGACTCCAAATTTTGGGGCCCTATAACTCGGGTAGTATACGGGCGATTGGATTTGAACTGCGAACGGATTCAAATAGGATACCAATTAATATGTGTAGCAAATTTGGTTCAATTCGCTCCGGTACCTTCAGAGGAGTAGAGGGCACAAATTTGGTCTTACGAGCGAGCGACGACTAACATCCAAGTATATAAATTATATATATATATATTTTTGGATTCAGGGGGACGAGAGAAACACTTTTTGATCCGAGAATGCTTTAGTTTCTTCGGTGCTTCGTACGGCGAGCTAAAAATGTGGAGTGGCATGCACTCGACTTCCTTGTATATTTAATCGAAAATACATAATTTCAGCATCGACAATTTTCGAGACAACAAATACTAATGCAGATAAAATTTCGACACTTTAAATTTAAAGTCTTGTTGAAATTTTATTTTTAGATAAACAATAGTTCAGTTATCAATACCTGAGAAGGAGAAGTTTATATATTATTTAGTTTTTGAGGAATTAAGTTCACCAAATATGTTTTTATATTTCTTTCCGAGTTATTTTGTGTGGAATTTTTTATGCTTATATTTGAATAACTTTTCGTTAAATAACAAACAATTTATGCGCTACTTAGTTTTTAAATTGTTCAATTAACTTTTGACAAATCCAAAACAATATTATATTTTACTGAGGATGCCCGATTAAGTGGTCTAGGGGTTCACCGGTTAAAAACTGGCTTGATCCGTAAACTTCCACAATAACAAAACTCGTGGGATCAACAACACCATCCCTGTCGTGGCATTGAAACATATTTCAAAAACTTCAACAACAATGACGTCAAATCCACTCTTATATGCCTATAAGCAGCAGCATTCGGTAACGCTCTGTTTGTTAAACGCGTGCGTATGAAAAAAACAAGATTTAACCAACGTATGATCCTGTGCCCTTGGTGCGTGGTATAAAACAAATAAATATATATAAAAAAACTCCATTGAATTTGTACTTGAATTACGTATTTTGTAATTCTTAAATTTTTTTACGACACTTATGTTAAGAATAATTGAATAAATTAAGAGTAATCCCACTTCTTACTGCAGGGTAAATATTATTAGATAAATATTAATGTGTGTTCTACCGGTTATAGTGCAAATATTAGTTAAGAATATGAAAAATTACTAGCGAATTCCTGTATCTGCATGGTTTTCAGAGCAGATCAAATTCTGAATTTAAACAATGCGATATTTATTCAAACTATATATATTTGTTTCGTTACGTAACATTAAATAACACCTTAGCTTATGCATGAGTTTCTTATAGGTATATATATATATAGATCACATAACTGCATTATATTTCAATAGTTTAATGGTCGTTTAAACCATCAACTTAAAATCTTAAGTTAAACTTAACCTATAATAAACAATAATATATTAAACAGCAATTAATAAATATAGAATAATTTCAGTTTTATTATTGATGAAAAATCTACAATATTATATACGTATCACCTTTGTGCTCTAAGGATCAAGTATTTTAATCCTCTATTGTATAATCTTTTTATATAACCAAATTTATTCTAAACTTTGAAACATGAAATGAATTAAGAAAAATAAATACATATTTTTGCAGAAATATCTGTAAAATAATAAAATGAGACATGTCACTTTTGTGGTCTAAGGATCAAATATTTTCCCAATTATTATTCAGGACAAGTCATCTTTGTACACAAATCAAATACTTAATTCATATTTTAAATTAATAAATTCAGCATACTTAAGGATTGTTGACAGCGAATTATTTAGTAATTAAACTTAGATAATTACGAATAACAATCTAGTTTGTATTATGGCAAGCAACAAAATTAACACAATTTATGATAAATTTTGTTGCTGTGAACGTTAACATTGTATGTCATACAACAAACTCAAATTATTATTTATAATTTCTAAGCTTAATTTCTAATTCTCTTGCTGTGAACAATCCTTTAAGCTGCATTCCCATCGAACCAATTAGTAATTATGAATTGAAATGATAAATAATAATCTAGTTTTATGACAAGCAAATTCTAGCATTCACAGCAACATAATTAATACATTAATTATGCATTTAGTTGCTGTTGCAGTTTTTATCATAAAACTAACTGAATTATTTATTGTAATTTCTTAACTGTGAACAACAAATAAATTCAAATATTTAATTAACTAAATCATATTCTAAAAGACTTATATAGAGTTAGTAATTAATTTAATGTAACCTAAAAATTTCAGCTTAAAATGTTGCAATATTAATTAGATTGGTGGATTTGTAATATTATTTTATTTATGTGAGAAACAACAAAATCTCTTAGGAATTTTAATTATTTATCAACCAATAATGCATTCATAAATTTTACATAAAAGAAAAAAGAAATCTTTGTTGACATGATGTTACTGGTATAATTTTTTATGTTGGAAATTCCCATATCCTAAAACTATTTTTATCTTTCTTTACTATTGTAGAATTTCATCTGAATTTTTCAAAGCCAAGAGTTCAAATGAGCAAGGTCATTCACTGAACAATATATCGGTAGGCATTTTTAAATGCAATAAGACTGACAATAAATTAATATTATCATGAATATTAATCTGCATACTCAGTAAATTTATGTTTTTTGTGTTTTATAGTAGCGAAATTGAACCAGGTCAAGATCAAGAATATTTATAAGATAATTCTCGTATTTCAGGTAGATAATACACGCTGTTTATCAAAATATGCAAAATTGTTTCTTGACATCAATTTTTTCCCCCATGCCATTAATTTATATTAATTTATTCCTTATAAATTTCAAGGAAAAAAGATATTTTGTCCTCATATGAATTTTAAATATTTATATTTATATGGCATAACAATTCGAAGAAAGTTGTATTTATATAATCAAATCTGTCGTTCAATTTAAGTAAAATACCATTCATAACATAACCTAAAAAGAATGGCTTATTTTTCTTTGTGTCAATTGTCAATTAAGGCTGTTTACTTTTTATTTCGTTAATTAACGATTCTTTTTATTTATTTTTTGTTTGTTAGCAACAAATTTGTAAAAGTAATATCATAAAACTTTTACTAAGTAAATGATAGCCTTAAGCTAGATTCTATCAGACTATTTAATATAGTACAGACATACCTAGAGGGTGTTTTAAGCAAATGTATACATTTCTATAGCAACATTATCAGAGAAGTAAGGCCATTGTTGGTTTGGAATATATATTTCTAGTGAAAACTACATATAAGTGAATACAGGCCACTCCACATTTTTGTTTTAGTAGCCATTGGTGTTAACACGAATTTCTTTGCGTGAATACTTTGAAATTATCCTTAAATATAAAAATAGAAGATGATTTTAAGGAAATATATATATATATATATATATATATATATATATATATATATATATATATATATATATATAGATATATATATATATATATATATATATATATATATATATATATATATATATATATCCATAGTAATACTGTAACTTTGGTAAGGCGCATCTAAACATAGTGCAATTCTGAGCAAAATATATCTATAAGATGAATATGTAAGATATGGATATAGTAAAACATATTTTAATTGAAATGCGAAGCATTTATAGACTGATTCTATAAGATATCTCGAATATAATACATGATTTGTGCAATTAATTACACTTAAATATGTGTTCATTAAGGAATAACAGGTTTTTCAAAATCTTATAGATCTACAGAGAGATCTACATACCGAATAAATTTGAAACTTCGTAAAATTGTTAATAATTCACTGTACTTACATTATTTGGTTTAACTAATGATGGTAACGCACTCATTTTAAACAAATTAAAAATCACACTTATACTAACAATAACAACCGAATTTTAGTAAAATTAACAACTCTGCGTAACCTCTTGGTAGACCTAACAAAACTCTCCTAGCTCCAACATCGGGAGCTGTACATCGGCGACTAATCTTGTTTTCTTTTGCACCTTCACTTAAATACACTTCAGGTTTGTTGTGCGGCAAAACACCTGTGGATCGTCCGCTGAATACCGGCCAAAACGTGTGCCGCTTAACTGATATTGCCGCCGGTTCATATTTCACTCAGTAACTCAGCTCTCAGGCATGTTGTTGGGTTTACCTTGATTTCATTATAGTTACTGTCCCGGATTAACTGCCACAGAATTTCAATCTTTTTTTTTTGTGCTGCAGTGATGTTAATCTTTGTATATGAATAATTCTTGAAAATATTTCGATATTTATTTTACAGAAGCTTTGACCCCAACAAAAATCTGCAGTATCTTGTACAATGAAAAAAAATGGATATTTAAGAAAATATATTTAAAATGAAAATATTAAAAGCTAAATAAATATATATTTATAGTAAGAACGTAAATAGTTGCTGTATTTAATCGCATATCTATTATTATAATATAAATTAATCAGAAACCTCAAATAAATAATGTAGTTGTATTAAATAGACTAGTTAGTTTGCCGGACGAACTACCGAAGAAGCTAATGCAATCAGTGGTGTGTCTGTAGCATTCTCGGATTAAAAAAAATTCCTTAAGAAAAAGTGTTAGTCTCGTCGCCCTGAATCCAAAAATATATATAACTGGATGTTAGTCACTCGTAAGACCAAATTTGTGCCCTCTACTCTTCTGAAGGTACCGGAGCGATTTGAACCAAATTTCCCACACATATTATTTGGCATCCCATTTGAATCCCCTCGCAGTTTAAATTCATTCGTATGTATACTTCTCAAGTTATAGGGCCTCAAAATTTGGAGCCCCCCTTAATACTGCCCTTATAAAAATAATTGAAACACTTAAAAATTCTACTAAAAATTCTAAGATATTTTTTGTCTACATGATTTTTTCATTTTGTTAACCCAAAGTCCGAAAAAAATTATTAAATATTATAATTTATAATTTTAAAATATGCACTAATTTTTTTTTTAAATCAATATAATCTAAATTTAGTACACATTATTTGGCATCCCATTTGAATCCGCTCGCAGTATAAATCCAATCGCCCGTATACTTCTCGAGTTATAGGGCCCCAAAATTTAGAGCCCCCCTTAATACTGCCCTTATAAAAATAATTAATACACTTAAAAATACTACTCACAATTCTAAGATATTTTATGTCTACAAGATTTTTTCATTTTGTTAATCCAAAGCCCGAAAATAATGATTAAATATTATAATTTTGAATTTTTAAATATGAACTAAATTTTTTTTTTTATCAATATAATCTAAAATTAAATGTAAGACTTTTTACACCTATAACATATTTTTAAATTGTTTACCAAAAGGCCATAATAATTAAAAACCACTGCTCGCAACGCATATTTTACCTAAGGGCGAGCTCTACGCGTTGGTGCGTTTTACGTGTACCAAATCTTGTTTTTTTAAATAATTACAAAATATTGAAGACTTTTTATATCTATAACATTTTTTAAAATTGTTAACCGAAAGGCCATGATTATTAAAAACCAATAATCGCTTCGCATATATTACTTATAAGGCGAGCTGGACGCATAGGTGAGCTGTACCTAAGCATGTTTGTGTATAAGTGATGTAGGTTGTTCAGTGTATTTGTTGTTTGCTATGACCAGTACCCGTTTTCTTAATTAAAACCTCGAATTGTGCAAATATTATTGAATCTAAATGGCATGATGTTATAATAATATTGTGTTGCATAGTTATTAATTTGAATTTCAAAACTCTTATGGCAAGAAATTGCTACATCCTGAAACAGATCCTGCCGTACACCGTACCATACTCCAACATTGCTTTTAATAATACCCACTGCGCCAGCTGACTAACCGATCCCATTTCAATTCATCTACAATTTGAAAACAACCTTCGCACATAATACAAATAATATTATTATAGTGTAAGATTAGTCAATCCAACAATCAGCTGCTTGTTAACTTTCATTAAATTTTTTTTGGCTCTCAACACACAACAGATATTATGTTTATTACTGTAAATGTTATTAAATAGTTTTTATGCGAAACTTCGGTAACTTATGCTGTCGTAAATAAATTGTATAGTTTGTTTTGTTTGTGAAAATCGTATAATATAATAATAGAAAGTCACATATGGTAAAAATTAAATGTCGTTTTACGTGTCAGTACTTGTTCTGTTCAAATAGCCGAGTTGTATGTTTTTAAATATCAAGGAACACGAGATTTTAGCATAAATACACGTTTGGAGCTTTCCTGACATTATATATAGACCATTTTCAAATTTGATTCTATTAGGGTTTCATAAAATTAACACATATTAATATCAAGCAGAAGTACAGGCACCTATGCCTTCAGCGAACTTTATTTTAATTGTAAATGTGATCATTGTAATACTCTGGTCTTTATAAGATAACAAGTCCCACCCACAGCGCATACGCACTCGTATATTAATTAATATTTAAAGTAATAATAACCTTTGCATTCACAATCTGAAAATATGGTATAGATATAAAAATAGAAAAAACTGTTATAAACGAAATCGATCTTTGAATAAGTGATTTACTCGAAATCGCTATAATAATAATAATGGAAAAATCGATTTGAAATTGGTTTAAAATCTTTTTAAAACCGAGATTAATTGATTAAAACCCCGAAAAATGGATTAAAAATCTAAAAAATCGATTGAAAACAGAGATAGAAACAAGATTTGGTACGCGTAAAACGCACCAATGCGTATAGCTCGCCTTTAGGTATATGCGTTGCGAGCAGTGGTTTTTAATTATTATGGCCTTTTGGTTAACAATTTGAAATAATGTTATAGATATAAAAAGTCCTACAATTTCTTGTAGATTATATTTACAAAGAAATATTTTATTGCATATTTTTAAATTAAAAATTATAATATTTAATAATTTTTTTCGGGCTTTGGGTTAACAATATAAAAAAATCTTGTAGACATAAAATATCTTAGAATCCCTAGTAGAATTTTTGGTTGTTTTAATTATTTTGGTAAGGGCAGTATTAAGGGGGGCTCCAAATTTTGGGGCCCTATAACTCAGGAAGAATACGGGCGATTGGATTTAAACTGCGAGCGGATTCAAATGGGACGTTAAATAATATGTGTACCAAATTTGGTGTGAATCGCTCCGGTACCTTCCGAGGAGTAGAGGGCACAAATTTGGTCTTACGAGTGACGACTAACATCCAGTTATATATTTTTTTGGATTCAGGGTGACGAGACATACACTTTTTGTTAATGAAATTCTTTGATCCGAGAAGGCTACAGACACACGACCGAATGCTTTAGCTTCTTCGGTACTTCGTACGGCGAACTAAGAATAATATAAACCGAAAAACGATTAATATTCAATTTAATCGATATATCGTTATTATGTAAATTTAAAAGCGATTATATAAAATAAAATGGAAAATCTGTTAATCGAATTTTTTGCCAGGTTTAATATGGAGTGCCCTTTTGACTTTCTTATAAGTTTTCACATTAGAGAAAACAATTTTGCATATTTACGCGCAACGAGTTCATTATTCGAAAGAAAATTCGTTGAGTTTATCTCATTAGGCCATGTTGTCCCGAATTATTGTCAGATAATTATAACTGAGGTAATTTCTTTCAACGTTTTCTCATATTAATGTTCTTAAGATGTTTATCTTATTCGAGTACAACACGTAGAACAATATATATATATATATATATATATATATATATATATATATATATATATATATATATATATATATATATATATATATGTATATAAATTACAAAAAAATGTAAGACATATTAATAATTTCGCAGTACCATGTTGAACTAGGCCATTTCCTCAATCGAAATGTTTGAAATGCGAGGATTTGTAAACTGTCAGAACTCTTTATGCAATCCCTTTCATGTAAAACATAAAACCTTCTGATGTTAGTGATTTTTTCTGCAACTTTCCTGTCCTTCCTTGTTCAAACATACTATTGAATTGTCACCGCATATCTCTTTTATTTTAATAGTCTAGATCTAGATATACGTGATGTGTATTCGTATTCCCTTACAACATATCCGTGTATGATGAATAAAGCCTCCAAGATTTATGTATGAGTAAAAACTTGTAACTAGTAATGAGAATTTGATGACATTTATAGGCCTCAGTGTATAGGCAAATTAGTTTCACCGTAAAATAATATCTGTTGTCTCTTGTGACATGAATAGAGAATATGTTTCTCATAACTCAACTGATTGTCTGATAATATACCACCTTTGAAATCCAATAGTACTGTTAATAGGGGTTACAGTTATTGGTATATTTCGTGTTTTCCCGACCCGGATGTATTTGAAATTTGCACACTTTTCGATTCTTGTTATCTGACATCTTTTGGGCGAAATACTGCAGGTCCAAAGTTAACAGTTAGTTTATAAACCAAAATGAACATAAAAGTCGTAGAAGAAATGACAAATGGATTAATTATAGACTCCGATGTTAAAACGGATACTTTTTGATGGGATTTCATTAGGGTTTATTTTTATATACGTGTTTCAAGCGTATTAGTTATTGCACATATAGAAAAATAGTACATATTAAGTCTGCCCAAAAAAGCATGTTTTTCGTGATTTTTTTTCTCGGATAGGGTAAATGATATCAACTCCGAGGTTTTTGCATGTTTTTTGATTTTATTGCATTCTTGAATGATATGAACTCAAAACTTTAAAGACGTTTTTCTAAAATCCACCTTTTTTATCGGGCGGAAAGATAACTCAAAAAGTTATAGTCCGATTTTCGTTATCTTTATTTTAAATTAAAATACACTAAATGTATTGTAGCTTTGACCACTTTCACGTATTTCCATCAATAATATATTTTTAATATGATAAATATATTTTGCAGCCCACCAAAGCCATAAAATCTAAGTAACACACCATTTTGTCAATTATCGACCAATTGACCTCAACGTGGTCAAAGCTCCATCTAATCTTGTCTAGTTTAAGATTTTCAAACCAGATTTCATGATGACCCGGACGACCTAGAGGTTTCCACTCCCAGATTTTATGGGCGCCATTTCTCGACACAATATGCAAAGAACAGTTCAATAAAATCAAAAAAATTAATCGAATTATGAATAAACAACATGCAAAAAACTGGAGTTGATATCATTTACCCAATCCGTGAAAAAAATTCACGAAATACATGCTTTTTTTAGGCAGAGTTACCTTCCCTTAAGAGGCGATACTTGTGTGCAGCCGATATACTCTCCGACATACGTTATATAACGTATTTTGTATGTTCCAGAATAAAATAGATTGTGTAAGTTATGTCGGTTATGAGAAATATGTTGGATTCTCATTTTATCCAAATTATGGATTATTAACTCGAATATAGTCTTAAATTGAAGCAATCTACACGGTGATTTAAATATTATATTGATAAGGTGAATATCAAAGAAGCAATCTATATGTTATATTGAAGAAATAGTCATTGATTACGTAATAAAATAATAAATTAATTATACAATTCCAGAATATTATTGTGGAGTTTGATAGTTTATTTGGGATATATATTTCTAGTGAAAACTACGAATAAGAAAGTCGAGTACAGGCCACTTCACATTTTGTTATATCTACTATAGGATAATTTCGCTTTTGAACCAATTGTAAATATACCAGTAATCAGAAATTAACTTCTTCCAGTAGTATTTAATCATTTTTATTAATTTCCATAAATTATCTTTGTTTATAAATCAGAGGTGGATGTCATACTGCCGTTCCTTTAATAAGTCCTTGATCTCACATAAACATGTCAATCTAAACTATATTAATAACTACAACCATTCATTGATACATATTTATTCATACACCGATATATAATTAAATATTCGCCAAATTAATACAGCAATGTATATTCATCACTCATGATCATGTTCGTCACAAAGTGGAATATCTTGGTTGAAGATCACGAAATTACACGCACCCATAATTCGATAGCGTCACAACCTGATGTTACACTGTGATTCGCAACCAGGCATAAATTGCCAATCATGAACATTTAAAATTCATTTTGTTGTTCATTTGCGTCACTCTGTGCACGGTGGGAACAACTGAATGAAATTGAATACAGTGTAAAACCTGTGGTTAAAAATAGAAGCACTTTGAGGTTTTCGAACCTAATTTTTATCATTTTTTATATATTTCTCTGCGGTTTATCTTCGGCCAGATTATACCAAGGTGATTTATTTTGTTATTTCGAGGAAACATAATTTTGTATTGTCTACACGGAAAGAAATTTTTAGCATATAGTTCTGTATAATAAAAATCTAATACTAATATATATATATATATGAAAGTAAAAATCGTTTGGTAAAATTTCCTGCATAAAAAAAGTCTTTGTTTACCTGATCTATTTTTAGCTTGTCGATTTATAAACTGCTTACGTGTGCAATATTGTGAATGCAACAAGTGGCAGACCTCGACGTGTAAATTTGTTACAATTGGTTAACTTTTTATAGGAATTCTCTGACGTCTTTCAATTGTAAATTACATGAATTTGCTACGGCTGGGTTTATTGTTGTTGTTGTTTACATGATTATTTTATGCTACCACGAATTCACACCACATTGAATAGTAGTAAATTATTTTTAAGTTCATCTCTGAACAATGGTACTATATTTTTGAGAGTATTAACACAAATTCATATTTTGCTCTTTCGTTATTATGTAATTTCTATACATATAAATGTTTTACTTCCTTCTAAAAGAATGTATTGTAATTATGAATATTTTCAAACTCCAGATTTTAATAGAATTAAACGATTTAATCATCCCTGAATCCAATCTAACTATTTTCGGAAGTAACAGTTAACTTTTGCTACCTTTTTAATATCTCAGAAATGACATTAGTTGGAGAAAATGAGATTCTTATGAAAGTTTTACGGAATAATCGCTTTTGAAAATGTTTATTAAATATATACGTTTCGCTAGTTTCAATACATATTGATTTTGTTTCACAGTAATCGTAGCGCGATTTAAAAAAAAATATTGAATTATTATAAATACAGATACCTTGTGAAAGGATAAGAGAGTTGAGTGAAGGCCACTCCGGCTTTTATATTATTAATACCATTGTTCAGAGATGAACTTAAAAATAATTTACTACTATTCAATTTGGTCTTTTTAAAATGTTATTAAAAACATAATTTACAAATAATTCTATTGCTAAACTGTAGATAATTTCCGTTCCAAATTAAATCATTTATTATTAAAAGTAATTTTTATTAAATGGCATTTTAATTAAATATACGAATGGTTTATTTTATTGAAATGTTAATTACGTATACGAATACGTATAAGGACGTATTGTAATCGAGTAAGGCAATTTTACGAGTATAAGTGGAGTGCAGGGCACATTGGTCTTTGTTATGTGGTATTCAGTTTATGGCGATTAAAATCGATTTTTATTTTAAGAAATCGATCAATTTCAAATTTACAAGACAACGATATATATATATATATATATATATATATATAATGGATTCGATTTTCAATCGTTTTTCGGCTTTTATTTTTAGTATTATCCTCTTTTTACTTTCTTTTACGAAGTAATAAGTAAGTCTTGTTTCTTTTTAATATTGATTTCAATTAATCAATTAAACCGATCAACCCTAATTTAATTTGTCGTCGAACTATTAATTGGAAGAATTTTTACAAGATGCAGAATTTGCCCATCCGTGTTTATTATAAATGTGATTAAAGAAGAATGATAATATATTCAAAACTCGCTTAGATAATCAACTTCACAGAACTCTATACCTGATTGTGTCTGTAGGCGGTTTGTTTATAGCGGATATTAGGTTTTTGCAACGTCATCCATGAACTTGAGAACACATACAAAAGTGTCATCTAATTGATTTTGGATTCTCCCAATGTAATGATAGAAACGTACAATATCAGTCACCAAGGCTATCATAATTTGCTCACATTTCATATATTATAGATTGTAATACACTTATTAATTGTTTATGTAGTATTAAGTATCATTACCCACGCTGTACGCATATTTTAAAGTATCAAGTTCATTATCAGGTTACCAATAACTTTTAAGTTATTATAAATCTAACGTCATTTCATTCTTTATAAATAAATCTGAGAAGGAATTTAGTTAAATTTGTAATGCTTAGATTTTTTTAAACAAATAACTTATCTACTTAATTTATGGATCTTGTAAGAGTTTAGTTCTAATTTTGAGCAAGAATGTTGATCCATTAGGATATGTAATCCAGAAAAACTGGAGTGGTCTCCACTCGACTTTCTTATACTTCCGTTATTTATTTAATATAATAAATTCAACCTCAGATATGAAACAATATAAATATATAACTAGGGAAACATATATGCAACATTACTATTTTCAAAAATGTGGAGTCTTCACTCGACTCTATGGCAACATAAATAAGATTTTCTGTAGCAGTTTTCTCGTAACTGGTACATTTTTTGAAGTAACCATTCAAACAAAAGTTGTGTGAAATATTAATATCTTTCATTGCAGCCGTTTAAGTGATATTGGTGTAAGGTCAAAAAATGTATCGGTTTGAATATTATTTTCGAAAATAGGAGATGCTCATCTAGACCATATACAAGTCTTAAGTTTGCAGTTTCTCAATTTTACGTTCTACAGTTTTGGCTCTCGACCGATTCGATTCAGGAATGGTCAAAACGTGTATTTCAAACCTCGAGTTCGAATTATTTCATGATTACAATATTTCCTTATACACATTCGTATAAGATAGTAAAAATCAGAACTGCTCCATAAATTCCTATGTGAAATGAGTCACTGTTTCAATAATTCGCCTCCCAGGTTCTCCGGTTGCATTCTCCGCCTATGTTTTTCGTACCCAAGCGTTAAGGTCGCTTCGACTAGACAACCTTGTCGAATTTCAAACAGGATTCTTTGACGCTAGTGTAGTTTATTCAGAAGCAATTGATCAAATTCTTCAAAACATTATTTTAAACAAATATTTTTTCCATATTAGGATTACACGATTTCGGTTACGATAATATATTATAATAGGGAACGAATCTATGATTTTTATTATCTAAGTAGATACGTTTTAGCAACCCAAAGACTCGAATAATTTGATTTGTTCTCATTTGACATCGGCTATTACAAATAGATCGGTTGATAACGTGTTTGGAGCGAATTGGTTATTGAAATACAATACATATTAAATTTTATATTTAAATATATTGATAAGGTGAATTTTAAAGAATCAACATTTTTTTTAAATTGTGGAAACAGTATTTGATAACGTAATAAAATAATAAGCTAAATGTTACAATAGAGTATTGGTTGGTTTGATAGTTTGATTGAGGTATATATTTTTAGAGAAAATTACGTATAAGTCACACTACATTAAAAAAGAACTGATTATAACCTACGTACTATAGGATTAAACGTGACAATAATGTTAGGAATGCATTTTCGTAAACATCGGTGACCGGTGAGTCGTGGAACCACGGGGAAATGTAAAATTGTGGTGCCTTGCTGTCGGCCGCCAAGTAAGCGGGGATTCCGATGGTGAGTGTCAAAGACCGACCTTTACATAATCGCCAGCTACTGTGATGATGACCATTATTTGTTTGACGGTTTAAAAAAATGTGGCGCCAATGCCTTGATTCGTTCTGTTGCATGCACGGTTGTTAGATGAACGTATTCTCTGCGGTAACGAGAATTATTTCGTAATTGTTTGTTGGAATTTTAAATAGATGTGCATGTTGTGACATTTCTTGATATGTGGGAGATGTTCGTGGAAAGCGATTATAAATTACGGATAGAATGCATAGAGGATATACTCATTTTTAGCTCGCCGTACGAAGTACCGAAGAAGCTGAAGCATTCGGTCGTGTGTCTGTAGCATTCTCGAATCAAAAATTTTATTAACAAAAAATGTTTGTCTCGTCGCCCTGAAGCCAAAAACATATATGTAACTTATATACTTGGATGTTCGTCATCGCTCGCTTTTAAGACCAAATTTGTTCCCTCTATTCCTCTGAAGTTACCGGAGTGATTTACACCAAAATTGCTACACATTTTATTTGGCATCCCATTTGAATCCGCTCGCAGTTTAAATCCAATCGCCCGTATACTTCCCGAGTTATGGGGCCTCAAAATTTGGAGCCCCACCTAATTCTGCCCTTATAAAAATAATTAAAACACCCAAAAATTCTACTAATAATTCTAAGATATTTTTTGCCTACAAGATTTTTTCATATTGTTAACCCAAAGCCCGAAAAAAATTATTAAATATTATAATTTTGAATTTTAAAATATGCTTATACAAAAAGACTTATTTTTCCAAATTGATAACCAAAAGGCCATAATAATTAATAACCGCTGCTCGCATATATTACTCTTAAGGCACTGGACGCATGGGTGCGTTGTACCTAAGCTGGTTTGTTCTACCTCCAATATCACTAGAACGGCTGCACTTATGGCAAAAATAGTTAAGTTCATAATGAAAGATATTCATATTTCGCACAAATTGAGGATTGAAAAGTTTCTTCAAAAATGTACCAGTTACAAGAAAACTTCTACGAAAAATCTTAAATATTTATTTATGTTGTCATAGTTATGCATTTATAAAATATTTTATTTTTAAATTGTATGAACTATGTCTGAAAATATTTTGAGAAACAAAATAGAAATAATTTATATGTCATTGTCCACCGGTTAACATAGATCGACTGAGAACGTTTTAAATATTGAAATATATTTTGAAAACCAGTACGTATTAAAAATTATATTTGAATACGTTCATAAGGTGAATTTTAAAGAATCAACATCTAGGTTTCATGTTGAAGAAACAGAATTTGATAACTTAATATAATAATAAGGTAAATTGTACAATTTCAGGGGATTACCGTGGAATATTTTTTGACAGTTTCTAATGAAAACTACGTAAAAGAAAGTCGAATGTAGGCCACTCCTCATTTCATTCTTTCTTAGAATTGAAGGTAATATTAAAAGCGTGAATTAGTTTAAAATAAATCAATTATGTGTTTGACATATTAAATATTTTATAAAAACAGTCTATTTTTACTGAAGGTGCCTCATTAATGGCCTAAGGGCTCAAAACGATTAAAGACGGACTTGTAGCTCAGATACGGCTTAATCGTCTACAAAATTGATTTAACTAGACATTTATTTATCGTAAACTCTAATTTATATTAATTTAATTCTCTTACCTCACTGCGTTTGGCTAGTATCAAAACTATGAATTAAGAAAAAAATCACACGCACTCACAGCACCGTATACAATAACAAATTAAATATTTACAAAAACCACAGTAGCTAAAATAACAATATGTTAAGTATCCATTAAAACGGGGGGCTAAATATTTTGCAATTGTCTTTTGAACATCCAATCACCTGCAAGAAATTAATTTTGACAACAATGCCATTTATGGGAAAGTGTCATTTTAGCTGGCGATTCCCCAAAACTTATTTCCACTCAACAACGATTATTTGTATGCAATACAGTGTTGTTGGACATTTCATAATCTTCTCTGTTTTCGTCAAACGACCGTGATCAGAATGCTACCCTTGACACTGAATCTTAATTTATTCGCATTTCTTAGATTTTCCAATATTTTCGATACTTATTGGATATTCGTGTTCTAAAATCTTATGAATTCGGCATTGACTTTTTTCGCTTGTAGTTGACTTTGTTCGATTTGTCTGTGTCTGCTAATGGATAAATTTATTACCTTTTAAGAAATGTACATATTTTTCAAGTTTCAATAAATTCCAACGTTTTTCTTTATAGAAGTAGTAACTATGCGGATAAAAATATAAATTTTTCTATACTCAGGATTTGAACTTCAATAAATTCAAATGTGTATTCTGCTTTTGCAAGAGACCTTCAATTCTAAATATATATATTAATTGCAAGCATACGCATATTTTTTTATAGCTGTGGGTTGTCTACATGTATTCTGAGTTCAATATGATTGATTATAAAAAAAAGAACCATAAAACTAACATGGTTATTTGTCATAAAAAAGTACATTTTCAAAGAAAAAAATCAAAAATATGTTGCTAAAAATGTTAATAATTCACTTTTTTTTTAATAATTGACGTTTTTAAATATGGAAAAAATAGCAGTTAAAAGATTCTTTGCAAAAACAAAAATTCAGAACATTATATTTATTGTTCATCTATATGCGCTGTAGAGCGTTCACAGCCAGACACACACACACACACACAGAGAGAGAAAAATAGTCAACACATTTCCATTAAAATTTCGAGATCGATTTTTTTTACGATCACAATATTTTATATTATACATAATGTATAAGTAAATATAATCAAGTTTTACAATTATTCTTGATAAACTAGGTTAACCCGTGGGCACCATATACCCATATCATATACAATTCCATTTTTAATTTAACGTAAATTTACTCTATCCTCTGAATATCATTTTATTTCTTCTAATTTCAGTGATTATAAATAAGCTTAATTTTAATATATATTAAATTTAGGTACTGTTTCTATTTTTGTATGCATTATTTACAGATAATATATTTGTTTGAACAATTAATCATTATTTTGGCGTTTAATTACGTAGAATTTTTTTTAATGAATAACCGGTGTTTTATTTTTTTGCAATGATTTGAGCCATTGTAAGAAAGGCCGAACCCTTCCACCAATAAGTAATAACCATAGAAACGTATAAACAGAGCGTTCTACACATACAATCACATACATCGGGGTGTACATTCTACATGAAAATTGTTAACAATTTTTACATTAAATTATGTTCGGCTTATGTTCTAGCTGTACAGTTTACACTTAATCGTGCCCTGATAATTTTATTTAATAGCGAATCTAAAATAAATCAAGTATTATGATTTTTAATCAGTTTCAAGAAAATTTAAACTCTATTTCTTTTTTTTTTTTGTGGCCGCAACTAAATTTAAGCCGAACTTTAAGTTAAGTGGTACAGCTAAACGTATTACCGAAAAATAATTGCGCGTTTCAGATATATATTAATACAAAATTACTTTATAATAATACATGTCCAATGACTGTATTTGTATTGATATGTATGTGAATTTGTACTATTGTTAAATGTTAATGTCTTCATTTGCTATTACATTCCATTATATGTCATTTAATTTACAACTTTATCGAAACGGATGTCCATTACCGATGATAATGTAAGTAATGTTCAGCATAAAATATACTATGCATATCATTAGATGTCTATTACTTGCACATTGTACAAATTGTCTTAAATATCAATTTAAATTATACTGTTTCCAAGAATCACTGTATCATTCGATAATGACTGTGATTAAGACTATATTAAAAAAAAAAATGCTCGTAATTGATCATTTTTATTAGTCGAGTAGCGATCTTTTATTGTAAAAAGTTTTATTTATAACAAACGTAATTCAAGGCGGGAGATTACAATTTATATTTTATTACTTACAAACAAATTGAATTAATTTCGGTTTAAGATGAAAAAGAAGAAGAAGTCTTCAGGTGTGTTCTGATGTACGTGATACTATTATCCATTTATAACAAAACCTTCACATTTACCTATAACACAGATTACTTGAACAATTTCATTACTACCATCACAGTCAAGCAATAATGTTAGAACATTTTATACAATTTATCACCTACATTCACCATGGATTTTAGTGCCTATGTTCATTTTTAGCTCGCCGTACGAAGTACCGACGACGCTAAAGCAATCGGTCGTGTGTCTGTAGTATTTTCGAATCAAAAAATATCCTTAGCAAAATATGTTTGTCTCGTCGCCCTGACTCCAAAAATATATATAACTGGATGTTAGTCGCTCGCTCGTAAGACCAAATTTGTGCCTTCTACTCTTCTGAAGGTACCTGAGCGATTCACACCAAATTTGATACACATTATTTCCCATTTAAATCCGTTCGCAGTTAAAATCCAATCGCTCGTATACTTTCCGAGTTATAGGGCCCCAAAATTTGGTGCCACCCTTAATACTGCCCTTATAAACATAATTAAAGTAATTTACAAAAAATTGTAATAATTTTTATATCTATACATTGTTAAGGAAAAGGCCATAATAATTATGAACCGTTGCTCCATCGCATATATTACTTATAAGGCGAGCTGGACGCATAGGTGCAATGTACCTAAGCTTGTTTTAATGCAAAATTCAACAAATCAAATAATATAATGTACATTTACTATAAAATCACGTTTGAAAATAGCATTTCACGGCAATCTAGCATTAATTTAAAATAAAATAAATATTATATAGTCTAGGTTAACCTGTGAGTACCATGTGCCCATATCATATACAGAATAAGGTCCACTCACCACTGACTCATCTGTTTAATTGAAGAATTTGACTAGTAACGATTTTTCATGTAATATCTTGGTAAATTTACGTGTAATGGTTACACCATATAAATAAAACATTTATCTTACATACACACACACACATGCAGCTATATATATATATAATAATCATTTTTAAATATAAAATATTCCGTCCGCGACAATCTATTTTATATTGTTTATCAATCAAACAATCACAATATCATTCTACCTCTTCGAAAATCACGATTATAATTTTACTTACTGCTTCTATTTTGTATTTTTGTAGATTATTCAATGCACATTAATAACCTCATTCACAATAATTACTTTAATCTTAAGATTTTATAACGTTTTTTTTTTTTTTAATATTAATAACCAGTGGCGGAGCTAAATTTTGAATTTTTCTGTAGTATTGCATTTTTTGAAAGTGATAAATGTTTATATGCTAAAATACAATTAGGGCAGAGGTCAGTATTCTCGATGCTTTGGAGCATAGTTCAGTAATTTATAATTATGCAGTGGCTTACTTTGATGTTTAAGAACATAGCATATAAACAACCATTGTCGCCACTGTAAAAAAAAATAGGCCTTGTCACTAGTAGTAATTATAGAAACATTAACAAAGCGTTCTACACGTGCATATATATATATATATATATATATATATATATATATATATATATATATATATATATAATAGTGAAAATATTATATAAGTCTACTGAAGACCACTCCAGCTATTTTATTAATATTATTAAATAACACATTCATTTATAAATTCACACATATATACACTGGGGTGTCCCCTAGTTGCATATTTCCTGCAAATGTTTACCAAAACTTAAGTTAAAAAATGTATTTTCAATGGGTTTATATAATAAAATCCTTAAATTAATTTATAATGTAATGTTATACAGTAACAAGCTTAGGGATTAGTAGGAGGGTTAAACCATACTTTTGCACAATGTAGTCTGCGCATATGCGTCCAAATTCCTCAAATTCATGTTTTACATGATTTTGTAATCCAGCGCAATTATAAAATTCACACGTGCGTGTAAAATACACCGAATTTATCAACACACAAAGTGAAATGATTCTCGCTAATTAAAAGTACACATCCACGGTGTGTATATAATGAATGCAAATCGCGTCGAAATGGGTCATACTATTGTATTAATGTGTTATGTGTGTTCGTGTTTGGGTCAAGGGTGCGATTGCACACAATTATTATGTTTACAGCGCACTGAGTGTCATTGTTTTATAGCTAACCAGCTAATTTGTCCCTGTGGACTGTATACGGCTGAACAGAGAACGCTTTTACTGGTCGATTGGTTGCCTTTGACTTGTGTATTGATATCATATGTTTAGTGTGTCTTTACAAATTCTAATCAGCTTTTTATGTATACGTCTGTCATCAAGGTTATACCTTTTCTTGGTAACTAATGCGATTTTCCTTTTAATAGAAGGTTGTATGGTACATTAAACTCTTCACAGTGTATATTTATCTCTTTTATTATTAATTGATATCAAATATAATGGTTTTATTCACAAAGAACTCTATTATTAGTATGTTTACTTTCTTATATGAAGGATAAAATGGTAATATTGTACCTCATCATTAATTACGGAGTCTACAGAAACCTTTTTACTTTCTTATACGCAGTAATAAGTCTTTTTGAACTAAACGTATCGAATGTCGTCTGTGTATCTGTGGACACTAGAGCCAAAACTAGAACGTAAAATTGAGAAACTTTAAACTTAAGACTTGTATATGGTCTAGATGTGCACCTATTTTTGAAAAGAATATTCAAATCAGAAGTGCTTCACTCTATGCATCTTTTCTCCAATATCACTAAAACGGCTGCACTTAAGGATTGTTCACAGCGAATCATTTAGTAATTAGGCTTAGAAATTATAAATAATAATCTAGTTTGTATTATGATAAGCAATGTTAACATTCTAAGCAACAAAACTAACACAATTTATGATAAATGTTGTTGCTGTGAACGTTAACCTTGTATGTCATACAACAAACTGAAATTATTACTTATAATTTCTAAGCTTAATTACTAATTCTTTAGCTGTGAACAATCCTTTATTGTAAAACATAATTAAAGATATTAATATTACGCGCAACTTTTGTTTGAAAAGTTTCTTCAAAAAATGTATTAGTTACGAGAAAACTGCTACGGAAAATCTTATTTATGTTGCCACAGGCATGTATGCAGATTATGTTTAACAAATTTAAAAATGCCGAATGAAGGCCACTCCTCGTTTTTTAATTAGCACAGGAGACGATCCCTTTAATTAAATATAATAATGTGTAACATTATACATATTTATTTTATTGATACTGGTTATTTATTTATTGATTAAAATTCTTTAGTATATGATAGCTAATTCTAGTTCGTAAATTTAATTTAATAGTAATTTTATAATTATTCATTAACGTTTATGAATTTATGATACATAAATGTTTTTAATTATCTAGTTATATAATTAACAGTAAAAGAAACTAAACAAATACATTTAAATTTAGATGCGAATCATTTCACAAATTCGACTAATGTTTTTGTAGAGTTATTTAAAGACATTAATCATGTAATTCCTAATTATTTTTAATGCTGATTATCCATTGTAAAAAAAGATTTTTTTACTAGAGATACCTTGTAATAATCTTAACACACAAATTCTGTTTACATAATGCTTAACCAGAACAAAAAACCTCGCTGATTCTAATCCGGCAATAACTAAACACTGGCTTAGTAACCAAAGTTAACCCGTATTTATTTAAAATAAAAATTATTTTACGTACTTCACTAGAAATATATATCCCAAATGAATTGTACTATTTAGCTATTCTGTATCAGATTTTCTGAGACACAGACGCCATTCCGAAAATAGGCACATTCGATTCAGTAAGGGTCAAAACGTGTATATCCGTGATTCCAAGACTTATTGCTACGTATAAGAAAGTAAAATATGCTTGGCATTTCTTAAAATTTGTTATAAAAACTAGAGCATTAGTAACATTCTTTAATATATCGTGTTTTTATGTTTCCAGCTTAGAGTGCCTCTGAAGGTCAGTTTTAAAGTACGGCAGAAAGATCTGAATGTGGTCATCACCCAGAAACATTTGATTTGCGGATTAAAAGGACAGCCCCCCATTATCGATGATGATTTCCCGCACGAAGTGAAATTAGAAGAATCCACGTGGGTCATTGAAGATGGGCATACGCTTCTATTTAATTTGGAGAAGGTCAATTGCGTGACTTAACATTTTCTGTTAACATTTCTTCAATGTAACGTCATCATTATTCATGTCTATTTCGTTTTTTTAATACAGGTGAATAAAATGAACTGGTGGGGTCGTTTGATTGCTTCTGCTCCCGAAATTAACACTAGAAAAATCAACCCTGAGCCATCGAAACTTAGCGATTTAGACGGGGAGACTAGAGGATTGGTCGAGAAAATGATGTATGATCAACGACAAAAGGAATTGGGACTTCCTACCAGTGAAGAGCAAAAGAAGCAGGACGTGATTAAGAAGTAAGTTTTGTTCGTTTTCATATCTTAAATAACAATTTGACCAAAAAAGTCGTACTTTTTGAAACATGTATTCGATATTTGATAACCATTGAAAAGAATTCAGTCTACATATATAACCCCTTTGGTAATGCCCTTGCATTTTCGGAGATATTTGCGACAATGCAATTTCTTAAACTTCATGGTGAAATAACATGGGTTCCCAAGCCCAAATCTTTGGGGACTTTTTACATTTCATTTAGAACTATCAAGAGAATGTGTGGGCCGAATTTCAGCCCTCTGGGACTTTTTCCGCAGTTTAATTGTATTTTTGAGTAAAGATACTTGAGAATAGTGTGCTAACAGTTACATGTAAAAAAATAGAGTATCTAATACAGATAACTTGATTGGAAATCAAATTGTGCAATTTCAACAGGCCCAAAATTTCAAATTGAAGAAATAATAATGAAATAAAATAGAATGAGTAAATATTTCATTAAATTACGCACGGCATATACTTAATAACTCGTTAACTCATATTGTAGAACATAATATATGAATGCCTTATGAAATCTTTACGTAAATAATTCAATTTGAAGTCAAATTTCATGAAAACTACAAAACCGCCATTTTCTAATTGAAAAAGGGCACGGTAAAATTAAATACCCCCCTAATTCTATTAACTGATGTGTCTTTTACTAAAATAACATAAAAATCTCCAAAAAAAAAAATAAAATAACTTCGACGCGATTAGCTTCCGCCTTACGTAGCACGTGAACTGTTGATTTTACGGAGAAAATTAAGAATACCCTTTTTGTGGTAAATTAAACGAACATTAATTTATTATACTATATTTTTAGTAAAAAACCTTGTAATTTCGGAGATATTTGCAAAATTGCGTTTTTTCGAAGATTATGGTTGAGTACGGCTCGCAAGCTTGGATTTTTGGGGACTTTTTAAATTTCATTTAGAACCATAAAGAGAACTTGTGTACCAAATTTCAGCCCTCTGGGACTTCCGTACTAAAATGCTAAAGTGACTGGACTATATAGAATCAGTTTAAAAATGATTTGCAATTCAATTAAAATATATTTTACACTATAAATATTTTACAGATTTTACTTATAGATGTATAAATTTACTCAGAATTGCACCATAAGTCGTAAGACAACTATTCGTATATTTTTCAGACGTCTATTGACGTATATTTAAAAATAATGAGAGCCAAGGCAATTTATTAATAAGACTAATAAATTAAGACACTAATCTAATCTATATTAATTAAATTAACTCGTGAGCACCATGTGCCCATATCATATAGAGTCTACATAGATATAATAATGTACATGTTTATCTATCTGTAGGTTTATGGAGCAGCATCCCGAGATGGACTTCTCAAAATGCAAATTTAACTGAATCATAATTTTGCATCCCCTGAAATGGCTTGATGCATTTCCAATAATTATTACAATGCAATGTATTAAACTAATATTTCATAATTAAATCTTTTTGCACAAACACATACACCAATCCCTTAAAATCCCGTTAGAATTCACATACTGCTCGCTCACGTATTGAATTATGTAATACAACACGTTATTTTACGAAATAAAACACGATTACTAGTTTTATTGGGTTTTATAACACAATTTAACAGAAACTAGTCAGTTGTGCCGTGCACGTACGCAAGTCCCTAGTTGCAAAGATACGTTTGTTGGTGCACTTCTAGTACAAGACCGAAGAATTTCATCGATGCGAACATTTTGCCGTTCCATGAAGTTTTATGAAGTTCGCAAATTCCAGGCGCGCTTGTTTAATAAATAATACAACAATTGTTTAAATAAAAGGTAAGTTTATTTCCATTTCCGGTACATAAAAATATACATCCAATATATGTGTAACATAAATAATTAAAAAAGCTTATGATATTTTTGTTCAACCTTTAATAAAATGCACAACAAGAGATATGATCAATACTAATAGAGCAACAATAAATCCGACGATGTACATAAATTTATTGGAATCAGCCGATAGTTTTATCGGTAGAGTTTCTTCGCTTTCTGATTGGCCCGGTTCTCGCGTTAGATACATTTCTGATAGATCTAAAATTCACAAATAATCATCACACTTTTATAAATATGGAGTGGCCTTTAATCGTCTTTCTTATACATAGTTTATATATATATAGCTTTATTGTGTTTTAGAGTAATTCTATTACAGTAGTAACGCGGTTATACGTTAAGCATTGTATGAAATCGTGTTATACGAACATTTTCCTCGTATAACACGGATAATATATGACATTTTGTTAGATTGCGCGTTATATAAAAAATTCGTCCCAATATTTTTAGCGCGTTGTAACAATATCAATATGAGGTAAAACGTAAATGTAACAATTTTTCAGTAAATTGTAAATTTTTAGCTCTCCGTACGAAGTACAAAAGAGCTAAAGCAAAGTCGTGTGTCTGTAGCATTCTCGGATCAAAAACATTGAATCCGCTCACAGTTTAAATCTAATCGCCCGTATACTTCCGAGTTATAGGACCCCAAAATTTAGAGGCCCCCTTAATACTGCCTTTATTCTACTTGCAATTCTAAGAAATTTTATGTCTACAAGATTTTTTCATATTGTTAACTCAAAAACCATAAAAAATATTAAATATTTTAAATTGCACTAAAATTTCTTTTTATCAAAATATTCTACAAAAAATTGTGAGACTTTTTATATCTATAACATTTTTTCAAATTGATAACTAAAAGGCCAAAATAATTTGAAACCGTTGCTCGCATCGCATATATTGCTAATAAGGCTGTACGCATAGGTGCGTTGTACCTAAGCTTGTTAATTTTATAATGAATGTGTACCTGCTTGTCCTTCAACGTCCAGAATATTCTTTTTATCTTTGATAGAAACATCTAATAATTCTTGAACTGATACTAACGCATCTTGTGCGCCTTCGCCCGGGAAAAGATAATCGGATAACAGAACTTTATTTGTTGGTAAAGTAATTAGAACCCTTCTAGGTGGTTCATGTACACTATTTGTATCTAAAAAGACAAATAATTTCATTACCAACACTGATCAAAATCTAGTATTTTAACTTACCTTCTGCCGAATCATTTTCTTCCTCGATCAGCGAATCCCAATGCATTTCAAACCGGGATGCAACACTCCGCACAATATCCTGAACAACCGCTTCGGATGCCGCGCTTATTGTCACCTTCGGGAACAACCATAATTTACTTGTAACTTCTCCCACAATTCGTATATGTCCGCCGCAGCCAGTTATCTCTAAGTCTTCCTTTAATTGATTATCCTAAAGTAAAAGTATATTACTAGTTTCCGGCTGCAAGTGATCACATATGTACCTTACACATGGCATAAATATAGTCATTTGTATACATTTCGATTCACTCTTCTCTTTCGAAATGTTTTTTGTTTTAGAGATTTTCTTTTTCTTCCCAATGGTTTCTAACGTGTCCTCTGCATCTTTCAGTTCATTATCAAACAAAAACACTGCTGGTTTAAATGAGTTGTTAATAGACTCTAAAATACCCTAAAAATATTATACACAAAATAATAACTAGCGTAGGTACAGGCGCCAATACCTTCAGCTCGCCGTAGAATCTATTTGAAAGAATATATTGTTTAAGTTAAAGCATTTGTTTTCAACATCTCGAAAACGGAATGAGTTAGAGAAAAATTGATTGACATAAAGGATTGTTCACAGCGAATTATTTAGTAATTAGGCTTAGAAAATTACAAATAATAATCTAGTTTGTATTATGATAAGCAATGTTAACATTCTAAGCAACTAAACTAACACAATTTATGATAAATTTTGTTGCTGTGAACGTTAACCTTGTATGTCATATAACAAACTGAAATTATTACTTATAATTTCTAATTCTGTAGCTGTGAACAATCCTTAAAAGTTAGATATTTAGATAACGTTTTTTTTTTTTTTCAAAAAACGCACCATTTACTGAAAAATCGCGTTTGAATTGATTATTATATATTTGTTTCCCTAGTTACAATTAAAGCTGGACAGGAATTCAAATCAAAAATCATTAATTCATTTAATTTAATTAAATCCCTTTTGATATTAATGACTTAAGGCATTTGAATAGAATTTATTTGAAAAAAATTGAATTTTTGAATTAATCAATTGTTTTTAGCCCTCAAAATGACTTCAAGCTCTGAATAAGAGCTTCAAATCAACAAAATTTATAATTGTTAAAAAACAGAATGCTTTCAAATCACATTTTAAGTTAAAAGTTTCATAATATGTTTCTAATTGATAAATATAAAATAGACTTTAATTCCTTTTGATTGTTAATTTATAATAAAAATCACATACACGGCTTGTAATAGTCAAAAAAGCTTCAATTTCTATTGAATTATAAAAGATTTGTAATTGATAAACATGTTTTAATCTTAATTCCTTTTGGAATTTAATTCACATAAGACTTGCAAATTGTTAAAAAAGCTTCAATTCTATTTGATTGATGATTTATAACACAAATTCACATAAGACTTGTAATTGTTAAAAAGACTTCAATTTCTTTTGATTAATGACATATCACAAATTCACATAAGACTTGTAATTGTCAAAAAAGCCTTACTTCCTTTAAATTAATGTCATAATACAAATCACATTTAAGGCATGTAATTGTCAAAATTCCTTTAGGAATTTAATTCACATAAGATTTGTAATTGTTAAAAAAGTTTCAATTCCTTTTAAATAATGATTTATAACACAAATTCACCTAAGATTTGTAATTATCAAAAAGGCTTCAATTCCTATTGATTAATGACAACACAAATGCACATCAAACTTGTAATTGTCAAAAAGGCTTCACTCTCTTTTGATTAAAGACTTATAACACTAATTCAGATAGGACTTGTAATTATCAAAATGGTTTCAATTACTTTTAAATTATAGAAGATTTTTAATTGACAAACAGGTCTTAATTCCTTTTGATTATAATACAAAATTACATAGAAGGCTTGTAATTATCAAAAAAGGCTTCAATTCTTTTTGAGTTATAACAAATTTGTAATTGGTAAATAGACTTTAATTCCTTTCAACGAATGACTTATAAATATAGTGAAATTACAAGAAAGTTGAGTAAAGGCCACTTCAGTTCTAACCACTAATTTTTGATGAGATAAGATTATATTTTAAATTTCAAAATTAATTTAATTCAGTATTTTAACAATGTCTTAGCTCTTTTTGATTCAAGTGTAATATTTGTGATGTAGCAGAGACGTAACAAATGCTATATCGCTGCGCCATCTCTAGGACATCTATACTTCGTACGGCGAGCTGAAAATCGCCTATAATATATTAAAATTTACTTGTAAATGTTTTTTGAAAGTCCATTCATAAGTCCCTTTGAAAATCGGAAAAGTCTGGTCCACATCATATTTACACTCAAGTTGGTTCCACTTCATCGCTTTCGGTTGAAATTTGAATTCAGCCGGTTTCACAGATGAAGTAACAACATTATAACTTTTGCAAGTGTAAAGTTGCGTTGCTGTACAATAGTTTAAAACTAATTTCTCCGGAGATTCCGTGTTTCCAAATAGGTAAGGATTCACAGACAATTGTTTGCGAATTTGTGCTAAAATCGTCCGTAATTTGTTATTAAACGGTGATAAAAGGTCTTCGGCGGAGACGACGAAAATGCCCAGGACGTGCATGCCACCCGGCAACATCCGAGTCGCGTGTTTCGCGTGGTCGGCCACCCAAAACTCGGATACATCGTCTATTTTAATAACTGGCTTCGCTGATTCACTTGCAGTTGCAGTTGGTTTGCGGCTTTTATCACTCTGTCCTGGCGGTGTTTTGGCGAAATGTATCACGAAATCTTTGCCAGGAGTTGTCTGGAAGGTTATGTTATTATTTGCACTTTATTCAATAGCATTTCAATGTATTGCAACTCCGTTGTATCTTACTTGTCCTAGTATTAGCCCCACGGTGCATGTATCGGATTTGGATAAATTTTGTAAATAGGGCAGTAGATTTTCATCGGCTAAAGCACTTCGAACCATGATGAAGGTCTGTGTTTATTATTAAGAACTATGTTTTTCGTTTTGTAACATCTGTCTACAAATTTTGGGTAATGAAAGAACATTACTTTGACGTGTAAAATGTCAAAACTTACGAACTTACTGCTGCTGTTTACACATTTATATCTACAGTTTGAACGAACTCGCATAGGCAGGACCGTACTTACTAACACGCACCGAGGCCCCGCAGATTATTTCTAAATATTAGACCAACTTTAAAAATAAATAAATATTATATGTTAAGGAAAATATAGTTTAGTTAATAATGTATTATTGATCAATTTATATTTTATTAGCCGTACGAAGTACCGAATTAGCTAAAGCATTCCCATATAGCACAAAATTCTTAAAGGGGCATTCACCTTTTGAGCACAAAAATAAAGCTGTTTTTTAACATTTTTTTCTCAGAGTACATTCGAAATATTTGCATGCGGTGTTTTGTATCGTATTTATTCAACTTTTCTCTTTCATAAGGTATTTTTTAAAGTCGGGTACGTTCAGCCCCGGCAAAGATGTCCAGGTCCAAAGTAGGCAGCTCAATTTAGGCGGGCGGTAGCATAACTCTGGTCCCAGTTGTTTGAAAAAAAATAAGAAATAAGGGTTTTAAAGTATATTAAATTGTCTAGAAATTGATTTTCGGGTGGTCCATTTGAACCATAATTAGCAAAATGGCGACCATCGTACGAAAAAAGTTATTTTTTGCCACTTTTTTTCTCCTTTGGCGGGCTTTAAAAAATATTAACAATTGTCGGACACACTTCGTCGAAGATCAACTCCTAGAAAATATTATTACTAACTTTAATGGATGATGCTGTTGCCACTCGGTGAAACATAATGAAAAATTAAAATAAAAACACTCGGTGTAAGTTTCACAAAAAAATAATTTATTGAGACGACTAGTTTCGGTTGTTAAACCTGAAGATGGTTTAACAACCGAAACTAGTCGTCTCAATAAATTATTTTTTTGTGAAACTTACACCGAGTGTTTTTATTTTAATTTTTTAAATATTATTACCTTTAAGATGCGCTTATCGAGAGTTAAATCGGCTAATTTGTTGTCGAGATATTCTACCGCGCGACTTAAAAAATATGGTTTCGAGAAAAACGCGTTTAAAGTTTCACCTTCAGACTGACGCGCGCAAAAACGCCGTGTTTGAGCAAAAAACATTGTTTTGTTTAAATCGCAATTTCACATATTTCCAACTCGAATTTCAAAAAACGGCTTCAGAGACCTATAGTCAACACTTCAAAGTGTCCTATTCTGCAAAAAAAAAAAACGATTTTTTGAATCCGCAAAAGGTAATAAAGACGTCCAATAGACGACATATTTTAAGATGTCATCTATTGGACGTCTTTATTACGTCTTTAGGCATTCTGTGCTATATGGGTTCGTATCAAAAAATGTCATTAACAAAAATTGTTTGTCTCGTCGCCCTGAATCCAAAAATATATATAACATATATTTGGATGTTAGTCGTCGCTCGCTCGTAAAACCAAATTTGTGCCCTCTATTCCTCTTAAGGTACTAGAGGGATTCACACCAAATTTGCTACACATATTATTTGGCATCCCATTTGAATCCACTCGCAATTTAAATCCAATCGCCCGTATACTTCCCGAGTTATAGGGCCCCAAAATTTGAAGCCCACTTTAATACTGCTCTTATAAAAATAATTGAAACACCCAAAAATTCTACTAGTAATTCTAAAATATTTGATGTCTACAAGATTTTGCATATTATTAACCCAAAGGCAATAAAAAAATATTGAATATTATATTTTTGAATTTTAAAATCCACTAAAACTTCTTTTTTTTTTCAAAATAATCTACAAAAATTTGTAAGACTTTTTATATCTATAACATTTCTATTAATTGTTAACCAAAAGGCCATAATAAATAAAACCGCTACTCGCATCTCATATATTACTCATAAGACGAGCTGGACGCATAAGTGCGTTGTACCTAAGCTTGTTTTTATTTAGTTTTAAAATATTTGCTTATATTTTATTTTCTATGTTTATATATGTATATATAATATGATAGGTTTGTTTATTGAGTAACTTACTGCTGCTATTTAGTGAGAATAGGGCCCCTGCCAAAGTAGAGCCGACCTTGACGTGGTGGCAGGGCTTAAACACCGTTTAATCACAGAAAGACAAGTTTTGTTTATTTGTGATAAGAGGTGTAAACTAACTGGCTCTACACGTTTAATATATATATATATATATATATATATATATATATATATATATATATATATATATATATATATATATATATATATATATATATATATATATATATATATATATATATATATATATATATATATATATATTTATATATATATATATATATATATATATATATATATATATATATATATATATATATATATATATATATATAGTAACAAATATCGGAACTTAATTGATTGATACATTAGAATCTAAGAGCTCAAAGCGGCTATATACAGGCTTGTGTACCTACACATACATTTATTTGGTTATTATTTATATAAATATACATATATATATATACACCCAGGTGTATGTGTTTGCTTTTATGAATGAATGAACGTGTGTGTGGAACGCTTTGTTTGGGTTTATTCTATGGCGGAGTCAAAATGCCGACAGTTTGTTGCACAAATAATAAAGAAAACAACGAAAATACAAAAACATGTCTACAAGGAAAACCTACAAAAGGTAATTGCTTTATTTGTATGGATTATCCATGAAAAATATACATGAATATTCGCCACCAGTCAAATTATTCAATTAGTCAAATGGATATGATATGGGCACGTGGTGCCCACGGGTTAACCTAGTTATAAATTATACTATTGAATTAGACATATTTTCAAATCAAATATAATTTTAAAATAAATCTACATGGATATATTCTTAATAATAATATTACTGCGTAACTATAACTGAAATAGTATTTTATCAGTCAACTTTTGAAACATTCTTCTTCTTTCTTATTAATATAAATACTGGTATCATACAAATATATATTTAGAAAAAATAATAATAATAATATCACTTTTTATTCATAATTTGTTTGATCCACGGTATATATTTTCGAACATCAGTATAAATGCCATATTTGCCTTTCTTGCCACAACCTTCCCCAAAACTTGTGATACCTTGTATCGTCCAAATATTTGGTTTTCCTTTCTTGGGGCACATAAACCCGCCGCCACTATCCCCAGAGCAAGTGTCAACTCCACCGTTTTTATAACCGGCACAGAACATGTTACTTGATATAAAGTAGGAGCGATACGACCTCTTACAAACAGATTGCGGTATTATCGGCATCTAAAATAAAAGAATCATTAGTGAACATTTGATTTTTCAATTAATTATGCCTTCAACGCAATTTTGTGGGATTATATATATATATATATATATATATATATATATATATATATATATATATATATATATATATGTATATATATATATATATATATATATATATATATATATATATATATATATATATGTATATATATATATATATATATATATATATATATATATATATATATATATATATATATATATATATATGTATATATATATATATATATATATATATATATATATATATATATATATATATATATATATGCAAAACATATTTCAGGAAGGTATTATGCCCGGTTTATATTTTCATCAAATTTGCTTGCGTATTTTTATTGAATAATATATATATATATATATATATATATATATATATATATATATATATATATATATATATATATTTATATATATATATATATATATATATATATATATATATGTATATATATATATATATATATATATATATATATATATATATATATATATATATATATATATATGTATATATATATATATATATATATATATATATATATATATATATATATATATATATATATATATATGTATATATATATATATATATATATATATATATATATATATATATATATATATATATATATATATATATATATATATATATGTTTGTCTTTAAACTTGTTTTTCTCGAAATTACTTTATATATATATATATATATATATATATATATATATATATATATATATATATATATATATATATATATATATATATATATATATATATATATGTTTGTATATCTTTAAACGTGTTTTTCTCAAAATTACTTATTTTTTCAAACTGTACGATTTTCTCTGGAACTACTCGACCGATTTGCTTGTTATTTATATTAAATGAAAGTAAATACTATTTTTTGAAGCTTATACTAACAATATGTATACATTTTTATAAATAACTATTATTTATAGCGCCCTAAAGTGAAAACCAAATTCTAAAAAAAATTAATTTTCTTCACATGGTCGCCATTTTGTTATATATTAACTATTTATACCAAATGTTGGTATAAACTCCAGAGCATTTTATACGCTTTTAGAATCTAGCATTAAAATTAGATTTAGATGACCCGTTGATGAGATACGAGCTCGCCTGTTTAGTGGTGACCTAGACCTACTCTCCGCGTTAACTTGGAAAATTTCACATATTTTTTTACGAATTTTTTTTCCAATGTAGACAAGAAGAAGAGCAATAAAGTGGGTTAAACCCCAAATTAATATCTTTATTTTTGCCTGAGAAAAAAAATGCATAAAACATCTTGCACACAGAATTACCTGTGCCTCTCTTAAATATTTGGATCCTCTAGAATCCGTAGGTGCTCGTCTTCCCCATCCGACAGTCGTACAATTTTGATTCGTTGGTAAATGTGAGTACGTTGGTAAACACGCATAAGGTAAAGGCACATTTTTTGGTAATTTTAAAAGTGCTATGTCATTATCAACCGTGCTAGAATTGTAATAGGGATGTATATATTTCTTCTTTATATAATACTCAATTTCGGAGCCATCCTTCCTTGAAATATCATATTCGTTTAACCGAACAGTTAGAATTTTTCGAAGGCAATGCGCAGCGGTTAGTACCCAATTTGGTGCTATTAAAGTACCACCACAAAATATTTCCTAGAATTAAAACAATCTAATTTATTGGTTATTATATTCTTCTATAATTTCTATATCTTACATTGTACCAGTTTAGAATGGCAACATGCCATGGCCACTTTGATTTTTTGGTAATTCGGCCACCCATAATTTTCTTCATTCCATGATAATGGCTTACCCTATGAGATATACCGCACTGCCGTAATTTTTTGGTTTTTATTTTTCTGTTCTTCTTGTTTGTGTTTTCTGTATCTAAATAAAGTATACGTATTTTTGTATTAATATGGATACTGAATGGGTGACGGGTTACGGGTTACCCTAGTTTGGGAATAGTTACCATAAGCATATTTTCTATTCTGCGATTGCTTGTTTAATATATCTTGTATCCAAGTATGACATGCAGTTCGTTCTTTAAAACAATAAGCCATTTGCACATCGGGGTCTTGTTCACAGGTTCCTGGTCGCCTACAGTATCTTTCTCTTTTTGTCATACATTCTTTCGAGCATTGCGTCCATTCTGTCCATCTAGTGTACAATCGATCCTCAGATCCTAAATGACGTAGTTGTATTTTCTAGAAAATGTTAATTTGTTATAATTACGTATATGATGACTCATGGCATCTAGGATTTCAATCTGATTTATTTTAACATATATTATAACTTCAATATGAAATATGTTTAAGGGTTAAAATTTCCCACGAAGATACCATTTTAATGATACCTAAAGGTCATTGATAACTTCAATATTAAATATGTACTTCAATATCATGAATGATCTTGAAATACTAATTTCATATTGAAGTTTATCCTGTTTAGTTATTAGTTTCAACTAGTGTTTTATAAAAATTAATTAGCAATATATACATTTATTTATTTAATAAGATTCTATACGTACAACGCACCGATGCGTCCAACTCGCCTTATGACTTATGAGTAATATATGCGATGAGAGCAGCAATATTTAATTATTATGCCCTTTTGGTTTATAATTTAAAAAATGTTATAGATATAAAAAGTCTTACAACTTTTTGTTGATTACTTATAAAGAATATTTAGTGCATATTTTAAAATTCGTTAATTTTTTTCGGGCTGTGGGTTAACAATATGAAAAAATCTTATTGATACAAAATATCTTAGAATTATTAGTAAAATTTTTGGGTGTTTTAATTATTTTTATAAAAGCAGTATTAAGGGGGGCTCCAAATTTTGGGGCCCTATAACTCGAGAAGTATACGGGCGATTGGATTTAAACTGCAATTGGATTCAAATGGGATACCAAATAATATGTGTAGCAAATTTGGTGTGAATCGCTTCGGTACCTTCAGAGGAGTAGAGTACACAAATTTGGTCTTACGAACGAGCGACGACTAACATCCAAGTATATAAGTTATAAATATTTTTGGATTCAGGGCGACGAGACAAACACTTTTTGTTAAGGACATTTTTTGATCCGATAATGCTACAGACACACGACCGAATGCTTTAGCTTATTCGGTACTTTGTACGTCGAGCTAAAAAGTAAACTACAAACAAATTGTCAAATGGTACGCGAAAAAGAAAAAAATTATATCCTGATTATGGCTTATGCCCAGTTGCAGAAAGGTTCGTCAATTATCTAACGTGGCGTTACCGGGCTATTGGGTAACAAGCCATTAGATATTTGACGAACCGTCAACACTTGACAAAGCTGTAACTGGGCATTAATGTGGCATTCATTAAATTTTGCGCTATTTTATATGTTTACGTGTCATTTATTCAGTTTTGTTGAAATGAATCAGAATCAAGGTCCCAACAGTGGCGGGTGACTGGAAACCTAAAGCTTGACACCTTGTCCCAACGGTGGCTGCAAGCTTAGAAGCTAGGCAGTGAATAAAATGTCTACGTAAACATATACATTAAATTAACGTAAATATAGCAAAAGTTAATTAATTCCTTTCATCTAATGTACATTCAGGATACCGCTAATTTTGCTGTAATCGATATTTCTCATTAATTTCTAAGAGCGTATCGTTCATTTCACACCCTAGCAAGTTTTATTATAATGCCCTTTGTGAAATGTTAATGTAACGACGTTATACGATGATGAGAAAGGTACCTTCTTTATTGTGGTTAATAAAGATCAAAGTATATCAGCAAATGCACCAAAAATATTCAAATTGTGACAAAGTTATAAATTTTAGTACAAAATAAGTTTACTTACACGAGCGGAAGTTAACTGATTTTTTCGTCTACACCTTGCAATGTTGCAGGGTCGTTCTTCATACAACACGGTGTTTTGACATTTATTTGAGGTACACAATTTTCTACGAATTTTACGACATTTTCTACACTTTGACCATTTCTCGTACTGTTCGTTCGCAACATCTTAACAACAAACATAGTATTTTTACAAAACGTTAAATAGATACCAATTTATTCTAACCTATTGTAGTGTTTCTTTCTATTTCGGAATTTTTGTTTTGTTCTCGTAAACCACGTCTAGACGTGTTGGGAGATTGATCCAACTATAAAAAAGAAAAAAGATTGCCATTGCTTTGTAAATTTGAATTTTAAGTTTAGTTTAATAGATAGAAATAGTGTAATTTAATACTTTAAATATATATTATTAGTATTGGGCATCTTTATTCTTAGAAGGCAATATGTTGATAAGACTGTTTATCTTGTTTTGATATGTAAACCTTATCAATAAAAATTGTTTACTTCTTTAATGTAGGCTACAAAACGGGCTACCGAATCTTTGCTTAAAGTTTGCATCACTTGCAATTCATGCAATAATTATAATATTTTATACCGTATTATATTCCTTAAAATAAGGAATATAATACGGTAGAAAATAAGAAAACGAATGTAAGAAATGAAATACATATCACAATATTTAGATAGTAACTTAAGTATAATTGGTTTTTTGATTACATTTGATTTATTTGAATATATAATTGAATTGAATTATTTATACTAAAGAAATCTGAAGTGCCTTTCATTCGACTTTCATACACTTAGTTTTCAATATATACATAATATAACTTTATTAGGAAACGTAAATGTAATATGGCGATTTAAAAAAAATCCTATTTTGAACAAACGTTGCTAGTAACTTTTATAAGATTCATAATATGGCGATTTAAAAAAAAATCCTTTTAAACAAAAGTTGCTAGTAAATTTTATAAGATTTACTTTATTTCTAACAAATATTGGTATTGTGAAATGCAATACATAGCACGAATAAAATTACGGTTCCTGTTAAAATATCCATTTTAAAAGTTGGAGATTAATTTCCAGAGATATATAAATATCTTTATTTTAAACGTGTTGTTTTATGAATAATGGTATTGGCCGTAGGTCGTTCACACACACAAACGGCATTGCGAGAATAGTCAAAATGGATTCAGGGACCCTCAAAACGAATATAACCATTAAAATTTCGAGGTCGATTAATTAATTTGTGATCACAATACTTTCTTTTATATACATAACATAAAAAAAAGTCAAAATAAGGGTATCTCTTATACCCAGTAATCTTCTAAAGGGTAAACCAGAAATTACCTCAATCCCGGATACATAATATAGTCAAGAAACTTTACGAAAATATGTGTGAATGAATTGAGCAAAATACATATCTTTCCTTTTTATATACTTCTGTTATTTACATGAAGTCAGAGTTGGATTTACGTATAGGCCTAGGGCCTTATAGTTTCTAGGACCCGATGAGACCTGGTGTAATTTTGGGGGCCATTTTCTATCGTTTTGATCTAAGGTCCATAAGAACCTTAATTAGGCGGTACATGAAGTTAAAATATGGTAAAAACATCGGAATTTAATTCAGGGATTATAAGAATTATTCGTTTGTTTTGCACTTCTTGCGCAGATTATCTGTTCTTTTTCTTCATTATAAGTGGAAGAGAGACAAATCATGAACTGAACAGTGCAGGACAAACACATAGATGAAAGTATATATAATAATTTTGTAATTAAATACAGTATTTATACTATATTATCCTTAAATTTTAAATTTATCACAAATTATTCTATTTAGCTGTTAAACATAGCTGAATTCATCTAGGCTATTTATCTTATTGTTAGATACTTACGGAACTACTAGGTAATACACAAAAACAAACAAAAAACACTAAACATTTGACAAGCATCTTATATAAAGTTGCACTGTACACATACGTTAGTCCATTGCACTAAAAATATTATATACTTAAAATATGTTTATTATTTTTGAATTTGCATATCGCGCTGTTATTCTTGTGAACGAAAGAATTATGGTGAGTACGGTGAGTGGCACTGCCCAACAGCAGACATGCAAAGAGCATACTAAAGGAGCGCTTGATTTGGATTAGTGATTTGTGTATTCATTTCCCGCGACTTTCCGTTAAAACGTGACGTAATATTACGCGGTATCAACGGCTAAACGTTCTCTAAATACGATCTTTTATCCTGTACAACCTTTTAACAGATAAAGAATCCATTCACAGTAGAGATAAAATATCCGGTGACTGATTTTGTAGATTGCGACAAACTTTGGTCATAGGACACTAATCAAAATTTTATAATCCACAGCAAAAAATGTAGGGAACCAGTGATAATTAAAGTGTTTCAGGGCTACACGATGTCACCTAAATCATGTTTTTTTAACTGTCTTAAGCTAGATTCACAGCGAACCAATTAGTAATTACGATTAGAAATTACAAATAATAATCTAGTTTGTATTAAAACAATTAATTATACATTTTGTTGCTGTTTATCGTAAAATACACTGAATTTATTAAATGTAATTTCTAAGCTTAGTTACTAATTGTTTCGGGGTAAATATGCCTTTATGGCGAATTTAATTTACAACCAGACACATATTTCATTTAGAAAATAGTGAAATTCGATTCAAGAATGCTGAATAAGTGTATTTAGTTTGAATTTTTCCTTGATTTTTAAGTATCATTATCTCGATAATGGTATGAGTTGGAGAAAAAGTGATTCTTTTAATAGTTGAAGATAATAAAATTTCTTGCAACTTTTATTTGAATAAGTTTTTCGAAAAATGTACAATTTTCTAAAAAATCGCCTTTGAAATTAGGTATGTTACATTTACGTTTCCCTAATTACCACACATACTTATATAGTTTCACGGCAATCTAGCATGAATTTAAAACAAAATACAGCAATATTATATTAACTAGATAGAAGCATAAGAAATGCAAGTGAAGACCACTCTAGTTTTCTATTAATTCTGAGATACGACTGAGAACTATATACGACGAACTATAAAATGAAACTCGAGATTGTCTTCACAACTATTGTGAAAAATAAGATAGATCTAAATGGGACATCATGCCAAAACAATAGATTCACGCACTATTTCTAATGTCTGATGCATATTTATGTGTATACCGTACCCAATGACAGCGCAATTGATGTTATATCGAACAATAGATCGATCACCATCAATACGCTGCTTTCAATTGTTGTATTGCACGGTCACTGATCCTGCAATGTCGCTAAAATACAATTCAATTCTTTACTATTACCATATGTACATATTATCTGATTAATCGATGACGATTTTACTTTTACTGTACGTCAAAGCAACTATAAAAAGTACCATTGCATACAGACGGTCTGAAGGATAAAAAAATTAAGTGTCCAAATAAAAGAAAATAGTTTTGATGTACCAAACAGTTTTTTTGTATCAATATGAATTTTATAGGTTTCTAAAAGGTTTGTAAATACTTATATTTTTCTTACAGTTTATTATAAACAATTTAATAATTAAAATATATTCAAATTATTTCAAAATATAACAGGACTTTGCATGCGGATTTCAATCTTATTGTTAGTTGAAACACAGTACGTCAATACCCCATGTGGACTAAGTAATTGTATCGATTAGATTTGATCTATGGTCGTATTGAAATAAGCTAATTTATGGGCTCCCATCGGGCGGCTTATTTTCGGTTGCACCTAACAAGATACTTAATAATTTAGCCTCTACTAGAACCTAGAAGGTTATATGTTTATTTATATTCGAAACCGTTAAAGATAATCACTACAATTATTTTTGTATAAATTTAAATTTAAAATCAAAACGTATTTGGCATAATCGCTCAATTATTGATCAATGCAAAAACAACCAACCGTATTATTTGGTTTCTTTTACGGAAGAATATTATTCTGTCCTTGGATTAATATAAACATTTATTTGGTACATATATATATATATATATATATATATATATATATATATATAATATATATATATATATATATATATATATATATATATATATATATATATATATATATAGTCAAACTAGAAATTAGATTACAAATGCGCAATTAACACATTTACAACCAATTATATTAATTCGACTGCATAAATTTAGCCATTCCGAGATCAAAAGTAGGATTAATCCAATATATATCTTTAACTTCAGTATTTGTAGATACTTTATAAGGCTATCTCAGATATATACGTTAATTACTATGCATAAAACAAGTATCTTATCCAAATCCCAAATAAGTCTACACATTTAGGTTTAGTAAGCCTAGGTACAGGCACCTGTGCCTTCAGTTCGTATACGAGAGCTCTGATATTTTAAATATAAAAATAATTATATTTATTTGTTATAGCCACTGGGTTCACAATCTGAAAAAATGATATATTTATATATATATATATATATATATATATATATATATATATATATATATATATATATATATATATATATATATATATATACATATATATATATATATATATATATATATATATATATATATATATATATATATATATATATATATATATTGCATATATTTTCTTTTAATATCTCTTGTAACACTTTAGAAATATTTGTTATTTTCTTCTAAATGCAGTATAAAGGAAGGCTTCAAATTATAATAAACAATGGTAGCATTATCAGCAACAAAATGAACGCATTTATTATAAATTTTGCTGGTGTGAACGCTTGCATTAATTGTCAAAGAACAAACTGGTATATTAATTGTAATTCCTAATCATATTTTTTAATTTGCGTGCTGGGAATCTACCCTTAAGCTTATAGTTTCATAATTTTGCATTACAGATAGACACACACACATACACATAGATGGACGTCATCGAGAAAATAGTAACCTCTAAATGCGTATTCCCGTTAAAAATAAAAAAAATCTTAATTGCAATACTTTCTTTTGGCCTTCGTCTAAGAAAGTAATAATATATTAATTTTAAATATGTCTTAATAGTTCTTTTAAAATTATTGGAGAGCCAAGGTTCATTCACAGCGAGCCAATTAAAAATTAAGACTAGAAATCAGAATTAATAATCAAGTTTGTTATATGATAAATAATTTTAGCGTTCACAGCAACAAAATTTATAACTAATGCGTTGATTTTGTTGCGGTGAATGTTAGTATTGTTTGTCATTGAATAAACTTGATTATTATTTGTAATTTTTCATCTTAGTTACCAATTAACGTGGTGTGAATGCTGTTTCAGGTTGGGTTTGAATTTGCAAATAATATTAGTCTAAGAAATAGATGATTTTTCCTAATAACATATATTGTAAATAGTATTAGGGCAGACTGCTGAAAATTGTTTATTTATTAAGTCAGAAAAGCACAGTTTTATAATATTAGCAATAAAACATAAAGCTATATAAAAATAAATAATATGTTACTTAATACAAATTTATTAAATGTATAAATATGGCTACTGGCGATAACTAGAATGTAAAATTAGAAATACAACAATTACATATTTTTTAACGATGCTAGAAAATCATTAAAATATAATAATTCAAAACTGCGTTTGATGTCAAAATATAGAAAAGCTTCAAACGGCCTTATCTTTGGTTTAAAATATATAAAAACATTTAACATAATATACGACTGCCATATATCGTTATCGCAATCAACCTGCAAATTAATCTACAATTTGTTTAAATTAATAATGCAATCTTTGATTCTAAATCAATTTTCCAAAGATATAATTTCTACGAAATTCATTTAAAATTGTGCCAATGTGTAACTGGATTGCAAGGCATATCCAATGCCTGTGTCCATTGTCCATCTTTTGGTCCAATTGTTACTTTGCCCAATTCAGTTTTCTTCCCCAATTTATTCCTGCACATCAGACGAACTTCACACCTCACATGGTTCAAATTCGAGTTTTTCACTATGCCTTGTAACGTGGTTGCTGTTGGATCCCATTTGTAACTTATGGTTGGTTCAAATTTGTCACTTTTCCATTTCGCTACGACCCCGTCGTATTCAAAGATTTTTATTTTTATGTATAAATGACCTGAAAATATTTTATAAGTTTGTTCGTTTGTCCTGCACTGATTATTAAGTTCATGATTATATCTTCCACTTATAATGAGGAAATAGGACAGATTATGATCAAACATGGAGGAGCAACGAAAAAACCTTATGTGTTTCTGGGATGACTGAATTAAGACTGGATTCGAAGTTCTTTTGGTATTCAAATATAGGTAACAGCTTCATACATAAGATTTTCATGATAAAAAGGTTCTATTGGACTAGATACTGTTTAAAACTTGCCACTAGTTACAACTACTTTGATGATTTGAAACTTGACGATGGTTTAGAGTTTTACTGGTGTTCGATTACTGGTACGTTTACTCTTGTAGAAACCTGTTGATAAAAAATTACTTACCAGTAATGTTTTCATATGTTTCCATTGTTTGAATACTAAATCTCATTCTGGATATTGATAAAAATATCATATCATTTTTGCCGTCTTCACTGATGGAATAATTCATTGTTATTTCTATAGATCCTTTGCTATTGTCTGGCTAAAATAAATAAATAAACAGTTTAGAAACTATGGTCCATTTAAGGAGTAAGAACTATGGATAATCATTACTGTTTTTGTTGGTTCAATCAGTCCACTTGATATACTCTTTACTGGTCTCCATACATCCGGGGTTCCTAGACAATTGCTCCTCAATCGTTGGGTAAATGCCTTTGAATCTAAGTTATATGTGACTGCTCCAACAGTTCTTCGTTTGAACAAAGAGATTTTGTCATATTTCTCTGAAGAACTTCGTTTCGCCACGTCTGGCTTAACGAACAATGATTTAAACGAATTTCCTGATAGTTTACTTTTGGATTTGGAATCGTCTGAACTCTTCAAGTTTTCCAGAATTGCATACACGGTTAATACTATAAATTTACCACACAATTGCTCGTCTATTCGATTTGAACGTGTTGCTAGAGTAAACACGAATTCCTGGTTGAACACTGGCCATGACTCCTTTTGTAGTTTTGTCTCGAATTTTTCTTTCCCTGGGAATAATTTTACCTGGAAAGATTAAATAGTTATAGTTATTATATATATATATATATATATATATATATATATATATATATAATTAACCCGATGTGTGTTTATATGTTTATACAATACCTTTATAACATATCCTTCTGCACGGGTAAGTCCATATAAAGTCGGTAGATGTCTTGCCCCAATTACAATAACTTTGAGTTCCCTGGCAGATTCGTTAACATTTACTTTAAATCCTAATTCAGGATCTAAGATACCTCCTAAATGTTTATGGGTGCTGCTAGAACCCATAAGGTTTCGAAGTTTCTGTACGGCAAACGCCATCCTCTTCCTAGTTATTGGTCTTCCAAAATATTTGTTTTATTTTATTGATGCATTAGCTAAAATAATATCGCTGCATGAACAAAAGGGTTGATTTAGAAGTTTTATATTTTTTAATTATCTTATGATGCGATTCTGAGTATATAAATCTATAAGGAGAATCAGTAAGATTTTGAAGAAGGTGTATTTCATTAAAGTATATATTTATATATAATTAATTACACAAATCATGTATTTTCTTGGTATGCGATTGAATTGAAATATGTTTTACACTATCAATATATAACAGATTCTTCATATATATTAACCGTACCGTAATAACTTAATTTTATAACCGTTGACAGTAAACTGAACCGATATTTTATCTTATTTTTTACTTAATTGACTACAGTTATTTAGAAGAAATTAACTTTTCGACACTGAAAAGTTTATTTCACTCACAAAACTATGAATTATTTTGGAATTACGTATAATAATAAAGCATTTTGTGCGGCCTTTTCGATATTACTTGGTATATCTAAAATTGAATTTGAAATTTTTCGAATATTTTCAGTTTGCATAGTCACATAAGTGTCAAACATGACACACTTCTGTATAAACATAACTTTAAACTATATAACAATTTAATATTTATGATGAATTTAATGAAATGTATGAAATAAATAATTTTATCGGTTAAAAGGCTACACTTGTTTATATCTCATTATCTATTTAGCAACATTAAATATCAATTAACTTCTGATATATTAAATTTTATATATACAATTTCGTAAATATACAATTTACTAAAAAAATATCTTTGAAAATTCTCTAGTTACAATACATATTGATTTTGTTTAATAGCAATTGTAGGATGAATTTAAACAAGCAAGCATAGTTCTAGGCACCTATGCCTTCAGCTCGGCTTATTAGAGGTCAAATTCCTCTCCGCGTATACATATACGTATAAACGTATAATATTTTAAATTTAAATTAAATATTTTTAATTATTATAGCCTTGAGGTTCACAATTTGAAATAATAAAACATATTGATATTTTAAAATTCATATATATTATATTTACTAATTGTATTACACAATATATCTTGCAATTTTTTGTAAAAAATGTGGATGTTTTTTAATGATTATGGCTTTATTGTTAAAATTGTTAATACATAATTATATTGTATTGAAATAATATTGTTATTTTAAAATTCATAATTATTATATTTAACAATTTATTTATGGCCTTTGAGTTTTTACAATATGAAGAAAATGTCTTAGAGTGTTTGAGTATTTTTAAGAATTAAGGGGGTTCTTAAATTTTTGGGCCCTATAACTTCATAAGTATACAGACGATTGGTTTTTAATTGCAAATGAATTCAAATGGGTTACCAAAGAATATGTGTAGCAAATTTGGTGTGATTCGCTCCGGTACCTTCAGAGAAGTAGAGGGCACAAATTTGGTCTTACGAGCGAGCGACGACTAACATTCATGTATATGAGTTATATATATTTTTAAATTCAGGGCGACTAGACAAGAACTTATTGTTAATTAACTTATTTGATTCGAGATTGCTACAGATATACGAATACTTAAGCTCTTCTTTACTTCGTAAAGCGAACTAATAAGAGCATTATTATAAATATAGATAGAGAAAAGCCAAGAGAGTTTCGTGACGGCCACTCTAGCTTGTATCCTACATGTTTGTTGTAATACATGTTTATCTTAGATTTATAAAATTTGTTTTTAAATCAATTAATTAGATATTGACTGATTTTATTGCTGCTATATAATGCTTACCCGTTTATATTTGACGAAAGGTAACTGTTTGTCGTCCTGCACGAGATTTTGATATCCACATAAATTTGCAAGAAACATGCATTTCGTTTGATAACACTCGAATGGCACTAGTTTATCGTAACACGTAACACAAATTACTCCATCTAATAATTGCTTGTATTGTTTAGAGTGTAATAACAGTTGATGTATTTTTAAAGCACTTGTTTTGAAACTGTCGTATAGTTGGCTTGATATAACACGCTTTGCTAACAATGTAATAATCACATAGCCAAAGCAAGCGAGCAGCAAAATGGATCACTTAAACCGTTTAATTTACTTAAATTAGACGCTATTTAAAGACTATTCTCCGCTTCATACAACACTATTGTGTGACTAACAGCCTTAAAACATACGTGCATAACATTAGCACATACACTGATAATGTACCTTGAGCAAATTAGATTTCGCCATTTTTAGATAACAACTTTAGTTAACGTAGATAAGAGAGTTTGTAATCGCAGTAGCTAATAATTAAAGTAAATTGATGTGTACTGCAGTGACATACTTATGAATTAAATATGAAATAGGGCAAGTCTTACTAATTGCAGATAGCTATCTCAATATTGAGTTCACGTTCATTCTAAAATAAGCTGTAGGGTAAGGTAGATTATATTCACAAATCTAATCTAAGATAAATGCCATATTGTCGAAATATACTGATAACAAATCAATATTAATTGGTAACTTTCTTGAAGACCGTCTATGTCGAAATATATTGTGGAAATTAGAAAAGGACAAGCATAGGTGCAAAATTAGAAACACAATTTAATACTTAGGTACTAATTTAATTCTGTACTTTATCTAAAATTAAATAATTTACATGAAGATAACGCTGGCATAAAATCACATTTTATTTTATGAAAGATATACTTAACAAATTATACGGAGTCTCCGAATTAATATCATATCTAGAATTCCTCAATTTCAATTTCCGTAACATTATTATCGAATTTAACTATCGATTTTCTTCTAACTGTTGTTTCGGGATTAGATGACGAATCCGACTGGTTGATCCCCTCGTCAGCCTCAGCATCGCTAATCTCTTTTTCATGTTCCACCTCTGCTGTATCCAGATCATCCATATTAAAGTTTGGCGGAAAGCCTGTAGCTCGTCTCGTTGCAAGCGAAGACTCCATCTTTCTGTAAACAGCAAATATAAAATACAAATTGTGTTTGATATGTTAGTCTTGTTGTCGACGAAGTTTAAAAAACTATAATTTTATTAACGACTTCCGTCATTTTAGTTGTCCGTGAATTATGTTTTATGATCGTTGCGTCATATATAATAGACACTCACACAAATAATTAGGATATTTTTACTTTTCTTTTTATTCGAATGTATTGTAAATATAATAAAGGCGAGTACAGGCCACGCCAGCATTTTTTACTTACTCTTCAATAGGAGCATGGTGCACGGAATCTCTTGTTTCATGTTTTATATAATTTGGAGTAATCGATGACATCATCTTTGGCCTTGAAAATTAAATTAAATTATAATTAATTATTGAACATTTTTCTTGTTTGTTAATCGTACCTTATTAAAAATATATATCCAACTAGTACACCTATTATAACAAGAGCCAGGAGAACAGAAAGCGTAGATACAGCTGCTATCCAACCAGAGTGGTTATCATCATCATTACCAACATTGCTAGATCCAATTGGTGGTTTGTATTGTTCAGTTTCGACCTCTGAAACTTTGTCTTCGACAAGCCTTAAAAATAAGTGATTTTCTTTTTAACTTTTAAATCATTATGCAGAAATAAATTTTAGGATAATTAATATTTAGAAACGACGTCTTATTCTTCACAGTTTCTTTATTAAATTAAAGATAAAAATTACGTCAGGTTTTTAATCATAAGGTACAAGAAACTAATAGTTAATATACGTTGTAAGTTGTGAAATTTACTAATATATATTTTATTTGTCTTTCACCAGTTATTGCGAAAAGCACTAGGAACTTACTCTCTGAACTCCTTCGAATGAATTGGTTTGCCATCTTTGTCAATGGCATACATAACAATTTTTAAAACCGGTATTTTTTCATCCTTCAATATATAATTCTTCTTTTCACCACTATCGTCCTTTGTTTCAAACATTCCTGTACTAGATATATAGCGTACTATTTTACCGGTATCTGTACTTATCTTTGATACAAAAGCATCTAAATCAGCATACAATACATTTTTCACCACAACAGTAGACAAATAAGATTCTTTCAAAATCTTTACCTAAACAATTGATTCAGATTACAATAAAACCATACAGAATCATTCGTATAATTCTTACTTTAACATCTAACTTAGCTGTATTTCCATGACCATCTTGATCTGTAGCTGATATCTGGAAATTAACATCTTCATCATCTTCAAACGTATTTTTACCTGGGTACACAATACCAGTGTAAGGATCTACTGTGAATTTTGAACTTTCAGTACTGTATTTTATCAATGCGTTATAGCCAATATCTTTATCAGTAGCCTGTAACGAACATTAGATTATCATAAAAAGCAGTTTGTTTGGGATGTATATATTTTAGTGAAAACTACGTCGAAATTAATTATGTTTTGGTTAAATTAGGTTTTTGAGTCTTACCGTCAATTTTACAAGATAAGGAGGTGCAATAAATTTAGCCAATTTTTGGCTAGGGTAACCAATAATAAACGGACTATTCTCCTCAAATACTGGATCATTATCATTAATATCTTTTACAATAACTGCAACAGTCATTCTTGTTGGATTATATTCTATACTCGATGTATAAACACATGGTCCAAGTAACTCTATATTATCACTAACTTTCCCAGAATTTAGTAGTGTTCCAGAAGTATTCGATGGTGATGACTTAATGTTTGAAGTAACTTGAATCATGGTTTTTATTTGTGACATATACATTGAAGATATTAGTTTATCTTCCCGATCTATTTTGTTGATCCACAAGCTTCCATCTTTGATTTTAAACCAGTCTACAATTACAATTATTTAAGAAATGTATTTATAACATATTAATCAAATATTACTGTTCAGATTGTCTCCAGTTATAGTAAATGATTGATCCTTTAATTCTGGAAAAACAATTGCTTCCTTTTCTTCGTCTAATTCTTTAACGATGAGACTGTTTGGAAAACATGGTTTCCCATTGCATTGGGATACACTATTGATACTAAGGGTGACCTAAAACATTTCTTTTTTAATTTTGCTAATACTAATGTAAAAAAATTAAACTAGAATTAGCACTAAATCAAATTAGATGTAATATTATAAATTGTCTTATTTACCTTAGTTGTAGCAACAGTTCTACTAAGCAATCCTTTGGCTTGAAGAGTTACCGTATAAATACCAGGATCTATTTTGCTTATTATAATTAAGATCCCATCAGAGGTATATAGTAAGTTTGGCTTTACAATTTCGTCTACAAAAGGAAATATATCTGATTTAATTCACTGTACCCCGAAGATATTTTTGTTACGTTTTAATGTATAAAACTATTGTTTAAACGTCTTTCAGATGAACATTCGTACAACTTTTCAACTAAATTGTTCCCTGGGTAGAGTTAAAAATTATATTTATTTCACTTACCATTTGACGTATCCTTAACACTATATTCTAACTTCTCGCTAATAGTAGATTTAGCAATAATTTCTTCAAGATCTCCAACATAATCCGATGACTTTTCAAAATTATACTTGGCATTATCATAATACACATGATCTTCCGGTGCTAGAAGAGAAATTCAGTTTATACTGAAAACTGTGGCGATATGGTACTGAAAACCTACTTTCAGTTGTTGTGGTAATAGTTGGTTCACAAGTTGTAATGCCACAATCACAAGGAGTACACGTGGATACAGTTGTCCATATGGGTGTTGTACAGTCACAAGGCGGGGAAGTAGGACAGGTTGTAACAGGTGGGCTAATTGTTGTTCCATCTGAAGTGGTACTTGTACTTATGGTTGATGCTTCTGTTGTACAATCACAAGGTGTTGTTGTAGGACAAGTTGTAACAGGTGGGCAAGTTGTTGTTCCATCTGAAGTAGTACTTGTAGACGAACTTGTTGTTGTTGGTTCAGTTGTACAAGGAGGACATGTAACAGGGGTTTCAGTGGTTGTAGGAGGAAGAGTAGGACAAACTGTGGATGGTTCAGTCGTACAATCACAAGGTGGTGCTGTCGGACAAACGGTTGTTGGTGGTTCTGTTGGACAAACGGTTGTTGGTGGTTCTGTTGGACAATTGGTGGTTGTAGGGGGTTCAGTTGTACATGGTGGACATGTGACATCGGCTTCAGTAGTTGTAGGAGGGAAAGTAGGACAAGCTGTGGTTGGTTCAATCGTGGTAGTTGTAACTGTATGAATGTAAATAAAAGATCCGTATGTATAGTAATTTTGGAAAATGTAAGCATTTTTCAATGTACTTATATATGGTCCTTGACAAACTGTTCTCTAAATTATAAATCTTCGAGAAATCTAGCACTAAATGCAACTTATAGATTTACAATTATGATAAATCTCCCTCATTTTACCCTTTTTAGAAATGATTTTCGAAAACATTCTTTTAACTGGCCACGCAAAGAGCTCAACTACCAAATTTCAACATTGTAACTGGAAAGGTTCAGCAAAAACCATTATCTTCCAATTTCTTCAAGGGTCTTTAAGAAATTGCTTTCTTTATGGGCGGTTTTAATACCTGAGGTATATCCCTTTAAAATTTCAAGGTTCTAGCCCTTACGGCTTGGGCTAAGCTTTGATGAGTGAGTAAATGAATCAGTAGGGCCACTTAGCTTTATATATTTAAATCATTTCGAATTTTTAAGTAGGCATATCCTCAAGAACCCCACAACGAATTTTTACCAAATTAACAAAATACTTTAATGATTTTACATAATATAATTTATGTATAAGTCATAACCTGTTTCTGCTAATAGGCGAATATTTCCTTGACAATTGCTTCATAGCTATTGAAAACCACAATTTGTTACAAACCTGGTTTTGTTGGAAGATCTAGAAGTATAACCGTTTTGCCTGGACTCTCAGCTCCTTCGTATTTAGTTTCAAGGATGAATACTAAATAACTCTTTGTATCTGCTATGTCATCGGGAAGATCTTTAATTGCTTTGACGATAATGGAGTTTGGAAGTTCTTCAATCTCAAAACAATCCCTGTTTTCTAAAATTTACAAGGTTAAAATGTATATTTACTGCAGAAACTCGTTACATGTTTGCTTGATTTCAAAAATCTATTTAGAGTCAATCCTCAGTAAACTAATTTCGTTCCTGAAGGTCACCCGTATACCGAAATATTCGTAAACCGAAACTATTTTCCCTAAAGGAATTAATTCAAAATGGATTACTCGGTTCCTGAACCCCCGATGATGGCTTATTTAAAATTTTACATCAGGTTTTAGTTCTAATGTACCGAGGTGTTCGTAAACCGAGGTTTGATTGTAATGTGGCCCAAGTTAGATTAGAATTACCTCCGGTAAGGCTACTGTCTTTTGGTTTATATGTATTGTCTCCTAAACTTGTTGTTATTATAACATCAACGGCATATTTTTCTTGGTACAGTGGTTTTTCAAATACTGGAACAGGAATAACAGAATTTTCTTCGTCAATCTCAATTAATATTGTTTCTGTAGTAGATTTTGGTTCCACACTGTGGTCATCCTAATAGTTATAAGCATATATTTAAATGAAAATTGTAGAAATAACAAACAACTACAACAAAGAAACATACGGTAACTTTAATTTTAATCTCAAAGCTTTTCTTCATATTAACAGATTTTCTTGTTTTCAATTGCGTAGTGTACTCTTTTTGGGTCTTTACAGAATTAGTAAACTCGAATCTGTCTGCGTAATCTTCAATGACTTCAAACTTCAATCTTTTGTTTTTGAGATCTATATCTTTGGCTTTGATGGTGACTGCACTTATAACTTGACCAGTTGTAATAGGCATAGCCAGCTTGAAATTATATGGAGTGTTCATAAACTCTGGGGGATGATTGAATGTATCTTTCACTTCCAGGAGAAATTTCTAGAAGATAAGAATATTACAGTAATCTGGCGACAATCCGAAGTAAATCCTGTGAAATGATAGCGAATATTATTGGGAAATTGTGCTTACTATATCAGTGTGTTTATATCCATCGGTACATTCGAATATTAATTTATTTTCATTTCGACTTGAAGTTTCTTGTTCAACATAATGGCTGAATTCTGGTGTTAACTTAAAAGTTAGAGTTTTTCCAGTAAACACTACATCTACATACTTTGGATTTTCTATGGAAATACCTATAAATATTTATAATAAATAATCATTATTTTATAGCTCACCAACAGTCAAATTAAAGATATAATATCAAAAGTATTAATATTTACAATTCAGATCTATTCACAGCGGAGCAATTAAGAAATTACAATTATAATTACCAGTTTGTTTTGTCAAACAATGTATTCACAGCAACAAATGAATGCGGTAATTTTGTTGCTGTGAATGCTAGCATTGTTTATCATAAAACAAACTGGATTATTATTATTTATAATTATTAATTGGCTCGCTGTGAATGCAATTTTACTTTTTATATTTCTTGCAGTATATGTCCACGTTTTTCCTACAGCATTATTGTCAACATCTTCAAATATTTCTTTTTTATTCCATATATCAGGGGCATCGATTTCGCAACTTCCACCTAAAATAGAATATTTAAGCAACTGAATTTCAATCTAGTTCTTATCGTTAATTCTCAAAAATAAAATGCCTATGGACTTAATTTTAAAATGGTCCCTAACGGATTAACGATTTCGAAAACTTTTTTATCTTAAGAGTAAAATAAATATTTTTTGCATTCTTGACTTTTAACAAAATCACAAACTTATTTTTCTGAAACTCATTTCATTATAATATTTTAACGCACAGATTTGAGATTAAATTCAAATTGTATTTTATTTATATTTTGGTCTTAATCTTAAATATGAATTTAATAAAAGTTAAAAATTAGTCCATCTGTTATTATATATTCACCATCTTGAGAATTGACTGCAGCACAAAAACAAATTAGCAACACTGCACTAAATTTGAAGTTCATATTGTCGATAAGTTACATACTATTTTCGCAAAAATGTACTCAATTGCTTGAAACTTTGTTAGTAGAAACACTGGAATGAAATTTAATTTCTGACATTCACGATATGTTATCAAAATTTTCTATTGATAGTCTGATTACGATGATACATAATAACCGATCATTATCAGTATTTTATCATATTATCGGTTATTTTAATACATCACACAAAAATGTTTTAACGATATCAATCATATCTTTTTCCGTTAATTCATTTCATTGTTTTTCAAAATTTGAGCGTCTATAGATTAATACCATTTTTTCAAAACATTGTTTACGATATCGAAGAAATAATTATTTTAATATTTATAAATGTTATCCTTTGGTGAATGTCTGAGTTCAACAAAATTGTATACTAGTATACTAAAACGTCGTTAATGACGTCATAAAACTTAGTACGTTAGTTTTATCAGAAAAAGTGATTCTTATAAAAGTTGAAATATTAAAAAATTTAACAACTTTTGTTTGAAAAATTATTTCGAAAAATGTATTGTTTACGTTCGGACACGACATTAGTCCAGAACGTCAGGAAAGAAATTGGAAAAAGAATAGCGATAAATCATTTGTTTGCATTTAGATTTATTTTTATTATATTTTGTTTTCGAGATTTGTACATTGTCTAATACTTAATACATATAGATAATTACATAACATTACGTTATACATCACATTTATCTGTGTATGATTTGGAATATTTCTCTCTTTAGATTTTCCATAAATATTTAACTATTATGGAAAAGCCAGTATGCATTAATAGAAATACTGTTTTAAAATACATATTTATTTTATACAAATAACTGGTAAAGTAAAAGTATTATGATATCTGACAACCATCGAAAAACGATATAATGCCCCATGGTTAGGCGAACATTAAAAATGTTATAAAACTATGCCATTTTCATTTATCGGCTAACCATGGGGCGTTATATCGTTTTACGATCGTTATACTTCACTTCGATCATAGTACTTTTACTTTACATATTCCAGAAATTATTGTATAAGATTTACATTTAGTTTAATTTTTTTATATAAATTAAAAATGCATCAACTTATATCACTTTCCTTGCCATTTTAAAACTCGGGGGTTTAATATTAATTTTTTTAAAGATTTTGTCGTTGTTCATACTATATATAATACACTATTCTATAGAAATTTAAACAATAAATATATGTATATATATATAAATAAATGGAACAAAACATATACATAAGTATAAAATTGGCCTTTTTAAGTTAGACGCTCGCGATAATGAATAACTTAACTATTGATATATTATTAATAATTTCTATAAGTTGATTATTAACATTGGTAGATTACAAATTATTTTTAAGATTTAATTTTTTTGAATTACATTGTTTATAAATCGTTCTCTGTCTAACAACAAAAAATATATATTAAACTTAAAATTAATAATTTCATAAATCATACAATATCTACAATATAGCATGTTTCTTTTTTACAACGAAATTTTATTATTGTGGCTGTAAAATGGGAAATTCCAAAAATATGAAATCATTTTAGCATTTTACAGCTACAATAATAAAATATTATTGTAAAAATATATGCTATATTGTAGATATTGTACAGTTCTAGACGGCAATTTTTACGAATTTATTAATTTTAAGTTAATTATGCCAGAATTTGCTAAACAGAGAATGAAATATACAGATTTTATTATTTAAAAACTGGCTAACTTACGATTAATATATGATGAAAAACTATAACCAATACTACAAAGAATTCTTGTTATTATTTTATATGTAATAAATATTTCCCAAGAAAGGTCACAAATAAACAGACCCGCTGACCTGAAAATTAATTTACATTCATCAGCTCCTGAAGCCTTTCCATAGACATATTGATTTATGGTTCAGGTATGCTTGATTAAAGAATCTGCGTGCATTTGCGAATGACGTCACGCATAGTGACGTCACACCAGTCTACGCCAATTAATTTATACTTGTTGAAATTTGAAAGATACATAAAGTACCGATATAATATTAGAACTAAAATTTCTTTAAACTACGATATATCTAACAAGATGCTACTATGTAACTGATTTTTGTAATTCTAGTGACAAAATATTAACGAATTTTTCTTGATATCCAATATGGTGCCACAAGATTTTAAACAGTTAGGGAACCCGGGGCGAAACGGGTTAGTGGGGCAAAACGGTAATAATGCCCGATTCAAGATTTCTCTTGATTTGATTTCGCCCTGTGTTCCCCTACTTTATGTTTTGGAGGACAAAAGATTCAAAATGAAAACAATGTACTAACGTATACTCGTAACTTAAAAATGCCAATCCCGTGAATTTAACTATAGGTGAAAATATGTCAGTCGTAATATTCTTATGTCTGGATTATCATAGCGTTCACATTGTATCAATATCTAGTTCGTCTTCTTCATATGGGTTCTGTACGAGTTGCATACGTTTGCCAATTTTGTTCATGAATTCACGATTGTCCTGTATTTGTTTCGCGGCTTTAAGAAATCTTCGCCGGTTCATCTCCAACTCAACGCGGTTCCTTAGTACTTCCATTGGGTTTATAATTGATAGGGATGGCATTTCTCGGGATCGTTTGTACCTCTCTGTGTCGGTCGGCTCCTGAAAGTAAATTATTTTATAATTACTAAAATATTTTACGTTTAATTAGTATAACGGAAAGTTTTAAAACTTGTTGTGAATTAGACAAAGGTGAGTGGTGATAATAAATACGTTTTAATGGATGTATTATTATCTTAATAAATTCATTGGAACGTCGTGGACATATTATTTCAACCACCCATCTGTAACTCTAAATAGTATCTGTTAAAATTGTCGTCAATAATCTGATACTTTTTTATTAATTAAACAGTGATTATTTGACGAAATAGCATAATAATAGTTGAAACGTGATGCCACCTACAGAAATAACCCAGAGCGGAACGACAGTTCTTCGAACTAGACGTACCTAATGGTTTGTGGTAGCTTCGAATTTTGAGTCAGAACTTTTATATATTTAAGAGAAACAAGTTTTATTGCAACAAAATGTAATACAAGAATATCGCAACATTCTAGATATACTTGGGGAGGATATAAACGCTTATATGGGTAAACCACTCTGAACATATATGACAAGTCACTAATATCGTCAAACTTTTTCATCCCTATAAGCTACAGCGCAACATACAAAAATATATATATAAAAAATAAACCATCGCGTCTGATACATCCTTATGTTTTCAGTATAAATCAAATCATATCATGTAACACTACGTGAAACCAATCTAACATGCATATTTTCCAAGGCGATTTTTCAGTAATTGATACATTTATTGAAAGAGCTATTTAGGGGTATGTTGCTAGAAATGTTTATATCAGTCGGCAAATTTATTTCTGTTAAGAAATAAAATATAAATGTTTTTTATTTTCATCCCTTTTACCTAAATTACACCATAACTAAGTCGACCATTCAATCATACTTACCAAATGCGCTCTTCCAAAGGATTTGGTCTTCCTTGTCATTGTGAAACGCTGTTTGAATACTATAGTGCGTGCCATATAGAAAGGGATCGTTTTACTTATATTTTATTGCATACGATTGGCTCTTCAGGCTGGGAGTAACGTAAATGTGTCTGCCGCGCAGTTCCCTTATCTATATGGCGCGAGCTCTATTTCTAGCTAAAGCTTCCATAACATAATTTGAATCAAAATAAGTATATGCAGTTAAATGAATTTATTTATCTTATATTTGTACATTGTCTAATACATATAATAACGTCACACAATTTTAAATGTATTTTTATAATTTTATCTTTATTATAATATTATTTTTGATGTCAAATGAATGAAATAATAATAAAACACTATTAGTATAATAGTTTTGTTGAATTTTACTAAATTAAGTCAATTAGATATCCATTATTTTAAATAAATTCGTAGAGTCTTTTGAATTAGAATTTTATATAGTAATTAAGGATTTTATTTAAGCTATAAAATTAACAATTAGATAATAAAATTATTATCACCGGAAAACTAGGATACAACAGAGAAAAATACACTCTAAGCTACACGTGTTAGGGGTCAAAATAGTTTCATATAATCAATATAGAAAACAAATGATACTCAACTAGCAATACGTTTTAAGATTCTAGTACTCGATTAGAGTTAAAATGTTGATGGTTTTATTAACATTTTGTTAGTTTTATAGCTCAATGGGTCAATTAATTTCCAGATTTAAGTTGCATGTCAGTTCACGTGTATATAACAAAAATACAATATCGTTGTTCTTACGTATACGTATATTATATACAGAAACTAAAATTAAACGTATCAAAAATAAATATTTAAAAATAAAATAAAACAGATTTGACACAAGATGCTTTTGTTTTTCTCTATACTTTTATAACATTGATTTTGATTGACTATAGGTACAGTTTTGAATAAATACATAATTATATTTACAATACTTCAATGATAATTGTTGAAAGATGCATCTTTCGGGATTCAACAAATATTGTTATCAGACATAGTATTCACATTGTATTGATATCAAATTCTTCGCGATTCTGTCTCGGGTTCCTAAGGAATAACATTCGTTTGCCAATTTTGTTCATGAACTCTCGATTCTCCGCCACTTGCTTTGCTGATTTTAGTAATCGTCTCCTGTTCATCTCGATCTCGACACGGTTGCGCAGAACCTGAATTGGGTTCATTATTGATAACGAAGGTCGTTTGTATCTTTCTGCCGCTTCCTGCAAACAGAAAACAATGTAATTGCTCACTTTATAAAATAAACGAATAAGTTTCAAATGTCAGAATACATAACTTATTTCTTACAACTAACACCAATTTGTTTGTCCTGGTGTAATGTCCAACTTCGTGTCTGAATATGTGTTAATGTATTGTTTTGTCTTCCAATTTCACTGTGTTCCATCAATACATGCAGGAAACGGGTAATTGCTTACACTTATTTCAATTTGTACCATTTAGTTCTCTTGTATAAGAAAGAACACCAAAACAGTGAATCGCAGAACACATTCAAGAGAAAAACGGGATACTCCAAAGAGAGAATGGTTCACACAGAGAATAACAAAAACAGAGAACTGAACAAAACATAGAATGAACTAAAGAAAATAACGGCCAGAAGAGAAAGAGCAAAACAGCGAATGTTTTAAATAACGAATACCCCAAACAAATCTTTTGAGATTCGCTCTTGTGCGTGAATACCGTAATTTCAGCGATTAAATTAGAATAAATTTAATGATACAGTGCAATTAGATATAATGAAATTGAAATAATTGCAAAATTACTTACGTGATCCATGATTTCATTTGCAGCAAATAATTGCTCCAGGCTCGTGTCTCCGTCCCATGGTCCACTTGGCTTGTACTGTTCTGTGAGCCGTGGTAGAAAATAGTTGAGGTTCTCATCGGTAGGGCCCAGATCTTCAGATCTTGGTCTCAGTTCGTAGTTTCTTGTCAGAAGTGGCCGTCTTAGATTGTCGTTATTTGCTTTTGATGACACCAGTAACGCAACGCACATAAGATACATGGGGATACGCATATTGAAAACGTTTGTTGGAACTGCAAAAGAAAATTTAGGTTTTACCACAATTGTTCTTAAACTTAAAGTCGCTTGTGTTTTGTTTACAGTAGATTTAAGCAAACATATTTTTAAGTCGATAGTACAAGCTGAAAGCATTTAAAAAAACAAGAAATTATTAAAATAACCATTTGGAAATGTGAAGTATGGTGGTAACGTCCATTTGCTTGTATTCTGCGAAACCACTGAGATTCCTTAACTTTTTGGAAAACGGAATGCGCCACAAAACTTTTAAAGAACGTTGGAATATTTCGCGAATTTGCAGCACTGAAAAAATGAACGAAGTTAACGATGAAGAAAATTCGCAAAGATGTACTTTACGTTTTTCTTCTTTGTGAATAAACACGGAAACTTTAAACCAACCTAAATTTAATATATTTCCAGTTGTAACACTTTGCGTGTTTACAAAAGAATTTTAATATGCGCGTTATGTACATCTCAAATATTTTAACAGGGAGATAAAAAATTATACTGATACAAGCAATTAACGAACTATGCCAAAACTAATTCCATTAAATACATTTGATTTAAGTGGATCATCTACAGTTATATGTCTAGGTTTGCCAGAATACAATAAAATAGAATAATAAGTTACGCTTAGCGTTAAGCTAAATCGGTGCAACTAGTAAGCTACGAAAGGCATCGATATAGGCAAATGTATATTTATTTCCTACAGGGGCACACAGTGGCACAGAACCAATACAAAAATAAATAAAATCAGCTAAACGTGAAACGATCCAGCGGGCGGTAGCCCAAGGAGAAACGAAAATGGAAAAATAAATTTGTCTAAGCTTCATTTCCTATGTTATTTCCCCGTGATAAAATAAAATTGGCATTTACACGGTTAGATTGCCTATATGTTTTCCATACAATTTAAGTTGCAATGAATATACTTTTTACTTTCTTATACGAAATGAAGAAATTGCAATACTTCTTACTTACGAATATTTATAAAGAATTTTTAAACTCGTGATTCTAACGGAAATACACATTTTGTTTATTGTAATTTCGCTTTCTCTAAAGCAAAAACTGTTGAAGGTAAAATTATGAAATTTTAAACTATATCTTAACCGGAAGTATCGGTTCTTTTCCTGCTAAAGGTTCAATATAAAAAATGCATTACGTTTATTAAAAGAACTGTGATTACACAAATAAGGCTTCTATTCGGAATGGAGTGTGTTTGAATTCTTCTGTAGATAGTGAGAGCAATTAATCTCGTTCGCAAATAGTAATAATGTTCATTACATCCTTGTAAGTGCAGATTCAGTTCAGAACAGGTCAAACAATATGTAGTTAATTTTAGTACAGCTAATAACCAACATATCACGTAAATGTTGATACAGGAAGTTAGCCTGGAGAAGATTAATGATTCTGTATATTTTGCAATATTCACACGCGAAACTTTGTTGACAAAATTATATGTAATTCAATTGTTATATTCCCAATTAGCGGTACATGTGATGGCGCAAATGTAACATCCACAATTTGTATTAGATTCTGACTAATTTAGAAACGAATTAGGCAGGATGACGTAGCGGTAATGGTACTAGAGGTGGCTCCTGCGGCGATTCCACAAACTGTTAGGTGTTGAGTTTCTCTAGCAGTAACATTCATCTCATTATAGCTATACATGAAGCTTCGTCCATTTGCAATTTACATTTTTATTAAAATTTAATGTGTAACGAGTTTTAAACTCTTTACGGAGTTATATAGCCTTCAACAAAAAAACAAATATTTCTATGAATCTATCAGATATTCATCTTGAATATAAGGTGGAGTTTAATAAATAAATATTTGTTCTAAGTTAAATAGGTATAGAAATAATTGTTTACTCATGCAAATCTTGCGCTTTGAGTATAATCTTTGAAGTGTTGCAAGCCCCAGGCTCTTCGATAACTTTCAAATATTTGTATATTCATAATTAAACTGTAATATAATTCAGCAATATTGCACATTCATCAAGAACATACATTGAGATGCAAATTATGTTGGATATCGATACTAATTAAATTGTGATATAACATTAGCTATGTATATAATCCAATTAATAAGGTATGTGCACTTTAAGCTGCATTCACAGTTAACCAATTAGCAATTAAACTTAGAAATTATTAATAATAATCCAGTTTGTTTTATATCAAATAATACAAGCATTTATAACGCATTAATTATATTTATGTTATTACTGTGAACGCCAAAATAAACCAGCACAAACAAAATACTGCAAAGAATGCATCTTAACATAACCTGTCACGAAAATACGCTGCGAAATAGAAAAGTTTAAGATAAGTTATCAAAACTAACATCAAAGATACTTCAAGTTTTGCTTCTACGTATATAATAAAAAGGATATATTGAATAATTCGTAGACAATGTCCATTGATTTTAACGTGGAATTGACTATGGTGTGTTGGTCTCGCACCTATATTGATAATGTGCGGGGGTTGATGATACATGGATAAATTTTGTATTTGATTTGAATGGACGTGAATATATTATTCACAAAATATGTCTTCCATCGCCCAGATTTTAGATAAACCTGTCAATTTTGCCTGAATAATGATCAACACATGACAGTTAATATATGAATATATATTTAATAAAAGATGGCTACTATACCCGAATTTGGTTTTTCAATCTACATGTTATTTTCTCGTCGTACAATAGCATGAAAAAGCTATAAATTTCGTGTGTCTGTAACATTCTCTGCACTCAAATAGAAAATACATTTCACTTATTTCTTATTCCAAAAATGTGTAAAATAGTACTAACATTTGATTGTAGTACCAAACAAGCACCAGTACAGGCATCAATGCCTTCAGCTCGCCGTATAAACTATTTGGATATTTTTAATTAAAATAGAAAACAATTTTCTAACCACTGATATTTATAACATGAGATAAAATGATTTAAAAACAATATCGACATAATTATTAATTGATTGCAACAATTAATATTTTTAATAATTTTTGTATTGTCCTTGGGATCATAATTTGGAAAAATGTTATAAATAGAAAAATTCTACTTTGATTTAATTTATTGTCATATAGCAATAAATATAAAAGAATATTCATGTATAAATTAAATTATTATCTATTATTGGTATCTTATTACCTTTAAAATTTAAAGATATTTAATAAATATTAATTATTTTGTAAAAATAATTGAGAAATTTGTCTTATTTGTCACTTTTGAAAATGCTGTACCACTGCAAAATTCAAAGTCAAGTAGTAATTGTGAATTAGGTTATTAATGTGCAATAATCTATTCAAATACAAAATAGAAGCAGTAGGTATATTTATAATCCCAATTTTTAAAGAAATAAATTAATTCACAATCAGTACAAAATAGAATGCAACAATACAATTTTATTAAACGGTTCCACTACTCGCGTACGAGTGTGCATGTACAGGAAATGCTTTATTTATATGGTGTATCCATTATTAGGTATACATTTACAACAAAATTCTTTTAAAATCGTAACCGTTAAAATCGTAAGATAGATGGATCGGTGAGCAATTATATTCTGTATATGATACGGGCACCTAGTGCCCCTGGGTTAACCTAGCAGATAATATTTAATAATAACATGTTATTATGAAAACGTAACGAGATATTGAGTGTTGTCAAAGTTTTGAAAATTGATTGTGGATATATGCAGTTGGGCGGCGATGCAATTTTCTGATTAATTACGGATGGGCAAACACGCTTATTAAAAACTAGTTATCGGTGCAACAAAATTGAATTATGGCGTTGATCATTTGGAATATATGTGCATATAGGTATAATACAGCAAAAATAAAAGGAAATGCGCTCCAATTGTTCTGCGCGGATAGTCACTAATAATCGCATTCAAATCATTCGTATCAAATACGATTCTGTGAGTAAACAATACACGGATTATCATTTACACATATAAAGTTTTATATTGGCTATTTACGACTGTATACAAACAAGTATTGTAGTCACAAAAATATTCGAACTCGCGATTTTAACGAAAATACAATTTTTAACTATCCGTGAATTGAATCTGACTATTTTCAAAACTATGTCCGTTTCTCTGTCCGTCTGTGTGAGTGTGTTTATCAGCAGAGACTGTTGGTGATAAAATAATAAAAATTTAAACTATATTGTTTGTAAGAAAAATTCTTAATTAAAAACTATATATTTTGTCCAGAACTAATGGATTCCTGGATATCTCGAAAATGGCGTTAGTTAGAGAAAAAACTAATTGAATAAAAATTGAAGATATAAAAGTTTTTAGCAACTTTTGTTTGAAAAGTTTTTTTATAAAGTGTACTATTTACTGGGAAATCACATATGAAAATAGCTATTTTACAAGTACGTTATATTATAATATATTATAAAAAGTAGATCGTATAAAATACGTATACGAAAGTCGAGTGAAGGACACTCTAATTTTTTTAATACATAAAATAGGTACAGAAAAAATTCGCAATTAAGATTTTTGTTTGTACTACAGTCACATTCTGTAATTCTTTTTTACATACGCAATTTTACTTGTTTTGTATACTCATGTTATATTATTATTCGCGTCGGTATTTTAACAACACATATTTACGTAAATTCTGCAAATATTTTCATTATAAATTTAATTGCTTGCCGAAAGTGTATTGCTTCTACTTTTGATCGAATATTTTAAGGTGCTATGTCTATTGTTATCGCAATATTCATCTTAGAAGTCATATAATCAGTTTTTCCATTTGTTCATCAATGTTTTCACTGCCAAACTTTGGATTTTAATTCATATATCATAAAAGTAAACTATAAACATTAAACTACTCAATATACATGTGCGCCAACTTCTAATAATAAAATAACTCCATTATCTACTTGACAAAACAAAAAGACCAAGGGCGCATGACGTCATGAATCCTTCAATACTTTTAAAAATTAATATCTCCAAAACTAGAGGCTTAAAAAAATGGTAATTCTAGAATTTTATAATCGTGTATAAAATCAGTCGAATGTGCGATAATATTTGTATTTGCAACATGTATATTTTCCATTTGTGACTTTAAAATTACAGTATAAATGTGTTTCTTTGAGAAGATTGTTCTTCTAAATATAAAGAAAAATTCAATTCTGTATGTGAACAGATGTTGAATATGGGTTTTCTTTTCTATTGTTTGTTGAAAAATAAAATGCAGTTGCTAACGCTATCAATAGAAAAATTTTCATTTTCCTACTATGGAGTTATACAATTCCGAAAATTCCCTTGATGCAAGCATTATTTTTAATTTCTACTTTCTTATACGTAATGTATATAAGAAAATATAGTAATCACAAAATAAATGGACCTTAAAACATTAATCACATCATCCCAAAATTAAGAGCCCCCCTTAATACTGCCCTTATAATAATAATTAAAACACCCATACATTCTTCTAAGATATTTTATGTCAAAAAGATATTTTCATATTATTTACCCAAAGGGAAAAAATAATTAAATATTATAATTTTGAATTTTAAAATATAAACTAATATTCTTTTTATCAAAATAATCTACAAAAAATTGTAAGACTTTTTATATCTATAGCATTTTTTCAAACAGGCCATAATAATTAAAACTGCTGCTCGCATCACATATATTACTTATAAGGCGAGCCGGACGCATAGGTGCTTGTTTCTATAATCATTTTAACGGGTTGAATCCAAAGGTTCATGACTCGTAAGTAAACAATTTAGTAAATTTATATTTACCGTTAATCACTGGAATCAATTTATTTCTAAATGTCATTATTCAGTCCAAGTTAAATAAAATTTAAATAACATTCATTTAAATGATAAAAGGGTATAATTACTTGGGATGACATCCAGTCCTTTGTTAGAATAAATTGTTATTTAGACGATTTGGTCCTTGAATAAATTTTGTTTATTTGTATGTGTGTCTGAGTTGCCATAACTTTAAATTTAATGAATAAATATTTGAACTTGAACTTGGTTGTGGCATCAATATGAAATTTCTGTATTTTGATTTGTTACTTATTATGCGGCCCCCTTGTCTTTACTGCAAATATTGAATACGGATACAGAGCAATTGATTTAGCTTTTATTTGATTTAATAAAAAAATATACAATCGATCCTAATCGACTTGGGATTGGTATCGTATTTGCTGAGTCATAAGATAAATATAAGAAATGCCGTAGTCTTCTAGTACACTGGACTTGTAAACAGAGAAAAACAGAGAAAGACAGAAAAAGTAAGCAGATATTCCGGCCAAACTAGTATATCTGTAATATTCTCGAATAAAACTATATTTATAACAAATAGTTCTTATATCGTAAGCCTAAAAAGAGGCTGTATTAAATGTGCATCGCTTAACCAAAAAATCGTTATCCGAAACGGCTGCCTCCCCTATATTTCGGTTAACCGAGGTTTTACTAAATATATAATGCTCGTAATACACACCGGTGTGAGTAAGGGGTTCATAGTAATTGTTTTTATTTGGCTCGTTATTCTAAAATTTATGATTAGGTTGTTAAAAGTGAAGGATGTGGAAATCATTATTACAGTTTATAGTGCACTATAATCATTTTATCATTATCATCTCTGCATTTAATTGATGCTTCAGCTAGATCATTTTATTACTTTTTAAAAGAGCTACGTTAGATCCAATAAAACGTAATTCTCTAAGGTATGTAGCTTAACGCTAACATCATTATTTTTACTACCTTCCCGCAAGGCGAGCTTCAATGCTTTTTTAATTAAAATATTTAATTTAAATTATAGCCGCTTTCTCCGCAAACCAATTAGAAATTAAAATTAGGAATTACAAGTAATAATCCAGTTTGTTTTATATTAAATTTTGTTGTTGTGAATAGTAGCATTGTCATAAAACAAACTAGATTACTATATTTATAACTTCTAATCTTAATTACTAAATGACTCGCTTAAGCCGTCGGAACTGTTAGCTGTAAATATATTGACAAATTATTTTATTAATTAATTAAAAAAAACAATTTCTTGGAAAATACAGTCGTTTAATAAAATTAATTAATTCTATTCAACGTTTCCACGTTTGAATAGTTAATTATTTTTCCTTCATCACACATCCAGTCTAGTAATAATGTTAATTGTTGATGCATTTATAAAATAATGAATAAAAAGACCTCAATAAATACAGTAATTTATATTAAACACCTGTAGGGCAAATATGAATAAAATTCAAATAAAAAAGTATATAAAGTTTGCCTTGAAAAAACAGTTTAAATTTTCAACCAGATGTGATAAGGTAGAGACCTGTATAAATTGACCTGCTTTGATAAATGAAAAAAAATCTAGAGTGCCCTAAACTCGACTTACTTATACTTAATTATATATGTAATATAGTTTTATTGTGCTTTAATTTAATCCTAAATTTGCAATCATAAAACAATATCAATATTTGTATAGTAAACTAGGGATACGTAAATGTAATCAAATGCGATTCTTCAATAAATTGGACATTTTTTGATAAAACTTTTCAAACAAAAGTTACTTGAAATTTAAATATCTTTAACTTATATAAGTATCACTTTTTCTCTAACTCATGTAGTTTATGAGATATTCAAATCATCACACGAGCCAACAAGCCTCCCGATGTAAATATCCTTTTCAAAAATTCAAACTATGTATTATTATGTTCAACGATTGTAGAGCTTTCATACATACAGACACACACAGAGACAGACATACATTGAGAAGATAGTCAAAATAGTTTCAGATAAATGCATGAAGATGTTGAGGTCAATTTATTTGTGATCACAGCACTTGTTTTATTTTGCTTAACGTATAAGAGAGTACAAATAAAAATAAACAAAATGTGTGGGTACAAATAGGGGCCACCCTCAGAGAGCAGTTTAATTTAATTACGAGAAAATATAGGGCATTTGTATGGTTGCGTAAAACGGGAATGAAGAAATTAAATGATTGTGATCACAAAGAACACCCGAGCGCAATTGGTGACCGGATGACTGCCTAGTCAGTCTGCATTTGTAGTTGTTTGAAATGTACTACTTACAGCAAGTTACAAGGAAAAATCAACTCAATTTATAACAATGATATTAGAAGAAAGCTTAGATGGACATTTAATTTTAAAATGTTTTATGGCGGCAGCGCCACTGAGATAACGTTTCTAAAATAATACTACGAAGTGTTCACATTAGATTATCTACATTTTTTTACACAAATACATATTGGAAAATATATATTATTTCTTTTTGTGGTATATTTATTTTATATTCATTTAGAAAATAATCTCGTAATATGTTTAATATATCTTAGTGATTTTAAGTATATTAAAAATTAATGAAATATTTTCCACTACATTATACGCTACGCTACGAGAATATAAATAAGATAGAGTGGCCTTCGCTCGACTTTCTTGTTCTTTTATTATTTGTATTTATAAAACCGTATTTTTTATTAAATTCATTCTACGATTATTATGAAACAAAATTAATATGCATTGTAACTAGGAAAACGTAAATAAATTATAACCATTTTCAAATGCGATTTTACAGTAAAGGATACGGTTTTCGAAAAGACGTTTCAAATAAAAGTTTCTAGAAATTTTAATATCTTCAACTTTTATAGAATACACTTTTTCTCTAACTCATCTTATATTTGAGATATTATGCAAAATGTACTTCCGGTTATGATATTGTTGCACCAAATATAAAGTTACACATTAATAAACCTATATAATAAGCTTTCTGAGGTAAATAGTTAACTTTAGTTATAAACGTTGAAGTGGCCCTCGCTTTACTTTCTAGACTTTAGAACAGTTTACCTTTAAAACTAGTATTTTTATTAAAATTACGAGATCGATTTATTTTATGGTCACCATACTTTATATTATACACTAAGTATAAGAGAGTAAAAATACTTTAATTTTGTATGTCGCATATATTGACACTTTAGTATCGAAATTGTCTGTTGGTGTCAAATGAATATTGCTTCTTTTGAACAATCTCTTTTGTATTTCGTAAGAATTGACACTTATGAATACAAAGTGTAATATAATTCTGCGCGCCTGATGTAAATATATTTTAAATCTGTCCGAACGACATATTTCGTGTTGCGATATTCCACAGCGGCTATAAACGTCGACAACCGTTAATTTTCGAAGTTGTTTTACGGCCGAAAAGCTTAAAGTTTCAAAGTCTTAAGGCTTATATTAGATGTGCAGTGCAGTGTCTTTATAAATGTCGCGATTAGCGTTATAGTATAGTCAGGAAGGATTTACAGAGTTAAACTGTAATGTAGTTAAATTTTAACACATGAGTGCTTCTCCGCGGGATATTGGTACCGTGAAATACGTTCATTTTCCAAAGGTCACAGATCTCGTCCCCCTCCAATTCGTTTCTAACAAAATCATATTTTTGCAGGAGAGCATTTTTGTTTGAAATAGTTAATTTCTTGGGTTCCTTATACTCCCTTAATTATAACGAATACGAAAGAATAAAATATTTTAATTTTATTTAAAAACATAAGTCAACAGAATGGCGAATTAGTGACGAAAACTGTGTGGCAATTCGTATATTTAATCAAAAATCAGGTCACCAATCCTGCAAATGCAACTAACCCAATTCAGTTACGCGACACTGCTCATTGTTTTCATAATCTAGATAGCTCTGATGATGACGTAGGACTTATAGGGCTTCTCTATAGATACGTATATATGTAATGATCAACTGTAGCAGAAACCAATCGATACAGATTTGCCAAATCATATTTTATTATGATACCAATATGTTTTGTGCTATTAATTAATGAGTTCGTCTCTACGCATATTTTACCACCATATGAGCTGAAGACATTGGTGCCTGCAATGCTATGCTTGCTTACAGGTGATAATTGATAAGTTTGCAAGAACAACATCTTCCTGTTCTATCGATATTGAAAAAAGAAAATAATTTATACAAATGGAAGCAAAAAAACAGATATTCAGTTCTCACAAAAAAGAATTTAAATTCCAATTTTTTTTTTTACCTTTTTCCTACTTTTGAAATAATGATTGTTATGCTCAAATGAAATCAGCACTTCTAAGTAAACAGTTAATTAATTTTAGAACTTGTTATTACGTTACAGACATGATACACTCAACGTCAAAAATTATTAATTTCATACATATAATAAATAAAAAAAAAGTATTGTAAAAATTAAATAAATCAACCTAAATATTTTATTAGAATTATTCGTTTCGTTTACTCTATGCATTTCTTATCCTTTCTCCAATATCACTAGAACGGCTGCACTTATGGCAAAAATAGTTATGTTCATAATGAAAGATATTAATATTTTGCACAACTTTTGTTTGAAAAGTTTCTTCAAATAATGTACCAGTTTCGAGAAAATTGCTACGGAAAATCTTAAATGTTTAAATTTTTTGTCCTTTCTCAAATATTACTAGAACGGCTGCACTTACGGCAAAAACAGTTATGTCCATAATAAAGGATATTAATGTTTTGCACAACTTATGTATGAAAAATTTCTTCATAAAATGTACCAGTTATGAGAAAATTGCTACGGAAAATCTTAAATGTTCTTATTTTTTGTCCTTTGTCAAATATCACTAGAACGGCTGCACTTATAATAATAATAGTTAAGTACATAATGAAAAAAATAAATATTTTGCACATCTTATGTTTGAAAAATTTCTTAAAAAAATGCACCAGTTACGAGAAAACTGCTACGGAAAATTTTAATTGTTATTATGTTGCTATACGCATGCATAGTAATTATATTTAATAAATCGTATAAACAATACCTAACAACATTTTGACAGAGTAACAAAAAAGTATTAAATAATTTGATATTTGCCATTTAACATCGATTATAATAAACCTACTATATCTAACGTATAAGAAACCGATTTTCTATTTTAGTACAACATAATGAAATCTGATTGTTTTCCGGGATGTGTGTGTGTGTAAAAATATGTTTTAAATATAAGATTTGTATGTGAGAAAAAACCTATTTTTCAACATGATATTTAAAACAAGAAGTCCTTGTTTATTCATGTCATCTCGAAAAGGAAATGAGTTAGAGAAAAAGTTAAAGACATTAGAATTTCTAGCCACTTTTGTTGTAAAACATTTTTCGAAAAATAAACCATTTAGTGAAAAATCGCCTTTGAAAATAGTCATGTTACATTTCCGTTTCCCTAGTTTAGCATACATATTGATATTGTTTCATGTAAATGGTAGAAATAAATTTATATCACAATAACGTTATATTACATATTTAGTGAAAACTATTCCTTTAAGGATAAAGCAGGATATATATATATATTGAGATATATATATATATATATATATATATATATATATATATATATATATATATATATATATATATATATATATATATATCTCAATATAATCTAAACTATGCAAAACTTGTGGTTACGTTTTGAACGTTGAATGGTAAAAACACAGACGGAGAATTTCAACTATGTAAGTTACCAACCACATCAAACATCTTAAGAACGTCGCAGGTATGCGAGAAGATTTGTGGTGCTTCTCTTGGTTCTTTGTGACTATAAACTATCAAAGAAATACGCTAATCTTGTCATGCTCAGTTTATCATAAAATATGCGTTAGCATAAATAGCGCCAATGCCATCCTCTTATTCACTCGACTTTCTTATACTTAGTTGTTACGATGCGTTTTAAATATATGTGTTTAATTCTTAAATTCAGAAGGTATAACCATTTACAGTCTATCTTTCAGTGAAATAGGTCGTGTATTAAGAGTGATTTAGTGAGTGACAAATCATCTTTAACAATATTTTACATAAATGAACGGTTAAGTTTACATAACATTTCCGCGTTATGTATAGTACTAGAAACAATTTCCAAAAACATTTGTCAAAACGTAATAGCGAAAATGTTTACATCATAGCAACATAACTATAAACTGTAGTTACTAAATCGCGTCAATGCTTGTTCTGAAACTACGTAATATATAGATTAGCATTCATTAGAGAATATACAGTTTCAGCAATTACATTGTTGGTTGCGTAACTGAAATTGATCAGATACTATTTTAGACGTATTTGACTGAACTTTATGATTAACGCACAATTCTAAACAAATATGGAAAACTTTTCTTAAGTTGTGTGTCTGTACAAACTTGGATCAAATTATTTATATAACAAAAAGTTGTTGTCTCGTCACCCTGGATACAATATATATATATATATATATATATATATATATATATATATATATATATATATATATATATATATATATATATATATATATATCATACATGGTTGTATGTGCTCGTCGCAGTTAAAATCCAATTGTCTGTACACATCCGGAGATATTGAGTACCAAAATTTAGATATATATAATAATAATTTTGAAATTTATAAAGTTTTTAAATCTTAACGACAAAAAGTTTTATAGAAAATATAATACAAATAATGTTAACTAATTTATATCCTATTAATAATATTTTGCAGGAAAGTTACACAATAATTAATAAACATATGAATATAACTGAAAATAAAATTATACTAATAATAAATAATTTTAATCAGTATTAAACATTAAAAGATAAAATTACCCCTAATTTTAAACGTCTAAACAAATTTCTTTTATAGAAAATGTAATACAAATATTTTATAAATAATCTATATTCTACAAATAATATTTTAAAAGAAAATACCACAATTATTAATATACATGTGACTATAGCTAAAAATAAAATTATATTGACAATTAATAAATTTAAGCATGCATATTTTAAAATTCAAGAATATAATATTTAATCATTTTTTTCGGGCTTTGAGTTAACAATATGAAAAAATCTTGTAGACATAAAATATCTTAGAATTTGTAGAATAGGATGCTAAATAATATGTGTACCAAATTTAGTGTAAATCGTTCCGGTACCTTCAGAGGAGTAGAGAGTACAAAGTTGGTCTTACGAGCGAGCGACGACTAACATCCAAGTATATAAGTTATATATATTTTTGGATTCAGGGCGACGAGACAAACACTTTTTGTTAATGAAATTTTTTGATCCAAGAATGCTACCGCACACGACCGAATGCTTTAGCTTTTTCGTTACTTCGTACGGCGAGCTAAAAATGCAAAATAATTTGATACGTGTCACAGCCATATAGCGGTTTTGTATTGTTTATTTTTGTGGTGAACTTTAGGGTGCAGCCGATATCGGTACAATTTTTAATATGTTTTACTAGCAAATAAAAAGCATTTGCCAACGGTAGCTTTGTTGGAAATAGTAATAACTTCAAACCCACGCGGAAATCAAAATCATGTTTAGCCAATTTTTTCTTTGACGTATAAAAATCGAAAATAGAAACCAACGTGATATTTAAATACGTATACGAAATCATAATTCCAATCCAATAGCCAATGCTACAAAATATTGCTGAATATATTTTAGTTTGATCGTTATGTTTACTTTCGTATACGAATATATATATATATATGGTAGTATTGTAATCATGAACAATTTCGAACTCGAGATTTTAATCATCCCTGAAACAACTGTTATAGAAAAATAATTTGTATAATAATTGTAGGCATTCAAATTACTGCTTGAAAAGTATTTTCGAGAAATCTACAATATTGTTACGCAACATCCTCTTTACCGGGCGTAACAGGTTTGGGTTTTTAGTTTTATATAATGGCGTTGTATGACAAAGGTGTCTAAATAAAACAGTATATATTTCGAATATTGAGTGTATAATTTCTGTGCCTTATAACTGTATAATTTCTGTGTATAATAATATACTGGTAAATCACTTTTGAATATAATTATATTACATTTACATATTCTTAGTTACAAATGTTATAATTTACATATTAATATATATATATATATATATATATACATATATATATATATATATATATATATATATATATATATATATATATATATATATATATATATTTATATATATATATATATATATATATATATATATATATATATATATATATATATATATATTTATATATATATATATATTAATATATATATATATATATATATATATATATATATATATATATATATATATATATAATTTAGAATTAATACTATGTATAAGATAGTCGAGTGGGAACCGCTCCAGTTTTTTGTTTGTATCACTTACTGATCAAAAAGTACTTTATTGCTATTTTTCGTAAATATGTATTTTTTGCTAAATTTATTATTATTAAATATCTTTCATATCGCAACCTGAAAATTAGAGGTATCAGAGGATAATTTTCCTATATCGATCATGTCTGTGTGTGTGTCTGTGTAAGTGTGTGTGTAAAAAATGGAGAAATCTGACAAATGTTTGTATTTCTATGGAAATTGTAGAGAATGAAATTAATAATGAAGTCTTAAATGGAAGGCAACATAAACACACACACACACACACGTACACACACATACACACACACACAATAATACACGTATACCAAACATACATTCAATATTAGATATTTTTTTATATTCAATATTTTTCTTTTGCAATATTGGATTTAAACAAGACCTTTTAGCTCATCGTACAATATGTACAAAGGAGCTAAAGTATTCCGTCATATTCGTGAATTCGCATTAATTGCTCGATATCTACCGGAAATAAATTCAAACCCAGTCTGTCAATCAAAGTATTACATTTTAATATGTCATTTTCATCATTATTAAAAAAAATGTATATTGTGTGCCGGAATGTGATGCACATTCATGCCTCATACGTTAACCTCATTTGCGAATAGCTAACAGTTTCAGAATCAATCTAGTTTGTAGTATAATAAGCAATGCTAGCATTCACAACAACAAAACTAACCCAACTAATTATTCATTTTGTTGCTGTGTACGTTAGTATTTTTTGTTATACAACTGGAATTATTAACTAATTTCTAAACTTAATTACTAATTGTTTCACTGTTAATACACTTTTAACTGTTAACACAGCGAGAAATGGCATCTCGAAAATAGTCAATATGAATTCATAAAAGTTTAATAAGATTATTTTTGTTCAAATTGTTTTATTTTTTTAATACTTCGTTATCGACTTCATCCAAGAAATGTATAATTAGTTTGTTTACGGCCTGTTGAACTTGAAGTGAATTTTATGCAAAGGATTGATCGATTCATTGTTGAATGATAATCACACGCTACCAAATATAGCTTAGCAGAGAGAATATTTATTTGGATTAAACAGCATCCATTGCCGAAGTTAATCAAAGGTAATTGGCAATTTAAATAAACCAGATTGTTGTATCGGCGCCACACATGCACCACTGTACGTGCAGATAATTCGGACCTTATAACGACTTAAGAGTAAAACTCCATGCAAGCAATCAATTTTGAAAGTACAAAGCATAGGTGCCAGCACCAATGCTTTTTGCTCGACGTACTATCTATTTACTGGATTTATTCAATTTATTTATTTATATAGAAGATAATTTTAAACAAGTTATGCCTTCAGGACCCCAAAATTTAGAACCCCCTTTAATACTGCCCTTATAAAAATAATTAAAACACTCAAAAATTCTACTACAAATTCTAAGATATTTTATGTCTACAAGATTTTTTTGTATTGTTAATCCAAGGGCCACAAAAAATCGTTGAAAATTATAATTTAGAATTCTAAAATAGGCATTAAATTTGATTTTATTATCTTTTTATATCTATAACATTATTTAATTTTTTTTACAAAAGGCCATAATAATTAAAGACCGCTGCTTGCATTGCATATATTACTTATAAGGCGAGCTGGACGCATAAGTGCGTTGTACCTATGCTTGATTTTTGATAATTCAAAAAATTTAGTGCAATTTTTAAACTACATAATTATAATTTTGTACTGAATATGTATTTGTTTCAATAATTGTAATTCTGTAAGACTAAAGGCGTCTTCAGAGCGATCCAAATAGTAATTAAGATTAAAAAATTACAAATAATACACTAGTTTGTATTATGACAAGCAATGCTAACATTCCAAGCAACAAAATTAACACAATGTATGATTAATTTTGTTGCTGTGAACGTTAACTTTGTATTTTATACAACAAACTGGAATTATTACTTATAATTTCTAAGGTTAATTATTGATTGTTTCGCTGTGAACAATCCTTAAATTTAATTAAACATATAGAAAATAATAGATACTATTAAAAATAGTCTAGAATCTGACAATGACGAACGCAGATTATGTAATACTAAATTTAATTAATTGTATAGAAAATAAAAAGAAACTAAATAGGCCCTAAATATCTAACTCCCTAATATATGAACACAATTTTATTAGACTACGTTTTAACGAACACTCAAGATGTGTGTGCTGTAACCTACCTATGCGAATAGAGCAATATCTGTTAGCCTTGGAGTGTGTGATAAAGATAAAATATTGTCAAACAGTTTAATGACGTTTTGACCCGACACGTTGTTAAGCACACAGCCGTATTCTAACGCTCCTATAAGCTTTGCCCCATAGAGCCACCATAAAAAGAGGGCCACGGTTTCTAATTAAAAATAAAATCGTATTTCCCATAAAGTGGTTACATTGCCATCATCATCTTGAATATTCTAATCGAATCACACTAATTTTGCAAATAGTTTAAGATAATGATATCGTTAGAAAATATTGTTTGAATTTTTTTTAATTACTTATTATATTACCAAAATTAGTATGTAAATAATAATGATTCTAATTCCGCATCAGATTGAAAATGTTATATTTTTTAAATGGTGTATAAAATAAGAATAAAAAATTTGACCCTGCAAGCTACCCTATATGTAGCTTATTCGCCGGTGACCTCTATATATTCTCACTCGATGGTTGAACGCGTTGCAAAAAGAAATAATATAATGGCAAGTTTACATTCGTTTCCTGCAAACGGGCATATATGCTCGTGCGAATCACTTTTTTTTATTTTTTGTTTCATTTTCTTTTGTTATACTGAAAGCTATAAATGCTACAATGGAACTTTATAAATAATAAACAATACAAAAATGAGAAACTTTCTTTAGATGCGAGATTCATATTAAAAACGAACTATTGACGAAGAATAATTGGTTTCATTACATTGTAACTCGTTAACAGATATATTGATTGTTTTGTTTTAATTAAAACCCTATAGTATTATATAAAAAAAAATGTAATTTAGTGTTACTAATAATAGCTATCTAATCAGTACTAGTACATAAAAAGAATGATCAAAATTAAGAAAAAAGTCGTAAATAACTATAATTATACACAACATTTTGCATAATGATATATATATATTAAACATTTTGTCATATTTATTATTCGCGCCACAAAATTGTAATTAGCTTATAGTTAATATCCTTTTAATACTGATGTAGACAAGCTCTGGTTTAACTTATAACCCGCCATACAGTACAAAAGAGCTATAGTATTCGCGTCCATTAAAAGATCTTTGCACAGAACCTATACAGAATTTAGATTAATTTTTTTCTCAGGCAAGGATAAAGGTATCAATTTGCGCTTAAGTCCACTTTATAACTCGTCTTTTTGTCTACATTAAAAAACAAATTTCGTAAAAAGAAATATGAAACTTTCCTAGATAACGCGGAGAGTATGCTTAGGTTACCACTAAACGGGCGAACGCGTATCTCATTAACGGGTCATCAGAATCTAATTTTAATGCTAGATTCTAAAAGCGTATAAAATTTTCTGCAGCTTATACCAACATTTGGTGTAAAAAGTTAATATTTGACAAAATGGCACCCGTGTGAAGATAAAAGACTTTTTATCGAGTGTTTGTTTTCATTTTAGGGCGCTATAAATAATAGTTATCTATAAAAATGTATACATATTGTTAGTATAAGTTGTAAAACATAGTATTTACTTTCATTTAAAATAAAGAACAAACAAATCGGTCGAACAGTTCCTGAGAAAAGTAATTTCGAGAAAAACGCCTTTTAAGATTTACTACATGATAACTTTAATATTTTCCATGTTTCATTTATTCAACTATGCAATTATCCAAAGGGATTACCATAAAACTGTTTTGAAGGATTAATCTACAAAATTCAAACTATCGAAAAATTCGACCCAAATATTGTTTGCTCAAAAGAGTTATCTGCTACCCCAGTCATGGGAAAGAATGTATGCATGTTATAACAAGTTTGTAAAGTTATTTTTTATTGTGATAAATGGTTACACCTACAACCGTATCTGACAAGTTACTCTTTAGAAATATTGTTTTACTTTTACAGTAAATATGTTTAGCGTAAGTTCAAAAATATATTGCTCCATTGGCGCCAACTCGCAACTTTTTTGAGAACAATGCCTAGATATTTTTATCACCATATTAAATATTCATATAAAGCTACCCTATTTGTTTGAACTCTTGAATTCTTCCAGAGTTATACGTCCCTAACAAAGAAACCTTCCATAATACTGTCATATTTGCCCGTTTCTTCAACCTTCTGGGATAATATCGCGTCGAACTTGAGTTATTCCGTGAATATATGTACAAGAAAAGTCTAGCATTAGACACTCCAGATATTTCAATATTGTATAGTGGAGAACCGGATAGCGAAGAAAGAGAACAAGTTAATTTACTTATCAGTTTTGTTTGATTTTTTTTACATATTTTATGAAACATGATAAGGAGTTTCTCAATTTCCGAGACAAATTTTCTTCTTGTAAATTCTCTTTTAACACATTTCGCTTCTAATTTCACAAAATTAACGGAAGATACATTATTTTTAATTAGTCTGTCAACAACAAATCATTATACATATATATATATATATATATATATATATATATATATATATATATATATATATGTATATATATATATATATATATATATATATATATATATATATATATATATATATACAAGATTTGATATATAAATCTTAAAGGATTCACGGTTTCATTTAATCTTAGCTTAGGTACAACGCACCTATGCGTCCAATCCGCCTTATAGGTAATATATATGATGCGAGCAGTGATTTTTAATTATTGTTATATTTATAATTATTATTATTATAAAAAGTCTTACAATTCCTTATAGATAATTTTGAAATAATGAATTAAATAGAAATGTATTTAGCGCATAATTAAAATTTCTAAATTATAATTTTTAATATTTTTTTATGGCCATTGTGTTACCAATATGCAAAAATCTTATAAATATAAAATATCTTAGAATTTCTAGTAAAATTTTTGAGTGTTTTAATTATTTTTCTAAGGAGAAGTATACGAGCGATTGGATTTAAACTGCGAACGGATTCAAATGGTATGCCAAATAATATGTGTATCAAATTTTGCATTTCGTGTACCCTTCACACGACTTTCTTATACTTAATTTTCAATATTCATGTAATATAGCTTTATTGGGTTTTAAATACTACTATTGCCATGAAACTATATCAATATGTGTGCTATTTAGGGAAACGAAAATGTAACATGACTATTTTTAAAGGTACTTTATTCGAAGAAACTTTTCAAGCAATAAAGCAACAAAAAAATTAATATCTTCAACTTTTATAAGATACATTTTTTCTCTAACTCGTGTCCTTTTTGAGATGTTAAAAATGATATAATTAAACAAGCACATACGGTTGAAACATCCTTTTCAAAAACAAAAGGTTATTTTTTTTTATTACTTCTAGTTAAGATATTGTTTTCTAAAATAGGAGGTTTTCTTCTGGGGTAAATACAAGTCTTAAGATTAAGGATTTATAATTTTTCCTAAAACAGGATTAGCTTTAAAGCGCCGACAGATACACAGACATCATTTTGAGGGTAGTCAAATTTAATTCCGGGTCGAGTTTGAAATTTTTAACAAACAGTATTTTATAAAAGCTTAATACGTATTTCGACAACTAATGGTGGAATTCTGAGCTAATCTGTAGATCTATAAGGAAATTCTATAAATATTTAATCGCTTACAATTTCAAAATAATTATATTTCGCAGCAAAATTTGTTGATAAATCGGATAATGTTGTTTTAAGTAAATTCAATAATATAATGATCTATCAAATTAATGAAACACTGACAGCGTTGCCAATATTTTATAGAACTCTCTATAACGTTATAGATATACTCAGTATTGCACTATAACTTTTTATTATAGTATTTTTGTTCGTAATTTTTTATGTTTACAAGACTTGTTTTAGATTTGGTGCAGGAAAGTAAAAATATGTGTAATTTAATAAATGATATAAAAGTTAGAAATCGTACCTGAAAAAGTCGGATGGATACAGACAAAATATGTGTTGCTTCTCTTCAACAGGTTGTTTCACAAAAGCGCGGAAACACTTTGAAACTTTAATCCATAACTCGATTAATAAACCTCACTTTAGCCAATATACAGTTTGAATAAAAGCGAATGTAGTTCCGATAATAAATAGTCGTGATCGCACTGAATGTACACGTATAATTTGTTAGGTGAAAATATGATCAACCCCTAGCTACATAGGCCACCTTTCAACGTCACAAATGAACGTTGTATGCTCGCTGTGTACCATTGGGGCGCGTTTATAAAGCTATAGGGAATCTTCCGTATTGCGCAAGCGACGCCTCTACACTTTATTCCACTTTGGATTTACCCGAAAACCATCAACAACATAACTGGACTAGACAATCTCTTAATTCACGCATAACCAAACTCCCGGTGGACATTCGCTTCTTCGGTTTATATGTAAAGAGAATCAGAAACTCAGATATCAATAGTTACTTACAGTTGCTAGACAGACAATGAGATATTAACCAATCTAGCGCCTTAACTACATCTGGCAAAATATATCAAAAAGCATAACCAAAGAGCAGTACAATGTACGTTTAGTTGAATTGTAATTATATCCCTCAAATTTCTTCTATATAAGAAATTGATGATTAAAATAATCATTTCTTCAATAACTATTAATTTACGAAGTATTAAAAATATATACTTGGATGTTAGTCGTTCAGGAATTTTCTCCTCCAACTGGGAATATTTGCCAATAGTTACTCGAACAGGATCATTCACAGAAACTAGTAATTCAGAATAGAAATTACAATTAAAAACCCACTTTGTTTTATGACAAACAATGTTAACATTCACACCAATAAAATTACGCTTGTATTATACATTTTGCTGATGTGAACGTTAGATTTTTTTAGCTCGCCGTACGAAGTACCGAAGAAGCTAATGCAATCGGTCGTGTGTCTGTAGCATTCTCGGATTAAAAAATGTCACAAACAAAAAGTGTTTGTTTTGTCGCGCTAAATCCAAAAATATATATAACTGGATGTTATTCGTCGTTCGTAAGACTAAATTTGTGCCGTCTACTCCTCTGAAGGTACTGGAGCGATTCGCACCAAATTTGGTACACATATTATTTGGCGTCCCATTTGAATCCGCTTGCAGTTTAAATCCAATCGCCCATATACTTCCCGAGTTATAGGGCCCCAAAATTTGGAGCCCCTCTTAACACTGCCCTTATAAAAACAATTGAAACACCCAAAAATTCTAATAGGAATTCTAAGATATTTTATATGTATATCTACAATGTTTATATATATTTAACCCAAACCCAAATAATTATTAAATATCGTATTTTTGAATTTTAAAATATGCATTAAAATTATCAAAATAATCTATATAGAATTGTAAGATTTTTTATATCTATAACATATGCTTAAATTAAATAATAATTAAAAACCGCTGCTCGCATCGCATATATTACTTATACGGCGACTTGGACGCATCGGTGCGTTGTACGTACCGAATCTTGCTCATTTTATATAAAACCAACTTGTTTATCAATTGTAATTTCTAATTGTATTTTGTGTTATTCCGTTTGCTGTTTAAATCGCCCTTATACTTCCGGAATTATACGGCTCTAAAGTTTAAAGCCCCTTAAATACTGCCCTTAGATAATAAAAATCATCTAACACAAAATTTTACAAGATATTTTATTTATGTCTATGAATATGTTTTATATTGTGAACTTAGAGGCCATAAAAAAATTATTGAAAATTATAATTATGCATTTTTTGAGTACATCAAATAGTTGTTAAAAAAATTATAAGCCATTTTATAGCTACATTTTCAAATTGTGAACTCAAAGAGCATAATAATTAAATAGAATTATTTTTAAATTTAAAATATTGTATACGCATGCGCGGGGCGAGGAACAGTTCATATCTTACAACATTATACATGCAATGAAATGACACACTGATTATATATTTCTTATAAGGCGAACCGAAGACATAGGTACCTGTCATATTGTCAAATATGTTTTAATGAATCAATCTTTTCTGTCGCAAATATCACTATTTCAGGTGTTTAAAGACACCTTTTAGCAATCTTTATAATAGAATCCGTAAGTAAACTCAACAATTACTTACGGTAACAAAGTACAATACTAGGAATAGCAAATTCTTTCGAACAATCGAATAGCAATTTATATGAAACATAACCACCTTTAAAAACTGATTAGCTGCATTAGATTATTAACAAATGGACATATTATTATTCTATTCGTTACAATATAATCTACAACACGATAGTCTGGAGTTGAAGTTAGGGAATCACCCAAGGCAATAAATAATATAACAAAGTAAACTTGGATATACGTATCTTTTGAAGTTCTGTGTGGAATATCGATGTTTTTCCCATATAGATATGGACAGCATATTAATCCTCTTGAGCACAAATTTACATTTAGATCACCATAGTCAAACCTTTTTGAACCCTAAAAGGGCGACCAAAATACTACTACATTATAAAATTAAGTTATATATAGGGACATAATAATCTCATCGTACGATAGTACAAGACATATGGAAGTTTGATTGTATTTCTTTAGAGAAATGCTGTAAATTAAAAGTGGAATCAACTAATATGTCGCAAATCTGTATTATTCCTTGTCTTTTATTTATTTGTTGGTTTTCCTTTTGCAAACAATTTTTATAAGTTGTATGTTCGGGTATTGAAAATACTGATCGATTATCAATCGTCCGTTTTATTGGTTTTCTTGCGCATCACGTGCGATTTAATAAAAGTATATAAGTTATATATTTTTTTGGATTCAGGGCGACGAGACAAACACTTTTTGTTAAGGACATTTTTTGACCCGAGAATGCTACAGACACACGAACGAATGCTTTAGCTAAAAAAGCTGGCTTATATATAGTATTCACTATAAATATATGCATGTTTGTAAAAAATAGAAAATTAGCTTGATATCGCTGGAAGTAAAGAGGCAAAGTAGGCAAGGGTAGCGTCACAACATCACGACACGACTGAACACGGTATTAACGGCTTCCTTGATTGGACCTGCAAATAATTCAGTTAATTCTAATTAAATCTTGTCATCGCTCGTTCTTATTACTGTGGTCTGTAAAGTTTAGCGTCATCACTCTGCGCAACCAAACATTTACGGTGCAAAGCGCAACCAGCATTTCTTTTTTATCATAATTTAAAATGTATAATTCTTGTTAATTTAGGTAATTACACATACACCAGATACTATAGCTCATTTGTACATACCGAGTACGACGAGCTAATAACTTGTGCAAATTCTATATTATCCGTAAACTCTTTTATTTTTAGTTTAACGATTATTCTGAATGTAAGATTTTTATGTATTTCTAGAATGATTGAATTGAGCTATCAGTAGTAATATAAATAAACTTCCATATCCTGTGATCTGGAGAAAAGAAAATGATAATTCCCTGAAGTGACGCCTTTTAAGTAAATCAAAAATTGTATCGTGGGAGCGACGCGTTTCTGTAATGGTTTTGTTATGATATTTGCAAAACTATAAAACGCAACATATTATTATATTTTTCCTATAACGAACGCCCACAATTGTAGACCTCATGTCGTCACCTATGATTGCATCGATGTCAAATTTAACCGAGTTTAAACCGAAATTTCACACAAGAACAAACCGTGACAGCTGTTCATATTTCCAATATAGATTTTAATCATGTTCATTGTGCGCATAGTTAAATTCAATGTATAACAATTTGGAAAAATTCGCAATTCATCGTGTTCCATAAACGATTTTATATTCGCAATTTAACTATTCATATTGCTGTTTGTCAATTTTCGACGAATCAATTTAATTATTAACAAAATAATGTGTCTATTCCACTCCTATATAGTAGAAAATGAGGCCATTATGGAATGAAATTTGATAAAACAATATTTCGGTTGTAATAGTATTTAGTAATTAGCAATAAACTAAAACATATAACCATTTCTACTTAAAATGCATGTTACCCCATTTTGCCCCAATAGTGGGGCAAGTCGGGGTAGTCTGAAGAGCATTTATACATAATAGAAGAATTTTCCATCATTCCTCCATACTTGCATACACTCGGAATACATTTAGCTGGACATTCTTCGTTTCTTTCCATTTTCTCTTCTTCATACTCTTCTTCCTCTCTTCTCTTATTCTTATACGCTTTAATTAAATTACTTTTGTATGAACATCAAGTAATTGCAGGTGTATTTATCAAGCAATGATTAGAACGTGGTGATACCCCATCTTTCCTCGAATTGTATTGTAAAATAAACCGGGGTATTTATGCCCCACTAGTGGGGCAAAACGGGGTAGTATGAAGGGTAAGATGAAGAATAGTTTATACATCCTCAGAGACATGGATGGATTTTACATTATTGTCCACACTTGCACGCCCGTATTTAGTTGGATGTTTCTATTTCTTCTTCTAATTTCTTTGGTCTTAATTAAATTATTTGTACGAAGTTCTTTCCCCATACAATCTTAAGAGCGTGATGATACTCCATCTTGCCCCAAATAGCATTGTAAAATAAAACAACATTTTGAATATATAAAACAATATATTTTGCGACAAAATTGATCTCAATGGACAGTAAATATACAAATTGTTTCGAAACAGATTAATATTTATCATAATTACAACTATTTACTGCGTTACAGACACAGGGATAGTATGAAAAATAAGACCAAATAGTTTTTTATTTTACTCAATACATGACGAAAGTAAACTGTCACGTTAATCGGCTCACTGTCGAAGTGCAAACACTGACCTAAGATGGTGTACAAAAAGTTTCACCTCACTTGCTCCACTTTGCCCTAGACAGTATTTACAACGATTCTATATTTCTCTAAGATAATTATGTGTAATTGCTTCAATAGTAACTAAACAATGTAGTTCTAGTATGCGATAATAAATGAAAACTATTTGCGTGCTATATGAAGTATAATATGCTTAATTCAAAATTCAATAATATAATTTATTATGTACATAGTATAAATTAGGATTTGGGGAAATAGAAACATTAATTCGTGACTATTGTATTATTTATTCTGTTTCTGCTACTAAATATAGCATGTATACATTTATATATAGTTGATATTTATTTTAATTTACTCGAAACAATAACTATTTCTGTATATTGAGGATAATAAATATAAAAGAACCGGATTCGTACTTTCTTATACGAACGTGTACAGCCAATTCTCGGTTCACGAACGCCTCGGTTCATTAGAACTTGAGCACCAAGTACAGTGGTATCATTTTAAATAAGCATTCATCTTGGAAAACGACTTGAATTAGAGAAAAAACTATTATTATAAAAGTTAAAGATATTAAAATTTCCAACAACTTTTGTAAGTATAGTTTTTTCTAAAAATCGCTTTTTAAAATAGATATGCTAAATTTACTATTCCCTTTTGACATTGACTGCTGTATAATTTTAAATATGCAATTATCATCGAATACAACTTTAGTTGGAGAAAAATTATTCTGATAAAAGTTAAAGATATGAAAATTTCCAACAACATTTATAAGCAAAACTTTTTCTAAAAATCGCTATTTAAAATAGACATGTTACATTTACTTTTCCCTAGTAGTTACAATAAATAGTGACATTGATAGCAATTGTAGAATCAATTTAAAACAAAATATTATTTATAGATAATGATAATATAAAAAAGTCGAGTAAATACCACTCCAGTTTATTAAATAACATTAATATTATGTATATATATACTCTTTCTGTTATAGTAGGATCATTTATATTAAAAAGTGTTGGTTTTTCAAATGACACCCAAGAGAATTGTATGAAAATGAATTGGATGATTATAAGAATACAGGGAATACGAAATTACATGTTTATTGTTTATATTTTCATTTGTTTCATTAATAAATGGATTTCACTCCATTGAAAAAACTCATTATTGATTTTTTGTTTGTAATTGGAATTTTTACTTTCATATACGCATGTCAAACCTTTGGTAATTAGTTTGGAAATTAAATATTTTTCGCCATTGGTTTTAAATAGTTAATTTCACAACTAATTACGAAAAAATACATACATTTTGTGTATAATTTTGTTCGGATTCACAGAAAATAATACATTTTGTGTAATTTTGCTTATTAATTGATGGTTACATAAATTTCTTATTTTTCATAAAATAACGATTGTATTGCAAGCTGCAGGCATTACGTGCGCTTATGTATGTGTGTAGGGAAAACTGATAAAAAAACATTGTTGAAGTAAGGCAGTGAAATGTATGGTTTGAGTGAATTTCGTTTGTAATTTCACACCTTTCATAAAACATTAAAACGAGCCGTGTCAGCTGCTAGAAAGAATTATGACTAATGTCGGCCAGTCGTGTCCTCGCGTGATTTGACTGGTCTTTACCGGACTGAGCAGGTAGATAATTGCTTGTCACGTTCACGTATACGTGAAATACATATTTGTGTATCATAATTGTTGTGATTCCACAGATTTCGTGCACATGAACTATGCTCATCCCGGCTTAACTCACAAATTGTTAGATATATGAATATTATCATTTGTATGCAGATTGCTTCTTTGTGCAACTATGTTCAGGTCATATAACATAGTTGCTAAAGTTCTGCCAACCATGTAACACAAATTTGCACTACTTACAAAGACGGACATAAAGTTTAGCACTAGGTAGGGGAACTCGGGGTATCCCCCAGTATACAAATTTAATAATTAGGACCGAAAGGTCAAAATATACGAAGAAGACTAAAGGATTGTTCACAGCGAAACAATTAGTAATTAAGCTTAGAAAATTACAAATAATAATCTAGTTTGTATTATGACAAGCAATGTTATCATTCCAAGCAACACAATTAATGATACATTTTGTTGCTGTGAACATTAACCTGGTATGTCATACAACAAACTGGAATTATTACTTATAAATTCTAAGCTTAACTACTAATTCTTTAGCTGTGAACAATCCACAGCGAACCAATTAGAAATTATAAATAATAATCCAGTTTGTATTATGACAAGCAATGCTATAGCATTCACAGCAACAAAATGAACACAATTAATTATAAATTATGTTAGACAAGAATGTCAATTTGTTATACTTTTCATGTTTGGAGATAAAAATTATAACTATAACAAGCTTAGGACACGCACCTAAGCATCCAGCTCGCCCTATAAGTAATGGTTAACTATTTGAATATATATTAAAGATATAAAAGTCTTGCATTATTTTGTAGAATATTTTGTTAAAAAAAAATTGTAGTGCATATTTTAAAATTCAAAATTATAACATTAAATAATTTTTTATGACCTTTGGGTTAATAATTTGAAATAATCTTATAGTTATAAAATATCTTAGAATTATTAGTAGAATTTTTGGTGTTTTAATTCTTTTAATAAGGGCAATATTAAGAGGGGCTACAAATTTTGGGGCCCTATAACTCGGGAAGTATACAAGCGATTGGATTTGAACTGCGAGTGAATTCAAATGGGATGTCAAATAATATGTGTAGCAAATTTGGTATAAATCGCTTCGGTAGCTTCAGAAGATAAGAAGGTACAAATTTGGTCTTACGAGCGAGCGACAACTAACATGCAAGTATACAGGGCGACGAGACAAACACATTTTTCGAAAATTTTTGATCCGAGATTGCTACAGACACACGACCGAATGCTTTAGCTTCTTAGGTACTTCATACAGCGAGCTAATAAAATTGGTAGTATTGCATAATAATTTGTTAATATATCTTCAAAACTCAGTGGTTAAAAAGTGTTTTCTGCATAAAACTAACCAGAATTATGAAGTATTGAGGTCGCTACAGAGCACCGCACGGCTGTCACAAAAGTACTTATAAAACAAACACAATTAATATACCTTTCCGTAAATATAAGTATATACCATGAATATCTTTCGTAAGCTCCAACATAACTGAAAATGGAAACAATTTCATTCTATTACGTGGTCTTACCAACCTAACAAACTGTTTATAAAGTCATGGATTTGCTTATGATAATAGCATGAATATTATTTAAGTATATTGTTGGCTTGTGCATTCAAATGTAAATATGGACATAAATATATTCAGAAACATTTTAAAAGTAAAAGGTTGATGCTGTGTGGCTCTATTAGTACATATCTACAACAGTTTTGGCTTTAAAGCGTTCACACATACACACAGACATCATGATTATTTTGTTCATTGTTAACACTTTTAAATCATAAGAAGTACACCACCCGTTTTACATTACTGTACAGCAGACTTTGGTTAAAACTAATATGATTTTAAGTTCTGTATACCATCTGTAGTACAGGCAGATTATTAATGTAGCCTGCTACCGCCTGAGAATGGAACTACACAATATGCGCTGTAAACTTATGCAATACGTTAGTCATCTATGCAAATTAGGTCTGTGGCACAATGTATTTTTCAATAACGTTCTTAGATGAACAAAACAACATTATCTTACGAAAACAAAAGTCTAAAAATAAACAAACCAAATGTGCTCTACTGGAACACATTTAATTATGGTTCCACGAAACAAGAATAAGCACCAATGCCTCTAGCTCGCCGTGTAGCACCTTAACTAATCTAGACGAAAAATAAATCATTTTAAGCTCGCCCTACTATTATGGAATTCCACTTCCACCCTATTTTATCCATTCTAATGGGTTGAACCAAGTAAAACATAGGTTGAGGAGCACTGCAAAGGTTCAACAGAATGAATGGAGCTAAAAAGTGTGTAAATTAGTAATTTGCAGACATATATTTAAATGTATGAAAGTCATTGAAGTTAATTTTCTTCAAAGGTGATGCTGATGAATAAGTATATTTAAAAATTGTACGTCCAAGACGGGAAACGAGTAATTCCATTTAAAATATTCTTAATTAGCCACTTCTTTTGCGATATATAGCATTTCTTCTGATTATACTTGAAATGTATACTTAATTAAGGGTTGCAGTCCTCAATGTTCTTCGTTAGTACACCAATGTGTTATTATTAATATTGAAAAGCACTACGGTATACATAATAACATAAATAAGTTGAAGTGGCCTTCACTCAACTTTCATATACGTAGTTTTTACTATATTTATAATTTATATGTATATATTGTGTAAAATACGTATAAAGTAGTAAATATTGATATATGTTGTTGTAAAAGACACACAGACGACATTCCAAAAACAGTCACATTTGATTCAGGAAAGGTAAACGTGTATATCCGTTGAAAAGCTAAAGCTTTCGGTTGTGTGTCTAGAACATTCTCGGATCAAAAACTTTCCTTAACAAAAAGTGTTTGTCTTGTCGCCTTGAATCCAAAAATATATATAACTTATATACTTGGATGTTAGTCGTCGCTCGTTCGTAAGACCAAATTTGTGGTCTCTACTCCTCTGAAGGTACCGGAGCGATTCACACCAAATTTGGTACACATATTATTTTGTATCCCATTTGTATTCGCTCGCAGTTTAAATCCAATTGCTTGTATACTTCCTGAGTTATAGGGCCCTAAAATTTAGAGCCCACCTTAATACTGCCCTTACAAAAATAATTATATCATCCAAAAATGCTACTAATAATTTTAAGATATTTTATATCTACAAGATTTTGTCATATTGTTAACCTAATGGCCATAAAAAATTATTATAATTTTGAATTTTAAAATATGTACTAAAAATATTCTTTAAAAAATTGTAAGATTTTGTATCTATATCATTTTTTCAAATTGTTAACCACAAGGCCATAATAATCAAAAACTGCTGTTCGCATCTGACCTATAAGGTGAATTGGACGCATCGGTGCGTTGTTTGTACCGAATCTTGTCATGATTACAATACTTAATTATTACTTCGTAAAAAAAAGTCTAGCAAAATTGAAAATTACTATGAATGTCAGTAAACTAACATTATAATTTTCGTTCCATAATAAAATATTACCCAAATTCAACTAGATGAATGTTCTAATAAATATGTTGTACATACATTATTATCTAAAGCAGACAAAAATAGTAGAGGACAGAACAGATAAAATGAATATTTAAAAAAAAACTATAGATTTTAGCGGATCTCCTCCCGAAAAGTTCCGAAAATATGTGTAGATACCCAACCAAAAGGTTAACAAATTTCATCATTAATTTGCAAAAATAAAACACTTCATGGCTAATAAAATATCTTTCCAAATTATCGCTTGGCCTCATAAGTCAATCTATGTCCTATGAACTGTCGCTACCCCCACCCCACCGATATTGGTCTACACCAATGACAGTCCAAGTATTGTATTCCCGCTCCAATGTACCAATAAATATCCAGTACAATAAACTTTGAGCAACAATTTATTGAAGATTACTTCGTGAAAATCAATATATATATATATATATATATATATATATATTATTCATCCATTCCATTGATAAAATTTCGCCCAGATTTATCAGTCTGTTAATATGTCTGTGCAGTGAAGTTACACATTCAAAATATACGATGCATCAAAGAAGATTCTACTATGATCAATATCTGATTATCGAAAATTTGTCGAACTTTTCTACGTAGTTCCTTCTTTTGCTGCTTTAATTGCTTCATTTATCAAATTTGTGGTTTTAACGTAGCTTCAGTTTAATAATATAAATTTTACGCTTCGTTAGCTAATTTTTAGTGGTTTATTTAAGTGATAATGGTACAATTTACTAAAAGACAGTGGCTGACTTTGGTCGTCATAAGTATTGCCGATTTTTGTAACGCAATTTGCGTTTCGTTGCAAGCACCATTCTACCCTCACGAGGTAAGCATCTCTTCAATATTAAAAAAAATATATTGACAACATATATATCAGCTGGAGTGACCTTCACTTGACTTTCTTATAGTTTCAGTATCTATATTGCTTTATTTTGAATATTATTTCATTTGTCCTGTATTTATTGTACAAAACAGAATCTCTTCATTATAAGTGGAAGAGAGACCAATCATGAACTGAACAGTCAGTGCAGGACAAACGAACGAATGTTAATATGTTTTACAACTAGAGAATTTTTTAGTAAATGGTACATTTTACAAAAAAACTTTGTTAACAAAAGTTGCTTGAAATTTTAATATCTTTAACTTTTGTAAGAATAACTTTTTTTGTAAGTCACGCTGTTTATGAGATATTAAAAGAAATAACCAGAATAAACAAATATGTCCAGATAAGATTAAGTTTTCAAAAGTTAAGAGTCTATACAGGTCTTAAGTTTAATGTTTTCTTATTAAATCGTCAACCCTTATTGCTGAAGAGTGATTACAGATAGACAGACACATACACAGAAGCAATAATTATAAAAAAGTTGTAATAAGAGAATATTGAAATTAATTTTTGTGAAGAATTGTTAATTTAAGACCCCTTTCATTTAAATGACACCAAAACTGAGTTGTTCACTCAATCATTTCTTGGATTGGCTACTCTCAAGGTCAAATCGGTCAACGGTTTATAATATAAAATAATATATTGTTACTATGACTAAAATAAACTGAGTACTAACACAATCTTTGAGTACATGTAGTGGAAGGTGAAGCAAAACGGGACCCTTAAAGTTTTCCATTAATTAAAACATATTTCGTTTGTAATACAATATCTTAAATAAATATTATAAATACATTTGTCATTAAACAATAAAACAATTTCTTTTTATATTTAAAAAATAGACTATTATGTATTAAGGTTCAACTTGCTCTACTAGTGGGGCAAAACTGGGTATTATGGATGTAAATATGGTTTATTCATTCTCAGATAGGAAATAGGAGATATGGATGAATTTTCCATTTACCAACGGACCCCGTTTTACCTCACTGCCACATCTTACCCTCATTTACCTCTACAATCGTAGTACACAAGTTATTATTTTTGCTTCATTTGGGACAACAGATTTATTATCATCACTTCTAATTTCTGAATAGATCTATTTATGTATTATTATTGTAATCATGCAATTAGTCAACAAATCGATATATTAATTAATGTGACAAAAACAAGCAATTTCTCCATATTAACTCTTTTCATATATAGCTTATCTATGTAGATATGGTTTTATTTTTTTTTACTCAATAATTTCACATATCCCTAGAGTACTATGAACATAATTTATTTTTAATGTATTCATAGAATTATTATTTATGTTAAAAATAATTCATGAACTATAATTATGCAATATAGGAAGCAACATTAGTACTATTATGCCTAGTTGCACTAACAGCACTTAATATTAAGTAGATATTAAATTAGAATATATTTTGGAAACAAAATCAAATTTGAGAAAAACATATGTAAAATATTGTTAAAATTAATCAAATAATATGATTTCTATTAAGGTAACAACGTTAAGTTAAAAGAAGGGTACAGAACGATTAAAAATAAATCAGTTGATGTATATTTGTATAAAGAATGATTGGCAAAAAGACAATTTATTAATTTCTTATACGAATTATATAAGGAATTATTATAACAATATCTTAACCGGAAGTAACACTTTGTCAATATCTTAGAAAAGATATTAAAATTACTAGCAACTTTTGCTTAAAATGTTATTTCGAACAAGGTTCCATTTGTTATTTATTTTAATATCTCGGCAACAGCAAGATTTAGAAAAAAGTGATATTCATATAATGTTGCGAATGCTACGATTAAAAGATTTTTATTTCGCTAGATCAGTTTTTGATAATTAAGAACATGCAATGAAGGTTATGAACTGCGCTACCTTATAGATATGTGAATTGATAAAAAGATTGTAGATTACCACCTATGTTGTATATGTAAATAATTGCAGGGAAATCGCATTGATTGCTCTTGTTCTTATCAGCAGTCTGCTGGACTTGTGCTTGATAATGAATCTTTTTACGCAAAGAAATATATTGCAATGCCAAGAATATTGTCGCCGATCAGAGCGAAAAACAAACATATATTGTTGTATTACTGCGAGATTCAAGCATCAGCCGTTGAGATAACATATTTACGCGTGTATTGCAAAAGACAACACAAAAACTAAATGTTTAGTTTTGCAATCAATATTTACCAAAGATATAGCAAGAACTACCAACATAAATAACAGTACATTAGATGATCAATTTTACGGTTTTACCCATAATCAACAATTAATGGATTATAGTCATATTTACACGATTACTATAGCTCTTTTATAGTATCTACAGTATCACCTAAATTCACCAAAAATATGAGTAGACTGATTTCTTATCAGAATAATAATATTTTCAAATATGTTAATAATTCGTAAACACTTCTATAGTAAACAAGTCATCATTTATGTATACTTTTATAAATTATTTTTGAAGCATGGAATCTATAATTGTTATCAATATATATTTTTCTAAATAGCCATAAGTTTGGCACCATTTATAAAAATAATCTAGAGTAGCCTTAACTCGACTTTCTTGTCCTTCACTACCTGTATTTATAATAATGCATTTCTTTGCTTTAAATTTCTCTTACGATTGCTGTGAAACAATATCAAATATTTATTGTAACTAGGGAAACGAACCAATACTCCACAGTAATTGTACCATTTTGCTTATTTTATTATTACGTTGACAATTAACTATTTCTTAAACATAAAATATAAATTGTTTCTTATTCTTATCAATGTATTCAAAAATATATTTAAAATGCACTGTTTTTCAATTTTATCCGCAATAAGAAATACGCTCGAAACATGTTCTTAGTCGATCTATTTAATTTTATTTTGTTTCCCTGTCAAAATATTATAAGGCATAGTTTATACCATATATTAAATATATTCCTAATACAAACGTATATATGCATAACAAAAATGAGATATTTAAGATTTTCCGTAGCAGTTTTCTCGTAACTAGTACATTTATTGCAGAAACTTTTCAAACAAAAGTTGTGTGAAATATTAATATCTTGCATTATGAACATAACTATTTTTACTATAAGTGCAGCCGTTCTAGTAATATTGGAGAAAGGACAAAGAATGCCATAAAGTCGAACATTTTAGATTTTCCGTAACAGTTTTCTCGTTACTGGTACATTTTTCGAAAAAACTTTTCAAACAAAAGTTGTTTGAAATATTCATATCTTGCATTATGAATAAAACTATTTTTGCTATAAGTGCAGCCGTTCTAGTGATATTGGAGAAAGGACAAAGAATGCATAAAGTCGAACATTTTAGATTTTCCGTAACAGTTTTCACGTAACTAGTACATTTATTGCAGAAACTTTTCAAACAAAAGTTGTGTGAAATATTAATATCTTGCATTATGAACATAACTATTTTTACTATAAGTGCAGCCGTTCTAGTGATATTGGGGAAAGTACTAAGAATGCACTTCTGGTTTAAATATTATTTTAAAAAATAGGAGCTGCACATCTAGACCACATACATGTCTTAAGTTTGATGTTTCACACACAAACCTCATTAGAAAAAAATTGTTACACCATTGAAATCTCGAGAACAAAATTTTTCATGATTACAACACTTACTTATTACTGCGTATGACACTTAATTCATTATACGGCGAGCTGAAGACATTTGTGTATGTATTTTTGCTTGTGTTATTAGTGACTGTTAAAAATATGATTATCTAAAACAAACACACATGCTCCTCATTTTTTTATTAATCACAAATATAAATGTATTACGTTATATGTGTTTAATATTTTATTAGGTAATGAAATAAGGGAAAAGAGATTATTGCCAAAGTTTATTTAAATACTAGTTTGTCTATATATAGCATGAATTCTTAAAATTAATAATTTATTTGAGATCATGACCTTCGCTTAGCGACTAATATATATGTGTGTATGTATACGCAAAATATCCTTACTTAATCGTAATCAGTTAAATAGGTGGCACTTAAAATCAAGCGACCTGTGACAGACAATTGCTAACCTAACACATGTAATTTCATTTAATGTTACATCAACTTTGGCAAATTTATTACTGAAGCAACGCAAACACAAATGATGATGTATAAAAAGAATTTGTACAACGCATTGAAATTTAATTATAAGGTTTCGAATACGTGCTCGTTCAAAAACATTTGAATTACTGAACTTTGACTCGTGCGGCCTTTTCTAAAGATGAAATATTTGTGCAGATAACAGAATAGTACCACACACAAAAAAACGATGACTTTGTATTAACGTATTTTTTTATTGTAATAAATAGAAAAATTACTAGTACTTGATTTTGCCCGCATGAATTTAAAACAAAATTAACTAATATTATATTAAATATATAAGTATAAGTCGAGTGGGAACCACTCCAGTTTTCTATTTAATTGCAACACATGCATTTTATGGTGGAGTCGGCTGTTGCTTAAAGTTGCAGTTAAAATTATTAATATATTTCTTTGTACTAGAACATTTTTTAATTTATCTAAAAACAATATAAAACATAAGAAATTTGACCGTCAAATTATTAAATAAACATAACCGCGATAATTTTTATTTGTGTTCTACATATGAACTCGTGCTAGATTCATGGAAAGGCAAAAATACACAATATTTTAGTTGACACACGGAACCTTTTATCATAAAAGAGAAAGAAAAAAATAATAAAATATATATACATTGTAAATTATCATATAAAAGAGTGTTAATATTAATAAAATATTGTTTTTGTTTGATACACAATCGCAAATTGTGGAATAATTGATATTTTTCAAAATTAAATTAAAAATAAAGAATTGTTTTTACTGATATATAAAATGACACAACGTAAGCTCGAATTTTTTATTACTATAACGAATTAAATTAGCGCTAATTCTTGAGTAATAATTAGAACAATGTTTTAACAGAAATACAGAATAAATTAAGTTGTGTTACGTCGGTTATGAGAAAAATACTGCTTTAATATTCCCGATTCTCTCCTCATTTTGTCCAAATTAGGTAATTTAACTCGAATATAGTCTTAAATAATAAAATAATCTGATTATTTGAACGTATGAACAGAAATATATATTTAAATATTAATACACGAAACAATGCAATTTGTAATAACAATTTAAAATATCAATAATTTAAAAGAAATATTTCAATAACAGATACGGCCCATTGTAGTTAAAAGTCATAAAAGATTGTTCACAGCTAAAGAATTAGTAATTACGCTTAGAAATTATAAGTAATAATTCCAGTTTGCTGTATGACATACAAGGTTAACGTTCACAGTAACAAAATGTATCACAAATTGTTTTGCTTGGAATGTTAACATTGCTTGTCATAATACAAACTAGATTATTATTTGTAATTTTCTAAGCTTAATTACTAATTATTTCGCTGTGAACAATCCTTAACTTGTGTAGAATTTATAAATATGGATTATAATTCCGTAAACTGGAATATTGGGATTATTATCGCATTAAAGTAAAATAAATTAAATAAAAATTAATTATATTAAAATGGGCAGTAAACGTATTAAAAATAATAATAACAAGCTTAGGTACAACGCACCTATGCGCCCAGCTTGAATAATAAGTAATATATGCGATGCGAGAAGCGGTTTTTAATAATTATGGCCTTTTGGTTAGCAATTTGAAAAAATGTTATAAATATAAAAAGTTTTACAATTTTTTGTAGCTTATTTTGATAAATAAAAAAGAAATATTGAATATATTTTAAAATTCAAAACTATAATATTTAATAATTTCTTTATGGTCTTTGGGTTTACAATATGATAAAATCATGTAGACATAAAATATTTTAGAATTATTAGTAGATTTTTTGAGTGTTTTAGTTATTTGATAAGGGCAGTATTAAGGGGGGCTCTAAATTTCGGGGCCCTATAACTCGGGAAGTATATGGGCGATTGGATTTAAACTGCGATTAGTTTCATATGGAATGCCAAATAATATGTGTACCAAATTTGGTGTGAATCGCTCCGGTACCTTCAGAGGAGTAGAGGGCACAAATTTGGTCTTACGAGCGAGCGACGACTAACATCCAAGTATATAAGTTATATATATTTTTGGATTCAAGGCGATGAGACAAACACTTTTTGTTAAGGACAAAAATAGGTTACAAAGAAGAACGTCATTCGCCTGCACACTATTTATTCTTTAATCACGTTATCTGGGTATTTCTAAATTCATTTTAACTAAAGTCTAAATTCTGTTATTATATTATCAATATTTGTCTGTCCAGCTCTTTCTTTCTGTTATCATTTGGTCAGCGCACAACACAACAACAGCTCGTCTGTGATTATTTTATTATTGATAACATTCGGCCTGTCATTTGTCCTGATACTTGTTAAAAACTAATTTAAATTTTATTTAAAATAAACCTTTCAGCACTTTCACAGACAATCCTAGAAGATTAAAAATAATTCGTTATTTTAATAATTAAGAATTGAACAGATTATTTTAAAATGTTTTTTTTTTCTTTACAGGCGGAACTGAAAGGTGCCACTGCTACTGAATACGGATTGGTATTCGGTATCTTTGAGCTAGTAGTCTTTATAGTGAGTCCAATATACGGCCAGCACTTGAACAGAATAGGACCAAAGTTTTTGTTCAACGCAGGCATCTACACGACGGGAATATGTGCCATTTTATTTGGACTTTTAGATAAAATCGAGGGACATTATCCCTTTATTATACTAAGTTTTGTTATTCGAATTATTGAAGCAATGGGAAATGCTGCTTTTTTGACAGCTAGTTTTGCCATTATTGCCAAGGAGTTCCCTAACAATGTTGCTACTACCTTTGTAAGTATTTTAATACTAGATTAACCCGTGGGCACCATGTGCCATCATATACCGAAAACGCGAAAACAGTCCATTACTCACCGATCCATCTGTCTGAATAATTTGACAGGGGACGAATTTTCATGTATTTTTTGTTAGTGTAGAGGATTAAAAACAAAAAAATAAATATATGCCCTACATTTGTTTGTAGATTCACATTAAAATGATTAAACTTTCCGTGTAACCTATGATATTTAATGTTTATAAACATTTACACATTTTTTTCAACAATATTTGTTTAAATTTAAAGATGTATATTGAGTATTGGATAATATTTATATAATCACATTTTGATAGGTAATTTGAACATATTTTGTATCGATATTTTCAAATATTTTAAACAGATTTGTTATAATAGTAAATATTGATTTCTTGTATATTTCCATAATATCATTAATTATTATTTCATAAAAAATCTAGTTATTATTTAAGAATTGATAAACATACAAAGTATGTGATGGAAATATTTACACTACTTTTTGGACTAAATTTTCTTTTGTTTTTATTTTAATTATCTTGTTTAAACTCCTTATCTTGAATTACAAGAATTAGTAATGAAGGAAAGTATTTATTCAATTAAAATTATTATTAATAAAACTTATGAGCCTATTTCACGGTTTGTCAATTACTTGTATTTCTGGAATAATTCAAATCAAATTATTGCCATTTATAGAAAACTTGGTTATCTTGTAGGCACCGTGTGCCCATATCATATACGTAATACAGTCCACGCCTCACCGATCTATCTATCTAATTGAATAATTTAACGCGTGGCGATTTTTCAAGTAATTAATTTGTAAATATAGACCCAATCATACACCTTATAAATAAAGCATGTCCCTTACATATACACACACATATACATCTGGGTTTATATTTTCAATATTTATATTTATTCAAATATCAGGATTATTAATTTAATTACTGTTTCTATTTTGTATTTGAATAGATTATTCAATGCACATTAATGACCTCACTTTATATGCTGTAAAAATTATAAAAAAGAGAAGAAAATTGTTGTTAAATCAAGTTTATGTAGTATAGTATATTAATGCATAAACAATATTTTCAATATTTCCTCATATTAAAAAAAATACAGCTGTAAGAAAATTTACGTAAAACAAATGATCTATAAGATTTTTGTATGTTTCAGGCGTCCCTTGAAACCTGTTTTGGTTTAGGTCTGATTGTCGGACCAACTGTAGGTGGCGCCCTTTACGAGGTCGGCGGATATTCGACCCCATTCGCCATAATGGGATCCGCGTTATTCCTCTCTGCTGTCCTTACAGGATTCGTTTTACCTGATCATGGCAATCATGGCAACGAGGATCAAGAAAAAGGACGTAAGTAACACTAATAATACAGTCTCCCGCAAATTAATTGGGACAATCACAATCCTATCCAAAATTATATTTTATTTTAATGAAAATATAATAGAATTAATTTCAAAGTAATACAGTGAATAATATTTGCCAAGCTGCAGACACTAGTGTTTGTATCAATTTGTTAGCTATTATTTGTTAGAAGCAGATTAATGCTTGTAATCAACAGTGATTTACATAATTCAAAAATTAAACAATATTTTCCTTATTTATATATGCGATAACTTTTTTATCCTGGCTCCGATATATCCAGGCCAAGGATTTTTTTTTAAACTTCAGTGTAACGATTTATTTTGAAATCGATTATCTAATATTACTAATTGTTTTAGAAAAAAAAGTCGGATATCATTTATAATGTTTCACTATATCGTATATTTTTTAGTAATTACATAATTTTAATTGACATTTGACAGATTATGGCAATTCGACAATCTATCATTTTCTCTCAATAATTATCATTTAAAAAAAAATTAACTCCTTGGTTTTATTATTAATCTTCTTATAATTGCTGAATTTGCTGTTGAAACTTTTACAGACAGATTTAATGTCTTGTTGATTTAAATAATATATTTTATAAATATATATATATATATATATATATATATATATATATATATATGTAGTTCGACATACGAAGTATAGAAAAGATAGAGATTTGGTTCGTATGTCTGTAACATTCTCGAATCAAAACATTTCTTTAACAAAAAGTGTTAGACTCGTCGCCCTAAATCTAAAAATATATATAACTCATATACTTGGATGTTAGTCGTCGCTCGCTCGTAAGGCCAAATTTATACCCTCTACTCCTCTGAAGGTACCGGAGCGATTTAAACCAAATTTGCTACACATATACTTTACTATTTCATTTAAATCCACTCGCAGTTTAAATCTATTCGCATATTTAATTCCCGATTTATAGAGCTCCAAAATGTGGAGCCCCCCTTAATATTCCTTTTAAAAAAATAATTAAAACTTCCAAAATGTCTATGAACAATTCTAAGATATTTTATATCTTTAGGATTTCTTCATATTGGTAACGTAAAAGCCATAAAAAAATATTAAAAATTATAATTTTAAAATTTGCACTAAAATTAATAATTTTTCTATTCAGGGCGGCGAGCCTTTTAGTACTTTGTATGTCGAGCTAAAAATGTGTTACTATATATATATAATTCTTTTCCAGCATCAATACTTAAGGTGCTGAAAATTCCCGGCGTGAGCATGGCAGCGGCAAGTATCGTAGTGACCAGCATGTCAATTGGGTTTTTGCAAGCAACGCTGGAGCCTCACATGCGCAAGTTCAATCTGTCGCCCGTTGTATTGGGATTGATGTTTGTGATAAATGGTGGCACGTATGCCATCACCGCGCCCGGCTGGGGGTGGCTGTGCGACCGCCGTCTGCATCCCAAGGCAGCCACAATCATCGGCGGTCTACTTGTTGCTGTTGGATTCTGCCTTATTGGACCGGCGCCATTCCTACCTGTTCCAACGTAATACCACCTACTTTTTATTAATCGATAACGTTTTATTAAATATCTGTATTTTTCACCTCGCCTTCAAGTAGCGGCTTTTGTTGGTTTTTCAATTAAAACATTTTTGTTAGACTTTCATTGCCTTCATTTTTTTACAAATATATACGTTTCGGTTACCAACTAGGGAAACTAGCTTTATCCAACGGCAATTTTTCAGTAAATGAAACATGTTTATAAAGAAAAACATTTCTAAGAAAACTTACTTAAACGCTTATAAAAACTTATCTTTAATTCATGCCGATATTAAAATATTGAGAAAATAGCAAAAATAAAGCCCTACTTACAGCTAAATTATTACTTTTAAAAATAGGTGGTTCTTTACGACTCCTTCCAACAGTTTTTGGTTGTAAAACGATCACACACACACACACACAGACGTAATTCGGAATATAGTCAAATTTGATTCAGAGACGATCAGTTTTTGGTGTAGAACGATCACAGACATACAGACACACATACACAGACGTAATTCGGAATATAGTCAAATTTGATTTAGATTAGGTCAGTTTTTGGTGTAGAACGATCACAGACACACATACGCAGACGTAATTCGGAATATAGTCAAATTTGATTCAGAGAAAATCAGTTTTTGGTGTATAACGATCACAGACACACAGACGTAATTCGGAATATAGTCAAATTTGATTCAGAGAAGGTCAGTTTTTGGTGTAGAACGATCACAGACATACACACACAGACGTAATTCAGAATATAGTCAAATTTGATTCAGAAAAAGTCAGTCTTTGGTGTAGAACGATCACAGACACACAGACACACACACCGACGTAATTCAGAATATAGTCAAATTTGTTTCAGAGAAGGTCAGTCTTTGGGGTAGAACGATAACAGACACACAGCCACACACACACCGACGTAATTCGGAATATAGTCGGATTCGATTCAGAGATACAGAAAACGTGTATTTATATTAAAATCTTCAATATTTCATAATTACAATAATTCCTTATATACATTTGCATAAAAAGGAAACATTTGAAGTGGCCTTTGCTCGACCATATCTGTAATATAGCTTCGTTGTGCATTAAATTCATTCTAAAATTGCCATAAAATAATATCAATATGTGTGGTAACTAGGGAAACGTAAATTCAATACAGCTATTTTCAAAAGCGATTTTTCAGTAAATGGTCCATTTTTCGAAAAAACTTTTCAAACAAAAGTTGATAAAAATTTTAATATCTTTAACTTTTATAAAGTTCATTTTTTCTCTAACTCATGTACTTTTTAAGAAATGCCACAAATTACACAAGTAAGTATGTACTTCAGTGTAAAATATCCGTTTCAAAATTAAAAATAATTCTTTCTCGAAATTAACGAATCATAAATTTAAAACAGGTAAACATTTTCATGTTTTAGGCTGTAGGGCGTTTACATACAGACAGGCCGACACACAAACACACACACGTTATTACGAGTATATATTACCCTCAAACATATTATATTGTGATCACTACTTGATTTTGTATACTACGTATAAGAATGTAAAATCATGAAATTTATAAAATATGGTTTTATTATTTGTTTATAGGTTAATTTGGTTGTTAATTATCGGTCTGGTTTTCCATGGTCTAGGAATGTCAGCGCAACTTGTAGCTTCGTTTACAGATGCTCTTAGAACCTGTATGTAAGTCTTTCCTATTTTATATTTCACTATTTCATCAAATAAACATAATTCTAAATATGTTTACGTTTGGATTTATCAAATTTCGTACACGCAACACTTCAGTATTTTAATAACGTAAAATAATAAAAAATATGTTTAAATTTCAGTGCCCACGGATTCCCTAATAACCTTGAAACATTTGGTTTAATATCGGGATTATGGACGAGTACATTTGCCCTTGGAGCATTTATAGGCCCTTCAATAAGTGGCATTTTGTACGACAGCATTGGTTTCCGAAATTCATCGATGTTTGTCGTTGTTACACATTTACTTGTGGTTAGTGGCTTTTGTTTATTCCGAATGAAGTAACATAATTATCCATATTTTATTATATGTTTTTTCCAGGCATTAGTTACATCATTGTTTTTGATCTTCACAAGGAAACGGGGCGGCTATGTGGAACTGCCCGCCCCGGGATTGGAAGAGAAATTAGCTAATGGTGACGTTGGAGCTAGCTTCGTGAAATCACAACAGGCCAGCATTACAGAATCTCATAAAAGGTAAGCTTTATTACAGTATCAATGCTTATTATCCATTAACAAATTAATTTGGAGTCTGTGGCTGTTTACTTAAAATAATAATCAAAAAACTTTTACCACACAGTATTTTAAAAAGCTAAATACGTATTTCAACAACGATATTGTCATTAGTAGCAAGAAATATATATTGTGGGAGTGTAGCTTAATTCCTCTGGCTAAAGCAAAATACCAAAGTAGATAAGTTACACTAATAACAATGTAACTATAAATCCATTTGTTTTGGATCATTATTAAAAGGTTAATAATGATCTTAGAATAAATAGAAAATAACAAACAATTCTGCAATTACTTCAAATTGTGTTCCCAAAGCTATTAAAATAATTATATTTTTTAAATAAAAAATATTATTCTTTTATATTATATTTTCCAAATTCAGTTATAAAACTTTTTATGTCTATAACATTTGGTTAAATTGGGAACCCAAAGCACAGAAAAAAAAATAACAATTTTGTAACTTAAAATGTTGTAGCGCATTAAAAGACTGGCTGTTGTTCCAATCAGTTAGTAACAATAACATTAAGTACCAAAGAAGCTAAAGCATTCGGTCGTGTGTCTGTAGTATTCTCGATTTAAAAAAAATCATTAACAAAAGTGTTTGTCTTGTCGCTCTGAATCCAAAAATATATATAACTTATATACTTGGATGTTAGTCGTCGCTCGCTCGTAAGACCAAATTTGTGCCCTCTACTCCTCTGAAGGTACCGGAGCGATTCACACCAAATTTGCTACACATAATATTTAGCATCCCATTTGAATCTAATCGCAGTTTAAATCCAATTTCCCCTATACTTCCCGAGTTATAGGGCCCTAAAATGTGGAGCCCCTCTTAATACTGCCCTTATAAAAATAATTTAAACACCCAAAAATTCTATTAAAAAATCTAAGATATGTTATGTCTACAAGATTTTTTCATAATGTTGACCCAAAGGCCATAAAAAATTATACATTTGAATTTTTGAAATATGTTTTAATCAAAATAATCTACAAAAAATTATAAGACTTTTTATATCTATAACAATTTTTTAAATTGAAAACCAAAAGGCCATAATAAATAAAAACCGCTGCTCGCATCGCATATATACTTATAAGGCGAGCTGAACGCACAGGTGCGTTGTACCTGAGCTTGATTTATATTATATTTGCCAAAAAATTATAAGGCTTTTTATATCTATAACATTTTGTCAACTCGTTCACCCAAACGCCAGAAAAAAACATAATTTTGCAAAATTTAATACATTGTAGCGCATTAAAAGACTGGTGATTGTTGCAATCAGTAACAATACCATTATTATCAATTACATTTTACCTCTTCAAAATGCAGTAGTTATAAATAGGGTGTCATATTTAAACAACAGTGGTTAAAAAATGTTTTTCCTATATAAATAAAATAATTAAATCATCCACTAACGGCAGTGGTGCCTGCACCTATGCTTGTTAAAATACTGTTTGGTAAATGTGCTTATTTCCGAAGCATGATATCTCCTGTCATCTCATGTTTCACAATGATTTTGAATTCTAAAGTAATTTTAATGTTGGTATAATTCAATTAATTTCACTTCGAAGGAACATAAAACAATGATTTGCCCCTGGCCAAAAAGTACAAAAAAAAAATCCATTAATTCGCCAGAAATAGGCAGAAACGATTCACAAAACGTGTATTTCCGTTAAAACCTTTTATGATTACAATACTTACTTTTAGACTTTGTCCAAGAAAGTAAAAAGCTTTTAAATTAAAAAATCTGGGGTGTCCTGTACTCGTCTAATAATTTCCATTACTATATTTATAATATTGCTTTATTATGAGACAGTTATTAGAACGTTGAATAATTTTGGTTTGTGTAAAACCAAATTCTTCTAAATATGGTTTTGGGAGAAAATTTAGGGCCTGTGTACAAATAGTTTTGTTTGTATTTTTATTGAACTTGGGTGGAAAATTGTTTTGTGATGTTTCCACGAAGTGGAAAGCAGTGAACTACATCAAATGTTTCTTTTCTGTTTAGTATCATACTTGTTCGATTACCCCGGATAATGCACAGTCTGGAGTAATCACACTTCATCGCATGAACTTCAAACATAATTTAAGTATTTCACCGCTCACTACGAGACTGAGAGTTCACCTCTACTACTAAATACAATTATTGTATTATTCATAACATATTTAATAGTATTTAATTATTTAAACATTTTGTACTTACATCAATAAAATTATTCATTTAATTTTCGTTGCTTATATATTACGATGCGGTCAATTTCTAACAATAAAGTAAAGGGAGCATGAAAAACATTAATTCCTTATTAGAGCCTAACTAGGCCCTGAAACAAATGTAATCTCCGGTTTTTTCACTAGTATAAGAAGCGTTGGGAACGGGATATCAATTGAACGCAGTCGTCCGCCAGCTATGAACAGTTTAATAGCGTGCAACAGCTACAAAAGCCGCGCCTGGCCACGCAGCAATTTTCGGGAGAACGGTCAGGCGGTCACATTGGGGCCGTACAGCCACAGTTACGGGGCGATTGACAGTCGGCATCGAAGCCAGAATCAAACGCCGTACCTGGAAGGAGTTGCCTGAGACACACGCAACTTGTCTTAGCTTTATGAACATAACAATTATACATATTTACAATAAGTATAGTTTACTGAATCCGATGTTCACAGCAGCCTGTATAGTTTAGTGCTATTGCATATACCTAATTGTTTGATAAATGACAGTGGGACAGTTTTTCTCATTTCAATTTTGATTTCTTAGCTTTTCAGTCTGATAGGAATTTGAAATTTATTCGCACAAAAAATTACCCGTAAATCGAAAAATACTGCCATAAATTTGTATTTACTTATAAATGAAATAGACTATTAATCGTTATATTATTAATCCAATTGTAATTATAATATTGTATATTAAAAGGTTTTTTATAAGAATCATATATTGTAATAGTATTCATCAACAGGAACCTTTAGGAGGGTTTATTCCCGGTGGGTCACCTAGATTTTCGATCTGTACGCACGAAGTACAAAAGAGCTACAACAATCGATCGTGTGTCTGTAGCATTTTCGGATCAAACAATGTCCTTAACAAAAAGTGTTTGTCTTGTCGCCCTGAACCCAAAAATATATATAACTCATATACTTGGATGTTAATCGTCGCTCGCTTGTAAGACCAAATTTATGCCCTCTAGTTCTCTAAAGCGGAGCGATTCAAACCAAATTTTGTAGCCCCTCTTAATACTGCCCTTATAAACAAAATTAGAAAAACAAAAAATTCTACTAGAAATTCTAAAATATTTTAAAGATTTTTTCATATTGGTAACCCTAAGGCAATAAAAAAATATTATAATTTTAATCTTTAACATCAAAACCAGTGATCGCAACGCATATATATCTGATAAGGCGAACTGAACGCATAGGTGCGTTGTACCTATGCTTGTTTTAATTATATTAAAATAATCTACAAAGAATTGTAAGACATTTTATCTCTTTAACATAGTTCCAAATTGTTAACTAAAGGGCCATTATTGAAAACCGCTGCTCGCATCGCATATATTACATATAAAGCGGGCGGAACGCATAGGTGCGTTGTACCTAAGCTTGTTTTAATTATATTAAAATAATCTACAAAAAGTTGTAAGACTTTTTATATCTAATTTTTTTTTAATTGTTAACCTTTTGGTTAACAATTAAAATAATAATAATTAAGAACCGCTGCTCGCATCACATATATGACTTGTCGAGCTGGATGCATAGGTGCGTTGTACCTAAGCTTGTTTTAATTAAATTAAAATAATCTACAAAAAATTGTAACTTTTCATATCTTTAACTTTCTTTTCAAATTGTTAACTAAAAGCCCATAATAAAAACCGCTGCTCGCATTGCAAATTACTTATAAAGCGAACTGAACGCATAGGTGCGTTGTACCTATGCATGTTTTAATTATATTAAAATAATCTGCAAAAAATTGTAAGACTTTTATATCTAATTTTTTTTAATTATTAACCAAATGGCCATAATAATTAAAAATCGCTCGCATCTTATATAAGGCGAGCTGGACGCATAGCAGCGATGTACCTAAGCTTGTTTTAATTATATTAAAATCTACAAGAAATTGTAAGACTTTTTATATCATTAACATTCTATTCAAATTGTTAACTAAAAGGCCATAATTAAAAACCGCTGCTCGTTTCGCATATATTACTTACAAGGTGAGCTGGACGCATAGGTGCGATGTACCTAAACTTGTTTGAATTATAATAAAATAATCTACAAACAATTGTAAGGCTTTTTAAATCTTTAACATGGTTCCAAATTGTTAACTAAAGGGCCATAATTGAAAACCGCTGCTCGCATCGTATATATTACTTATAAAGCGAGCTGAACGCATAGGTGCGTTGTACCTAAGCTTGTTTGAATTATAATAAAATAATCTACAGAAATTGTATCTATTTAGAACATTTTTTCAAATTGTCCACCAAAAGGCCATAATTAAAAACCGCTGCTCGTAACGCATTACTTATAAGACGAATTGAACGCAGCTTGTTATATAGTAAAACACAATAAAGTAATATTGTATATTTAGTGAAAACCCAGTGTTTTAATAAAATAACATACAATTAAATACAAATAATTATTTAATAACTAATTACAATTTCAAAATATTGCATTCCCGGTTCATAAGATGTTTATTTAATTGAGCAGTGGCATTAAACCTTTTGTTGCAATTCGCACAATTAATTCTGCCATAACTTTGATGAATAGTCAACGTATGTAATTGGAGAGCATTCAAACTCTCAAAATGAATTGCGCAAATTGAGCACGCCGGTACATTATGTTGGTGTTGTTTTAAATATCCAGCAGTACCAAACTTCCTATGACAAATCTCGCAACTATACGGATTTTGCTCTTTGTGAATTGCAATATGATTCTTCAAATTTGCTAACCGCCTAAACCCTTTGCCACACTCTTCGCATTCCATTTCCTTAGGCGGTTTATGTTTATTTTTCTTCATATGCGCTTCAAAAACACCAACAGAAACAAATTTCACTTGGCATTTGTAGCAGTAAGTAAATTTATAATGTTCGGCCATGTGTAATTTTATATTTTTCGAGTTTATTCCGCATAGTTTACATTTTATAGCTGTTCCGTTTCCTTGATATTGTGAAATATCTAAGTGTTTCGCTCGGAGATGCTTTTTCAATTGGTCTCCATTATCGAAAACGTAGCCACAATAAATGCAGTTCGTTGGTTCAACATCGAGTTTCTTTTTTGGTTCTTCCTTCATTTTTTGTTTCTTTGTATTATGGCTCGTTATTACATGCCGTTTTAACATATCCATATTAGTTAATATGTAAGGGCAATGGGCACATTGGTAAGTTTTCTCTAAACCAATGTCTTCTGTAACTATAAAATCTTCATCAGATTTTACAGTGTGAATTGTTCGCAAATGTTTATTTAACGCCGATTTACTCGACAAACATTTATCACAAATATTGCATTTAAATTGCTGAATGTCTACGGCAACTTTCTTAGGTTCCGCTCGTTTCGTAATATAATTCAGTAAGACTTTCTCAGATTGTTCACATGTAGTCTTAAATGAATATGCGTTCATTAATTTGTCGATACATTTTAAGCAAATTAATGCTGGTAAATTATCATCATTTTTAATCTATAAAGAAAATATTTCAAGTATGGGGAAAGTCCGACTATAGAATAATACCGCAACTCATATTTTCAAAAAACTGTTTTTTGGCTATTTTAATGTGAAAATATTAACTCTAAATTAAAATGGAAGAAAACACGTGTATTTGCTCAATAAATATGCAAATTAGGCAAAATATGCACATTTTTAGCAAATTGAATAATAATTCCCCTTAAACTTAAGATGTACAGATCCCCAACTTAACTAAGCCTAGCAAAAATTAATAAATATTCGAATTTAATAACTTACTTCCATTAAAATTAAGACTGATCCCTAACTAAGCTTAGATCAGCGAAAATTAATAAATATTGGAATTTAACAACTTACTTCCCTTAAACTTAAGAAAGACTCTAACGTTACCTAGAACAGCGAAAATTAATAATGATTGCATTTTACTAACACACTTCCCTTAATCTTAAGATTGACAAACCCCCTAGAACCGCGAAAAATAATAAATATTGGAATTTAAGAACTTACTTCCGTTAAACATAAGAAAGACAGATCTAGGGATCTGTCTTTCTTAAGTTTAAGGGAAATGTGTTAGTAAAGTACAATAATTATTAAATTCTACTGTTCTAAGTTAAGTTAGGGATCTGTCTTTCTTAAGTTTAAGGGAAGTAGTTGGTAAAATACAATAATTATTAATTTCCGCTGTTCTAGGTTAAGTTTAAGGGAAGGAAGTTTTTTATTCTAGTATTTATTAATTTCCGCTGTTCTAGGTTAAGTTAGGGACCTGTCTTTCTTAAGTTTAAGGGTAGTAAGTTGTTAAATATTAATAATGATTAATTTTCGCTGTGCTAGGTTAAGTTAGGGATCTGTCTTTCTTAAGTTTAAGGGAAGTGTGTTAGTAAAATACAATAATAATTAATTTCCGCTTTTCTAAGTTAAGTTAGGGATCTGTCTTAAGTTTAAGGGAAGTGTGTTAGTACAGTAGAATAATTATTAATTTCTGCTTTTCTAAGTTAAGTTAGGGATTTGTCTTAAGTTTAAGGGAAGTGTGTTAGTACAGTAGAATAAGTTATGGATCTGTCTTTCTTAAGTTTAAGGGAAGTGTGTTAGTTAAGTACAATACTTAACTTAGAACAGCAGAAATTAATAAATATTGGAATTTAACTACTTACTTCCCTTAAACATAAGAAAGACAGGTACCTAACTTAAACTAGAACAGCGGAAATTAATAATTATTGTACTTAACTAACACACTTCCGTTAAACTTAAAAAAGACAGATCCCTAACTTAACTTAGAAAAGCGGATATTAATAATTATTGTATTTTACCAACTACTTCCCTTAAACTTAAGAAAGACATATCCCTAACTTAACTTAGAACAGCAGAAATTAATAAATATTGTACTTTACTAACACATTTCCCTTAAGCTTAAGAAAGACAGGTCCCTAACTTAACTTAGAAAAGCGGAAATTAATAATTATTGTATTTTACCAACCACTTCCCTTAAACTTAAGAAAGACAGATCCCTAACTTAACTTAGAAAAGCGGAAATTAATCATTATTATATTTTACAAACCACTTCCCTTAAACTTAAGAAAGACATATCCCTAACTTAACTTAAAACAGCGGAAATTAATAAATATTGGAATTTAAGAACTTACTTCTCTTAAACTTAAGAAAGACAGATCCCTAACTTAACTTAGAAAAGCAGAAATTAATAATTATTCTACTGTACTAACACACTTCCCTTAAACTTAAGACAAATCCCTAACTTAACTTAGAAAAGCAGAAATTAATAATTATTCTACTGTACTAACACACTTCCCTTAAACTTAAGACAGATCCCTAACTTAACTTAGAAAAGCGGAAATTAATAATTATTGTACTTTACTAACCCACTTCCCTTAAACTTAAGGAAGACAGATCCCTAACTTAACCTAGCACAGCGAAAATTAATCATTATTGATATTTAACAACTTACTACCCTTAAACTTAAGAAAGACAGGTCCCTAACTTAACCTAGAACAGCGGAAACTAATAAATACTAAAATATAAAAACTTCCTTCCCTTAAACTTAACCTAGAACAGCGGAAATTAATAATTATTGTATTTACTAACACAAATGCGGTATTATTCTATATATTACCCTAAGTTACATTTAAGGTAGTTACTGCCATCAACATATCCGAAAATAAGAGCTCTGACTCAGTTTTACTCGAAAATACGGATTTCAGTACAGTACTCGTTTTGGATAAACATGTCCGACATATCTTGTCGAATTCGTCTATGAACGCATTTGCAGGTTCCAGCTGTACTTCCATTAAAGAATAATCGTGAAATGTTACGTTTTCGTTTTCTAAATCCATTTTAAAGTTATGTTGACACTTTCAACTTCACAACTGTCTACATATATAGATGCGTTCTTTTGGTTACTGCTGAAAGTAGTATTTTATTTTATACTACTTTCTTGGATATTATTATAGTCTTATGATATCTACTTAAGGTTGTATCAATTGCATAACGAATAGATATCTAATGTATTTTCATATTCGTATTTACTAGCAGTACAAACGAGCAAAAGAACGCACCTAATGTTTTTTAAAGCGTTTTTTTATTTAGTGTTAGTGCGCATTTTCTTGCACTCAGTGCAAGTAAAAGCTATTTTGCTTGGGGAAAACTGGCAGTGAGTGCAATTGAGCACTGAAACTATAAATGAAAAACACTATCCAATGTAGAACAAAATGCCTAATGACGCAATAAATGACAAATATGTCATTTATTGGACGTCTTTAGGCATTCTGTGCTATATGGGATATATCAGTGTTGCCATATGTTAAGATTTGAAATTAAAGAATGTTTAAACTGGCATGATGCATACTTTTGCTGTGGCTAAAGGAGCATATATATTATTGTATACTATTATTATTAGTATAAAATTACATTTACATTAAATTTTATTCACATTTGAAATTTTACACTAATTTTTCATGTCAGTATAGTTATCTACACTTTTGTCCAGCCACGATTTCTATTACCAACCTAAAAATAATAAAATCCCCTTGATTGATTTTTACGCTCCTATTAAAACAAAATTACTTCCCATCACTTAAAAATTAGACAACCACAACGTAACCACAAACAGCGAAAATGTAAATAATCCGTTTGTATACAAAATTGCTGTTTGTGGTTACGTTGTGGTTGTCTAATTTTCAAGTGATGGGAAGTAATTTTGCTTTAATAGTAGCGCCAAAATCAATCTAGGGGATTTTGTTATTTTATGGTTGGTAACAGAATCGTGGCCAGAGAAAACTGTGGATAACTTTACTGGCATAAAAAATCAATCCACAAACATACATTTGATTCTAGTAATGGTCTCAATATTGATATTTCAATTATTTATCTGCTTAACAATTGTTAGAAAATGTTATGTCCCATCTGATACACCGAACTACGTTTATAAAAATAAACTGATACCCAGTAGTCTTGAAAAAGACTGATTTAAAATAATAATGCGCATTAAAAGTTTGAAACAAATATAGAAAACTTGAATGTCAAATGACAGATCAGAAAATAAAATAGTAATGGCGCATATATATGTGCGCCAACACCTAGTAATACAATAATCCCATTATCTACTTAGAATGTCCTAAACTAGACAGAAAAAAATACCAGGGGCGCATATCATAATTTCTTAGCGCGAATACATTAAAAATTTCATATCTCCGAAACTAGAACATTGAAAATAAATTTATAATCTTGCATAAAAAAATTAAAAACGACACTTGTAACATGTCAAACACTGAACTATTCAATGACAAATGGCTAATATGTAAAAAAAAAACAAGCTTAGGTCCAACGCACCTATGCGTCCAGCTCGCCTTATAAGTAATATTTGCGATAAGAGCAGTGGTTTATAATTATTATGCCCTTTTGGTTAACAATTTGAAAAACATGTTATAAATATAAAAAGTCTTACAATTTTTTGTAATTATTTTCATAATAAAAAATTTAGTGCATATTTTAAAAATTCAAAATTATAATTTTCTATGGTATTTGGGTTAACAATATGAAAAAATCTTCTAGACATAAAATATCTTAGAATTTCTAGTAAAATTTTTTGATGTTCTAATTAATTTTATAAGGGCAGTATTAAGAGGGGCTCCAAAATTTGGGGCCCTATAACTCGGGAAGTATGCGGGCGAATGGATTTAAACTGCGAACAGATTCAAATGGGATGCAAAATAATATGTTTAGCAAATTTGGTGTAAATCGCTTTGGTACCTTTAGAGGTGTAGAGGGCACAAATTTGGTCTTACGAGTGAGCGACGACTTACATCCAAGTATATAAGTTATATATATATATATATATATATATATATATATATATATATATATATATATTTGGATTCAGGACGACGAGATAAACACTTTTTATTAAGGTTTTTTTTTGATCCGAGAATGCTTTAGCTTCTTTGGTACTTCATATTGCGAGCCACTTAAGTATAAATTAATTGGCAATAGTTTAATATAAGGCGCGGATGATCTTGAAAATTTTATTATGTTAAAAAAATATAAGAATACAACAAATGTATACTTTGCTTGGGAGTTTTTAATTAATTTTATAAGTAAATTAGATAAAATATATACATGTATTGTCATATAATTTAAAACACATTGGTCACATATATTAAATTTGGTCATGTTGATGCGTTGAGATCTTTATATCCTTTGCTTAGTAGCATGCTCATTCTTCGCTCATACTTAATTTTAAACCAGATACTTAGTTTAAAACTTGATGCTACCAGAAATTTGAATTCAAATACACATTTAAGTATCTGCTAATTTTTGTACGTTTTCCATCCAAGTTACTTCAAGTACTTGTTGTACAAAAACCGTTAATTTCTTCGATATTGCCCCATATCGTTCGCTTTTATTCGGCCACTTTATGCATAGATAATACACAGGCACACCTAAGATAATAAAACAATTATAGTACAAATTATAACAAAAAAAAAATATCGTATCACCTGTCAATGTAATCGCTACGCTAATGACAGCGTTCCACGGGTTTGAAAACATAGGGAAAATAACTAAAAACATACAACTGACCAAAAATGTAATTGGCACCAAAATGTTCACTTTAATCGGTCGCGGTAAATCAGGCTGTTTGTGTCGGATCCATAGCATGCCTGCGATGCTGGCCGCTACAGAGAACCATAATATTTGGCTGTAATAATTAATGAGGACAAATACATCGTCCGTAAGTAACATTGCTAAAGAGGCGGCGCATGTGAACAGAAGCGACGGTACAGGCGTATGTCGTCGGACATGAACGTATGAAAATAATTCGGGCAAATGGCCTTCTTGTGAACCTGTTAAAAATAAGCGTGCACTCGTAAATAGGATTCCGTTTACGCCACCGAAAGTAGATAACGCCACGAATATCGGTACCACCCAAGCGAATGAACCAAAGACTCGATTACCAAAACTCTGCAAAAAAAGAAGAGTATAACATGTATATTTAATCGATGTTATTAGTCTAATTGATTGTTATAGTCGCTCGCTAGGTTTATAATAAGCCTTGTCCTTTAAGACGAGTTTCATATCCTATGAGATTTATATTATTTTAATTTGTTTTTAAATATATACACCCAGATGTATGTGTTTATATGAATGTGTGTGTAGAACGCTTCGCTTATATGTGTCCTTGATTATTACCAACGGCGAGCTAAGACCTTTTTTACAGTGGAGGCACTGGATGTTTAAAAAAGAAATTCTACGTATTTAAACGTTAAAATAAATATATATTATGTGTCAATAGTGTATACAAAAATAGAAGCAGTACCTAATAGTAACATATATTGTGTGTGCATTGTGAGAAGCACTGTCAGTGTTCACACCACATATAATTTAATGTATCTGTTATTTAATTTTTGAATAAACGTCCAAATGCCGACTGTTTGTTGCATATCGAGGTGTGTAAATAATAAAGATGAAAACGTATTCTTTTATAGACTTACGGAGAAAAATACAAAAAAGGGTTAGCAAAGAAAAACCGTGTAAGGCAAATGCTTTATTAATATAGTGTATCCATGATTAGGTCTACATTTACGGGAAAATATATATATATATATATATATATATTTATATATTTATATATATATATATATATATATATATATATATATATATATATATATATATGAAAATTCACAACCCGTCAAATTATTCAATTAGACAAATGGATCGAACAGAGTATTTTGTATATAATATGGGCACATAGTGCCCACGGGTTCCAAAACAAGATTTATCTTTTCCAACGTATTTTAAAGCACCTTTAAGGCGCTAGACTTGTTTATATCTCATTCTCTGTCTAGCAACGGTAAATATCTATTGATTTCTAAGTTATTAAGATTTATACAAATAATTTTGTAACGCAGCACCCTAAAACCATTCAATATCTACAATATGGCATATTTTTTTACAACAAAGTTTTATTATTGTAACTGTAAATTGGTATATAATTTGTTTTGAAATATACCTTTTTACAGCTATAATAAAATTTCGTTGTAAAAAATATGCCATATTATAGATATTGAATGGTTCTAGGGTGATGCGTTACAAAATTATTTATAATAATCTTAGATATTTATCGCTAATAGACAGAGAATGATATATAAATAAATCTAGCGATACTTAAGGGGCGATACTTGTGTGCAGTCGATAAACTCTCCGAAATACGTTATACAACATATTTTGTATGCTCCAGATTAAATTAGATTGTGCAAGTCACATCGGTTATGAGAAAAATACTGTTTTAATATCCTGGACTCTCTCATTTTGCACAAATTAGGGATTTTTAGCTCAAATATAGACTTAATCTACACGGTGCCGTATGAAAAGAAATATATATTTGAATATTAATACACGGAACAATACAATTTGTAATAGTTTAAAATATCAATAATTTAAAAGAAATATTTCAATAACAAATACGGCCCCATGTAGCTATAAATCATATCTTCTATCGAATAAAAAAATTAAATATGGATAGTAATTTCGTAAAATGAAATATTGGGAGATCATATTATCGCATGAATATTTCACCAAGTGAAAATATTCATCTTAAATATCATGAACCGGATTAATGCGAATCAGGGTTGCTAAAATATGAATCATAAAACCATTTAAATTGTCCATAAGCTGGAATCAAATGTCTTATAAAGTTCCATTCCCTAATATTACTTATAATATGCAAAATTATTCATCATATGCTATTCAAATTGACCATGAACCGCGCTATATTATTTCGGCTGTGCAAAGGTCAAGTAGCGTTTACTTACCACGGCAACTGCAGCCGAACTTAGCATTTCATCGCCAGACAGGACGGCAAAATAGGCAATGTTCGCCAAGACATAGACAAGCGTAACTGTCGGCAAGGCTATCCATATAGCACGGGGCAAGTTCCTGTGCAAAAAATATTAATCACGTAAGTAACAGTGTGCAAACATCATGAATTAAGCATGACAGTCGGCATCGTTGAAAACGGAAGATAAAACGTTTCGCTTGAATCCCTAAGCGCCGCGCAATCGTCGCCCACTCGTACGTGCTTCTAGCGAAATGAGGCCGCTCCTCTCAACGCGATACGGGCAAATAAAATGACATTCGCACTGGTAGCTATCGACTTACGTGAGAGAACGTGCGATTAAAGAGAAAGCGCACATTCTCAATTGGATTAATCATGATATTTCGCGTAACGGTGGCAACGGCAAAATGCAACAGATACAAGTGCCACTAAAATTTAGATAACACCTACACTAATCATCTCTATTACGTATACAAAGATTTCGCGATTCTGAGCAAAGGAAAAACTACAAAACTTTTAAAATGTTCCACATTTTGGAACTGGTTAGGAATTAAGCACTGAAGGTGTATTCACAGCGAACCAAATTGTAATTAAGATTAGAAAATTACAAATAATAATCTAGTTTGTATTATAACAAGCATTGCTAACATTCCAAGCAAATTTACACAATGTATGATACATTTTGTTGTTGTGAACGTTAAGCTTTGTATTTCATACAACATACTGGAATTATTATATGTAATTTCTAAGCTTAATTACTAATTGTTTCACCGTGAATACGCCTTAAGTCAAATATATCGAACATAATTCTTACTTTATGCAATTAATTCTACTAAAACATTTCAAAATTAGATAGATTCACAGCGAATCATTTAGTAATTAGGTTTAGAAAATTACAAATAATAATCCAGTTTGTATTATGATAAGCAATGTTAACATTCTAAGCAACAAAACTAACACAATTTATGATAAATTTTGTTGCTGTGAACGTTAACCTTGTATGTCATACAACAAACTCAAATTATTGCTTATAATTTCTAAGCTTAATTTCTAATTCTTTAGCTGTGAACAATCCTTAGTTCTTACGAAGTTGCACTATAAATAAATAAATATGAGTGGCCCGCACTCGACTTATTTTACGTATTTTCACTAGAAATATATATCTCAAACAAACTGTTAAACCAACAAATACTCCACAGTAATACTCTGAAATATTACGTTATCAAATACTGTTTCTTTAATATAAAATATGGATTGTTCCTTTAATATTCACTTTATCAATATATATATAAATATAATATTTAATATGTACTGTTTTTCCATATTTATCTGCAATAACCAATACATTCGAAACACGTACTCAGCTTATCTATTTGTGATAACCGGTGGCAAATGACAAATTTTAAATTATTTTATTGCCCTGTAGAAATGCTGTCAGGTATAATTCATACGATTTAATAAATCTAATCAACATATATGCATATTTATGGCAACATAAATTAGAACATTTAAGATTTGCTGTAGCAGTTTTCTCGTAACTGATATATATTTTAAAGAAACTTTTCAAACAAAAGTTGTGCGAAATATTAATATCTTTCATTATGAACATAACTATTTTTGCTATAAGTGCAGCCGTTTTAGTGATATTTGAGAAAGGACCAAAAATAAGAACATTTAAGATATTCCGTAGCAGTTTTCTCGTAACTGGTACATATTTTTAAGAAACTTTTCTAACAAATGTTGTGCGAAATATTAATATCTTTCATTGTGAACATAACTATTTTTGCTATAAGTGCAGCCGTTCTAATGATATTTGAGAAAGGACCAAAAATAAGAACATTTAAGATATTCCGTAACAGTTTTCTCGTAACTGGTACATATATTCAAGAAACTTTTCAAACAAAAGTTGTGCGAAATATTAATATCATTCTTTATGAACATAACAATTTTTGCCATAAGTGCAGCCGTTCTAGTGATATTAGGGAAAGTACAAAAATGCACTTCTGTCTGAGAATATTCTTTTCAAAAATAGGAGGTTTAATCATTTTAACATAAACATTTGTTGCTGTGTTGCGATCACAGACACACACACAGAAATAATTTTGAAAATCGTTTGATAATCGTGTATTTCCGTTAAAAAATAGAGTTCCAAATTTGCGTGTTTACATACATTCGTATAAGATAATAAAAACCGGTTATTTCTATAGAAACAATTGCCTAACTCTGTTTAGCAAATGTTAAATTGTGTAAGTTTATCTTTCTCTTTGGTATTTTAAATATTTTTTAGCCGATGAGTCTTACCTGTATGGATCTTGTAATTCTTCGGTAACAAAATTTAAGAAATTCCATCCGCCAAACGCAAAAAGTCCCGAATAGAAAGCAACTGCTATTGCATCTGGGCCGTATCGTCCTTCGAATGCATTATCAAAATGTTCCGTATGTCCTATGTGTAAAGGAATGCACATTAAATTATCTCATCGCTATTAGCAAGTCTATGTTATTATTCAAATGATTTAGCTATCATAAAACAAAGCAAATGTATGTACGTGATAAATATGATAACTTTGAGCTGGAAATATCATATTGCAAATCTCATCCAGTATTATAAGGTATCTATATCTCTCCACCGCAGACTACCAGCATTAAGGCTTCTTTACCCGCACAATACAAAAGTTTTTTATTGAGGAAAGATATAACCAATTTGATACTAAACAGGAAAAAATTAATAATTTTGCGGTCTAAGGGTCGCTATAAGTAAAATAGACTTGTATTTCATTTGCCGACTTTCCACAAAGAAAATTTAATTTTAATTTAATTTAAGGTCAAGCAACAAATTTATATGATATTTACGCAATCGCAGTGCGTCTGCTTAGGTAATTAGTTCCGATTATGGCCATAATTGCTAACCAGTATTGCTAGTTGTACAGAATTTAAATGATTTCATTAGTTACGAATTTAACAAAGATAATTTGTATTCAATGAATTGCCATGTTTAAAAGAATTTTAAACGTATTAACCTATAGTATTCGCCCTGTTGAAGAATTTACATGGAAAAAAGTATTTATTTTCATAACTATAATTCTTCTATACGTGTATATTTTCTCGTATATTATTAAGAAATGCTAAGTTATTTTTCATTATTTCTATCCTAATTTACATAATAAATAAGCAAAACACAGTAATAACCTATACTCGCTAAGTACGGTCTCGGTTAGTGCATAAAAAATGTGGAACTGAACAAGAAAACCAGAAAGAACACCATGCGCACTGCGCAGACTGATTTATTTTTAAGAAAAACCATCAGGTCCATCTAGTTCGAAGTAATGCCGATCCGCTCTCGGCTATTTTAGATGGTGGCGCTACCATCGACTTTGAATGTTCAAGCAACCAGTGATAGAAATCATGCGCACAGTATTAGAAATTAGCTATTTTTACGCTATAATCAAAGATATTCCATCGAATAATGACTGTTTATTGAATATAAAGGCATTACGGACACATTGTTACACTTTTGGTCAAAGTTATATTTCTTAATTACATAAAACTACTCAAAACCTATCATGATTAAACAAACCTTGATTACGCAAAAACCTACCTACTTTTTAAAGAAAAAAAAATATCAGTAAATTCGTAATTGTATAAATAATGCTTGGTAAAAATGATGTTCTTTTTGTATTTACAGTTTCGGAGATAAAAAATGAAAACTATAATAAATGACCTATTTTGAAGGTTTTTATTTTTTATCTCTGAAACTGTAAATACAAAAAGAATATCATTTTTACCAAGCATTATTTATGCAATTACGAATTCACTGATTTTTTTTTTTCTTTAAAAAGTAGGTAGGTTTTTTTTATCGAGCTTGATGTTTGACCTTAAGGGAAGTGAACAAAAAGTTAAATACTGGCCAACTTCCTTAAAATTAAATTAAATTTGTATAAACAAGATATAAGACGCATTTTAACATCCTAAATTTAAACTAATGGTGCAATTCTGTGCAAATTTATATATCTATAAGAAGAATCTGTAATATATTGATACAGTAAAACCTATATTAATTAAATTGGAGTGATTCTATAAGATATCACAAAATTATTCAATGATTTACCGAAAGAAATAAGAAATTAGTCGCACATTAAAAATAAATTAAAATTATATGTTAAGGAAAATTTAATTTAGTTATTAATGTATTTTTGTTCATTTTATATTTCATTTTATGTTTCATGTTTAATTTGTTGTTTATATTTGTAATATAATTATATTATTGTTTTAGAAATATAGTCTCCTTATACCATTGTTAACGTTTGGAGCTTAAATAAATAAATAAAAAATATGTATTCAAACAGGTTCAGAATCGCATTACAATTTAAAATTATATTTTCTTTGTATTAAGTCTAAAAGCAAAGGGATTCATATCGTAATTATAATATATGTTAATGATATGTATGAATTTGCAATAATAAATATGTATAAAATTAGAATCTTCAATGTTTACTATCTGTTAAAGTATGTAAGGAGCATGCGTGCGTATTAAGCGTAAACAACAGGTGGTCAGTGTACAACAACATACCGGAAGCAACGTGTACGCCGCCGAAAACGATGATGGCGGCCAGCGCGAATAATTTCGCCGCCGTAAACAAACTCTGGATGCGCATAGCCCATCGGACACTCGCGCAGTTTACAGCCGTCAGCAAACCTGTTGTACATGATTGATACATCCGAATCTATAAACAGGGGTTAATATACTTACAAAGACACGCGGCGGCAAGCAGTCGGACTGTCTGCTCTGGAGGGTCGCACTCAGGAAAGAACGGCTTGGACGCGTACTGCGCAAACGATATCGCCACGATTGCCTGTGTAGTCGGTCGTATAATAAGTATAGCCATCCACAATCGCAAAAACGCGGCTAATGGCCCAAAGGCAACGTATATATACGCATAATCCCCGCCGGACCGGGTAACGGAAGTGCCCAATTCGGCGTAGCACAACGCGCCTAATGTTGACAGTAAACCGGAGAGCACCCACACGATTATAGACACGCCGACAGACCTAGTGCTCGCGAACACACCCGTCGGCGATACGAAAATGCCGCTGCCAATGATTGTGCCCACGATTAAGGCAACCCCGTTCATTAAGGTGATTTTCCGTTCGAGTACCACTTTGCCGTCGTCGTCATTTTGGGTCGGCGGTGACTGCTTTGCGGCATTTGCAGTCATTATTTCGCGACGATGCGAGCTGACGCAACGATTGTGTATCAAAGAGTGAAGTGAACATAACAAAGCGGGGAACATGCTACGCTAGCACTAGCATCTGTGGATGCACATGTATGTATCGAGCGCTTGCGCAAGCGCTGTTCCCCCAGGTACCCGAGTCGTGCATCATCGAATTCAACTATCGCCCGCCTTTGCCCACAATGATTTACAATTGTGATATATGATCCGAGGGTCAAGTTTCTACATTCTTTATTTACCATATTTTTATTAATTATGCCATCGATTCTATTCTACCTGCTACTACATTTATTTATACCTTCTCATACGCATGTGTATAAAAAAGTATTCAAACTCGAAATTTGACCTTCCCTGAATCGAATTTAACTCTTTTCGGAGACATCTGTATGTAAAATCATAAAATGGTTAAACTTCAAACTTAAGACTTGTATATGGTCTAGATGTGCACCTCCTACTTTTGAAAAGAATATTCAAACCGGAAGTACTCTATACATTTTTGGTTCTATCTCCAATATCACTAGAACGGCTGCACTTATGGCAAAAATAGTTATGTTCATAATGAAAGATATGAATATTTCGCACTATTTTTGTTTGAAAAGTTTCTTCAAAAATTGTACCAGTTACGAGAAAACTGCTACGGAAAATCATAAATATTCTTATTTTTTGTCCTTTCTCAAATACCACTAGAACGGCTGCACTTATGGCAAAAATTGTTATGTTCATAATGAAAGATATGAATATTTCGCACTATTTTTGTTTGAAAAGTTTCTTCAAAAAATGTACCAGTTACGAGAAAACTGCTACGGAAAATCTTAAATATTCTTATTTTTTGTCTTTTCACAAATATCACTAGAACGGCTGCACTTATGGCAAAAATAGTTACGTTCATAATGAAAGATATGAATATTTTGCACAACTTTTGTTTGAAAATTTTCTTCAAAATATGTACCAGTTACGAGAAAACTGCTACGGAAAATCTTAAATGTTCTTATATGTTTTGCATTAATACACATGTATGGGAATTATATTTAATGAATCGTATGAACTATACCTGACCATTTTGGCAGGGAAACAAAATAGACTCAAATAATTTAATATTTGCCATTTAACATCAATAGATTCGAGCGTATTGAATATTGAAAATAAATATGGGAAAACTGTACGCATATTAAATATAATATTTGAATATATTAAAGAAACAACATTTATAATTTATGTTAAAGAAAGAATTATTGATAACATAATAAAATAATAAGCTAAATGGCAAATTTCAGAATATTACTGTGGAGTATTGATGGTTTGTCAGTTTGTTTGGAAGATATTTCTAGTGAAAACTACGTTTAAGAAAGTCGAGTGCACGTTTTTAAAAAATTATATCATTTCCCTAGTTACAATACATATTGATATTGTTTTATGGCAATGGTAGAATTAATTTAAAAGACATATAGTGGAAAGTATAAGAAAGTCGAGTGAAGGCCACTTCAGATGTTTTATATACATATGTATTTTATAGCTCAACAGGTCAAACATTAAACTCTATTGTCTAGCCAAAGCTTCAAATAAAATGTTTACTTTAGCAATTGTCGACTGAATGGCGAAAATGTAGAATTGTTAATATCGTGCAGTAAAATGTCGATGAATTGAATGCGATGTCCACACATTAATTACTTTTTTAGTAACAGAACATAAAATTTGAATGTTTTACAAAACAACGTCGCGGGAGAGACGCGATTCTTAAAATAAAACTGTCGGGAAGAGTCGCATCGTCACCGGGCCTAGCTGGGACAGTACACCGCGACACGCATCGCACGTAATATCAGTGCACCTTACATATAACACAATTGTTTGCAAATTCATGTAAAATCGGTGACCTGAAGACGCATAAATCGAACGCGCTCCAAGCCGCGGCGCGCAATGTTTTCTTTTTGCTGTTTTATTAAATTGAGTATGCATGAGTGAGATACAAAAGTGCGTGCCGCAATAAATGTATATGTAGAAAAGTTTGCAAACATCTTGATCGAGTTGTTATGACCATTTACAAGATATGTTTTCGGGAGCACATAGTGACGTCTCTAACATCCCAATATTAGCAACGAAGCACGTGGTGCACGTTACGCGATAGCCAAAATATGGAGCAAGTCAGCGGGGGAAGGGGCGTCGAGCGTCGAAGTAGCAGTAGGAGACAGCACAGGTCAGCCGAACCTCCATGAAAGCCATGTTTCTTTTTACCAAATCATTGGCACTCTAAATCAGTAATTACTCTCGACAAGGAATTGAACTCGTTTTTCTTTTTTTTTCTTTTCTTGTTTGTTGACCAATATAGGGAGCGGCTACACTTCTATTATTATAGCGAAATTAAATTCTTTCTTAACTTGACTTTACTAACACGAGAATATTTTAAGGCAGGATCTCACAAACTTACTTAAATATTAGAAATATACATTTTAATTTACTACTTGTTCTACAAGAACAAAACGATGTTAAACTACTAAAACATGTTTTGGGAAAAAGATCGCTGTACGAAGTACCGAAGAAGCTAAAGCAATCGGTCGTGTGTCTGTAGCATTCTCGGATCAAAACATATTCTTAACAAAAAGTGTTTGTCTCGTCGCCCTGAATCCAAAAATATATATAACTTATATACTTGGATGTTAGTCGTCGCTCGCTCGTAAGACCAAATATGTGCCTTCTACTCCTCTGAAGGTACCGAAGCGATTTGAACCAAATTTGGTACACATATTATTTGGCATCCCATTTGAATCCGCTCGCAGTTTAAATTCAATCGCCCGTATACTTCCCGAGTTATAGGGCCCCAAAATTTGGAGCCCACCTTAATAATGCCCTTATAAAAATAATTTAGACACCCAAAAAGTCTACTATATATTTTATATCTACAAGACTTTTTCATATTGTTCACCCAAAGGCCATAAAAAATTATTAAATATTATAATTTTGAATTTTCAAATATGCACTAAAAATTGTAGGACTTTTTATATATATATATATATATATATATATATATATATATATATATATATATATATATATATATATATATATAACATTTTTTCAAATTGTTAACCAAAAGGCCATAATAATTAAGTGTTCACACACACACACGCACAGATTGTATTGTAAAAATAGTCAAAACGGATGCAAGGATCCTCAAAACGGATATTACTATTAACATTTTGGGGGCGATTTTATTGCCACATCACTTTCTTTTATACATTACGTATAAGAAAGTAATAATAAAATTCATGTAAATGACGAAGAATTTATTTACGATTCTGTCTTTTTAATTTATACATATTGGCAAATAATACGTTATTTTGGTAAATTGTTATTTAACTCTACATTGAGACGAAATGAAAATGTAAATATTATTTTAAGAAATATAATATTTGGTTTGCACCTAAAATCCGTCTGTTAGATAAGACCAAATATTTAAGGATGTACAATATGCTAGAAATAGTATTTTTGGGAGCCAGTGTAATTAGCTACATTTTATTTATAATTTACTATTCCTTAGACGATTTTATCCTGGGGATCATGACGACCGCCGCCCTGCCAAACGATTATTCACTCCAGAAATCAAGAGATACCTAAAAGGATGGTTAGTCCGAAGGCGCGACAACCCATACCCAAATCGAGACGAGAAAAAAACCTTAGCAATCCAAACTGGTCTAACATATGTGCAAGTGTGTAACTGGTTCGCAAATTGGCGCCGAAAACTGAAAAACGCTGGCGGCGAACCACAACGCTCGACCTGGGGTCATTTAATCAAAGCCTACAACGACCAGGCGCAAGGAAATGTAGAACATTTTAGTATCTGCTCAGACGACAGCATATGGGAACGGGAGGAAGCAAAGAACGCGGCTGGAGGAGACCATTGCTACACAGCCACCCCTGATATTAACGGTGGAACGAAATATAAGAATAACATTATGGAGAAGTATCTAAGCGATATGGATGCAGCACCGATTGAAGAAGATACGCCTAGGGCTGTAGACGATGGCCCGAAAATTCTGTCCAAGTGGTTGCAAAGTGCCGCGAATTTTAGGCCACGCAGAGAGAATTACGTGGGCTGGGAGCGCAGGCGAGCGAGGAAGAAGCATCGAATGGTGCGCCATGGCCGCGAAGAACTTGACGCGGCGGAAGCGCTAACTAGACTTGCAACGAGTGCGTCGGCCAGCTAGTGAAAACAATGGCAACTTAAATATGAGTCTGTGATTTTTATAGTACCGTACTCCGGCAAACGGGGTGATTTTAAACTCTGATTGGTCAGTTCATGATTTGTCTCACTTCCACGTATAATAAAAAATATGTATAGATTATTACCTGAGCAAGAAATGTAGTTCTATTCAGTTTTAGGTTTCCCAAATTTTTCTTCTAAAAATATAAAGGCAGACGGCCATTTTCATAAGATTTTAAATGCATCTTTAAAAAGTTCCTTTACGTTCAATGGTTACGCATACTATCTCTTTTTAATATATATGAATCCCGTTAGTTTTCTTATTATATTTATAAAACCGGCTTGTTTGGTACACAAAAACGAGTACATGATGTAATCAGTAACTATGGAAATAAACAATAGTTTAAACTGACAATCTAAAAAACTGAGCCTGTCTTTAGCTGTTTTGAGTCCCTATGCCATTTTATAAGGCACCCTTAGTAATAAATACGCTGATCCCACAAAATAAAGTTCGAAAAATAAGCCGCGCGTACAATTTTGCATTATTTATTAAATTGCTCCCCGGAAACAAATAAGAAAATATATATATATACGACTTTTAAAAATTAAAAGAAATATCACGAAATCGTGGGAAATTTTTTAGTTTAATATTAAGACCAAATTATATAAAAAACACAATTTTAATAGCCTGGTTCCTAATCTGTGCGCAGAAATATTGTAGCAAAATTAGTTTCAGAAATACGAGTATTTAAAAATGGAGAATGCAAAAATGATGTATTTTCGGTATTATTTTGCTCAATACTATATCGAAAAACGTTTTTAACCAGATTTTCAAGAATGAAAAATATTGCATACTCAAACCGTTTGAGACTTATAGCGATTTTAAAAATAAGTCCATGTTAAAAATTGAGCTCGAACAAATTATTTATTTTAGATATAATTCTGTACTACAGCAATTCTGTACTACAGCAAAATGAGATTTTAAAACGATTTTCAAGAGTGGAAAATATCGCTAACTCAAACCGTTTCAGACTTATAGCTAATTTAAAATTAAGTCCATGTTAAAAATTGAGCATGAACATATTTTTTATTTTCGGTACAATTTTACTCAATACTACAGCAAAATGGAATTCTAAACCGATTTTCAAGAGTAAAAAATATCGCTAACTCAAACCGTTTGAGACTTATAGCGATTTTAAAAATAAGTCCATGTTAAAAATTGAGCATGAACATATTTTTTATTTTTGGTACAATTTTACTCAATACTACAGCAAAATGAGATTTTACACCAATGCAAGAGTAAAAAATATCGATTTTCAAGAGTGGAAAACATCGCTAACTCAAACCGTTTGTGACTTATAGCCAATTTAAAATTAAGTCCATGTTAAAAATTGAGCATGAACAAATTATTTATTTTTGGTACAATTTTACTCAATACTACAGCAAAATAAGATTTTAAAACGATTTTCAAGAGTGGAAAATATCGCTATCTCTAACCGTTTGAGACTTATAGCTAATTTTAAATTTAGTCCATGTTAAAAATTGAGCTTGAACAAACTATTTATTTTTGGTACAATTTTACTCAATACTACAGCAACATGAAATTCTAAATCGATTTTCAAGAGTAAAAAATATCGCTAACTCAAACCGTTTGCGACTTATAGCTAATTTAAAATTAAGGCCATGTTACATGAACAAATTATTTATTTTCGGTATTATTTTGCTCAATACTATATCAAAAAACGTTTTTAAGCTGATTCTCAACAGTAAAAAATATCGCTAACTCAAACCGTTTGTGACTTATAGCCAAATTAAAATTAAGTCCATGTTAAAAATTGAGCATGAACAAATTATGTGTTTTTGGTAGAATTTTACTCAATACTACAGTAAAAAACGATTTTAAATCGATTTTTAAGAGTGAAAAATATCGCTAATGCGCACCATTTCGGACTTATAACCCCTCTAGACCTTGATTCTAATTCAATTTCAACTTGAAATAAATTTATATTTGAACTTCAATGTGAAATATTGAATTAGAATCAAGACCTAAATCTTAGTTAAGCTCTGAAAGTTATATAAAACATTTATTTTTTTATTAAATCTACATTTTTTGACAATTTCCATACGATTACATTTAGTCGTAAAGTAAACAAATAGTAATTTTTGTTGTTTATTCAGAAGTACAAAAAGCTCTTTTACAAATGTGTGCAGCTTTTTAGAAGCTTAATTAAATCAAGTTGAATCATCGGACAGTTACCAAATACGTAAGCATATTTATTTCTGTACTAGATAAATTATTTAGATACTGGCAACCGATTGTAACACAAAAGCATTTAGAAGATTGTGTAAATTGTAAATAAATAAATTTATAACATATAAAACAAATTGTATCATGTTTCCTTCAATTGATCGGCGCGACTCTGCAATCGGGACACAAGCATATTGTGTTGTTGCGTAAGTTTACTGACTAGTTGACCGCCGCCATTTTGTAAAGTTTGTACGAGTGCCGCACGAGCGACTTGAATATCACCTAATTGGGCGTACGCAAGTAATTCGTCTTTACTTATATATTTACCCTCAAAAATTGCAGCTAGAATCGAAAATCATTCCATAAATATAAAACTCTAACTTATCGACACCAATGGACACTTATCCACGTAATTTCATCTACTACTCAACAGGTGGCGTTGAACTTACATTATAAGTGTCCATTACATATATACTTACAAAGTAAGACTATTTGCCTAACTTTTTTGCTAATTTTCAACAATTGTTTAATATTCGGTTCAGGGCTAAACAATAAAACGTTTTGCGAAACATAATTTTCAGTAAACGCTGCATATTTTGTGCCGTCAAGCGCCATCTTTAACGTTTTTATTCCATAATTTTGCATATGTATATTATTTTTTTTAAACGCTACATATGCGTTGAATTTCTCGTCGGCAGACATAGGGTTCATATGGAATAGGGTTATGAGTCGCGAATGATTGAACCAGTTTAGACATTCCTTAGCAAGTATAGACTGGAATGGGTTCGCTAAACTGGTTCTATCAAGTTTCGGTTTCATATGCCCGCATAACTCTATAGGCGATAACATAGATTTCTTACTTGGAAAGTAAGGTTCTGTTAATTTTAAAACTCTTGCCTTTTCGTAATGCGGCGCTTTTGGGCGCTGAATGTTGATTTTACCACGAAATCGTCTAGATTCGAGTTGAATTGCATTGATTCTCGCAAAAACCGGGGCTGAAATATTAGGAAATGTTTTAGCTCGGACTCAAACCGGATGTTGGTTATAAGCTTACCATTCTTGATAAAAGAATACATAATGTTTAATTACACTTGCACTATATTATGTTATTATACAATATTTATTAGATTTTAGGTTAAGTTTATGTCAGATTAATGTGGATAAACTGTTGCCAACAAAATAGGAATTCAGAGACTATTCCCTGCCTGATAGGATTCATATGTTTTATTTCTAGTTTAGATTTAAATTACTATTTTAGGTGCAATTTACTAAATTACATTTTATACTTGATTTATCCGAGTTTATGCAAAATTTCTATAATATTACATTGGCAACACTGTTAACCAGCTACGGAAATCATAGGAGCTATTTCCCAGCGTAATGGTTCAGCTACTCGCCACTAGATCTACGAGAAGTGCCACAAACCATAGGGAATAACTTTAGCACGGCAAGGGATGCAAATGTGCCGTAGAACTTGGATGTATCTCTGTAAAATTCCTATAGGTTTAATGTATATACCCCATACTTAGATGTATATCGCTCGGTTACTCATAAGACCACCTCTCTGATGGATTTAAATTTTCAATTCGCTGATATTCGCGAATTGGAATTCAATAAACATTAATAAATAACTCGTATAATTTACAGCATTGTATTATTTTTACGAGCGCAATTATTTACACGGTAGCTCATTAAATGTGTTTCGATTAAGTTCCGTGTCAGTTGTAAATTATAAATTGGACAGGGCAGCCAAAACATAACGCTGTATTTGGCGACAGTTGTAGAGCTTGCGAATTCTGGCCAAGCAGTGTGGTCTTTTAGGAGTTTTAGGGCCCTACGAATTTTGATTAAACGTATGTTGTACGTTTTATGTGAAATATAATAACTTTTTTTATACATTGTCTTTAATTATTAGATATTAATTTCAAATAAATCTGGAGTGGCCGTCACTCGATTTTCTTATTTATATATATATATATATATATATATATATATATATATATATATATATATATATATATATATGTATATAGTAGGTTAACCCGTGGCACCATGTGCCCATATCATATACAGGTCATTATTCATCGATATGATAAATGTAAAATGTAAAAATTAAAAATTGGGAGTATATATGTATAATTTGGTAGCAATGCAGCGGCAACAATGTTTCATGCTGGCTTAATACAGCAGTGACAGAGGCGAAGGAGCCGGGTCGTTGCTGGGTCACAAAGTTAGTCGTTAAACGTGTGCTGTTCGGGTTGCTGAGCACGGGCTAGTTAGTTCGGCAGCGGGGCGCGATTAGTTCTGGGGCGCGTCTCCCGTTACAGAGCAGTGGAATCGGTCCCGGGCACGCCGTTAGCGTGATTTGATTTTTTCGTCGGCCGTGATGCGCGACTCTCTTCGTGTATATGTAACTAGCTGTAGCTGTAGCAGCGGGCCTGCCATGCCTAATTTTACGCTCGACAAGTCGGAATTAAACACGACATCGCATCAACAGTCATCTTCAATGTCATGCTAGCGCTCGATTATTATGCGACGATATTAACCAGGTGTGCAGGCAGGCATACCTTTGCGGAATATCGGATATTAATATTAGATTTTATTTTCATTGTCAGTACGTTGAAGTGAAAATTAATGTTTCAGTGTGGTACATGTTGAAAAATAAAGATTAATATTTTAAATAATATAGATAAGAGCGTAGATATACAGTAGGTAAAAAATGTAATAAATTGCGTTAGGAATGGTGTAAAATTGAAATCTTTTTTTGTAATAGCCAGTAGTTGGGCCTCCACACGTAGGACTAATGGAATTACTGACGATATAGATGGCTATAGTTACAGTTGCTAGATGGACATCATTTTTCACACGGTGAGCTCGTAGCTTTCGGTTGTTTTTTTTTTATCTTTTTTATCGATGAGCGAGGTGTGTGGGCCCCATCAGGTGGTGGCTACACAGCATCTATATCTACATGACGATCGGCATTGCGCGTCGAGACGCATACTGTGATGTTGGCGACTGTTAAGCCTCTGTCCAACATTTCGTTATATATACATACATACATACATATATATATATATATATATATATATATATATATATATATATATATATATATATATATATATATATATATATTTATATATATATATATATATATATATATATATATATATATATATATATATATATATATATATATATATAGTGCAGTGGTTTATAATTATTATGCCCTTTTGGCTAACAATTTCAAAATATGTTATAGATATTTTGATAAAACAAATTTTAGTGCATATTTAAAAATTTAAAATTACAATATTTAATAATTCTTTATGACCTTTGAGTTAACAATATGAAAAAAATTTGTAGATATAAAATATCTTAGAATTATTAGTAGAATTCTTGGGTGTTTAAATTATTTTTATAAGGGCAGTATTAAGGGGAGCTCTAAATTTTGGGGCCCTATAAGTCGGAAAGTATGCGGGCGATTGGATTTAAACTGCGAACGGATTCAAATGGGATACCAAATAATATGTATACTAAATTTGGTGTAAATCGCTTTGGTACCTTCAGAGGAGTAGAAAGCACAAATTTGGTCGAGCGAGCGTCGACTAACATCCAAGTATATAAGTTATATACATTTTTGGATTCAGGACGACGAGACAAACACTTTTAGTTAAGGATATTTTTTGATCCGAGAATGCTACAGACACACGACCGATTGCTTTAGCTTCTTCGGTACTTCGTACCGCTAAAACCTGGACTGTTATTTGTAATAATAGTCTAAATTACTAATTGGCGTGCTAAAGAATGCAACTTTAGGGTAAATCAAGAAATTTGTGAAACCCAATTGATGCGTGATCTAATACAGTATCGATTCTCACGTCATTTACAACATATCATGATGTAAACTTTGGAGAGTATAATAATCTGAATAGCGCAGATGCCTTTGGGGCAGAACGCTCACACCTATAACGTTCGAATGTGTGAGTGTGTGTGTGTGTAATTGACGGTTGTGCGTTGTGTTGTGTTGTGTGTACCTGGGACGCAATAGCTGAGAGACAAAACAGTAATTGAAACACGGCGGCCACGTGGGCGGACACCCGACAGCACCGCCGATTACAGTTCTCGTCTCGTGTCAATTAGGCACGGCTTGTCATTAGGGCCGTGTGAGCCGCCATGCCGATGCCGTGCACCTGATCCAGCAGCACCACCAGCACCAGCACCAGCTATTCCTACCAAACCTAATTCTTATTATCTATTCGCTCACATTTTTGCACAGTTTCACCTTTTATGCTATACGCTATTTATATGTGTAATTATATATATTTTTTTATACATTACGAGACATTTCTGCAATGGCTAGGCACAATTGCTGTAATATAGCTATTATTTAATTATTGTAGTATACCTAAATTGATTCAAGTTAATTGTTTTCTCAGTATACACAAATATCGTACCGTAAGGATAAACCTTAAGTTTATATCTCATTCTCTGTCAAGCAACGCTTAATATCTATTAATTTCTGACTTATTAAGATTTATATAAATAATCTTGTAAAGCAGAAGCAATATCTACAATATGGCGTATATTTTATAGCGAAATTTTATTATTGTAGCTGTTAATTGGTATAATTTAAAAAAATATCTATTTAAAGCTACAGTAATAAAATTCCGTTGTAAAAAATATGCCATATTGTATGGTTGTAGGCTTCTGCTTTACAAGATTATTTAAATTAATCTTAATAGGTCTGAAATTAATAGATTGCTAGACAGAGAACGAGATATATACAAGACGAGCACCTTAAACCACAACTGTAATATTGGGCCTTAAAACTACAAGGTGTAATATCGTTTATTTAAATACATTTCCCTTAAAATTGTTGTTTTTTACTTTCCTATTGTAATGCGTATAAAAGAATAAATTGTAAACACTTTTGTGACCTCGATATTTTCATGGAAATATCCGTTTTGAGGATTCTGAATCCATTTTCTTAACGGCGTCTATGTTTTTGTATATACCGAGAAAGATTTTTTCTATTTTTGAAAAGGATATTTCAAATATATAAGATAACCAATTTCTACTAGAATTTTTAGTAAATAGTTTTCGAAAAGAAATTGTAATATCTACAACTTAAGAGGCGATACCTGTGTGCAGCCGATAAACTCTCTGACATACGTATACAAAGTATTTTGTATGCTCTAGAATAAATTAAATAGGTTATGAGAAAAATGCTGTTTTAATATTCCGAATTCTCCTCTCATTTTATCCAAATTAGGGATTTTAACTCGAATATAGTCATAAATGGAAATAATCTACACGGCGACGTATGAAAGGAAATATATATTTGAATATTAAGAAGCCGGTGCAAACATAGCTAAACAAGGTTTCATCGAACCCTTAAAACTGCTTTATAACAACATTAAAATGAATGAAATTTTTATTTTTCAGATAGCCAATACTTCACTCTAGCCTTCTCTAGTTTTCGATTTTCAAGTTTTTGCTTAGATTTCTTTTTATATTGTTCTATGTTTACCCTATTTTCAAATGTCCATAGTTTTTATTGAGATGACAAATTTGAAAATTCAAAACTAGACAAACATACATTGACTATTTTTCTACCGGAATATTCTAAAAGTTTTACTCAATAAAATGTATCAGCAAGTATTTTAATGGTTAAGCAAACGCTTCAACAGAGTAGTAAATAGTATTGGCTCTTATGGCGCTACGATATTCGTGCGCTTCCCCCTTTACACCGACCTGTAAGGACGGGCAACCATGGGGATTCCTCTTAATACACGAAACAATGAAATTTGTAATAACAGTTTAAAATATCAATGATTTAAAAGAAATATTTCAATAACAGATACAGCCCGTTGTAGTTATAAGTCACAACTTCAGTAGAATATTAGTTAACATTTAAAATATGGATAGTAATTCCGTAAAATGGAATATTGAGAGATCTTATGTATTTTTGTAAAAAATCTAAATAATTTTGAAGAATTCACCTAAGAGAATGGCTGGTCACAAATGGCAAAAACATAATGGAACAGAGAGTAGACGATGGTGTCGGTGGCGACGAGGACGTCGCATGGGTCGGATCGGGCGGCTATTGCATGTAATTAATAAGTTGTTTCGCGTACACATCAGACACAGGAGAGGATGCGACCGCCGAGCCGAGCCGTGCCGCGTGCGCATGTGTTCCCGTGTCGTTAGGGAAACGTGACGCTATCCACGCCGCCACTGCCACTGCCACTACCGACCGGCCGCAAATTGACGCAGAGCGCTGCTCCGTTTGTTCGAAGCTCGCAAACTTAATCCGGTTCGCAGCTGTGCCGCCAGCACTTTTAAATAGCTTTAAAAGTTATTCAATATAAAAAGAAGTTCGGCCTCGCGCGTCAAGATTTAATAGCGCGACGACCCTCCCCTGCCCCTCACCTCACCCATCTAAGGAACACAAACCACCCCCGTACTGGGATTCGCCATCCCGATATCTTGTACACTCAAAACGAAAATACAAAAAATATTTCTACGTTTAATTATTATTCCTATTTTAAGTTTTTCTTTTAGGTGTATATTAAGACAGGAATCACACGTTCGCCGAGAGAAATGACTGTTTAATCTTGTGATAGATGAGCAGTAGTCTGATCGAAATCCGTCGCAGGCCATTTAACGTGGACGACGGCCGGCACCGCGACGAATTGGCCACGCGTCAGTCAGTCAGTATAGGGGAGGATCGCGTTACTAAGTCGGCGGCATGCGCTTGGCATCGGGGTGCATGTGCATCCCGTCAACGCTAATCCTGATGTATATTTCTCCCGGACGCTCATCTCGATTCTGATCTGATTTTAATACAAAACGCGCCCATCGTTATATGTATAGTTCCGTCCCACTCAATTTCGATTCAATTATGCGCATTAGCCTAAACGCGCGCATGCCAATCGTATATATTTATACTTTATTACACGCCGAATACAATGCGAAATTAGTTATGTGTGTGTTTTTAGTTGTGCTCTGGATTAACTTTATTTATCTGTGACACTGTGTCACTGTCACTGTCACGGGTGACTTTATACAATTGGATTTTTGTATCAATCTTTAAAATAAAAATATGATTATACAGATTAGTTAAGAATAGATAACTCGAATTTTAAGTAATTTAGTATAAGCAATATAGTGTATTCTAAATAAGTTTCGAATAAGTAATAAAGCAATTGAGTAGTAGGAGCGTTTGGACACGTGCGTGCTCGTAACAGGCGCATCGGCGGCATCCGCATCTGCAGACACACGCACACACGTCCCAAACATCAAAAAGAATTACAAGGAGTGTAGCGGCGGCCATTGAGACGTCTGTTTAGCAGTACGCGCCCCGGTGCGCTATTAAACGCACAGGACGATCATCATCTCGCGTTGTTCTGTTTTACGCTCGTAAAAGTGGAACAGGCGAGGACGCCTATGCCGATGCCGACGCACACGCACACACCTTTGATGTTAAGCGAAATAAAACGACGCCAGGATGCGATGCGGTCGACACACCGGCCATCTGGCGCCCACTTCAAACAACAGCGCCTATTACATACGCAATGTTTTTACACAATTACACAAATGTATATAAATGCTTTAACCGCACTGTGACGCCATTCTCTAATATGATTACATTGATTTTCACCCTGCATTCATATACGTCTGCATGTCTTGCTTTTAGTACAAAGGGAACTATTATACTTACGTATATAAGAAAATAAAAATGCTTGATGAAAGATAGTAAAATAAACTGCCGTTTCATCCTCATATATGCTAAGTTGTGCAGGCGAATGCATAATCCATTGATTGACAGTTTGAGTCAAGAAAAGGTAAATAACTGTGTGGTTATAAAGGTAGCAGGGTGTCCACTTGTATGTGTGTGAATCAGTCAATGTTCGGTTGTATGCCACCCCAGATGGAGGCATCGATCGATCTACGCTACACGGACAAAGCAGCAAAGAGCATCAAAGTGTGAGTGCCACGGCCAAACAGGCATCAGGATTACGGGATGGTTTCACGCGTCACTAGCGCTAATCTGCTTACCGCTGACACTGATAAGGACGAATAGTGGCGGGCGGCACGAGATGTTGCCAGTCACTCGCCCACCCGTTCTCTTGTCCGTCCGCCGACAACGGACCCACCGAACACCACATACATACATATATTCCCTCATCATTTTACACCTTCGGATATCCCCAACAATCACATATTTTTACTCTCTTATATACGAATATATATATATATATAGGGCAAAATATTGGTGTTAATTTACAAGACTTTTAAGGTAAAATTATAATTAAATAATGTAATTATACAAAATCATAGTAAAACTACATTTAAATACTAGTAAATTTACTAAAATAGGTAAAACTCAAATGGTTATTTCCCTTCAAATTAAAAAAATCGATTTTTATTAAGATCACAATACTTTTTACTTTCTTATTCGAATGTATATCAAGAAGTATTATAATCACGAAAAATTATACATAACTATAATGTTAAGTTATACATAAAAATTTCAAATAGATTTACTAAATTCAGTATTAATATTTGTAGTTGCAATTTTACAGTAAAAACTATGCTAATTTACATCTAATTTTTACAGTGTACTAATGCAGGGATTGTGAGTCACTTATAGATTTTTATGTGTTGTATTAATTGTCATTATTATTATTATTATTATTATTATTTAGACTCCTTCTACTGTTTTAATATATTTCTCTTTAAATAATAATGAACTATTTGTCTGTACATTGCAAAAGTATCGTGGAATATATAGTTACAGTGTACTAGTGCGTTGTCTCTGAGACACTTTTAGTTTTTTATGTGTTTTATTAAGAGGAATTCGTACCTAGTAGCGTGAAAACAAAAATTATCGTTCCGCTCTTGACGTATTCTAATCCTAAATTAAAATATATTCGTTCCAAAAAATATATGTCGATTAAGTATGATCTATCGCACATGTGTACTAAAGACATTTTACAAAATCTATCTATCTATTCTACATATAAATATAAATGAAACATTTTCCAATAAAAATTGATAATTTTTATGAGGTTTATTATGAATTAAACAACGATATTCACAATTTACGGCTGTAAATGCCACAATTGTACTTGTAACTTGCAACTTGCAACTTATTAACATAAATATCTACTAATAATACATTTTATAGACATATTTCGAAAAATTGTTCTAGCATTTTCAAGTGTACTGTTTCTAGCGGTAACATTCGTAAATACTGTGGTACAGTCGCAAGTATTTTTTATCTGGTTTTTATGTATTTTATGACTTGTGCTACTGAATTATCCTGATAGCGTTTATTATTATTTATACTAGTATTATTTTAATATTTTCCACTTGAAATAAGAATGGATTCTGTATATTGCAAAAGTATCGTGGAACATATAGTATCGGCAAGTCCGGGGTCGAGGCAACAACGATTCGGGGCAACTCCCCCGAGATACAGGATGCTATGCTAACGTAATTGATATTAAGCGTGTATATAGATACCGAACGCGAACCCCCTAACGCACAATTGCTCGCCTATAGAAAGCAGAGCAGAGCAGAGAGTCGAGAGCGTCAAACACGTGTTTTGTTGTTTGGTTATATCGTACATACACACACACTGATTCGATATGGGTCGAAACCTGTCGTTGTTCCGTTCCGTTCCTGCATCAACAATATTATTTATACATCGAAAAATGTTTCCGTTTCAAAACTCTTCTATCTAGGAGTTAGTTAACCCTTGACTCTGAAAACATTCATACCACTTCCGCTTATTTCAACCCGCCAAATATGAAAATACGATCAAAACAAAGACGTAATATATATAGATGTATACATCTATACTACTGATGTTTCGCGATTTAATAACTATAATAATATAAGACAATGTAATATATGCTAGACACCTGTTTGCGCGGATGTCACGTCGCGTCGTAGTGTGCTGCGTCTCCCATGTTTATTATAATATTATGATTTTTTGTTTAAATGTGGCGGGGCACGCAAGGTGAGGGGAAGCGAGGCGAGGGGAGGCGAGTGGAGCGGTAATTGTTGCCCGGCTTTGAACTTTAATTAAAATGCAGCAGTAACTCAGGAATAATAAGAGTTATTAGGCGGAATGTGTGGGTTTTCTTTATTGGCATAATCCTTTTTTAATGCCTGCGCCCTTGCGTACTATATATACGGTACGGAGATATACGGAGACTGATGGAGAGACAAGAAGCTCTTCTTGGGGCATTCAAAATGTTCGGGATGAAAATGTTTTATCGCTTTATGGATCATCGTATATATGCGATGGGGGGGGGGGGCGAAGGGGGTAGTGCCTCTCGGATGGGCCAGCTGTTATTGAAACAATTGAAGCATTCCCGGAGTTCTTGTAAGAAGATTATTATAATGAAATTCATCGTGTTTGCGAAACTTTTACAATATATTTTCGTATAGCGAATTGGAATTTCTCATAGTGTTGAATATGAGAATGTGTCATTGTTCATACTTTTGCAAAAATGTTGAGAAAAATATCTGGAGTGCCTTTCATTATACATAGCCAGCAATATATGTATATATTTATACAAACTAAAAATATTCGTGTTAAATTAACACTTAATTTATATACACGAGAAAGGCCAACACTCGCCAAATGTACATTTTACACGTATACATTATGTCAAGTTTAGTGTAAATTAACTATTACATTTGTATGAAAAAGAACTATATAGTTGAAGAATATTTTATTGTATATTTATATCACCAGTTGCGGTATAAGATTGTGTTTTTCATCAATAAAATCATGTTACTTTTTCAACTGGTGACTGGTGTTTCGTAAAATTACCAATTTCGTTTTTTTACTGTGTATATACACTGTACAAAAATGGTGTAAATTTATCACTTCTAAAGTAAGATTTATAATTAATGGTGGAATTCTGAGCTAATCTGTAAGTCTATAAGGATATTCTATAAATATTTAACCGCTTATAATTTCAAAATGATTACATTTTGCAGAAAATATTGTAGATAAATCAATGTGGTTCAGTTTATTAAGTAAAGTCAATAATAAAATAATTTTTTAAATTTGTAAAACTTTTATAACGTTGATAATAATTTATAGAATTCTCTATAGGTTTATAGATTGACTCATAATTTCACTATAAATAATGTAATTAAATAGAATTATTGTAAAATTACATTAAAATTCACTAAATTCGTTAAAATTATATTGTTTTTAAATGTAGTTCAACAATAAAAGTGTAATAAATTTACATCCATTTTTTACAGTGTACATATGTATATATACACTGTCAAAAATTGATAATAATTTATTTCACCTTTCCTGTAAATATATATATATATATATATATATATATATATATATATATATATATATATATATATATGATGTTAAGTGTAGGGCACTTCAAATAATCCTTTTCAAAAATGGAAGGTTTTCTTTCTAGGAATATACAAATTCTAGAATTCAAAACGGGATATTATTATGTTCAACGGCATAAAATAGAATGTAGAGACAGACGGACAGACATACACACCGACACACACACAGAGTTACACGTATTTATACCGATTTCGATATACTGAAAAAGTAGCAGAAATATACAAGTCTTAAGATTTAAGTTTTGTCTCTAGAGGTGTAAATTTACACACACACACACACACACATATATACAGACGCACACACACACATAAACGGATATTTAGATTAACTACGAATATGATTTTCTTTTTGGATCACAATGCTTTATTTTATACATAGTGTGTACGAAAATAAAAACATATAATTTACGTCATTAATTTCGAAATATTACAAGTCTTAGTGTTAAAATACTATATTTTAACATCCATTTTGTTTAAATGATAAACAAGATCTATTCAAATTTTTGTTATTTTAATATTTGTTTCATGATACGAAAAAACAAAAAAAAACAAGCCTTCGGCGCCCTATAAGCTTTCAGTGTATATAGCTATACACGTTAGTGTGGCATGGTAATAGATAATAAGCGAATCCGTTTAATTTATTTAGCATAATCCTATTGTGTTGGTGTTCTTTTGAATGTCGCATGTGATGTGAATTGATCCATTTTGTGTACACAAATGCGGTAACCCTCATATCACGAGATCGACAACAAGAGAGCAGCATTTGACAGAAGAGGGTTTCCCATTATTATAATATGGTACAATAATGAAAAGCCGCATACATATATGTACAAGCGCAAACACCTCTGTCTCTGTCTCTGTATAGCTATAGATAGATAAATAGGTTAAAAATGACAAGAGAGCGAGAGTCTGTCTGTCTAATAACGGTAATGACACCACAGACACAATAACGGCCCCTAGCCGTCCCCGTCCCCGTCCGACCGTCCGTCAGTCAGCGCTGAGCGATGGGGACCCCACGCACACCAATCCGTCAGCCAGTTATGACAGCACCGATTCTTTACACATCGCACCGATTGTGAAATGGCGGTTTGCTACACGTATTATTATCACACACACACACACATCAGAAATCAGATGCTTCACATAGCATTGTTAGACAGCCAAACAGATTCTCTTGTAAACAACCATTTTCATCCACTAGTCTCGCATTTAAATACCAGATTATTATTTGCAATTTCTAATCTTATAGTTATTAATTGGATCGCTGTGAGAGATCGTTAAAAAGTGTGCAATTTGGATGTGAGCCATGATGAGTGCGCAGTGGTGGCGTTATCAGTGGCGCCTCGAGCGCTGCTGTTTGTCACTTGTCATCGTTGTCTTTCGCTTGCTTGTGTATCCCCGTTTTCGATAAGGCGTTGGTGGTGCTATAGAGTGTTCGCGTCGCATCGCTGCAAATGCATTGACATACACACACACACACATACACAGACCCTATCCCGGATCCAATTTTACGGTCCAGCGGCGTTTGCCAGCGACAGATTCTCACCGACGCATCGCCATGCCGAACGATATTTGTCAAAAGCCACGTCACAGGTCACACACTAGCGCTCTATACGCTATACTTCTGCGTTAACTTGCTCGTCGTTCTGTTCCTGATGCATTCAGCAAAATAAGATATTGTGTTAAGGGCACTAAATTTATATTTACGCCAATTTTATATGGATTTTCTGACTAATGGTGGAATTCTGAACTAATCTGTAGATCTATAAGGTAATTCTACACATATTTAAACACTTATAATTTTAAATTGATTGTTTTATAGCAAAATTGGTTAATTAATCGGATTATGTTGTTCACTTTATTAAGTAATTTAATGAAACACTTATATTGGAATTCTGAGGATATCTATATCGTTATAAAATATTGGCAACGCTATAAGTGTTTCATTATTAAAAAAAAAAATATATATATTGAATTTACTTAACAAATTGAACAACATTATTCGATTTATCAACAAACATTGCTGCAAAACATAATCATTTTGAAATTATAAGCGTTTAAATATTTATAGAATTACCTTATAGATCTACAGATTAGCTCAGAATTCCACCATTATGTTGCCAATATTTTATAGAATACCTAGAATTCCACTAAAAGATTTCGTCTATTTTCGTTTTATTTTTACTCTACGTAATGCATAATAGAAATGAATGTGATCACACAAACAATGGACCTGGTCATTTTAATGGAATTATCTGTATTTAGATAGTCTGATTTTATTTTGACAATTTTCGCAATGAAATCTTGCTCTGTGTATGTGTGTCTGTATGTGGGTGTGAACACTCTCCATCCTATATCGCTAGACATATAAGTATTATAAAATATATGTTTCGGTTAATATAATAAATCTGGTTTGCATTAATTACCACCAGCCATTATTAATAATATTCGCGGCTTTTGGTAAATATAAATAATAAATTGTATTAATTATATTTACCAGTAATATTTAATAATTACTTGAGTAACTTGGTACATTTATTAAAAATATTATTTTCTATTATTTATGAATAAATTTAACCTAACCTAACCATCGTAAAACGTGGTACGGAACACGCATGGTAATTTACCACTCCTTTCCTTACATTTATCGGCATATGTGATGCCAAAACGTTGGGTTAAATAAAATTAGTTATAAAAACGACGGCTATTCCAAAGAATCTCAATTTTCTACTTGTTTTACCGAAGATAGTTGTGAATCATTAATAATTACCGGTATGTGTAAATGGTATGTACAAATTAATCATTTTGGCCTTTTAATTTGGTTAGAATCAATAATGGCTGGTTATTATGTATATAAACCGATTGATTACTTGAACCGGAACATATACATACCTATATATATATATATATATATATATATATATACATAAATATATATAATATATACGATGTTTTGATTTTAAGATTTATATTTCCCGGGAAAGAAAACCTCTTATTTTAGAATAGGATATTTTAACCAAAAGTGCTTCTTTACACCTGTAATATTTTAAGTATCTCGAAAACTACTCGTGTTATAGAAAAATCGATCGAATAAAAGTTGAAAATGTTAAAATATTTAGCAACTATTGTTTGAATTTCTTTTTCTAAAATTGTCATTTTACTGAAAAATTATAGTTTTAATACACTTGTTACTACGTCTAGATTTGTCTTTGTCTACTGGTCAACACGAGTGGAAAACACAGTACAAATACATAAATGCATTATTGTCACATTGTGTACTTTTGTCCATGAATAAGGACGAATTTGTGGTAAATATTCGCGTGATACGAAGTATGAATGTTTGAAAGTCGGATTAGAAGTGGCGGGTCGGGTCGTCCGGACTCGGATCGGACACAGGCATGTAATTCAATATGAAAGTAATAAGCAAATATAGCAGCAGTATGCAAAGTTGAGACGACAGCTTTGGGTTGGCTCGCCTGCTGCCTGATTCAATTTATACTTATTTATAAGATTTGTATTCCAGCGATAAATCAAACACAGGACGTGCTACTGTACATTCTGAATATGTGTTCGTGTGTCTGTGTATATATATATATACAATATGGAAACGTGTCTTTGCAAAGATTTTGTGCGTAGTAATATATGTACTTCCACATGGGTATTATTTCCCTCGTCACTACAGTAGCTTATTATTTAATAATTAATTATAGTTAAATGTATTCGAACGCGCCAATCAGGCACCAATACCAATTTTAATACATCCCTACAAATATTTCTGTACTTTTCAACCCTCGTCTTGTATTTATAGGTAAATTATTTTTTATCTTTGTTGCTTAAATCTGAATATAATACAAAATAAAGCAATATTATATAATATAGATAGTGGAAGTATAGGAATGTCGAGTGACGGCCACTCCAGCATATATATATATATATATATATATATATATATATATATATATGTCGTTAGCAAGGAGATAGCTTCTCTGCTACCCATTAAGTGCTTATTGAAATTTATTCAAAGTACTACGGAGTACTCATTCGGAAGAGCAATTATTAATAAACAAATGCGACTGTGTGTATGTATCGTGCGGTGTTGGACCGGTTCACTGTTGTCCCATTGATGAGGCTGAGGTGTGTCTGCGCCGTCAGGGCATTCTTGACCTCCTGGCGAGAGGAAGCGCGTGCGATTACATCTGTCCACTTCTTCGTCATTGTAGATTTGGTACTCAACCGAAAATTATCGAATACTATAAACTAACCACTACAGTAGCCCAAACACACAATTCCTAATTTAATTTTCATTTTATGTACAATTCTGCGAGAATATATTTTTAGCTTGCCGTAAAAAGTACAGAAGAAGTTAAAGTTTTCGGTCGTATGGCTATAGCATTCCCGGATCAAAAAATTCCTTAACAAAAAGTGTTTGCCTCGTCGGCCTGAATCCAAAAATATATATAACTTATATACTTGAATGTTAGTCGTCGCTCGCTCGTAAGACCAAATTTGTGCCCTCTACTCCTCTGAAGATACCGGAGCGATTCACACCAAATTTGATACACATATTATTTGGCATACCATTTGAATCCGTTCGCTGTTTAAATCCAATCGCCCCTATACTTTCCGAGTTATAGGGCCCCAAAATTTGGAGCCCCACTTAATACTGCTTTTATAAAAATAATTAAAACAGCCTAAAATTCTACTAGTAATTTTAAGATATTTTATATCTAAAAAATTTTTGCATATTGTTAACCCAAAGGTAGTAAAAAATTATTAAACATAATTTTGTTTTTTAAATATGTAATAAAATAGGCATGAGGTAAGCGTTTGCTGTGGAGAAAATAACATTTACATTTTAAATTAGAACCCATTTAATTACTATAACCGGTATCAATTTATATTTATATAGTTATTCAATATTCAAATTAACTGAAATAACTATATTTTTAAATTTTAGAACCAGATTTTTGTATTCTCACTTTATAGTAACAGTGTTGCATGTAAGACAAAAACAATTTTGAAATACGTAAGTGAGGTGATGCCCACTTTTGGCAAATTGTCTGATTGTGCTTTCACATAACCAATATCATTATGTTGAATAATAATGTACACTTGTAACAAAAAGGCCTGCTACATGCGAATTATAAAGAACATAAGACTAAAAGAGATTAGGTAACATTTTTCTGTCAAGCTTGCAGCGTTGCCGAATTTACTTATGAAATCAACTAAAATTTATTATCAACTTAATTGTATGAGCCCTATCCCCCTTTTCAAATAAGCCTATGGGCGTAGTACCGTCATAGGCCTATAAAGCGCGAAACTTAAATAATTCATATCATCTGTAATATGAAGATTTAAAAAATCAAATAAATATGTAACGTTTAAAATATTGTTACCTTTCGAAAAAAAAAATCTAAAGACCACATGGCTCTTGTAAGACTTTTTTTTTATATCCATAACATATTATCAATTTTGTTTACCAAAAAGCCATAATAATTAAAAACCGCTGCTCGCATCGCTTATATTATTTATATGGCGAACTGGACGCGTAGGTGCGTGGTTCCTAAGCTTGTTTATTGAATTCTATACATTTATGGTTTGTTTTTCATCTATACCCAACTGAGCTTTATAACCTATTTTTATATGTTCTCAGAATTCCACTATAAAATCTAATATTAGAAAAAACATATTTATTTTAACTGAAGATTCTTGTAAAATTAAGTTTTGTATGTGTGTATTTTTGTGTGGGAAATTTTGGTCGTGAAAACGGGCCATTGCGCAATGGCGCTGATATAAACAATGGGAGAGAATTTGTATAATGTAGTGGCGTCTCCGCAGGGTTAGTTGGTGTTTCAATGCTTATCTTTGTGCTTACGAGCGACGCAAACTTTGTCGCCATCAGTTACGCGCTCGTCCCCGCATCCCGCAACTGCGCATCACCGCACTAGCGGGCCTCGCTAATGGCTGATGGTCTCATCGCTAAGCGACCCAAGCCTTCTGGCCCACTCGAACTACCCTCAACGCGGCCCACTTTATTAACTATATACATATATACAAACAGGAGATAATATTACGGTCAATTTTAAATATATATAGTTTTCTCCACTATCTGATATTTCAGTGTCCCATTTAGGAGACTGATAATCATATAATAAAATAATTGTATAATATTAAGTATATATATAGGTATATATATATATATATATATATATATATATATATATATATATATATATATATATATATATATATATATATCTAATTTTTACTTTCTTTTACAGAGTAATAAGTAAGTATTGTAATCATGAAAATTTTCGAACTCGCGATTTCAACGGATATACATGTTTTGATCTACCTTGAATCGAATGTGACTATTTTCGGAATGACGTCTGTCTGTCTGTCGTGTGTGTGTGTGTGTCTGTGAACGCTCTAGAGCCAAAACTGTCGAACTTAAAATTATGAAACTTCAAACTTAAGACTTGTATATGCCCTAGATGTGCACCACCTATTTTGAAAAGAATATTCAAACCGGTAGTGCATGTTTACTCTATACATACATCTCCAGTAACACTAGAACGGCTACACCTAAGGCAAAAATAGTTAAGTTCATAATGAAAGATATTAATATTTCGCACAACTTTTGTTTGAAAAGTTTCTTCATAATTTGTACCAGTTATGAGATAACTGCTACGAAAAAACTCAAATATCTTATTTACGTTGCCATAGTGATACCTACAATTGTGACAAATTTTATTATTTTTAAATCGGATCAACCATGAGTTACATCATTTGTTTCTTGTTTATTGAAAACAAACAAGCATTACATTGACAGTTATCTGTATGAATTAATATTTAAAATATTGATTTCTTATTAGAATAAATTGTATCAGGTAAATTATTATAGAATCAATTTATATTATATATTTGCTAACATAGTTAAATGATAATTTCAGAGTTTTACTGTGGAGTTTGACAGTTTAAGAGTGAATACGATAAGTACTTCAAATACAGATCCATTATAAATTGGTATAATTATCCAGTTATTATTAAGTTATAGTAATTTCATTTGAATTTTAATTTTATATTGGTCAGCAAAAGATTTTGTTATCACTTAATAATAATTATTATTATCTGCGTCTGTTTTTGCCAGGAAAACAAAATAGACATTTCAGAGTATTCCTGTAGAGTATTGGTTAGTTTAAGATTATATCTATATCTATTGAAAAATACGTAAAAGAATATTGAGTGCAGGCCACTCCAGATATTTTTTTATAGCGTATATGATAAATATATTTTGTTATTTTGGCAAAACGAAAATTGCCTGAATAATTTATACGATGTTGTTAATTTTTATCTCGGTCTGCAGTAACAGCGACAGTAACATAATACGCGACGATAATTCAAGTGAGACACTCTCGCTGGTAGACACATAGTGTCGTCTCAAATATTCCTGCACCCTTACATTTCCTACTGTTGGTACCACAATACACCTTTTGTTTTGTCATCTCTTTACTATATTGTGTTATTTTTAAAAACAATATTCTTTCTTAATTTTCACTACATATGTGATGTTATAAATAAGTCTTATAATCATGGTAATGGCAACAATCACTTTGATTCCGGAAGATTTGATTAAAGTTTGACGACGGAAGCAAGAGTGGACACAATCGTAATCTCTGATGCTAGACAGACGCCAAAAAGTGGTAGTTTGGTGTGTACGTGGCTAGTGGGCCGTGGTGGCAGAAGAATCAATTAGGCGTATGCGACACGTTGAGGAACGGCGCGTCTTGAACGGATGTGACGGCAGTGCGTCCATTACAGCGGGCGCGCTCCCCGATTAGCGGACAAATCACGCGTCCCCCGGGAGGCGGCAGAGTCCGCGAGACCCGGAGACTTATAGCTGTTGCTGCTGTGTGCGAGTGTTGCACGATTTACGACGCTCGGACGTCGCAGGGGACGCTTTTGTTTTCCGCTTCGATTCGTTTAGTGGCACGATCGCGTGCCATACGTTTAATGCCACCGTTCACTCTTCTTAAATGAACACACCGGCTTTTAAATACATACACATATCTACTATACACACTTTTACATAAGGCCAAAAGCGCCGAAAAGTTTATTCCACATATATATATATATATATATATATATATATATATATATATATATATATATATATATATATATATATATATATATATATATATATATATATATAATACAACATATATATATACACTGTAAACAAGCTTAGGTACAACTATGGCCTTTTGGCTAACAATTTGAAAAAATGTTGGGTTAACAATATGAAAAAATCTTGTAGACATAAAATATCTTAGATTTATTAGTAGAATATTTGACTGTTTTAATTATTATTCTAAGAGCAGTATTAAGGAGGGCTTTAAATTTTGGGGCCTATAACTCGGGAATTATACGAGTGATTGAATTTAAACTGCGAACGGATTCAAATAGGATACCAAGTAATATGTGTAGCATATAAAATATCTTAGATTATTAGCAATAATTGTGGGTGTTTTTATTATTTTTATAAAAGCAGTATTAAGAGAGCTACAAATTTTGGGGCCCTATAACTCGAGAAGTATACAGGCGATTAGGTTTAGACTGCGAGTAGATTCAAATGGAATACCAAATAATATGTGTACCAAATTTGGTGTGAATCGCTCCGGTACCTTTAGAGAAGTAGTGGCACAAATTTGGTCTTACTAACATCCAGACGAGACAAACACCTTTTGTTAATGAAATATTTTGATTTGAGAATGCTACAGACACACGACCGAATGCTTTAGCTTCTTCGGTACTTCTTACAGCTAAAAATTGGACTGTTATTGGTAACTAAGAACACCCGTGGGCACCATGTGCCCATATGATATACAGGACATAGGTCAGTTTTTACGGATGGCGAATTTTTACGTAATTTAATATTAATTACACGGTTTTCCTACAGTTTGTATCGATGGTCAAATAACTAACCGGCACAAATTTACATATTAATAATTTGAAATATATTATTGCCAGATCACGGGTCTAAATATGTGTGGAATAACGCTTCAGGATTTTGTTATATTATTAATAATAAGGTAACCCGAGTATTTAGGGGGGTTCTAAATTTTGGGGCTTTATAACTCGGGAAGTATACGGGCGATTGGATTTAAACTGCGAGTGGATTCAAATAATATGTGTAGCATATTTGGTGTGAATCGCTTCGGTATCTTCAGAGGAGTAGAGGGCAAAAATTTGGTCTTACGAGTGACGACTAACATCCAGTTGTATATATTTTTGGATTCAGGGCGACGAGACAAACAGTTTTAGTTAAGGAAATTTCTTAATCCCAGAATGCTACAGACACACGACCAAATTTTGGTCACAAATTAATTCTTTGTAAAACACAATTTTCTTAAAATTTTAATGGACCAACAAAAGTATCACTTGAACCCAGGTGCTTGTATCTTTTCGATAAGGGGCACTTGTGATGATTTACACAGTATACCCTTAAAAGCGACCATCAAGTAAAACTTAAAAGGAAAATAGTAAAGTAGTCTATAAGGTGTAATATACAACAGACGCGCCAACGAAAGACCTGCTATTATACCTACACACTACTTATGTATACATATATATATATATATATATATATATATATATATATATATATATATATATATATATATATATATATATATATATATAGATGCATGTAATCTAAGATGGTGGCCACGTGCACGAACAATATCTGTGACAGTTGCCAGCCTGGCCATGGCATCGCAGAGGTTAGACTAATCTCGGGGTAATTGCCTGGTTGTAGCACGCGTCTGCCCCCAGGGATAATCGCCTAAAACACTAATATAGATTGCTTACATACAGACATGCCGCTGCGAAAGATGATGTCCTCCTCTACATTGGACATACACGCGCCTAGAATCACGCCATACATATATGCTTAATCTTTTAACAATACCTCATTTTTATATATTATGGTTCACAATAGTCGTAGATCAAGAACACAAATTATGCTTATACAGGTATATGGAATATGACTAAAGCTGTATTCACAGCAAACCAATAAGTAATTAGGATTAATAATAATTCAGTTTCATTGAGAAAAAAAAGTATTTAAATATGGAAAGTAAATTATTTTCCAAGTGCAGCTATTTTTGAATGCATCGCAGTTTTAAAGTGGAATAAAGAAACATGCCCGAAGATGACGATTTTATTAGATAAATCCACACGTTACCAACCCACTATACACTTACACTCTCTCACACGTATATATATATATCGCAGATCTCAATTTGATGTATGGAAAATTCGCGAGCGCGGGTTTTCATAGTTTCGGAAAATATGACAGGGAAGGTAACTGAACAGAACACGGGTGTTTTGGCAGGAAGAAGGGGAGGTGTGGGGATGACGGTAGGAGCAGTACGATGTGTCTCTGTCGTGGCTGGTGAAATATCACCGCTGGGAAAGATTACAATCCGCTTAGCCTCTCTCGCATGTGTGTGTGTGTCTGTAGCTGCTCCTGTGCGGAATTTATTAGGGAGGCGAGCGTTCGTTCTTGGTACGGCGCCCGGGACCGTTCTCGCTAACGCGTTTAGTGCCGTGGGTGGGCCGCCGCGCCGCCCTGTGACGGATGGCACGGGTCGGCCTCTCTCTCATTAGCGCCGCTGTCCCACGCCAAATAAACCCTTCTCGCCGCATCCACATCCGGTTGTCTCCTGGCTGCGCTCCTTGCCACCGTGAGAACGTATATCTCTACCAAATTACGACGGCCCGACCAGCCAAACCAAACCAAGCCAAGCCAAGCAATTCGTCAATCAAGCCGAAGCCGAACCAATCAATATGTTAACATCATGCATGAGCGGATATTCGCTATACTTGCCCTTGACGCCGTTAACTGTAAATAATTAAAATTAAAGCCTGCTCGCCATTATCCTCTATATTACATTATTTAGAAACTAAGTTTACCCGTGGGCACTACGTGCCTATATCATATGCCATTCAGTTTTCATCGAAATAATAATATATTTTTTTAATACATTTTAACATTCATCAATGATCTAGAACAGTTTTCTTCATTAAAAAATGAGGAGTGGCTGTGCACTAGACTTAATTTTACGCAGTGATCATTAGAAATATATATCCCAAACAAACCAATACTTCACAGAAATACTCTGAAATTGTACAATTAAGTTTATTTTTACGTTATCAAATACGATTTCTCCAATATAAAATATATATTGTTTCTTTAATATTCACCTTATCAATACAATCAAATATAATTTTTAATACGTACTGCTTTCCAAAATGTATTTAAATATTTGCAATACCATCGATTTTTTTGGGTTAACCAGCGCAAAATGACATATAAATTATGTCTATATTGTTTCTGTTAAAATATTTTCATGTATAGCATATACAATTTGAAAAAAATCTCATAAATGCATTTCTAGGACAACATAAATAAGAATTTTATGATTTTCAATAGCGGTTTTCTCGTAACTGGTACATTTTTTCAATGAAACATTTCAAACAAGAGGTGCAAAATATTAATATCTTTCATTATGAACAAAACTATTTTTGCCATAAGTGCAGCCGTTCTAGTGATATTGGAGAATAAAAGAAATTAGAATTTATTAAAAACATATCTCAAAAATACATTTCTAAGACAACATAAATAAGAATATTAATATTTTCCAAAGCAGTTTTCTCGTAACTGGTACATTTAAAAAAAAAATCAAACAAAAGTTGTGTAATATTTTAAAATATATCTTTCATTATGAACATAACTATTTTAGCCATAAGTGGAGCCGTTCTACTGATATTAGAGATAGAAAAAAAAAAACATAGAGTAAACATGCACTTCCGGTTCAAATATTCTTTTCAAAAATAGTAAGAGCATATCTAGACCATATACAAGTCTTAAATTTGAAGTATCAAAATTATAAGTTCCTCAGTTTTGGTTCTAGAGTGTTAACAGACACAGACGACATTCCGAAAATAGTGAAATTCGATTCAAGGATAGTCAAAATGTGTATTTCCGTTCGAAATTTTTCATGATTACAAGACTTACTTATTACTTCGTAATAGAAAGTAAAATTTGTTTGAAAAATAGCCATCTATCAAATTATTTAATTAGACAAATGGTTCGATGAGAAGTGGACTGCATTCTGTATATGATACGGGCACTTGCTGCCCATGGGTTATCCTAGTTATGTATAGTGATCTTGCTACATTAAGGCCCGGTTTTTCAATAACTGCTTAAGTGTTGATTAACAATAACTATGGTTATGATATTTAACAATGACTGGTTAGTCGTATGTCTTAAGGAAATGTAACCATGATTACAGATGTTTCGGTTATTTAATTACGGTTAATATAATCAGTTCAGGGATTGAAAAACTGTAGCTAAAATGATGAGAGTAGACCTTACGGCTCCGGTTACAAAAAACTAATTCAATCTATAGGCGAACATATGTTATAGTTTAGACTATACAATAAATAGTAAATATGGCTAATAGGCCAAACCATTCAATATGTAATAATCTCTAAAGTGAATATATAAAGCATATTGTAATTGCGATGGTGTATCTACGTAATGTTTGGATTGCACGCATGTCTCGCCGCAAAGCAGAAGCACGTATCTACAGCAGACGTTGTGCTTTGTCGGCGGTGGAATAAGGGCATCTGTGCCCTGTGCGTCGGCGGTGGATAATCGGAGGGCCCCTGGGGCGCAATCTGAAGAGCACGAGTACATGTGTGTTTGAGTGTGTGTGTCACCGCTATATTACAGCCCTTTTACAAGCACACGGTGCGTTTACTAATTTATTAAAACAGAATTGTTACTTTAAATGATTATTGAATCGCTACCGATTACCTGCACGATACTGAGCCGCCTCATTCGCTAAGTACACTGCACAAATTAAAATGACTGTTTTACTATTACATCATATATATAATAGCAGCACTCTATAGGGACTTTACTATACCTCTACACGCTCTTCAATTACAATTACTTGAATACGAAAATAAAAAATTAATAGTGGCTTGCAGTCGACTTTCTTTTACGTAGTTTTAAAGTAACATAACGCATTGGTAAGTGGTCAGATTGTAAATCATGCGGTCGTCAAAATCAGTTGACTTTTTGGCAAGAAATTTAAATAAATAAAATGCATCTAAACCCGATTTTTGCAGACAGTTTCACACTGAAAATAATTATTCCCTACAACTTATTACCATCGAAAGTAAAAATGAACTGTTATTATTTTCTCTTTAGTATATTAACTGTGGCTTTACGGATTATTTGACCTTTTCTACTAATCCGGGGTTTTTGCCAAAAGATCGAACGCAAAAGGTTGGATCATAAACTGTTTGCTAAGACATGCACCAGTTTTAATTAGAAATATATATTTCGAACAAATGGTCAAAAAATACCTATTAAAACATCGCATTTATAATATATTTATTTGTACACTATTAATTTGCATGTGTTTTACTCTAATATTACATCGAAAGACAATATGGCATTGTAGCGAATTTACTAAATTTACTTGAATTCTAATGTTCTTTTGCTATAACTCAGTACAATTATATGATTCTTGCAGTAATTTGCTTGCCGTATAAAGTACCGAAAAAGCTATAGCATTCTCGGACTAAAAAATTTCCTTAAACTCGTCGCCCTAATTCCAAAAATAACTCATATACTTGTATGTCGTTCTCGCTCTTACGACCAAATTTGTTTATATAAATTATTTATAATTATGAATTTTAAAATAGGCACTACATTTTTTTAATCAAAATAATCTACAAAGAAATGTAAGACTATTTATACTATACTACAAAGCTATACTGAATTATAACGAAATATAAGAAAGTCAAGTGAAGGCCACTCCAGATGTTTACACTAAAATTTAAAGTGAATACAGCTAGAAATGCACACTTAACTAAACTGATAAGGTATTTTCTTATAAGATCAACATTCCATACGATCCAAAATCTATAAAATCGAAATCTTATAAGATCGACAAAACCTCCTCCTCCTCACCTCTTACGATCGATTGATGGGGGCATCTTTTATTGTTTCATAGAATCAACCACAGGTGGGAGTAAATTTGATTTTATGAAAGTTTAATATATTATGAAATTTAGATTATTTTTAAGACACTTATAGTGGAATTCTAAGTCAATCTATTAATCTATAGAGATTGACAATGCTATAAGTGATTCATTAACTTAAGAAAAATTTTATTATTAAATTTACTTAACCAATTGAACAATATTTACTGATTTATCAACAAATTTTGCTGCAAATCATAATCATTTTGAAACTATACGCATTTAAATATTTATAGAATTGCCTTATAGATCTACAGCTTAGCTCAGAATTCCACCATTAGAAAGATCCGAAATTTATAGAAACTGTAAAAATATGGGTAAATAATACCTTAATGGTTAATTTTACGGTTAAATTAAGTAATTTGATAGTAATCTGTTAAAACACTTGATTTTTGATGTAATGTTACTATAGTTATAATAAAAATTACATAATTTAATGTGTATTACTTTAGAAATTGTGTACTTAACTTTATAAATTAGTAATTTAAATTAGAAGTTAGTAGTAATAATTCCTGTTTGTTGTTGACAGGCAACGTTCACCACAACAAAATTTATAATTAATTGGGTTAATTTTGTTGCTGTGAATGCTAGCATTGTTTGTCATAATACAAACTAGATTATTACTCGTAATTTTTCAATCTTAATTACTAATTGCTTCGCAGTTTTACAGTAGAAAAATTGAACTTGGCTTTTGGCTTTTATACTATCGAGCATTTCTGTGGCAACAAACAACAGGGTTGTGCAATTGTCAATATATTTCGCTTGCCAAAAGACAATAGGTAGTGCGCATGCGCAGAGATAGGTTAACGATATACGATAATAATTGGCGCTATCAATCCAACGGTGGTTTGCGAGAGAGCGGACCGGAACCGGCCTATTATGCTGATTGATTTCGTTTTCTTTCTGTAGAGTGTATGGGTGTATGTGTGAGCAAAAAAGCGGTTCGCTTATTAAAAATTATCACTTGCGCTCTGGCGGCCCGGTCATTAGGGGCCACAAATAAATGAACGCAATCAATCAAACGACCCGCCGTCGAAAAAGGCATTGTACGTGCGTATACTAACCGTCTGCTTTTCTCATCAACCAGACAACAGACAATCAGCTACCACGCCAAATTTCGGATAATGGTTATAGCTAAATTATAAATTCGTGTATAGGTTTCGTAAATATTGTAAATTTCTACAGTTTTCGAAATATTGAATGTATTTAAGAGGATCGAATTCTGGAGTAATTCTTATAGTACGGGGAGTGGCCTTCACTCGACTTCTTTATATTTTCAATATCTATATTATAATATTACTGTAAGTTATTTCAAATATATTCTATGAAATCTATAAAACAATATCAATAAGCAAGAATCGTAAATATAACATGACTATTTTCAATAGCGATTTTTAGATCGCCGTATGAAGTACCGTAGAAGCTAAAGCAATCGGTCGTGTGTCTGTAGCATTCTCGGATCAAAAAATGTCCTTAACAAGAAGTTTTTGTCCCGTCGTCCTGAATCCAAACATATATATAACTGGATGTAAGTTGTCCGCTCGTAAGACCAAATTTGTGACCTCTACTCCTCTGAAGGTACCGGAGCGATTTACACCAAATTTGTTACACATATTATTTGGCATCCCGTTTGAATTAACTCGCAGTTTAAATCCAATCGCCCGTTTACTTCCCGAGTTATAGGGCCCCAAAATTTAGAACCCCCCTTAATACTGCCCTTATAAATATAATTAAAACACCCACAAATTCTACTAAAAATACTAAGAAATTTTATGTAAACAAGATTTTTTCATATTGTTATCCTAAAGGCCATAAAAAAATATTAAATATTTTAATTTGGAAATTTCAAATATGCACTAAAAAAATATTTTTATCAATATAATCTACAAAAAATTGTAAGAATTTTTATATCTATAATGTTGTTTCAAATTGTTAACCAAAAGGCCATAATAATTAATAAATACTGCTCGCAACACATATCTTACCTAAAGGCGAGCCCTACGCATTGGTGCGTTTTACGCGTACCAAATCTTGTTTAGTAAATGGTACAGTTTTCGATAAACTTTTTTAATAAAACTTACTGGACATTTTAACATTTTTAACTTCTATATCAATAACTTTTTCACTCACTTATGCCATTTTCTAGATATTAAATATTATATAACATTAACGTCTGTGTTAAATTTTAATACAGAGATTTTTATCTATTTCTTACTGAAGGTATATATATATATATATATATATATATATATATATATATATATATATATATATATATATATATATATATATATAGGTATATATATATATATATATATATATATATATATATATATATATATATATATATACCTATATATATATATATATATATATATATATATATATATATATATATATATATATATATATATCTATATATATATAATAATAATTGTTTATTAAGTTGGTCGTCCGGAGAAGTTAAGACATTGGTGCCTGTACCTATGTTTGCTTCGTACAAAAGAATCACATCATATAGGAGGGTATATAGTCGTGACAATATAGTAATATGTGGTTGAGCGATATAAATGCAATAGAATCGTTGTTTTGGTTCGTATGTGAATGGTGGCAAGCAACCCTTACAAAAGGTTTGAAGCACGCAGTAGTTAGTTGTGGTGCAGTCATAACCGGCGCGAAGAGAATAATCACCGTCCATTTATCAGAGGGTGGTCCGGTCCGTGTGCTCGTCTAGCGTATCCAGCGGCCGTTTGTCAGGCTACACAGGCGATTGCGGTCAAATTGTCTCCTCTCTGGACGGGCAAACGTAACCTACAGATTTATGCGGGACACAGGAGACAGCTGGTGCCGCATCTCGATGATGACTCACTTGGGGAGGCGCGAGCGACCGTGGACACTGGTCAACCGACGTCCCGCTGTTCGCCGGCCCATCTGCCCCGATACGGTCCATGGATATGCCACAGATATATCTTTGCGTGTCTGGGCAATAAGTGCACGCAGCCGGCAATTCGCATATTCACCATATCACTATAGAGTCTAAATGTGTATTGATGCTAAAGAGGTGTGAATGATGGACCCAACTTGACTCGAAAGGTCATCAACGATTGTTGCTCGAATCGGTGTGACTTTCAGGGGCAACACTCATTCTGTCTCGCCGGTTATGAACTACCATTTATGACATGTCATTCTCCCTCGAAAGAGGCAAACTTATATCGTCTGTATTAAGCAGACAAGGTTCAATAATAAATACTTTGTTGATAATCAAATTAGAAGCATTGGAATATTAATTAGGTTATAGCTCGCCGTACGAAGTACTGAAAAAGCTAAAGCATTCGCTCGTGTATCTGTAGCATTCTCGAATCAAAAAATGTCTTTAACAACAAGATTTGGTACGCGTAAAACGCACCAACGCGTAGAGCTCGCCCTTAGGTAAAATATGCGTTGCGAGCAGTGGTTTTTAATTATTATGGCCTTTTGGTTAACAATTTGAAAATATGTTATAGGTGTATAAAGTCTTAGATTTAATTTTAGATTATATTGATAAAAAAAATAATTTTAGTTAATACTTTAAAATTCAAAATTATAATATTTAATAATTCTTTTCGGGCTTTGGATTAACAAAATGAAAAAATCTTGTAGATATAAAATATCTTAGAATTTCTAGTAGAATTTATAAGTGTATTAATTATATTTATAAGGGCAGTATTAAGGGGGGCTCTAAATTTTGGGGCCCTATAACTCGGGAAGTATACGAGCGATTGGATTTATACTGCGAGCGGATTCAAGTGGGATGCCAAATAATATGTGTACCAAATTTAGATTATATTGATAAAAAAATATATTAGTGCATATTTTAAAATTCAAAATTATAATATTTAATTTTTTTTTTCGGGCTTTGGGTTAACAAAATGAAAAAATCTTGTAGACAAAAAATATCTTAGAATTTTTAGTAGAATTTTTAAGTGTTTCAATTATTTTTATAAAAGCAGTATTAAGGGGGGCTCCAAATTTTGAGGCCCTATAACTCGGGAAGTATACGGGCGATTGGATTTAAACTGCGAGCGGATTCAAATGGGATGCTAAATAATATGTGTACCAAATTTGGAGTGAATCGCTCCGGTACCTTCAGAGGAGTAGAGGGCACAAATTTGGTCTTACGAGATACCGAGCGAGCGAGCGACGACTAATATCCAAGTATATAAGTTATATACATTTTCGGAATCAGGGCGACGAGACGAATACTTTTTCTTAATGAAATTTTTTGATCAGAGAATGCTACAGACACACGACCGAATGCTTTAGCCTCTTCGGTACTACGTACGGCGAGCTAAAAAGTGTTTGTCTCATTTCCTTGAATCCAAAAATATATATAACTTATATACTTGAATGTTAGTCGTCGCTCGCTCGTAAGACCAAATTTGTGCCCTCTACTCCTCTGAAGGTACCAAAGCGATTTACACCAAATTTGCTATACATATTATTTAGCATCCCATTTGAATTCGCTCGCAGTTTAAATCCAATCGCCCATATACTTCCCGAGTTATAGGGCCCCAAAATGTAGAACCCCCCTTAATACTGCCATTATAAAAATAATTTAAACATCCAAAAATTCTACTATAAATTCTAAGAGATTTTATACCTACAAGATTTTTTCATATTGTTAACCCAAATTATTAAATATTATAATATTGAATATTGTAAGACTTTTGCGAATTGTTAACCAAAAGGCCATAATAATTAAAAGCTGCTGCTCGCATAGCATATATTACTTATAAGGCGAGTTGGACGCATAGGTGCGTTGTATCTAAGCTTGTTTAATATTTATTTTATTCTGGGTACAGTTGTATGGAATAATGTCGAAAGAATTTGATTGTTGATGTTTGAGTGTATGGCAAGCTGAAGGCATTGGAGGTTGTGTTAAACGTATTAAAGTTTTAATTGGCCGGTAAGTAATAGTGTATATGTTGTGACATGTGAGTAGCACACATGTGTGACAGATGACAGCTGACATCATGTGGTGTGGTGTTGTGTGGTGAGTGTGGCTTCGCACTAACTGACTGCCTGCCACAGGGAAAAAATGCACCACAACTAATAAATATAGGTTGACGAAAATACTAGCAGACTCTATCATTATCTTCCAACCCGAGAATGATACACACTATAATTAGGGATTCACATTTTAAATATATTTTGGCACTGTTGTATACAACACTGTTGTGCTTTTGTATTCCGTCCACATATTATTTCATCAAGCAAGCATTGACAGAAATAAATAAATAGATTTTTATTTTCTTTATTATTAATAGGTATTGTAATTGAAACAAAAGGAATTTATTTAAAGTTTTTACGTTCTTAAACGTATTAATAAGTAAGTCTTATAATATTTTCGGTTTTTTTGTCTGTCAAAGCTCTGAAGTCAAAACTGTCGAACCTAAAATAGTGAATCTACAAGAATGATTTAATATTTCGCACAACATTTGTATTGTCTTCAAAATATGTACCAGTTACGAGAAAACTGCTACGGAAAATCTGAAATGTTCTTATTAATTTAAGTTGACATAAATAAATGGTCAAAATTAATTCAGGGACCCACAAAACGGATATTTCCATTAAAATTCCTAGGTCAATTTCCTTTTGTGAATACATTACGTTGTATATGAAAGTAAAAACAAATTTTCCCAACAAGAACAACGAAGCACGCGATTTTATAAATTCAAATTGTAATTTTGCATCTTATGTTGTGTACGTGCGAAATTATTTTAGGAGAATTACAATTAGGAAAGACGTCTTATTCTTCACCGTTTCTTAATTTAATAAAGCAACTGCGTAAAGAATAAATACGTTTACTGAAAACTGTTTTTAGTTTTTGTAATTGTAATTGTTTTGTTGTTTCATAGCTAAGTTTTGTATTATTTCTATTAATGCATTTTTAATATTCCTTTCTGAATGTTTTTGAATATCGATTCTAGTTTTCATAATTATATCTAATATCTCTCTTTTAAATGACTTATTTTTTCATTGATTCGCTCATTGTACTAATATATGTATTTTGTTGTTTCTGTCCTAATATTAATGGTTTTATTTGTTTCCTACATTTTCCTAAAATTATATCGCTCACGATGAAACTACATATATGGCAAAATGTTAGTGAATGTGGCTAAGTCCGGCGCTGGCTGTAGTGCCCCCAGAGAAGCAACCCCTAGAAGAAGACGAAGATGTCGAGTAGGTATTTGGAGGTAATATAAAATGATGTTATTGACAATAAATACAGGTAGACATTGTCAGGGCGGTCGTGGTAAACACCGCGCGCTATATGGGGAGGCAGTGCCTGTGGAGGGCGGCCTCGCGCGAGCCACGCCCCATCGGTCCGCGGATGAGCAAACACTTGGGGAGTAATGAGACCGCGACCAGATAAAAGAAAACACGCTGAAGCGGCGGCGGCCCGCCCAGGTGTCCGTCTTCCCCTCGCGGTGCCGGCCGGTAGCTGCGCTGTCAGCGCGCTCCCCTCCTGGCGGCGAAAAATGGCAGCGGCAGCGGCAGCAGCAGCAGCAGCATCCACCTAACCTAACCGACTGGCAGTCAGTTTGACGCTGGACATCGCGACGTCGGCACACGTCAGATATTCAATTACACACGGGCAGCGTGACTTTTGCGTACGTACACACGGCCTCTGATCCGATGATTATTGACGGTGGGACGGGCGCGCGGGAGTAACGCCCTGTCAACAGCGGCAGAGTGGGGGCGCGACCAATCTGTGGCGGCGGCCGCACACACCTCGCGTATCAGAGTAATCTTGTTTAATGTGAGCCAAAACACGCTAAATATATTCATTCTGTCAAAGTGCGCGCGTGCATGGGTCCCGCCGGCAGGACTGCCACCGACGCCGCCGTCACCGTACACTCCTCGCACTATTGCTACGGCGTGACGTGACGTGACGTGAGAACTTTTCCAATTTTGTCTGTTGGTGCTTGTTATCGCCGTCGGTGTTCAGTTGTTTTCACATTGATAGTGTTATAGTATTATATATATAGTTAGTATAGTGTGCACTGTCCATGGACGACATTGACAACTGTACGATGCGGCCCTGTGCCACGGACTTCTCGATAGCGGCGATCATGTCGCGGCACGGGCGAGCACGAGCGGCCCGCTGTCGTGACCAACTCCAGGCGCCGTCCACCATCGAACCTCTAGGTGAGAGATTACAAACATCATCTCACTATATAAATACATCAGCCACGTGCTATTCCAATACCCTAAAAGTCATCTAAAACTGATTAACACGATACATTTTAATACGACCAAATATGTATACCGTAAAAAATAGTTTTTTTTACGAAATTCAGTAATAAGGTTCAATATTACAGAGGAGGTTAAAGGTTTATCCTTACTTTGTAATAGTCACGATATTTGTGAACCAAAGGGCACTAAAAACAAAATATAAAACTTACCAAAACTGCAGTTTAAGCCATGACTGTAATTACGCATCTAAGGTTCAATATTATAGTGGAGGTTAAAGGTGCATCCTTATGTTTCTATACTTATGATATTTGTGTACCAAAGGGCACTGTAAAAACAGAAATGTTGAACTGAAACCAAAACTGGAGTTTAAACCATGACTCCATTACTAGGAACTTAGTAACTAAGATTAGACATTACAAATATATTATAATTCAGTTTGTATACACAGCAATAAAATGAACACAATTAATTATAAATTTTATTAGTATGAACGCTATACTATTGTTTGTCATGAAACAAACTGGATTTATTAATTGTAATTACTAATTGTTTAACTATGAATGCTGTATAATTCTACATAAACAACATTTATATTTACAGTGTACTGCTTAGTTAAATATGCTAGGGCTACAGAATACACATATTTGTGTACACTATACACTGTAAATAATTGATGTAAATTTACGTCATTTACTGTAAATCAGCAACTAAGAATATTGTAATTTAACTATAATTCTGAATAATTACATGATTTATAATTTTAACATTACAAGGAAGTCTTGTAAATTTATATCTATTTTTTACAGTGTATATTTGTATCATATTTACCAGTTATTTTAGTTCTACAAATCTCAAGAAACACAACACTCCATGAATTTAATTAAACGGTTAAAAACGTTTTAATATAACAAAACTAGACAAAAACTTATATGAAACACGTTGGGAAATACGATTTTGTGTAACTTGTTACATTTCCTAACTGGATACAGTTAATCATTTTTGCTATAGGTAAAAAACAAAATTTTAAGACTGATTCTAAGAATTTATTTGTTAACATATATCAAATAATGGTTAGTCGTACTAAAGTAAAATTGTTATTAAACTTATAGAGAAAAAGCTGGATTTAAAAAAAAAATATAATATTGCTTTATTTTGTATTAAACTCATGCTAGATTGACGTGAAACAATATTAATATGTAACTAAGGAAACGTAAATATAATATGCCTATTTTTATAGAAATTGGTATATATTAAATAAAAAATTCATACAAATGTAGCTAGAAATTTCAATACCAAATTTTTGAATAATAATTAGATAAATGACAGTTGTAAAACTGATTCTATTCAGTAACAAATTGAACATAAAACAAACAAAAACATATTCTTGTTCTAAATGAATCCAAAACCTATTCCATTATCCATTTTGGAGCAAAGTTCAGTTCACTGAAAACGTTATACAAAATAGTTGAATGATATATAATTTGTTACAAGAAATAAATTGTTTTATAATTATTTTAATACTCAGCTTTACTTATATTGAGGCTATAATGGCACGGTTTGAATTTCTAGATCAACTAACGTTAGTTTTATCATTATTTGACAATTAAGTTTTTAACTAATTTGAAATTATATACAATTATGATAGGTACACTTATATTTTTGCAAACAAACTGTGAGCTCGTAAGATTTTACTCATATGTATTCTGGAAATAGTGAGACTCAATTCAGAGATAATCAAAACGTGGATTTCCGTTAAAATCTCGGGTTTCTTTCTTATATATACATTCGTATAAAAAATGTATAAAGCGCAATAGACAATATTCGAAGAAAAATAATGATTTTTAAAAGTCAAGATGACAAATATTCAGTTTATCCACTTCTATCGAAATATATATATACATATATATATATATATATATATATATATATATATATATATATATATATATATATATATATATATATATTCGTATCAAATCAGTATATGTATAAAGTATATATATGTTATGAGAACCATTCAAGGCGCAAAAACATCAAAATATTTTAATATAAGAAGTTGTGGTTTAAGCCACAGACCGCAACTCTTATATTTAATAGATCTTTTATCGTTCAAATCTCACGACGCCTAATTGTATCGATAATTGGTCACGTTTGTCCGTTCATCATCGGCTACGATGGGAACACGTCGTGGAACTTAGGTTAGATTGCCTTCAACTCGTTTTTACCCTAAACTACGCGACTGCGCAGTAGCAAACCTTCCTTAACCCATCAATTGTTCGTGCCCGCACATTTTCAAAACTAAATCTACACTAAACTTGACTTGACTATTACGTAGTGTTCACTAAATATATTTTACATAATTTGTATGTGTTATTAATTTATTCTACAATTGCAATGAAACAATATCAATATGTATGGTAAACTAGGAAAACGTAAATATAATATGTTGATTTTCAAAAGCGATTTGTCACGAAATAGTACATTTTACTAAAACATTTTTCAAACAAAAGTTGCTAGAAATTTTAATATCTTTAACTTTTATAATAAACACTTTTTCTCTAACTCGTCTCCTTTTCGAGATATGCAAAACATAACACGAGTAAGCACATCTAGTTGAAATATCCTTTTCAAAAAATATGAATTTTTTTCCCTGAATATTCACCGTAAAAAATGTGTGTAAAAATACATAATCCCTAATGTAAAATTACATAATAAATGATGTGAGTTAATTAAATTTTAGTAAAATTACACTAATAGTTAAATATTTGCTGAAAATACTGTCAAATTATTTAATATTACTTGTGTAAATTTACACATGTTTTTTACAGTGTACACATCTTAAATACAAAACATATTTTTATGTTCAACAGTAGCTGTAGAGCATTTACAGACACACATAGACGTCATTGAGATTCAGTGGCGATCAAAACGGATTTATATCTATTCAAATTACGAGGTCGATTTTTTTATTCATTACGTATAAGAAAGTAATAAAATAATAAATTACCGTGTTGGCACACGTTATATATATATATATATATATTATTATTTAGCAAATTAACATTAGCTTAATGTTAGGTTAAAAAAAAGATAATTCTAAGGTTTTTCTGATAATTGTTTCATTAGTAATTTAAAAACTTCCTGGTTTAAAAACACAAATTATAGTCTTCTATAAGAAAAAAAAACGGGATTTTTTGTTTGATTTATAATTTATAAATTGCTAAGTTGTTAAAACAATATTTAGTTCATTTTATCAAATTGATATTTAAAAAGTTTGACGTAAAAATTAGAAATTAAATGTATCATAATATACATAAATATTTAAGCTCCCAACTCTCCGACACACAGTATACTACGTATTTTGTATTTTTTATAATAAAATAGATTGTTTATAAGTCAGTACATCGATTTTTGACAGTGTAGCGTGTCATGTCATGTCGAAAGCCATATTGAATTACCTGTGTCACCGTTGGACGCTTTGTCAAATATAATACGGTTTCATTATAATAACGGCCGTTTAGACGAGGTGACTTTTCAACTATAAAAGGGGAACTATATATTTCATTCCATGTGAATTATTTGTTAATTTTTTGCTCGGCGTACGAAGTTCCGAAGAAGCTAAAGCAATCGTCGTGCGTCTGTAGCATTCTCAGATCAAAAAAAAAAAAAAATCCTTAACAAAAAGTGTTTGTCTCGTCATCTTGAATCCAAAAATATAATATACTTATATACTTGGATGTTAATCGTCGCTCACTCGGAAGACCAAATTTGTGCCCTCTACTCCTCTGAAGGTACCGAAGCAATTTGAACCAAATTTACGATACATGTTATTTGGTATCCCATTTGAATCCGTTCGTAGTTTAAATCAAATCGCCCGTAAACTTCCCGAGTTATAGTGCCTCAAAATTTGGAGCCCCCCTTAATACTGCCCTTATAAAAATAAGTAAAACACCCAAAAATTCTAGTAATAAGATTTTTTCATATTGTTAACCTAAAGGCCATAAAAAAATATTGAATATTTTTTATCAAAATTGTAAGACTTTTTATATCTATAACATATTTTCAAATTGTTAACCAATAGTGCATAATAATTAAAAGCCGCTGCTCGCATCGCATATATTGCTTATATGGCGAGCTGGACGCATAGGTGCGTTGTAGTTAGGCTTGTTTTAGTGTACAATTAGCAGGCTGCTAACTGTCTTGATCGATACACAGGGCGGTCCGGTATCAATTAGCTTAGGTCGGCGTCACTTTCAATCACAAATGCGCGCTTTAAGTCCTTTAAAAAGCATTTGGACAAAAGATAAGCATCTTTCTGACAGACGTCACTCGTCTTAATAACAATAATAATAAGAAAACATGATGGTGTATATAATAATAATAATAATATAACAGACACCCATTTACGAGTGTTATTGTGTTGGATTAAATGCAGGCGTGTCCATAGAAGCCCCCTGTGTGTGTGTGTGTAAGTAAATACCGGGGGCGCCTTGTCCGCCCACTTGGGTGACAGGCGCGCCCAGGCCCAACCGCCCCGGACACTTGACAACGCAAAAATAAATCCATTATGTTCTCTCTCGAACTTTTTCTCCGCTTTTTTTTCTGTTGACTCGAAAATATTTTACTGCACTATCTTTATGTATGATCTTGAATATTTTAAGATGTCTTGTGTGTGTCTGTCTGTGTGTCTGTGCATTTTTTGTGAATGGACATTTATTCAATGGTCCAACAGATTATTTTATTGTGGTAGAAACTAGGATGAGGGTGAATTTTTTAAGCGACTATTATTCATTGCGTTGATAAATTCAAATACAATCAAAATTCTATTCTCAGTAAAATATGTGTAAAATTACATCAATTTTAATGTAAAATTACACATAATACTCAGGTAATTTTACTGATTATCGAAAAATTACACTATATATAAAGTATTTTTTTAAATACACTGTATTTAAATAAATAATTAATAATGTCTAAAATTATATCAATTTTAATGTAAAATTACACATAAAATACATATAAATTTACTGAATTAGCACTATATATCAAGTATTTCTTTAATTCAGTGAAATTACAAGCTTTATCAATGTTATCTTATATTAAAGTTTTTTTAATTTTATGCAGAAGAAAATATATGCGTGTAAATCTATATAAATTTTAATGTAAAATTACACATAAAATGCATATAAATTTAGTGAATTACACTATATATCAATTTTCTTTTAAATTCAGTGTAATTACAAGCTTTATCAGTTATTTTTTATAATTTTTTTTTAATTTAATATAAATTTACTTCTATACACAGCAATATATATGCGTGTAAATTTACATCGATTTTAATGTAAAATTACACATAATATTCATGCAATTTTATTAAATTCTCTGAAAATTACACTACAAAACAAGTATTTTTCTAAAACCCAGTAAAATTACAAGCATTTTTCAGAGATATTATATATTAAAAGTTATGTAAATTTACATATATTTTTTACAGTGTATCTCAAACTCAAATAAGTCGAATTTTCCTTCGAATGTTTTGTGGTTGAGATTTGTGTATTCTGTATATCATTACATATAAAATGCATTTATATCTTGTATTTCACAATACATAGATTTATTCTCGAACTCGAACTTTTAACGAAAATACACGTTGTGAAAGTCCTTGAATCAAATCTAACTATTTTTGGGATAGCGTCTATCTGTATGTGTGTGAACGCTTTAGAACTATACCTGTAAAAAATACTTTAAGCTTAAGACTTCATATGGATTTTATTTCATAACAATCGTAGGGTGATTTAAAAGAAAAGAAAACATTTTTATAAATACAAATAATTAAAGGACAAGAGAGTCGAGTGAAGGCCACTCCTGCTTTTGTTTCATAGCAATCGTATGGGGAATTAAAAAAGAATAATGCACTAATTTAAATATAATTAGTAAAAGGACAAGCGAGTCTAGTGAAGGCCACTCCAGCTGTTTTTGAAATCATTCACATACTGTAAAAAGTTGCTGTAAATTTAGATTACATTTATTGTAACATTGAACTAAAAACAATGAAATTTAACAGAACTTTGAATGTAATTTTAATATAATTCTGTATAAATACATATTTACTGTAATGTTCTAGCTATTTTCTACAGTGTAGGGTGCAGTTAAAATAATACGAAGCATTATTATAAATATAGATAGTGAAAGCGTAAGAAAAAAACTGTTATTGTAAATGCATAAAATATTTGAAATATTTGAAAAATGTGAAATGTTCGAAACAAAAGAAACATGTGTAACAAGAAAGAACAACCGATTTATATATAGGTTAGGTTGGCAATTAAGCCACACCGAATCCGATCATCAGCAGATAGGATATAATCTTTAACACTCCTAGAACACACACACACAGACACACAGAAAGACATTCGTTGATTGGGTGGCAGCCGTCTGTTACCCGCTACTTGCTACTGCTGTGACTTGACAGATCTGTCTGGTTTCGGTTCCCCTTGTACTACGTCCGATCTGGCCCCTTCCGCAATCTTTCACTATACGAAACCGAACCGAACTATAAAATAAGTCTAAACAAAAACTAAATAGCTAACACATTGTCGGCGGCGCGGCGAAACCACGAAACAAAAAATTACGAAATGAGCATAGAAAAAATGTTGTGCCGTTCTCTTGACGCAAGAAATATTTGAAAAATGTTTGAATTAGGTGATAGAATATAATTTAAAATATATATTATTTATAATGACAACTACGTATAAATCCACTTCAGAGTTTTCTATATATGTTGACAACTATTATGTATTAAAAAAGTGGAGTGGCATGCACTCTACTTATGCGTACATGCCATTATTAACTGCTAAAGCAACCAATATTACTCGTGACTTCGAAATTTTTCATTTAATTACTGCGTATAAAAAAGTAAAAATAGTTTAATATTCCATTACCCCGTTAATTTCTGCTACGAAATAAAAATAAAATATTCCTTTCATAGAGTATAAATAAACGTTAATGCATTTTAAAGATGTGAATATAATATATAAAAGTTTAATAATTTGTTGAAAGTTTAAAAATCAACTACAATATTATTATATAAACGAGGCAGACAGTTATAATGTGATTTTGATACTAAACAAACAGTTTAATAAACACGATTCGGTACGTACAACGCACCGATGCGTCCAGCTCGCCTTATAAGTAATGCGTTGCCAGTGGTTTTTAATTATTATGCCCTTTTGGTTAACAATTGGAAAATATATTATAGATATAAAAAGTCTTACAATTTTTTTGAAATTCAAAATTATAATATTTAATAATTTTTTATGGACTTTGGGTTAACTATATGAACAAATCTTGTAGACATAAAATATCTTAGAAACTATAGTAGAATTTTTAAGTGTTTTAATTATTTTTATAAGGGCTGTATTAAGGTAGGTTATAAATTTTAAAGCCCTATAACTCGGGAAGTATACGAGCGATTAGATTTTAATTGCCACTAGATTTAAAAGAAAAAAATAATATGTATAGCAAATTTGGTTCAAATTACTTCGGTACCTTCAGAGTAGTAGAGGGCACAAATTTGGTATTACGAGCGAGCGCCGACTAACATCCAAGTATATAAGTTATATATATATATATATATATATATATATATATATATATATATATATATATATATATATATATATATATATTGGGATTCAGGGCAACGAGACAAACACTTTTTGTTAATGAAATGTTTTGATCCGATAATGCTACAGACACACAACCGATTGCTTTAGTTTCTTCGGTACTTCGTACGGCGAGTTAAAAATATATAAAAATCAACGATTTTTCCATTTGGTTTGTAGTGCACTGCATTGCACTGAGGATGTCAATGTTATTGATTAGTTGGAGTGAAACCAAATGTCCATAATAATTAACATTGCGGTTTATTTGATTTTGTCAGTTGGTGAAATAATTATGTTTCCTGTATATTTATATACGCGCAGATTCTATAAAGAATATTGCAAAAAAAAAAACAGACTGTGTTATGATTTTCTCATATTTATCGATGTGGAAGTCATTGCTCTATCCTCTTTATCCTTCCTTAAAATTCGTCTTGTTTTTACATAAAATAAAAATTAATGAATAAAAAATTAATTTTGACCTGTTTTGAAAATTAAATATACGATCTAGTTGCATTTTAACAGTTATCTAGTATTAGATATTATTTTGCAAACACAGTCAAATTGAGAAATCTGGGGTGGCCTTCACTCGATTTATACTTAGTTAACCCTATATTTGTAATATAGCGTTATTGTGTTATACAACCTTTACCAATAATATAAAAAAATATCTGGAGTGGCCTGCACTCAACTTTCTTTTACATAGTTTTCATTATAAATAATATATATTTTATGTGTCTACTTATATATATATATATATATATATATATATATATATATATATATATATATATATATATATATATATAATATTGCTATATTTTTAAATCCCAGCAACAATTACTGTAACACAGCTATTTTCAAAAATTTTTTACCACTAAATGGTTCGAAAAAGCTTCTCAAACAAAACTTACTAGAAATTTAAATATCTGAAACTTTTATAAGATACATTTTTTCTATAACTCATGTCGTTTTCGAAATATTGAACAAATAGTAAGATAAACCCATTAATTCTGGTTAAGATATAATTTTTAAGATAAACAGGTACATTAAAATTCTATAATTTCACAGATTTCAACAGATTTGGTTCTAGAGCGTTCACAAATACACAGAAGTAATTCTGAAAATAGTCAAATACGATTCCGGGATAGTAATAACGTGTATTTTTGATAATAGTCCAAAATTTTGCAAGATTAAAATTCTAATAAACGTTCGTATAAGAAAATATAACAAATAATAAATTTTCTAACAAATGCCGTATTTGAGATAATGAAAAAAAGAGTATTACTTCCGTTTAAATTAGTGTTTATAAAAATAGGAAGTTAACTTCCTTGACATACAAGTTTTATAAATCATCAACAGTTTTGCTGTAGAGCGATCACAATCATTTCGAAGATATATTCGATTCAGAGATGGTTCGAAGTATTTCATGATTACTAGACTTCTTTATATACATTCGTATAAGGATAAACCACACAACAACAACAACAATAAGGTAACAACAAAAAAGAATCTATTAGTTGCGCGTTGTAAACGTTTGATTAAAAGTCTTTAAAATAATCAGCGGGCAGTTACCAAACCACAAGTTAACATGTTGCTGACTAGCATTCGTGTTTATATTAAACGATCACACACACACACACACAGAAATGAATCACGCAAGAGTAAAGCCCAAGACGTACATACATACGTACAGACAGAGAGAGGCGGCCATTGTAGTCGTGTCGAGTGCAGCAGCCAATCACTTCACGGTGTTCCCACGGGCTGCTGAACTGCCGAACCCCCCTCACCACCACCCCTCTTACTACTCCTCTGCCATCATCATAATCATCATCAGGTTCACTTGCGTTTCATTTGTTTGCACTGACAAGTGGAAATTATCTTTGACATATTCGATATAGCTCCAAAAGTGGATGCATAATTGTAATTTCTAATCTTAATTGGCTCGCTGTGCATGGACCTTAAAGAATTAGAAATTAAGCTTAGACAATTACAAATAATAATCTAGTTTGTATTATGATAAGCAATGTTAACATTTTAAGCAAACTTGTTAGTTTGCTTAGAATGTTAACATTGCTTTTTAATTTTAAATTTATCATAAATTGTGTTCAATTTATGATAAATTTTGCTGCTGTGAACGTTAACCTTGTATGTCATATAACAAACTGGAATTATTACTTATAATTTTTTAGCTTAATACTAATTCTTTAGCTGTGAACATTCCTTTAATGTATGTGTAAAGTTCCAATTATATTTTAATACTTCTATATAAGTTATTGAATTACAGCGAAAAGAAAAACAACATATTTTCTATCAACAAACTAATTATAACGCAGGACTTTTTTCTACCATTTCACGGGTTAACGAATCAACCACATGCTTCATAAATAAAATACTTCCACACAACAAATGTCTGCTTCAGTCGTAACTTTAAAAAATATCGCCAGCAACCGTATCGTTATACGTATAAATAGATAAGTACAAATACACAAATGTCTGATGCATGTTTCTCCAAACGGGAAAACTCGATTGTTATTTCAATGGAACGTTTCTTATTTTCGTATATAACAAAATTAAAATTAAATTAAAAATATAGGTATAATATTCGCGTTAAGAAAAAAAAAAGCATCGTTTTCTGATACTAAATTAAAATATATTCGTTCTAAAAACATATATGTCCATTAAATATGATCTATTGCACAAGTGTACAGGCGAAATTTTACAAAATCTATGTATCATACATATAAAAATAAATGAAACATTTTCCAATAAAAATTGATGATTTTTATAATCAGTTTCTTATGAATTGAAGAACGATATTCACAATTAACGGCTGTACAAGCCTAGATTGAACTTTTAACTTGCAATTATTAACAGAAATATCTACTAAAAATACATTTTATACTCATATTTCGAAAAATTGTGCTCGCATTTTTAAGGAAATTATTTCGAATGTCTGCCTCTAGCGGTAACATTTGTAAATACTGCGGTACAAAACGTAAGCATTTCACTATCTGGCTTTTGTGTATTTTATGAATTGTTATATTTATGCTACCGAATTATGGTGCGAAAAGCGAGTTAGGTTTCTCTTAATTACAATTTTACGGGTGGCATCAGTGTACCGCCGCAACGCGCTGGATCTGTCAACATTTGTTCTGGGTGGCTGCTACTATAACAACATAACATGCACACAAACACACGTGTCGCAAAGGCGTTATCTGAACGACGTGCGAAGGACATGGCGCCACATGTATTATAAATGCCATCATATCTTAAGGACGACAAAGGGTTGAAGTAGAAATATTATAAATTATAAGTCAGACAGAGTGCTTTTGAACTCAGAGAACATGTGTCTGTGTTTATTAAATTACGGTTAATAAATGCAAGATAACTTATATATTTTAGAAGAAATACTATCCGGCCCGTTCTTAATCGCTAATAAGGCACCTACTTGTATTATTCTTTACTTATCTCTTAAACGACACGTGTTAGAGGAAAAGTGTATTTTATAAATGTTCAAGATAATTAAATTTCAAGCAACTTTTGTTTGAAAAGTTTTTACGAGAAATGTACTATTTACTGGCAAATTGTCTTTTAAAATAACTATATTATATTTACGTTTACATAGTTACATATTGGTATTGTTTCATGGCAATGGTAGACTGTTTTTTTTAAGTATAACAAAGGTGAGTAGATTGTATTTTTATTGAATGCTAGTTAGCTGTTCCATAAACTAGTTTAAATTTAAACTAAAGATCGTATATTATATTGTTTTATGCGTCAAACTACAATCATTTGATAAAAATGTATTTTCTAGTTTGATAAACATTTTATTGTTTCCAATAAAGTGTTATTATCTATGACGTAAAAAGTGGTGCGCGTGAAATTCCATCGTTACTCATACGAATGCCAGAATTAATATGAAATAAATATATATACATGAAAACGCGTGTTTATCACAAATAATTCGAGGTGACGTTGTAGGATATATTAATATAAGATTTATTATGGCAAAAATATACTTTTTGATTATTTGAACGCGACAAAGAAAATGCATTATCTTGCATAAATTTAGATAAACTCAGTTTATAGCTTTGATTTTATTATTCTTATTTTATGCTAAATTCCGTTTTTGTTTCATATAAATTTCATTTTTAAATTAATTATATCTTGCACAATGTAACAGTTGTGTCAATTTCATTGCATAATTGTAACTAAGACATTAGTGCTATTAAGGGGAGGTTTACGTAACTCTGCCCAAAAAAAGCATGTTTTTCGTGATTTTTTTTCTCGGATTAGGTAAATGATATCAATTCCGGGTATTTTGCATGTTGTTTGTACATAATTTGACTAATTATTTTGATTTTATTGAAGAGCTCTTTGCATATTGTGCTGAGAAATTGCGCCCCCAACATCTGCGTGCACCTCCTCACGGGCGGAAACCTATATGTCGTCCGGGTCATCTTTAATGAAATCTGGTTTGAAAATCTTAAACTAGACAAGATTAGTTGAAGCTTTGACCACGTTGAGGTCAAATGGTCGATAATTAATCAAATTGCGGCTGTTTGAAAATAGTCATATTATTACTAAGATTTTCTTGGCTTTAGCAAGTTGCAAAAAATATTTATTATTGATGGAATTGCATGAAAGGGCTCCAAATTTAATGTACTTTAATTTAAAACAAATAAACTAAAATCGGACGATAACTTTTTGAGTTATCTTTTCGCCCGATTATGAAGGTGGTTTCGTGAAAAACGCCTTTAAAGTTTTGAGTTCAGATAATAAAAAAATTCAATAAAATCAAAATAAATTTTTTCGAAATATGAATAAACATGTAAAAAAACCAGAGTAGATATCATTTACCCAATCCGAGAAAAATAAAACGAAAAGCATGCTTTTTCTTTGGGCAGAGTTACGTAAACCTAAACCTTAAGTAACTAATGCATATTTCGTTTTGGCAAATTTTGTGAAAATAATGCCGAAATTAATTATTTCTCTATGCTCAATTTCTAATATGGATTTAATTTGAAATTGGCGATATATTTCCCTTTTCAAAATTGGTTTAGAAAATCTATTTGTCATATTATTGAACAAAATAATTCTTATTATTTTTTGAATTCAATTTAAAAATGAATTTTTTTTAACTTCAAATACCCACATATCTGAAACAGTTCTATGGACCAATTTGAAATGGTATTTTCGTCTCAAACTGAGACTAAAAATATGCGATTTTCGTTTAATTTCAATGTTTTCGTAAAATCTAACCCGGAAGTTTTACTGAAACATCGTTTTTTAAATTTGCCATATTATTACATTTACTTTTACTTAGTTACAATAAATATGAATATCGTTTAATTACAATTAAAATAAAGCATTATTATAAATATTAAATATTAGATAATGTAAGTACAAGAAAGTCGAGTGAAGGCCACAGCAGTTTATTGTGTACCATTTACTAAAACATCGCTTTTTAAAGTTGCCATATTACATTTACGTTTACTTAGTTACAAATAATATTAATATCGCTTAATTATAATTGAAATAAAGCATTATTATAAATATTAAATATTAGATAATGTAAGGACAAGAAAGTCGAGTGAAGGCCACTGCAGTTTATTGTGTTACATAACGTATAAGAAAGTAACAATTGAAGTTAACAAAAGGTTGAACAGTGTATAATATCGAAACAATATGGTACTTTTATTTCATACCAATAATTACGTAAAATGAGCCGAATTGACATATGGTATATACCAACTCGTAAAGCCTTGTAGCTATACATATATATGTATATGTGTAATAGGGAAATAATGGAATTGAATCGAATATAATAGTGAGCAAGTGCGTCAATCGCTCGAAGCGTGTTGTAAAAATTGTTGAACAATATACCTACATATATGAATCCCCGACGGACGAGTCGAAGCGTTCGACATATTTCGACCCCAAATTGACACCCAATAATCGAAATGGACACTTAACTTAATGTCAAAATTGCATGTTACACGTAAAAACAAAAGCCCTAACTCATAAACAAGATAGCACTTCAAATTACCCTACACCCAAGTACAAATGTTCACATCAAATTACAAATACATTTATTTACTTATACGAATGTATATAAGGAAGTACTCGACATTTTAATAGTACTACAAACTTCGAGTGAAGACTACTCCAATCTTTTTAAATTTATAATTCCCTATAATTACATTTCATATTGTTTTTGTTTGATAGCAATCGTAGAGTGAATTTAAAACAAAATAAATTATTATTATTAATACAGTTAAGTACAAGAAAGTCGAGTGAAGGCCTCTCCAGCTTTTTTATATTTAGATATAAGTATTATTGTACTCATTTCACAAATGGATTATGCTACTGTTGGAATAATTTACCAGTAAGTGTCAAATAACATGATTTCTTTTTTTTACTTCTTTATTTGAATTCCAATGTGACTGTATATATATATATTCATATTTAATTGAAATAAGATATTTTATTTTATTTACGACGTTTTGGCTGAAATGATGTATGACGCAAGAACAAAACGTATAAAAAATGATGAAATCTACGGGTGTTCATTATCAGTTACGAAGACATTTATTTTTATAGTAGACAGTTAACGTTTATCATGTAACAAGTTATAATTCAAATATAAAATATGTGTGCTTTTCAAAAATACATTTGTATGAAGATGTTTGAACAAACTTGTGTTTAAAAAATTGTTTATTTTTATGTCAAACTGTTAGGCAAAGTTTCAAAGTTTATCCGGATTTGCTATACCGTACAAAAAAGATATATTTCGCTGTCTACAATTTGTTACTTTCTTATACGAAAGCATATAACTCGCGATTTCAACGGATTAACACGTTTTGACCCTCTCTTAGTATATATTTTTAGTAAAAACTACGTATTAGAAATTCGAGTCCACGTTGTAGCTCGCCGTACGAAGTACCGAAGAAGTTTAAGCAATCGGTCGTGTGTCTGTAGCATTATTGGATCAAAAAGTGTTTGTCTCGTCGCCCTGAATCCAAAAATATGTATAAGTTATATACTTGGATGTTGTTAACTCAAGTATAATATCTATAAAGTTTTCTCAAATTGTTAACCATATTAAAAACCGCTGCTGGCATCGCATTTATTATTGGTGCGTTGTACCTAAGCTTGTTTATATATATATATATATATATATATATATATATATATATATATATATATATATATATATATATATATAATATATATATATATATATATATATATATATATATATATATATATATATATATATATATATATATGTATATATATGTATATATATGTATATATATATATATATATATATATATATATATATATATATATATATATATATATATATATATATATATATATATATATATATCTAGAATGTGGGAGCTGAAACAAGTTATATTTCATGAAATATGTTTTAAAACTTAAATATGCAAAATATCTACATTTAAATATATAAATTATAGCGAAAATAAATTCGTTCTATTAGTAACCGTTGTACAAAATTACTAAATTACGTGTTTATTTAAATGTAAAATATACTTGAAAGTTTCATATATTTATATAGCCTATAATTGAAGTAAAAAGTTGTGGAGAATTTTCGAACGGATGCCACTTATTATTATTTGTTGACAACAAAGAGCTGACGATCTGACGAATGATACATTTGTTAAATAATGTAATATACTTGGTATTGAAAACGGATAATGCACGATTCCACAAATAATTCGGTGAGAACATTGACATATGTATGTGTACGTACACTAGTTCGTTCCATTCTGCACTTCAGCATATCATATTTTATTCACGTGATGCACTTTTCATTTTTACATTATGTGGATATACATCTAAGTGATGTATGTCTAGAACTTCTTCAATACGTAAATAAATGTTTGTCATTGTCCGTCTGCCGATGTCGTAAGAATAGGGTAATTCACATTTTCTTGCAATATGACTAATTCGTTATTTATTAATAAATTGCAATCTGTTTTTCTACGTGCAATAACGATTTCTTTTAAACTTGCTAACACGTAATATATACAAGAACGTATTGTAATCACAAAGAAAAATATCTGGAGTGGCCTGCACTCAACTTTCTTTTACGTAGTTTTCAATAGATAGATATTAATATATAATGAAAATAACTGGATAATTATACCAATTTATAATGGATCTGAATTTGAAGTACTTATCGTATTCACTCTTAAACAGTCAAATTTCACAGTTAAACTCTGAAATTGTTTATTAATTATGTCAGCAAATATATAATATAAATTGATTTTATAATAATTTACCTGATACAATGTATTCTAATAAGAAATCAATATTTTAAATATTAATTCATACAGATAACTGTCAAAGGAATGCTTGTTTGTTCTCAATAAACAAGAAACAAATGATGTAACTCATGGTTGATTCGTTTTAAAAATAATAAAATTTGTCACAATTGTAGGTATCACCATGGCAACGTAAATAAGATATTTGAGTTTTTTCGTAGCAGTTTTCTCATAACTGGTACAATTTATGAAGAAACTTTTCAAACAAAAGTTGTGCGAAATATTAATATCTTTCATTATGAATATTGCTATTTTTGCCGTAAGTGTAGCCGTTCTAGTGATATTGGAGATAGAACAAAAAATGTATAGAGTAAACATGAACTACCGGTTTGAATATTCTTTTCAAAAATAGAAGGTGCACATCTAGGGTATATACAAGTCTTAAGTTTGAAGTTTCATAATTTTTCGTTCGACAGTTTTGGCCCTAGAGCGTTCACAGACACACACACACACACACACACACACACACACACACACACACACACACACACACACAGACGTCATGCCGAAAATAGTCACATTCGATTCAGGGAAGGTCAAAACATGTATATCCGTTGAAATCTCGAGTTCGAAATTTTTCATGATTACAATACTTACTTATTACTCTGTAAAAGAAAGTAAAAATCGTACTCGAAATTTTAATATAAATTAGGGTATTTGATTTTTTTTCAGTATTTTCTGTATATATCGAAAGGGACATGAACTAGAGAAAAATAAATTGAGTAAAAGTTAAAGATATTAAAATTTATAGCAACTTTTGTTTGAAAAGTTTTTTCGATAAATGTACCATTTAGTGAAAAAACACGTTTCAAAATAGCCGTTTAACTAATTACAACACATATTGATATTGAGGCAATGCGGCTATATTGCATAGAGAGTCGAGTGAAGAGCACTCCAAATTGTTCAAAGAAAGTCGCATTATTTAAGGGACAAAAAAAAAAGTTTTAATGAGCATAAAATAAAAAACCGTTTAGAAACGAAGATTATGCTTCACATTAGCTTAGAAATCCGATTGTGTATTAATCGTCAGAATTGCATTAAAACTGAATGTACATAAAGTAGATTTAATCGCGATTTAAAGTCAAACCGTTCAAGTTCCAGCTGTACGAGATGTTAATGATAATAGAACTTCTGACTGACAAATCTGGGGAAGCAGATGGCCAGCGCTTTGCAGGGCCTAAATAGAAACAGCACGGATTCCTCATATAAATTAGTTTTAGTGCTTTCTCACTCATTTGGACTTTATAGAACAGTAGAAATGGGTTTACTGACTCAAATAACGATACAGAAACTCGTTAGAATCATGAACCAAATTTCCATATTTATTACTTTATTTAAATTTCTCCATATTCGCAAAAAATCGTCAAAATTTTTGTTCACTAATTATTATACTATCCGTAAACACTATTCAGTTATTAAATGGATAATATCTTCGACGAAAATAAGACAATTCAAAATTCTGTTTGAAATGTATTAAAATTAAAACATTATAAAAAAAGGTAATGAGTGTAGACGTACCAATAATAATTCCCTGCAGAAAGGTCCGGGAGAGTGCAGGAAGTCCCGGCCAGTGACGGTGCGTAATCGGCCGTCCAGTGGATAACATCTTATCTTGATAACGCGTGGATAATGTGTGCGGCTGAGATCGTGCGAGTAATGCGATGTAAATGACGGCTCGAGCATCATCTACACAACACACAGAGCCACACACCGAGCCGAGCCGCCAATATTCTCATGTTCATACCTGCAACCGACACATACACCCATATTAACATTATACAATCTCTTGTTTTTTTGTTTCTTTTACCTGAAACGTATCCATGTGCCCGTAAAATGGCATTTTAACATTTTGCATGCTTGCTACTACACTGAACGCTATTTTACATTCATTGTTTTTTATTCCTCGCTTTATATGCCTTATTTTCTTACGTTTTATTTTTGCTTTGTGTAAAGCCCGCATCACTGCTAATTATTATAAATTACCCAAAATATTACCTACATGTTTCTTCAAGGAAAAATATAATTACATTGGGATCACAAAGAATATCATTATTTCTATTATCATTTATCATTTACCTAATAGTAAAAAACTATATTATACACCTGCTTCATTACGACAAAACATTAATATTTCAGTGACTTAATACATAAGATTTTTAGTTCTCCGTACGAAGTACCAAGAAGCGGATCAAATAATTTCATTAACAAAAAGTGTTGGTCTGTTCGCCCTGAATCCAAAAATATATATAACTTATATACTTGGATGTTAGTCCTCACTCGCTCGTAAGACCTAATTTGTGCCCTCTACTCCTCTGAAGGTACCAGAGCGATTTACACCAAATTTGCTACACATATTATTTGGCATCCCATTTGAATCCGCACGCAATTTAAATCCAATCGCCCGTGTACTTCCCGAGTTATAGGTCCCCAAAATTTGGAGCCCCCCTTAATACTGCCCTTATAAAAATAATTAAACACCCAAAATTTTTACTAGTAATTCTAAGATATTTTATATCGACAAGATTTTTCTATATTGTTAACCTAAAGGCCATAAAATAATATTTAATTTTAAAATATGCTCTAAATTTTTAGCTCGTACGATAGTACAAGACAGCTATAGTGTTTGGTCTTGTATCTGTAACATTTTCGGATCAAAAATTTTTATTAAAAAAAAGGTTTTTTTTTATTTAATCAAAAAATATAAGACATTTTATTTTTATAATGTTTATACAGATTGTAAACCTGAAGGCCAAATAATAATTAATAATAATAATATTGAAATTTAAAATATTGTTGATTGATTGCAACAATAAATTTTGTACAATTGCTACCGCTTTTAGTACTTATTGCGATTGGACTCGCTGGTATGGCGAGCTGGAAGTACTGGTGCTTGCACCAGCTCTTGTTTTTAATTAAAGTATTAAAAAAGATTTTATTTATACTTATAATATATTTTCAAATTGTTAACCAAAGGGCCAAAATAATTAAAAACCGCCTGCTCGTATCGCATATATAACTCATAAGGCGAGCTGGACGCATAGGTGCGTTGCACCTAAGCTTGCTCACGATAAAAAGGTCCTATTGGAGTAGATACTGTTTAAAACTTGCTATATATGTCATCATATTAATGTTTATAGCGTTCAAATTAGGAGTTTAGACGCTATAAACATTATGGTTTTCAATATAAATAATCTGATGATATTTGTACTATATTCTAGTTATATATTCTAACTAAATTCTAGTTAAATATTCAAACTAAATTCTAGTTAAATATTCTAACCGAAAAAAGTATAATGATTTATACCGGAAAGCTGAACTAGTATACCGGATAAAAAGCAACGTTATAAAATAGTTTAGTTTACATGAGGCGATATCATTTCAGCGCATCTCTGTAATGGTCCGTGATATGAGCTGCAAGAGGGGATTCAAAACACGGGGGCGAAGAGAAGGGGGGAGGGAGGGGAATAATACAAACTATATGTATGTATACAACAATTGTTCGCGCGACACATGTGTCAACATATAATTTGTACTGTGGGGGCAAATTACATGTGGAGATAGTGATCACACACACAGCTTTATTCATTTTTAATTTCGGTGTCATTATTTGCGAAGTGAGATGACAGATAGCGTGGATATACTTAGCCGGGTTACAAACAAAGTTCCCGGGTTTGAAACCGCACACATCAGGCACAGGCACAGGCACAGGATGCACAATAAACTGTCATTCATTCGCTCGATGTGTAATATTTTAATAGCTACGTACACGCTTCAGTATATTAGTTTACAAACTGCTTGCCGTATAATGACACCCATATACCTACGTATTATATACATACTAGATACCGATAGTTCTACTTGGATGAAAATGTAAAGCATTATACACACACACACACATCAAGGCTATTTTGTTTCGTTGTTCTGAAATCATTCCCTGCTGTTTACTAACTAGATTATAATTCGTTGTTTATTTAGAATAAATCGGAATTGTTGTAAAATTGTTTATTTTTTTGGTAGACCAATAAAATAATTATCTAGCCTCTATTTCACTTGTTATGGAGTAATGAACTTTGTATCTTATTTGTATTGTGGTAAATCGGCGAATTTACCTTAAAATATAGCAAAACAAATGACAATTGCATTAACAACACTTTAAATGTTCATACCTGATAGAGAACTGGTTAATTATTGTAATTTTTTTTTCGATAAAGTCAAATTTTGGAATATGTACAACGCACCGATGCGTCCAGCTCGCCCATAAGTAAGAAATCCGATGGGAGTAACTGTAACTGTATCTTTTAATATCCAAAACATATTTTCAATTTGTTAACCATAGTTAACAATTTGAAAATATGTTATAGATACTAAAAGATAAAATAAAATTTAAAATTCAAAAATATAATATTTAATAATTTTTTATGGCCTTTGGGTTAACAATATGAAAAAATCTTGTAGTTATAAAATATCTTAGAATTCGTAGTAGAATTTTTGGGTATTTAAATTATTTTTCTAAGGGCTTTACATTTTGGTGCCCTGTAACTCGGGAAGTATATGGGCGATTGGATTTAAACTGCAAACGAATTCAAATGGGATGAAAAATTACATGTGTAGCAAATTTGGTGTAAATCGCACTGGTACCTTCAGAGGAGTAAAGGGCACAAATTTGGTCTTACGAGCGAGCGACAATTAACATCCAAGTATGTGAGTTATGTATATTTTTGGAATCAGGCTTTAACTTCTTTGGTACTTCGTACGGCGTGCTAAAGATGACGTTTGTATATTTCGACTAATATATGGCCTTTTTCAGAAACTTTGAGATGATCTTATTGGTTCAAAAAACCCAACGTTTTTTCTCTGCAACTTTTCCCTTTTCATATTTCAAAAATTGTCTTTGTCGATCAAAAAACCAAAATACTATATGCTTTTTGTAACTTCTGGCGTAAATTGCCATTTACATTATGAAGAAATTAAAATGCAATTTGAGTTTACAATTCCCAGTGAAAAAGCAATGTGTTACCAAATATTTGCTAATCTAGTTTGAAATTTGTATAGAAAATTGGACAATAGCTAATTTGTGAAAAGAGTATTTAGACCATAACATCATGGAACTTGAATGCATATTTACAAGTTTTTTATGGAAGTTTGGGTGTACACATATCTTGGAATATCGTCGGGCGATTTAATATACTTTGGTGAATTCAACGAATGCCTTTTTACGATCTAGCTCGCCACTGTATGTCTAAAGTATCCTAATAAAATAATTTTGTTTCAGAAAAATTCGTGGAAACATCAGCATCGTCAGTGACATCAACCCCAGAACCAGCGCTCGGTGGGGAAGGTTGCACAGACACAGAAGCTGGCCGTGACAGTCCGGTGGACGTATCGTCCACATCGGATGGTTCAACATCTCAGGGAACATCATCTGCAGGTGGGAGAAGATCACCGGCACCTCCTAGAAACCCATTATTGCAGGAGCGATGGACCAGCGAGGAACTTCGAACGGTTACATGCCACCTGGAGACTAAGGACTTGTGGGATAAATTCAATGATCTGGGCACTGAGATGATCATCACGAAAACTGGAAGGTAGCACAAAAATATCTACTTTCTTATTTGTTTTAAGCTTCCTATAGTCTTCAGTTTCTGGAACTTTCACATATACAAGTAGCAGGATATTTGTCATTGGGAACAGTAATATAATTTGTGTATTGTATTGCTATTTCGATCAACAAAACGAAAACGACACTGGTTGATTGTTCGATGCTCACTGTCACTAATCGGTCTTTACATTGTGCAATTGTCACATGGAGTATCAGATGAAAAAGAATGAGTATTCTAACGGGTAGAGATTTAAAATCCGCAGATCATTCCATGTGTGCGTGTGTGTGTGTGTGTATCAAGTATAGAAGCAGTAACATTTATAAGCGATAAGAATTGGAGTCCGTGGACTGTCAGTCCCTTGACGGCGGGGCGTCAATGATTCCAATCAGGATTTCAGAAAATATACACCGTATTATTAATCGCGCCATACAATGCTGTCTTACTTAATACTGAGCCCATCAATATACGGATGCCTTTTTGACAATTCACCAGTTGAGGATTCGGTTGTGTTCTTGTGTAGTTCTCACGAGCAAATGCGCGTGCGCACCATTCTGTGATGGATCGCGCATTATTATGATTTATGCGTGACACCCAAGGCCCAATGTTTCTATTACACTCTCATTTAACTCTTCTAAAATATACAAGCAACAAACTATGTTGGCATTTCTATTGTGTGTTTAGTTTCAATTTCAAGTTTGATTAATTACTTTCTTGGTCGGAATCTAAATGGAACCATTATTGACATTTTCACAGAAATACACGATTTAAGAAAATCGAATGAAGACTACAATCCCTTTTAATTTAATTTCATAGCAATCGTCGAATGAATTTAAAACAAAGTAAAGCCTTTTAATAAATATAGGTAGTCAATTTTATTTTCGATTGTAATCGCAGTCAATTAGTTTAAAGTTCGAAACAAACCGTAATGTTTTTATTTGATTACTCGCATTTGTAAGAGACGCGTCACGACCTGTTACGATTTTTGTGCGTGATCAGGTGTAATATTCTAAGGTTGGAATATGTACATATACGCATCATCATAACATTTCCATCAATAAAGACATCACACGATCAATTTGATGATGAGCTCGTTTCGGTGTGTATGTATTGGTAAAAAAAATACAAATTTGCATTAGATAATGTAAATAGATCTATAGTATATTATATGTTGCACAATAACTCGTAGTCAATTTTAAAATTACTATTAAATAATGTAATAGTAGTACCTAGTATTATTTATCATATTTTAAATAATACAATATATGGAACAACAAATAAATATGGAAATGACTTAGGCGTAATCGATGTATATAGCTCGTCGTGCGTATAAGACAGCTTTAACGTTTGGTTGTGTGTCTGTAACAACCTCAGATCTAAAAGAAATTATTAATAAAAAGTTCTTGTCTCGTCGCCGTGAATCCAGATGTATATATTTGTTTATATATATATGAATATATTTATATTTATGATTAGATCCCCAACTTTCACCGTGAAAGTCGAGAGTTTTACCCTTACGCTACAGCGATAATTGAATATCTGTATTTAATCTTGAGATATTCCAAACATTTGTAAACATTTTATTGGTGTACTAAAATATTTTATATTTAAAATAGATTATTTTTAATGGCTTGAGCACTTGTATTTTAACATATTACCAATTAACAGATTTAAAAATGCTGTCACAGCTAAATTTGAAGTCTACATAAGAAGAACATAAATATGAAAAGCCAAAGTAAACAATATTATAAGTGTGAAAAATCTATAAAAAGATTTGATGTGTATTTAGTGTGTTATATTGATATTGCCATGACAAATAAGCATGTGGTTATTCTGAACAATAACAAACGACTTACGGAGAAAATAAAAAAATGGTGCTCACAAGGGAAAACCATGTAAGGGAAATGCCTAATTTATATAGTATAACCATGATTAGGTCTATATTTATAAATTAATTACAAGAAAATTCGACACCCAATAAATTATTTAATTATACAGATGGATCGGTGGGAAGTGAACTGTATTTTGTATATAATATGGGCACATGGTGCCCACGGGTGAACCTAGTAAATGAAGGAATACATTTTAATGGTGTATTAAATTATTTATATTCCCGAAACTAAATTGTTTATAATAATGGTTCATAAATAAATGAAATTAAAGCAACAGTATTAAGATATGTAGATATTTGTTGAGCGAAAATAGAATGAATTGGTCTGAAAAGCAGACATAGACGCACAAGTCTGATGAAGTATAAATGAGATGGTGTAACATCAGTCACGTGTGTGTGTGTGTGTGTGTGTGTACGCCACGACGGCATCAATTGGCGCGTATTCGTGATTTATGTGCCGTATACAAAGACTGGCTCCATTAATAAAACTATATACCTCGGTTACCGACGATGACTTACGATGACGGTGGCGCGAACTACAAACGATCGCGCGCTCCAAATGACCTGTTAAAATTAATTAGCGCGTAGCCACAGCCGCCGTTACAACCACACATCAAATCTCTGTACTCAACATGATATATTTTAGCATTAAACTGCTTAAAAATGGCCGCCGTTCATACATATGTCACGTGGTCTAAGTATTATATCAAATAAACAAATTATTTTTATTAATTTCACAGTCTTAACTAGGGAAGAAACAATATATGTAAAATATATGTAAAATGTGTATAATGTAATTATAATCAAGTACGTAGTATAAACGATCTTTTGAACTTTCACCGTGTGAAGAGTAAATTATACACGTATTTTGATTGATAGTTTACCTGTTGCAAATGCAAATTTATGATGTTACAAGCGCTACAGACATCTGCTGGCCCAGGCAGGTACTTTTAGCACCAAACTAATAAACACTCTACATAATATCTGTTCGTACACAATTTTAACCTACTAAATACATAATGAATCCTCATCTTAATCGAAAATTAGTCGAGTAGAATTACCCTATTTAATTGAAACTCAACTCTGATGATCTTTCTGTCTGTGTGTCTGTGTTTGTGTGTGTGTGTGTGTATAAATTTGCGGGGTGAGTGACGCTTCCGAAAGTTCGAATGACACTAACGAGACACCATCGCTGGTCCCGACGGAGCTGCGTGAAATATGCAAAGCGCCATCAGTGTAATTGCAACCAGAACCGCCTTCTTTTGCACGGACGAAGCGCGGAGCAACGGATCATGCCGACTTAATCAAATCGACGCCGTCCCGAATGACGACGATCCCCCTCCCCCCACACCCCTCTTCTTTCCTCGTACAACTGATGCTGTCATGGCGCGGCGTCGCTCGAAACGCAGACAGCCATGAAGACTCATTTATTAGCGGGGACCAAGTGAACACATTCTAGGTACAGTAGCGGCACCCTTAAGTGGAGGCCACTCCAGTTTTTTAGTAGTGTATTACATACACAAATTATCTTATCTTATGTAAGTACAAGTAGTATTTACTTTGTTTAAATTCCTAATGTAAAAACCGTAAAAACATAAAAAATTTGTTATGTACAACATTTATTATTGTTTTTGAAAACGTAAAACGAATTTTCTGAGAAACTATTAACATCAAATGTAGTTAATTAAGGCATCGATGTATGTATTTATGCGTTGTAGCAAGAAGCATATAATATTGAATTGAATGCGAAAGTATCTAATGCCGGTACTGGTACTAGAAACAGCCTGAATAGTTGGTACGTTCTGGGCGTAATCTCATCGGGCATGGCAGCGCTAGTGCGCTAGCGGCATGGCTCTTGCCGGCTTTTGCTGCCCTTGTACGTGACGTGAGACAGCGGGCCACGTGGGAAATCCAGGGACACTTGAGTGCCAGTGCATGGCTTCATCATGGAATGGAAATTTTATAATGTGACACCGACGTGTTTTTCCAAAATACAATACTATACAATACAATACAAACAATATGCTCACTGATGTATGGGAAACTCCACTCACTATCTACACACGAATTGTTGTTCTTTTGACATTCATTCGATGTGAACCTGTCAGGGGTTTTGCGGGGTAATCATATATTGATTATTTGAGGGGCGAGGGGTATGGAAACACATATTGTGACGTTTCAAATAAAAACTACGTGTACAGGCCACTCCTCATTTTGTTATAAAGCTATATAAAAATAACTAAAGGAGGAGAAAGTTGATATCACCAATTTCAAAATAAATCCATATTAACAAGCTTAGATTTAACGCACCTATGCGTCCAGCTCGCCTTATAAGTAATATATGCGATGCGAGCAGCGGTTTTTAATTATTATACCATTTTGGTTAACAATTTAAAAAAATATTATAGATATAAAAAGTCTTAAAATGTTTAGTGCATATTCAATAATTTTTTATGGCCTTTGGGTTAACAATATAAAAAAATCTTATAGACATAAAATTATAGGCTATATAAATATACGAATGTTTCAAGTATATTTTACATTTAAATAAACACGTAATTTAGTAATTCTGTGAAACGTTTTCTAAAAGAACTTATTAATAGAACTTAGGAATTTATTTTCCTATAATTTTTATATTTAAATGCAGATATTTTGCATATTTATGTTTTAAAATATATTTCATGAAATATAATTCGTTTCAGCTCCCACATTCTAGAAATATATATATAAACAAGGTTAGATACAACGCACCTATGCGTCCAGCTCGCCTTATAATATATGCGATGCGAGCAGCAGTTTTTAATTATTATGTCATTATGGTTAACATTTTGAAAAAATCTTATAGATATAAAAAGTCTTACAAATTGTTAAAATTATAATATTTAAAAATTTCTTTCTGCCATGAGGTTAAAAATATGAAAAAATCTTATATATATAAATTGTCAAATATATTAGTCTAATTTTTGGGTGTGTTAATTATTTTTATAAGGGAAGTATTAAGGGGGTTTTAAATTTTAGGGCCCTATAACTCGGGAAGTATACGAGCGACTGGATTTAAACTGCGAAAGGATTCAAATGGGATGCCAAGTAATATGTATACCAATTTTGGTGTAAATCGCTCCGGTACCTTCAGAGGAGTAGAGGGCACAAATTTGGTCTAACGAGCGAGCGACGACTAACATTTAAGTATATGTTATATATATTTTTGGATTCAGGGCGACGACACAAATACGTTTTGCAAATGAAATTTTTTGATCCGAGAATGCTACAGATACACCACGGAATGCTTTAGATACTTCGGTACTTCGTACGGCGAGTGATTTTCAATATCGACGTTTGACAAAGAGAGGCGATGTAATTCACGCTTTTGAATGATGATTAGTTTAGTGTATATTTTTTTGTAACGATGGTCGCACAGTTAATTTTAGTCTGAACGTCGTTTAGCTTTCGCATCATTAATTCTGTGAGTCGCGCGGTAGTTAAGGATTTTTTTGTCGCCGCTTGTTCTGTTGGGGCCTTTTTGTCGCCTGCACCGACTGCGACTCCTCGTATATTTATAGAAGTGCCAAATTGCCAACAATAACCGCGATGCTGTCTCTGTTGCGTTCGCTCCCGGATGTTGCGAATAATCTGCAACTACGTGCGTTTTACAGACACACCTGCGTCTGCATTCTCATAACGCACACACAACATTATTATTAATTACATTTCGTTAGGCGACTTCAAGTATCTGTGCACTTGTGAACATTAAATATATTTATTATAACTTTCTTATATAATAATATATGTAATGTATGGACATTTTTGTTACGAGGGTTCTTGAATTTATTTTGACTAGTTTCTCTATGACGTCTGTCTGTGTGTGTTTGTATACCTGTGTGTAATCGAGAACGCCCTATAGCCTATACCGTGGAACATATAAATATGCTGTTTTGAATTTATTAGATTTATATATTCCAGAAAAAAAAACTTCTATTTTTAAATAATATATTTAAACCGGAAGTACTTGTTTACTCGTAGAAATATTTCTATATCTCGAAAAAGATACGAGTTAGACAAAAAATAAATTTTATTAAAGCTAAATATATTCATATTTCTAACCTTATTGATATTGTTTCATGATAGAATGCATTTAAAACCCAATAAAGCTATATTATATTTAAAGTGTTAACTAAATGTATAGTAGTGAAGGCCACTCCAAATTTCATTTAGATTTATAACCTAATGAGTAGAAAAATATATTTAAAAATATTATTAATTTGAAATTTGAAACATTGCAGACTGTAGTCAATATTGTTTGACAATCAATCAATAACAATTGCATTCCTAAAATAACGATGGTAATAAATAGTGTTTCTTTAATAAAAACATCAGCGTTTGAAAAATTATTGCACATTATTAAAAAATCCACTAAATTGAATATACGGGGAGCTTAACGCATTGGTGCCTATACCTATATGCTTGTTTGTCTATAATATAAGTGTAATTGTCTTAGAACTGTTTACTAGTTTCTTTATTATGTAAATAGTTTAGGATAAGGTGTGAGTTTTGTTTTTCGGCGCTTTGTTCGTTAATCCTGCACTGACTGTTCAGTGCATTGTCTCTCTTCCGTTTATAGTGAAGAAAAAGGACAAGGAGCAAGAAACGAACAAACCTATTATAACAGTCGGCACATCGCGTAATGGAAGCTGTAGTAGTAGTAAATGATGTGTGTCCAGTGCGAGTGCAATTAGACGAGATTGAAGAGAACATGCGCGCGTATGTGTAAGAGACAAGGTGTATCGAGCGAATCTCGTTCGGGCGCATGTGAACTAGTCGGTGCGCGAGTGATCCATCAGCGGCGCGCAGCTAAACTGCAAATGAGGCGACGCCACTCGGCCATCCGCGTACATTGCTTTTAATTACAGCCAATAGACACACGCGTGCATCAAAGCACACTGCCATTTATAAACAAATAAATTACACACCAAACTATTATTATCGCCAGCCAGTCTTAGTATAGTCCTTTTGAACCTGCGACGCATAATGACAATATTCATTAAACTAACTTGTACACAAATCAATTATACATTTTAATCATAGACAATATTATCTGCTAATTTACAATGCCATCGGGTGTGCGGCGCTTCGAATTACAAATTACAAGAAAAAGTTTTTGTCTTGATAAATCTAGTGAATTCGTTACAGTTGTACGGTCGTAACTTCCCCATTCACACTTGACACACGTGAGAAATATTCATCTAATTCTCAGCGTTGGGTTTTGTATAAAATGATGAGGAGGCTGGCGATATTACGGTCATTTGGCCCAGGGTTAGTTAGGCCGTGTGTGTGTGTACAGCAGATAGATAGATATTATGGACCTCCCAAGCAGAGAAACAGGAGCTTCAGGCTCGTTAGCGGGCGTCGTGTTCGCCACCGGCGGTATGCTCACTTATTCACCGTCCTGTCGAAAGATTTGTGTGCGAACTCTGTCGGAGACAGATCTCTCACTCTCCGCACCCTCCCTACCCCCCTCTCGTCTACGACTCCAATGCTATGTGTCTGTGCAAGCTTAAATTAATACGGTTCAGTGTGAAGAAAAACATATATCTACATATCTTTTATCCGAACGTCAAAACAAAGATTTTACACGATTTATCAATTTAAATTTTTCACCATTGACAATTATTACATTGGGCGAATAACTATATTAAAATTCATGATTACAAGGCTTATTTATTACTAAAAATTCACTGAATAGATAATACGGCAAGATAAAAGCATTGCTGCAGCTATACCTGTTTATAATTATTGTAGGCGAAAGAGTATATATAATTAGCACAAGGGCCCAAAATAAAATTAAAACGGCCCTGAATATATTGAGCGAATTGAAAGAATTAAAAAATGTTTTCTAAATATGAAACGAAAATTAAACATTTAACTGAATAGATAATACGGCGAACTAATTACATTGGTGCACAAAGTATATATGATTAGTACAAGGGCCCAAAAATATTTAAAACGGCCCTCAATTTACCGAGCGATTTGAAGAAATTAAAATATATTTTGTATATAAATTAAAATATTTAAACATCCACTGAATATATAATACGGCGAGCTAAAAGCAATGGTACTTGCACCTATGCTTGTTTATTATTATTGTGGGCGATAAAGTATATATGATTAGCATAAGGGCCCAAAAAACGTATATCGAGCGAATTGGAAGAATTAAAAAATGTCTTCTATATATAAAAAGAAAATAAAACATTTAACTGAGTAGATAATACGGCGCTCCAAAGCATTGGTAGTTGCACCTATGCTTCTTTATTATTATTGCGGGTGCTAAAGTATATATGGTAAGCACAAGGACCCAAAAAAAAAAAATTAAAACGGCCCTCTGTGTAACGAGCGAATTGGTGGAATAAAAAAATGTTTTCTATATAAATAAAAGAAAATTAAACATCCACTGAATAGATAATACAGCAAGGTAAAAGCATTGATGCATGCACCTATGCTTCTTTATTATTATTGCGGGCGATAAAGTATATATGGTATAAGCACAATGGCCGAAAAAAATTTACCGAGCGAATTGGAAGAATTAAAAAATACCACTGAATAGATAATACGGCGAGCTAAAAGCTTTGGTACCTGCACCTATGCTTGTATATTATTACTGCGGGTGGTAAAGTATGCAAGGGCTCAAAATACCTTAGAACCGAATTGGAATGATTTATTTGAGGATTGGCCAAGCATCCTTTAACGTATATGAAGTAAAATGTTGAAGACATCTTTTTCTGTGATTGTGCTAGTAGGTAATTGCTCTGAAGAGTATTATTATTATTATTATGGAAAGTGGCGAGAAGTGACGGATATGTAGCGTCTGCAGCGAGTGAGTCGCGACGGGCCGTGACGTCACGGGCAATTGCCCATGTCGCGCGAAGCTTCGTCTCTTCTCACGCTACGCTGCGCTGCGATGCGCTGCTTCGTCGACGTGTTCTTTTAATTACACCTTACGTCCTGTGGCAGCAAGGCCCTTTTTCCTTTCATCTTGTAACGAAATATGATTCCCCGTTATTATGTTATGACGTTCAGCTCCATCACTCATTCGCTGTGGAATCAATTAAAACGTTCGTCAGTTCATCATCACGCTCTCCACAATAATTATTATCATTAGACAACACATTCGAGGATTTGGATTTGGGCGCAGAAGGTATATTATTCGCATTCGCATTCACCTTCTGCGCCATCGCCCATTTTTTGCTTTCTTTCTTTTTAATTCTCACTTGTATCATTTTGTTTTGACGCTTTCAAAATGATCGTTGTCCAAAGACTATTATTGTCTTGTTCGCAACATCCGGTTGAATTTTAAACATTTTTAAATATGATGAAATTCTCATTTCGGCAGTGTAATTGGTCTATCGGGATAAATCATTTTTGATCTTTCGTGTGATCCACATTTAATTTAATCAGTTACTTTGTTGTTATACAAGGAAAGAGAATGGTTACACACCAACGGCGAGAAACAATATTACATAACGTATTATACAATTCTGCAGTAAAAGTATTTGGTTTTATATTTGTGTTAATTTTACTTATACGTATATATAAGGAAGTATTGTAATCAGGAAAAATGGCAAACTCGACATTTTAACGGATATAAATATTTTGGCCATACCTGAATAGAATTTGATTATTTTCGGAATGACGTATCTCTCTCTCTCTCTCTCTCTCTCTGTGTATAAAAAGAAGTATTATAATCATAAATAAAAAATTAAACTCGAGATTTTAACGTAATATATAATATACATACCAATAACATTATTTACATAATTGTATTATATATAATACTTCAGTAAAAGCATTATATTTTATATTTTTATTAATTTTACTTATACGCATGTATATTAGGAAGTATTGTAATCATGAAACATTGCGAATTCGATATTTTAACGGATATAAACGTCTTGACCATTTCTGAATTAAATATGATTATTTATGTGTGTGTGTGTGTGTGTGTGTGTATGGAATAAGTGTTATAATTATGAAATATTTCAAACTCCAGATTTTAACGCAATATACTTTTTGAGTATCCATGAATCGAATCTAACGATTGATGATATCTGTTTGTATGTATGTATGTGTGTGTGTGTGTATGTATATTTGTTGAAGAAATAATTATGAAACTTAAATCTTTAAGACATGTATGTCCTGGAAAAAATATCTTTTATTTATGAAAATAATATCTTAGCCGAAAATAACGATTTAAATTTTGTTATTCTTTGCAAATATCTCGAAAATTAAATGAATTAGCAAAAAGTGATATCTATAAAAGTTGAAGATATTAAATTTTCTTTAAGGTGCTCGCCTTATTTATATCTCGTTCTTTGTCTAACAACGGTTAATATCTATAAATTTCAGATTTATTATGATTTATATTATTAATCATGTAAGGCAGAAGCCTAGAATCATACAATATGCCTTTCTATTTAGAGCGAAATTTTATTATAGTAGCTATTAATTGGTATAATCTAAAAAAATATCAATATACCAATTTATTGTAGATATTGTATGATTCTAGGCTTCTGCGTTTCAAGATTATTTATATAAATCATAGTTAGTCTGAAATTAATAGATATTAATCGTTGCTAGATAAAGAATGATATATAAACAAGACGAGCATCTTAAAAAGGTGTATTTCTTCGATAAAAGTTCCATTTATTAAAAATCACTCTTAAAATTAAGGATTTTGCATGAACGTTTTCATAGTTTTTATCCATCACATCGTTAATTTAATAGATAAGTAATATACTCGTATATGAATGTAGAATGTAGGACACCCAAGATGGTTTACTACCATATTGTTTGAACCCCTATTTAAGCTACAATTGTAGTAATGTTACAATTTCCTTTGTTTGATTGCAGTTTAGTGGGTATATTTTAATTGATAACGTTTCTTTATGTTGCAGGCGGATGTTTCCGACGATCCGAGTATCCTTCACGGGTATTCGACCCGAGCAGCGGTACGCAGTCCTCCTGGACATCGTACCCGTCGACAACAAGCGCTACAGATACGCGTACCACCGCAGCTCGTGGCTGGTCGCCGGGAAAGCAGATCCACCAGCGCCTTGTCGCCTTTACGCGCACCCAGATTCACCCTACTCCGGCGAACAACTACGCAAACAAGTCGTGTCCTTCGAGAAAGTCAAACTCACCAATAACGAAATGGACAAACATGGACATGTAAGTTTTATTATCTGTAAATATTATTTATAGAGTTTAAACTCTAAATTTGAACGTTATAAACATTTATTTCTAATTGCATTGCTCTAATTTACTATTCCCAAATAATTTGGTGACATATATAGCAAGTTTTAACCAATAGAACCTTTTTATCATGATTTGCATATCCGTAAATATTAAGAAAGCAGAATTATATTAAAAATATCGGAATATGAATAGATTGTTTAACGTTTCAGTTGGTATTAAACTCGATGCACAAGTACCAGCCCCGCATCCATATAGTGAAGCGGCCAGACGGTGCACCTGCTCAGGTGCAGGACCTAGACGGCGAGGAGTACAAGACGTTTGTGTTTCCTGAGAGCGTCTTCACGGCTGTGACCGCCTACCAAAACCAACTGGTGAGTAGTGCTCGTAACATCATTTGTAATGCTATCAGCGATGCTTGGAGCGTCGCCAAACTGTTGCCCGTCGCCCATCTAATTGAGAGATTGTTATGGCGCGCGTAATCCGACCGAACCAGACACATTGGCAGGACAACTGATCCGCTCGCAAATCAACTTGAGTTCTCTCACCACAAATTGACTAATTAATAGTTTTTGTAATACGGATAAGATGATTGATTGAAGAGTTATTTATAATATTTATATATACGTATCAAATTGTCTTCACTGTTAAACTGTATTTACAGCTAACCAATTAGTAATCACGAAAAGAAATTATAGTGTGTTTTATGACAAACAGTGCTAACGATTACGGCGAATAAGTCTTCTAAATTTCGAAATCCAGATTTCAACGGTTATACACGTTTTAACATAGCATAGTATATGACTATTTTCGGAATGACGTCTGTCTGTAGACGTTCTAGAGCCAAAACAGTCGAATGGAAAATTGGGAATCTTTAAACTTAAGACGTGTATATGGTCTAGATGTGCCTCTTTTATTTTTGAAACGAATATTAAAACCAGAAGTGCATGTTTACTAAATGCATGTTTTGTACTTTATCCAATATCACTAAAACGGCTGCACTTATAGAAAAAATAGTTATGTACATAATAAAACTTATTAGTATTTTGCACAAGTTTTATTTCAAAAGTTTATTCAAAAAATGTACCAGTTACGAGAAAATTACTACGGAAAATCTAAAATGTTCGACTTTATGCATTTTTTGTCCATTCTCCAATATCACTAGAACGGTTGCACTTATGGCAAAAATAGTTATGTACATAATGAAAGATATTAGTATTTCGCACAACTTTTGTTTGAAAAATTTCTTCAAAAAATGTACCAGTTACGAGAAAACTGCTACGGAAAATCTAAAATGTTCGACTTTATGCATTTTTTGTCCTTTCTCCAATATTACTAGAACGGTTGCTCTTATGACAAAAATAGTTAGGTACATAATGAAAGATATTAGTATTTCGCACAACTTTTGTTTGAAAAAATTCTTCAAAAAAAGTACCAGTTACGAGAAAACTGCTACGGAAAATCTAAAATGTTCGACTTTTTGTATTATTTTGTCCTTTCTCCAATATCACTAGAACGGTTGCACTTATGGCAAAAATAGTTATGTACATAATGAAAGATATTAGTATTTCGCACAACTTTTATTTGAAAAATTTCTTCGAAAAATGTACCTGCTACGGTAAATCTAAAATGTTCGACTTTATGCATTTTTTATCGTTTTTCCAATATCACTAGAACGGTTGCATTTACGGCAAAAATAGTTATGTACATAATGAAAGATATTAGTATGTCGCACAACTTTAGTTTGAAACTTGTCTTCAGAAAATGTACCAGTTACGAGAAAACTGCTACGGAAAATCTTATTTATGTTGTCATAGATATACTACTATGAAGTTATAGAATCGTATTAATTATCTAGTGAAAACTACGTAAAAGAAAGTCGAGTGCATGCCAATTCAGCATTTTTCCTTTACAAATCCCTAAAGAAAAATACATTATTGATCAATTACCAATTTTTAGTATATATATATATATATGTTATCTGATTGGTTCTTTTAGAGGCAATCTAGGATAAACGCTAGTTATACAAGTAAACCAGCTCAAATTTGAATGAAAACGAATCGAATACTATAATAGTTCATTCAAATATTCATAGATCGCCGTCGTATAAAATAATTTAGCAACAGATAAAAAAATATTTGCAGGATTAATGACGAGATTTCAAGGCATTATAGATACATTTATAAAATAAGGATGTATCACCGAATATTTAATACGTAGGTGTTCAGACAACAGTCCGAGATTAATGAGGATTTGATAGACATACTAGCACCTGTTTGCAAGTGTATGTGTGAGTGTGTATGCCGCCGCCGCGATTATTTATCATTTTATTTTTATTTTTACAAGATTCACGAGCAGATAATTTTTACGGCTTAGCGTCGTCCGCGACTAGCAACTCGTAAATATTTCATTAGCACGTATATATATATATGATTCCGAATCCCGACGCCCGTCGGCAAACTCACGAATGCTTAAATTCAAATAAATTCACTGCCACTCACTTCCAAAGCTTAAGTGAAACATATCACCAGAAATAAAACAATTCATTGGTATTCTCCTTCACCATAAATAGGTATAATAATTTCATTCATTTCGAAATCCCAATTTGAGCAAGTTTTAAACAGTATCTAGTCGAAGCGAATCTTTTTATCATGCAAATTTTATGTATTAACTTGTTACCAAATGTTTACGGCAGTCTTAAATGAAACAGATAAATAAGGCTATCATTGACAATTGTGGCTATCAATTGTTTAAATTAGAATGTTATTGATGAAAGTGCGTGTGTGTATAGTATGTGATGGGATTAATAGTATCAGTTGTAGTGAGAGTGGAGCGGCAATCCTTTTGGACAATTTGGATAGAATGGACGATTGAGTATGAGTACTGGTGGTAGTTGATCGGTCGACGAAGCGCGAAACGGCATTCTATTTATACGTCGTGTATATGTTGTGAAGAGACTGTTTGAAAGTGACGTGTAGTGTAGCGTATTTGGATGTGGTTGTGTGTTAGTTGGTGGTGGTGATGGTGGTGGTGTTGGTGGCGGAACAACACAGAGAATACCGGACTATAATTAAATAAAACGGAATTGTAGTGATCCATAAAGCGAGCGCAGCAGAATGTTGGTTCGGTAGGCAAAGGCCACGGAACAGCACGGTAGGCCCTCGGGCAACGATTCCGTAAATATGAGATTAGTTTCGCGTTAAATAATGAAAGGCAGCGCAACGAATTACTCAAAGGATACAGCCACGTACTTATTCGCATACATACACACATTAAATTCAGAATCTAATGGTTAGTCAACGTGTATTATGTATTACATATACATATACACATATAATATAATATTTTCAAATTATGGTCACCAAGCACATATCCTCTGACACACAATTTCGTATATATTTATATATAAACATAAATCTCATACCGATTTTTCATTAAAAACAGGATTTAATTATAATTAAAGTAATTATTAATAAAAATCCCTGCCGGTTTTTATACGTGTAATCGAAAAATATAAATACACTGTAAAATAACTTAAGTAATTATGTGTCTCATACGTAATATATGCAATGCGAGCAGAGATTTTAATTTTTATGCCCATTTGGTTAACAATTTGAAAACATGTTATAAATACAAATTGTCTTACAATTTTTAGTGCATATTTAATAATTTTTTATGGCCTTTGGGTTAACAATATAAAAAAATCTTATAGATATAAAAAAATATTTTTTTTAGATGTTTTAATTATTTTTATAAGGGCAGTATTAAGGGGGTTCTACAGGCGATTGGATTTAAACTGCGTACGAAACAATTTAAAAATGTGTTATAGGCATAAAAAGTCTTAAAATTATTTTGATAATAAATAATCTTACTGCATATTTTAAAATTCAAAATTATAATATTTAATAATTTTTTAAGGCTTTTGGGTTAACAATATGAATAAATCTTGTAGATATAAAATATCTAAGAATTATTAGTAGACTTTTTGAGTGTTTAAATTATTTTTATAAGGGAAGTATTAAGGGGGTTCTAAATTTTGAGGTCCTATAACTCGGGAAGTATACGAGCGATTGGATTTAAATTGCGAACAGATTCAAATGGTATATCAAATAATATGTATAGCAAATTTGGTGTAAATCGATCGGGTACCTTTAGAGGAGTAGAGGGCATACAATTGGTCTTACGAGCGACGACTAACATCCAGTTATATATATATTTTTTACTACAGACACACTACTGAATATGCTTTACTTCGTAAGACGAGCTAAAGATATTTAATTATTCTACCTTCAACAGTTTTGGCAATTATGAATAAAACATCGCAACGAGCTTGAGTTATATTACATCTGACACTTTACAGTATAAATATATGTATGTACCTATATATTTTACATAAATCGTGCATGTGTTTGTTTGTTTGTTTGTTTGTCGTGTGGTATCAGTCACACACGGTGTGAATAAGTTAGATGCAAACGTAGAGTAGATAGATCATGTGTGTTTGTGTGTGTGTCTGTCGGCTCGCTCCAGATGTTGGCTCGTTCGCGCGTCGCGTAGCATTCCGGGCCAAAGTAAACATAAATAATAGTTTTTAAATGAGACAGGACGTTTCACACGGGCCGCGTGTGTGGCGGGACACGTGATGCGATGCGATGCGCTTGTCGACTGACTGATTGCCGCTCCACTTCGGCTACACTCGACTCGACGCACGACGACGACGACGACGACAATCACACTACGTCGTTTCAACATTTTCAAATTTTATTCTCACCCCCGACCAGTATACGTAATGCATTAATATACATGTAGAGTCTTTTTTAAGTATCTCGACAACGACATGAGCTAGATAAATTTAATTTAATAAAAGTTGAAGACATTCAAATTTCAAAAAAACCATTTATTGTTAAATCGCTTTTAGAAATATTGTTTCACAGCACTGATGGAATGAATTTAAAACACATAAATATAGAAAACAAAGTATAAGTCGTGTAAAGTCCACTCTAGATTTGTATATATTCAATAGACAAGTTGTTCAAATACCAGCAGCAATATAGTGTTTAGGAACGCAGGCCACGAAAAGAAATTAATTAATTATGTAGTAAGTAATTAGTATTATGTATCAGGCAAATTTGACGAATAAATAAAAGTGACGTTGATGAAAGATGAAGCTAGTCAGTCGTCTTGTAAAATAAAAGGAGAAACGTGTGTGTGTGTGTGTGTGTGTATAGGCCACTGTTGCAGCGAGCGAGCGTCGTGCAATGATGTATGAGAGCACCCGGGGTGTCCACATTCCGGGGTACACGGGGTCCGCGCCTGCCCCTCGGCCCGCAGCGCGCTCACCGAGATAATTGGCCCACCCCGGGAGCTCAAGTCACTGTTTGCTGTGCGCGGCGGGGCGCCACTACACTGGGGCCCCATTGTGTATCTCATCACACACAACAACAACCATCACTGCATTCTCTAACAATATATACATATATTTGAGTGTGTGTGTGTGATACATTACAACATAGAGACAAGTTGAAATCAAGCGTCGTCTATCTGTTACAGATCACCAAGCTCAAGATCGACAGCAATCCGTTCGCGAAAGGATTCCGAGATTCGTCACGCCTGACGGAGTTTGAGAGGTGAGCGAATTACATGCACACAGACACAAACACATCTATTTCTAATGTCCTATTATACATGCACTATTGCCAAAATATGTTTACGCTATCATCATTGCCCCGAAATTATGGCCAAAATGATACACAAGAGTTATATAAATATTCCTTTGAAATATGCGTGTATTACGTGCATTACATAATGGAAACCTTATGTTAATCGTATTGTATAAACTCTGTTGCAGGGAGACGATGGAGTCGATGCTCGCTGAACAGCACTACCTGCGCTCCCCGTTGCGGCCGTTCGGAGACCTAGACCAGCACAACAATAATCTCAGCCTGGAAGAAAAGGCACTGCTAGCCGCGCGCTCCCAACTATTCCTGCGAGCAGCGGCCGCGGCGGCTGCTGGCCCCTATGCACCCCTAGTGAACACGATGGGCATGTACCATCCTGCCCATCACCCCCATCCCCATCACCAGCCACCCCCAGGTAATACTCATTTTCAATACTTATTTATATATAGAGACAATTTCAATACAGTCACATATGGCGACTAAAAATGCTAAATATTCTGTTCTTCTTTTTCTGTCTGATTTATAGGTGGAGGCGGTGGAAACCCGATGGCAGGAGCGTCAGGGATGCCACCAGGGATGCTCTGGAGCCAATGGGCGTGCCTGGGCCCCTCGATACTCGCTGCACATCAGCATCACCAGCAGCAGCTAGCGGCCGCCGTGGCCGCCGCGGCTGCAGCTGCCGTGTCGACGAGTTCGTCGATGCCCTCGCCGCCAGCGCTCGCGCGTCCGCTCGCCCAGCACCGGTACTCGCCGTACGCAGGCATGCACCGCACCTCGCCGCCCGTGTCGTCGCCGGACACGAGCCTCAGAGACGCGCCGGACCCGGACCTATCGCCACACCACAGCCCTGCGTCTTAGTAGACTATTCTAACGCACTAAAACCCCCCTCCTCCCCCCATTTGCTGTGATGTGCGCAATACAATAATGTACATATATAATAGATTATTTATTAATTTGAATGCGTATAAATATCGATATTTGTGGTTAATATTATTATTATTATAATTATGAATTATTATTATTATATGATTGCAGCTTGAAAAGTACTTTGTAATAATTAAGAAAGAATACATATGAATATGTGACAAACACTTATTTTATTACATTCACAGGTATTGCTATTTTCTTATACACTGTAAAAAATACATGTAAAATTACAATCATTATTTTTGTATTTTTCCTTAAAAATTAGCGTAATATTACATATCTGTGTAATTTTACATGTGTTCTTCAATTTTTATGTAATATTACCAACTATGAATATATTTTATGTGAACTTAAATAATTCACTGTAAAATTACATATTTTACAGTAAAATTAAATTTTCTATTGCAAAATTAAATATTCAATAGTAAAATTCCATATTCTCGCAGGCTGATCTGTAAAAATACGAAATTGATGTAACTTTACTTGGAAATAATCGGAAAAGTTGTGATATTACAAAATCGGAGTGCAAATTATTAGTTTTTATGTTATTTTACGCAATAATAAAGTATTATAGTATTAGGTACGCAATGCTTTGAAGTTTTTATATATGCATAGTAAATAAAAATGGTATTGTTTATTCATGAATATCAAAATTTAAGGTAGGTATAATATATTCTATAATATATGATATAATATATATATATATGATATAATATATATATATATATGATATAATATATATATATATATATATATATATATATATATATATATATATATATATATATATATATATATATATATATATATATATATATATATATATATATATATGTAGACATTATATGTAATTTTAATTTATATCAATGATTAATAAAAAAAAAAGAAAATGACAATGTTGCAGCTTTACATAAAATATATAATCGATGGTATTTTTACAATTAAATCTAGTATTTTCACAATTATCTTGTGTTAAATTACATGTTTGTGTAAATTTGCGTTTGCGTTGTTCTGTTGAACAGACGCATGTGTTCAGAGTTCAGACCTGTTTAGGCTATACATGCGTATGGTGCATCATATTGAGCAGGCCGTATATTTGTTTAATGTATAACTGTGAATATATTTATATATAAAGAAGAGGTGTTTCTAATATCTAATTGAACATTGAAAATAGAAGTTTCCTTTTTCAAGTAAGTTAAATGAAGTTATATATTAATTACCATTTAAATTTTTATTCCAATTATGCAAGTAAAATTAACAGAAACTTTCAACATATACATATGTTATTTAACATTTGCTTAAAAGCAATTTACGTTAAACATGTATAATATCTTGTATATTTAGGGTTATTAATTATCTTATTAGAACTTGATAGTTAATTTACAGAATTGTTGAAATTTTACGTTCAAACTGTAAATTTAGGATTGGAAAATTATATTTTACATTTTACATTAGAACAAACTGTTACATTTACAGCGAATTTTACATTTTTAAACTGTAAATTTAGTGTTTGAATCTGTTATTTTATATTTTATCAAAATTTGATGGTAAATTTACAGAAGTTAGAGGAATTTTATATTTTAAATGGTAAATTTAATATTTGAAAATGTTTTTCTACATTTTGTAACTGTATTTTCATATCATATATTAATGCTGAAGATCACATTTACTTTATAAAAATAGATACCAACATCGAGGCACCAGAACACCATTATTCAACTGCTTAAAAGGTTATAGCAAAATACTTTCACGAAGAATTTGGTTTTCCTTTATTTGAAGTTGAGGTAAGATTAGCAAAAATATAGTATAAGTATAATAAAAATTTCTACAGTATTCTTCTTGTAGGAAGATGCACTCAAATAAAAATTAAAGGGAGAATCGGTACAGTCCAACATTTCCAGTGTACCTGGTACGTTATATTTTCAATGCACCCCTTTCAGCCATCATTTTATAAAACAAAATAACAATTCCTTTTTTATTTTACTTCCAATTTAAACTTATTTAATTTTTTTTTTCAGGGTCAAATGTAATCTGCCACAATTATATATGCATTGAAGATAATACAATAAATGAAGGAACCGAACATATTTTGGAGGCAATTTTCGCTATATTTTTTAATTTCAAAATGAAATACACGAATACACCATAGGATTATTCCTAACAATGGAATTAATCGATTAGATTATATTTGAAAATAAATCCTGACGTTGGGAGCAGAAGTAAATGATGTTGTGTGAGGTCGGTCATATCATTTATTAACAATTTTAATGAATTTTTTTTTAAAATATTTAGTTGAAATATGGATGATTTTTTTGTTTAAAGTTTGTTTTAATTACAATTTTTTGTAAACAAATGACATAAATTAAGTTCGCATAAATGTTTTCGATTCTTTGTTATTTATATTTGTAATAAAAACAATTCAAAAAAATATAACTTGTTAAAATACCTATACTTTCTTCCTCAGTTTACAATTGCAAAAGTAAATTTACATTTTTAAATGTAAATTTACACTTCCATTAAGAATACCATTACATTATTTAATGTAAAATATACTATATAATCACGGAATTTTACATCTTCAATTAGTAAAGTTACATTTGCAATAGTTAATTTTCCCAGTTACACTTGTAAACGTTTTACATTTACATATGTAAACATTACATCTTATATTAGTAAATTTACAATTTCAAAACTAATGTTACACATCATTAATGTAAAATTTACATTTAGCGATGTATTCCTTTACTACGACATCTGTAAAATTACATAACATAAATCTAGATATGTAAATATACTGTTCAATTTGTAATATTACATTTTATAAAATCCAAATAGTAAAGATACACTGCTATGTAAAATTACTATGATTATCGAGGGTCATGATTAAACCAATGATTATCATTGTAAAAATTTTTTACTGTGTACGTAATGTATTAAAGAAAGTATTACGATCTAAAAAATACGACCTCGAATTGGATATATCCGTTTTAAAGGTCCCTGAACCAATTTTAACTATATATCCCTAGATAAAATACTTCTTATTTTTACTATAGATATTTCAACCGGAAATGCTTGTTTATTCGTGTACATTTTTGCATATCTCCTAAAGAACATCAATGCATTCAGCCTCAAGCGAAATAATGAATTTAATTAAAATTAAAGATATTGAAATTCCAGCAACATTTTGAAGAACCCTGAATCTATTTTAACTATTTTCTCACAAATGTCTGTATGTGGTGCCTTTGAACGCTCTACAACCAATATCCCTAGAAAGAATACTTCTTATTTTTGTTATAGATATTTCAACCGGAACTGCTTGTTTACTCGTGTAATGTTTTGCACATTTCGAAAAGAATACAGGCAACAATACCTTCAGCCTTTAGAAAAATAATGAATTTAATAAAACTTAAAGATTTTTTAGCAACTTTTGTTAGAAATTTTATTTGCTAAAAAAACGCTTTTAAAAATAACTTACATTTACGTTTTGCTAGTTCCTACATATATTGTTATTATTTCATGGTAATGGTAGAATGAATTTAAAACACAATTGTTAAACAAAAAAATATTATTTATTAGAATTTTTCATAATTAATTCGATGGTGGCGAAACGAAAAAAAAGTAAGTACGTCTGTCGAAAACTTGTATATAGATTTTATGTTGCAAATTTAAGCGAGTTATTGACAAGAGTGAGCGGTCTCAATGACCTCTCAAACAGCACAACCGAGTAATAAATTTGAAGAATCGCAAATTGCAATATTTTATCTAAAATAAGTAAATTTTTGCAAGCAATGCCAAGAAAACTGCGCCGTATAGAAAGTTGTTCCACATTATATGTTTTTAATATGAGAAATTCCATTATTTATTTTCTTAATAACTCATAAATGTCTGAACAAGTTTTTTTTAAACACCCGTAGAGTGATTACCATCTAATCCTATGATTAACAAGCAATCATTCAAACGATTAAAGAAATAATAAAACCTAATGTTAAAGAAGAGGCAATTGAAAGAAAATTACTCGTCGACTTTACATTAGCAACAGACACACACACATACACAATGAGATATAAGATACTAGCATATGTATCAAGCCTATTTTATTTTAAGCTATATATATTTTTTGTTTTAAATCATCATATTTGCAAAGATATAATTTTTTTAAGTGTCAGGTCACCTCTTAGAGAGTCTTGTTTTCCGTAAACAAGCAAGCCTCGTCCCGGAGACAGGTACAAAGAAATAAATAGCGTTCGTACGCAGAAATAAATAAATATGTGAATAGACATTGTTTGGGCATGAGCCAGAAATCGATAGTGCGAGAGGTATTGTTCGTGAGAAATCAATAACCAAGTGTGCATGGTGCATAAATATAGTTTGTTAAGATAAGTGTGTGTGTGTGTGTGTGTATTTATGTGATTGTGTCCGGTGTTTAGTGCGCGATCATAGCATTCGGGACAGGTGCATGCGTTTGACAAATGTGCGGGCAACATCTTCGGGATGTGGTGCTCGAACCCGCGGATGATAGGAGAACATAAATATTTTGTCGGTGATTAATGGCCTATGGAGCCCGGCGTCCAGTTGGAGCTAGGGTGCGGAGATGAGGGGCGGAAGGGCGACAGCCTAATGTGCCGCGTGATTGATGGGACCACCAGATGAAGAAATGTCTCCAGGACATATCGAGTGAAAGATAATTATTATTGTGTGTGTGTGTGTGTGTGGAGCCGAGGACGACGCTGGGGTGCCACAGGCGAATTAATAATGCTCCAATGTTGCGCCGATTGTCCGTTTCATCGGCACACGCGGCCCGAACGCCCACAGCTTATTAATTGTCCGAAAGGTCGACCGTGTAACGATGCTCGCTCACCGCTAATTTGCCATTCATGCAACTCAGACTTATATACTTATACATACATATGTAGAATATTACGCAAAAATCAGTCAGAAAAATAAATATATAGTAACAAGTATAGGTAGAGGCACCAATGCCTTCAGCTCACGCTATAAACTGTTTATTGAAATTGTTTACTTCCCTATATACGTAATATATAAAAAAAAATTTAATCGACATTTACGTTTTGAGTTCGGTTTTGAGGGTGACATGACGAATTGGCAGGCGGTCAGATTGTAAATCATGCGACCGTAAAAATCAGTCGACTTTTTGGCAAGAAAATAAAATGCATCTAAATCCAATTTTTAGAGACAGTTTCACACTGAAAAGAAATGATTCACTACAACTTATTACCACTAAAAGTAAAAATTAACTGTTAAAATCGTGTCTTTAGCACATTAACTGTAGCTTTATGCATCATTTGACCTTTTCTACTAATCCGGAGTTTTTGCCAAAAGGTTGGATCAGAAACCGTTTCTGAATTCGTCATGTCGCCGTTTTGAGGGTCCCAGAATCATATTTTACTATTTTCTCAATGTCTTGTTGGGTGTGTGTGTGTGAATGCTATATACAGTCAATACTATTGAATTTAAATATTACAATCGGAAGTGCTAGTTTACTCGTGTGACACTACACATTTATATAAACATCTTGAAAAAGACACAAATTAGAGAAGGGAATCTTTTAAAAGTTAAAGATATTATATTTTCTAGTAACTTTTGTTAGAAAAACTATATTACATAGTGAAAATTGTTGTAAATTAACAATAATAAAAAATAAAAATCTGTTGTGGCCTGCACTAGACTTACTTATAAAAATTGATATAAATTCACGTGAAGTACACTATAATAAATTGATATAAATTTACAAGTCTTCCAATGCCAAAAAAAATCAACTAAAAATTATGAAATTATGCAGAAATATTGTAAAAATACTTAAAAATTAAAGTGAATTTAATAATCTTGATATAATTACATTGGTTTTATAGTTAAACATATGTTAATTTATTATTTACAGTGTATGTGATCAAAGCTATCAAAACAATTAATAACATTTTTCTGATTATGATTGGAAAGTCATTGAATTTCAAATCTGTAATTCTTACAAATGGTACACTGTTTGAGAAACGTTTACAAGCAAAATTGTTCATTTTAGATTTATTTATAAGTAAGTTTAACCATTTTGAAAATACTGTAAAATTGGGAAGAGTATCAAGAGCATAACTTTTTAATTATTTTCCTTTACAATAATAAGTTCGTTTCAAAAGTTAAAATATTTATTATTTAAAACGATGGAATGAGGCATTATCCTGCAAAGACGCAGGAGAAACTTAGTCGTTATTATTTTCCAATGGCTTTAGAGAAAAATATCTAATATTATCCATTAGTAGTACATAAAATATAGTGTAAAGAACAGCGCACTTGTAATCTCGTAAATCAAGTTGCGTCTTTTGTAAGAGCAAACGGGCGACTAATTACACGGAGTGTATAGCGAGAGTGTGCCCATCAAGGCACCTGGACCGACCGACCGACACTGCAAAATCGCGACTAGACGAGTAAATTAGTGATCCGTGTAGTGTAGCCATCAATCACGTATGAGTGACACTGCAGTCTGCCGGACGTTCGCTGAGAACTGACAACCATGTGCAAGCAAAAACTCAATTAAACGACAGCCAATAAACAGCCGCAAATTGAAAACACTAGTGCTACGTCAATATATACATACATCGGACGCATTTCAATTGACTTGCAAAACGATCATAAAATCATCAGCGAAAAATCACTCTACAAAACCAATTAGTAATTAAGCTTAGAAATTACAACTAGTGAACCAGTTTGATTTATAACATACAATGCCAGCGTTCACAGCTATATTGATTGTACGAAACTATTTTGTACAATTACACGTGTAACTTAAGAGTGTATTTTTCTCTGTTGGCGCGTATGCAGGTTTCTTTGATGATTGTAAGTTTTACAGCTCAAATAAAATCTGTATGAAGTAGGTATATATATATGTAGATGGATAGATGTGAGTGGTGTGAGCAAAGGGGTTAAGCAGTCCGTGTGTATATAACATAGATAAACCGAGGACAAGCAGCGTAACATGTGTATTGTTTAAGCGATACGGCGCGTTTCATTTCACGCTAGATTAATATTGGATAAGTTATGGACAATGCGAGCGAAAGGGTGATAGATTTCCCAGCGGAGTCGAGGGGCGGCAGCGTCACGGTGCGCCGTAGCCACCACTCAATTCCATCAGCAAGCCAACAGAGGTGTGTGTGTGTGTGTGTGTACTCGGCTCGGCAAAGAGATGCGATATGCTCAGGGCCTAAAATGGATACAACGATCCAATTACTTTTAAAGCAATTAAAATAATAATATAATAACCGTTGAAATACCTATATATGGTATAAATACATAAATCTCATTCGCAAAAATTCGAATTTTAAAAGTTCGATGTATATGTATTTATTAATAATAATTTAACTAGTCTAATCTATGGATAAAATGTGCCCATATCATACACAGGACACAGAATACAGTTCACTACTCACCAATTCATTGAATAATGAATTATTTTCGTCGGGGTTCGAACCTTTCTGACGCAAAATCGGCGAAAGCCATAAATTATTCACACAATTTTCGAATATACCCAACACACCTTTTACAGATTGACAATAGATGTCTCTACAGTTACGAAAGTACTAATATAATAATATAATGTTTATTTTAGGTTAGATTTGAGAGATATCGCAATGTGTAACATCGATGAAACCAGGTATCAGAAATACACGGAATCCAATAATATTTAAGGTGCAGTCCATTTTAGGCCTGGGCCGTTGGCAAGGCAGAGACGTCACTCGTATATACGATAGAGTGCAAAGTTGAAGCCATTAACGTCTTATCGCGCTCTCGCGAAATTGCGTCCGTATTTCTACGGTATCTCAATAATGCATCTGCCCGGGGCCATCTCGGGATTGGCTATATAGCCGCCCCTGTGTGCGAGGTGTGATGCCGCCGCCGACCGGCCCTGGCCGCGCCGCCGTCGACGGACAATCAAGTGACGCCGGTAAGCGACGGCGCACACATTACATCCTCGCGCTGATGGGGGAGTAGAAATATGAGAAGATACATATATAGTATATACACCGTAGAAAGTTTAGCAGTTTGTTTCTAGTGAATATTAAGTATAAAGTCGAGTGCTGGACACTCCACATTTTATTTTTATTAATTATACATTCATTAGTTGATGAAACATCTTTGATAATAGCGTACAAATAGCATAATTGTAATACTGGTTTATATGAATATTCCACGTTGAATGGTGCTGCCACCTATGGAAATAGCCCGAAATAGAATTAGGGCTCTCCTTAAGCAGAATCCCTAAACCCAGTAGCGTGAAAACAAATATAATCGTTCCGCTCTTGACGTTTTCTGACCCTAAATTAAAATATATTCGTCCCAAGACAATATATGTCGCTTAAGTATAATCTATTGCACAAGTGTACAGGCGTAATTTTACAAAATCAATGTATTTTACATATAAAAATAAATGAAACATTTTCCAATAATAATTGATGATTTTTATAAGAAGTTAATTATGAATTAAAGAACAATATTCTCAATTTACGGTTGTACAAGCCTAGATTGAAATTTTAACTTGCAATTATTAACAGAAATATCTACTAAAAATACATTTTATAGCCATATTTCGAAAAATTGTGCCAACTGTTTCGAATATCTGCCCCTACCGGTAACATTTGTAAATACTGCGGTACAGTCGCAAGCATTTGAATATTTGGCTCTTGTGTTTTTATTAATTGTTTTATTTGTGCTACAGAATTATGCTGCTAGCGAAAAGCGAGCTCTTTTAAATGGCAACAGATATTCGTGATATGTTCGATGAATAGATGCAGAAATGTGTGTTCCTCAGAGTTCCTATGATTCCGCCACTGTAAATAAATTCGTATAGGTTGGTTTGGCTCGTAATGAGATTAGCTGAGTGATGCACGTGACGTGAAATGCTGCTGGTGCGGCTGTCTGTCTATCTGTCTGTCTGCCTGTGTGATTCCTGTTGGGCCCATGGGTGCCTGGTTCGTGAACAGTGAACAGTGAACAGCGCACACCGACCAGGCGTATCCATTCCCTTTCAAACTGTCAACGTGTTGCTTCGCGCGATGCTCATTTAATAATTGCCATTCTGCTTCCACTATGTTCGCACGGACACTCAACGAATTATGCAATTATATTTTCAATTTATATTACTACACATTTTTGACATCTATTTCCTTTTCGCTCCCACTGCAGTATATACAAAAGAGCTGTAGTGTTCGATGTATCTATTTTTAAAAGAAATACATAAAACAAGCATAGCTATCCTATCCATATGTAGCCTTCAGCTCGCTTTCTAATCTACATAGTGTTTTTTTTTTTTATTTACGTTAAAAACAGTTTTAACTACTGGTGTTTTTAATGTAATACATCTATTTATAAACTATACTGATGTATTAAGAGATAATATATATCTAAGCATACAGGCACTAATGTCTACAGCTCCCAGTATAATATATATAGTGATTTTCTTTTTAATGGAAAAAACTTAGTTATATTTATATATACTATATATAGTATCTAAGCATAGGTACATGCACCTCAAAATAAATACATAAAACAAGCATAAATGCAGACACCAATATCTTCAGCTCGCCGTATAATCTACTAGGTGATTTGTTTTTAATTTATGTTAAAACTATACTTTTGTTATTAACTTATTTATCATCACTAATATTTGCAGAGACAATACATGAAATATAAGCGTAGGTACAGACACTAATGCCTTCAGCTTGCCGTATGATCTATATAGTGGATTTCTTTTTATTGAGAAAAAACATTTGTCTAACGTAAAATACCAATTTATAACAACTGATGTATGCAGAGACAATGTATGATAAACAAGCATAGGTATAAGCACCAATGACTTCAGCTTGCCATATAACCCATTTAGTGACGCTTTTAAGTATGATAAAAAACATTCCAATAACAACTGCTGTTTAAATGAAGAAAACCTATTTATAACCACTAAATTGTTTTGATATAAAATTATAAACGACAATAATGACATTCTTATTGATTGGTTGCAACAAAATACTTTAAATTTCAAAATTATGTTTACAATCAGAAAAAATATAGTATATATAAAATATTTTAAATTTCTAAATAATTATTTTAAAATATTCTTTTTAAGCCTCTAAGCTCAAAATTTGACAATATTAATAGGTATAAAGTATCTTAGAATTGTTTGTTAATATTTTTGGTATTTTCAACAATCTTGTGCAGTATTAAGGAGGGTCTTCTAACTCTGAACGTGTATTGACGATTAAATTTTAATTGCAATGGCAATTTTATGTACACTCAAATTATCTGTATACTAAATTTCGTTAAAATCTGCCCGGTACCTTCAAAGGAAATGCGAATACACTCGAGAGCGGAATTTTATAACCAAATATATATGTGATTTTTTTTTTCAGGGCGGCAAAACAAGAACTTGTTAGCATGTTACAGACACACGACGAGCTAAATATGTAATTAGATTTGCCGAAAGAATAATTTCGAATATCCTATTTTGAATGAAAAGATAAGAAAGTAGAAACATGTATAAAAGTAAACTTTTATAACTATTTACTTTTTGTTGCTATGCGGGCATATCGTTAATAAGCTAATTCCGTTTTCGCGATAACACACACACTTGTGTATTATAGTCATGTCATTAAAATCGTATCTTCCTATTTTTTATTGTTCAAGAAAAAGAATAAAACAAATGTTTATGCATTTTCCGTTAGAGGAAATAAAGAAATTTTAATTAGTTGGCAATAACGTCAGAATGTTAATATTCTATTAATAGGTATAGGTGTTATTAAAACAAATATAAAATTAAACAATATCAAATTCTAATTAAAGTTTAATTATCAACAAACAAATTCTCACTATTAGTACGGTAAAAGTTTCATAAATTAATGTGTAGAAAATTCGAGTTATAAATAAATAATATTTTATTTTGTTTGGTGAATTTACAACAAAATATAGTATTATTATAAATACAGATAGTAAAAAGACAAGAAAGTTGTGTAATGGCCCCTCCAGTTTTTGTTTGTATATATATATTTGTATGTCCTAGAACAAGACTTGGAAAATTAAGACTATTCAAGTTTTAGTTCAAGATGTAAACGTACAAAATGGATGAATCGATCAATCCGACATTTTCTATGATTACAATACTTCCTTGAGTCTTTCAACGTGTACGAAAGTAAAGGCTAAATAGAAGTAAATATGTCTTTGTTTGACGGTTGTTATTGTTGGCAATGGACCGATTTTTTGTGTTAAAAAACAAAGAATGTTTGTTGACTGATTAATATTGGTGTGTGTTGCAGTGTAAACGGGGAGAAATATGTCAGTTAAATATATAATTGAGCTCTAAAATAGAAGACAAAGAAAAAAGCGGGCCGAGCACAATATTATTCTACAGTTAAAATGCGAAATCGAATGTATAATGCGACTGACTCACTGACTGACTGACACGAGTGACATATGCTTGTTTTGAATTTCGTACGTGTACCCATGGCAGCCGCACTGATAACTGTTTCATAGCGCTATGAGTTGTAGTTCTTTTTTGTATGTTTCCATTTTTTGTGATGCTCTCGAGTTTGAAATGTTGACGGAATGACTGAGACATGGCTAGGTGTTACTATTTCTGTCAGCTTTAAATGCCACGCATTCTTTACGCTTATAATTCATGGTAATGACACTCGTTCCAAATTATTTCAACTATGTCCTTGTACTTTATCCACTCGCAATGGAATCTTGCAATATTTATCTCTATCAATTAATTTCAAAACTTTTTACTATCTTATACGCAGTAATAAGTAAGTCTTGTAATCATTTAGAACGGATATACACGTTTTAACCCTCCCTGAATCGAATATGTCTATTTTCGAAATAGCGTCGGGTCTGAGAACGCACTAGGGCCAAAACTGTCGAACGTAAAATTGTGAAACTTCACATTTAAGACTTGTATATGATCTATTTACCTCTTTCAATTGATATTAAAACATTTTATTATCTTATACGCAGTAATATGTAAGTCTTGTAATCATGAAAAGTTTCTAACTCGAGATTTCAACAAAAATACTAGAAGTACATTTTTACTCTATGTATTTTTTTGTCTTTTCTCCAATATCATTAGTACGGCTGCACTTATGGCAAAATAGTTATTTTTATAATGAAAGATATTAATATTTCGCACAACTTTTGTTTGAAAAGTTTCTTCAATAAATGTACCAGTTACGAGAAAACTGCTACGAAAAATCTAAATTATTCTTATTTCTTGTCTCCTCTCAAATATCACTAGAACGGCTGCACTTATGGCAAAAATTGTTATTTTCATAATGAAAGATATTAATATTTCGCACAACTTTTGTTTGAATAGTTCGTTCAAAAAATGTACCAGTTACTAGAAAACTGGTACGAAAAATCAGAAATGTTCTTATTTATGTTGCCATAGATATGGTTATATTTAAATAAAATCGTATGAACTATGCAACATTTCGACAGGGAAACAAAACTCAAATAATGCGAAATTGGTCATTTTACCAGAGTATTTGCATTTGGCAACAATATATTGACTGAGAGCGTAAAAATAAATAATGTAAAACAGTAAATATTTAATATTATAATTGAATATGTTGATAAGGTGAATAATACGGCAACAATCTATATTTTATATAGAAGAATCAGTATTTGATAACATAATTAAATATTAAGCTAAATAGTACAATTTCACAGAAATACTGTGGAATATTGGTTTGTCAGTTTGTCTACGTATTATACAGTCGAGTTCAGGCCACTCCGCATTTTTTTCTTTAATATATGAAAAATAATAATTTTGAAAATTAAATTGTTTAAAATTTGGATTGCAACAATAAGTTTTGTGTTCAAATAATTGCTATCGTTTTTATTATTCTATTTATTCAAAAATATTTAGATATAATTAGTGAAAAAATGTGTTCTAAATAAATAATTTCTTTTTAAAACCCAACAAATAGAATATGATGGCTGCACCTATGCTTATTTTACATAAAATGTGTTTTTCAAATAACAGAAACTGGATGTACTTAATAAAAACTGTTGTGTTGGACAGTCGTAAAGTAATAATCCGAATCGGATATCAAAGCAAGGAGACAGACAATATATCATTCGGCAGTGAACCGATTCTAAGATCGAATTTCATGCTGTCAGACGAAAAACTACCGTGACGAACACCTGACGAATTATACGGCCGCGATCACAAATCACATCACAGCAGTACAGACAGAGTTCTACAAAATGCATTGGTGCTTGCGGCGGCGACACCGCCCCTCTCGCTCGCTCGCTCGCCTAATGCCGGAACAAATAAATTCAATATTTGCGGCCTCCGCTCAAAATGTTTATCCCGCTAAATGTACTGTGACTATTCAATATTAAATATCGCATTATCAAGAACTGCTTTCTCGTTAGAAATAAAATAACATGGGTCATTTACACCCGGTAATAACGGGAAGAACCGTTTCTTACACTGGCGGCACTGGTTGTTTGAAATAAACAAATGCTACGTTCGTAAACATCAAAATAATTATTTATTAACAAAATATATCGGTTAGGAATGTACTGTATTCTGTATATGATACGGGCACATGGTCCCAACGGGTAAATCTAGTAACATATATTTGGTTTACACAATCAGCGTTATTGTAATAATTAATTCAAATCCTATAACGAGTGATACTTATATGTATATTTTTAGGATTAATTGTGATGATAATTATGAATGAGTCGTTTGTATTTTTTATTTTATTCTTTTATAACGGCCACAAGTCGTTTAGGCTTCGCTGTTGCACATGGCCACTGTTATAAAAACATAAAGTTCAAGTAGATGCCCTGCTAGTAAGCGGTAGCCTTGTCTGTCTCCTTATTCCAGGAGCGGAAGTTCTTAAAAGTTGAACGCCCCTCTAAAACACCGAATTATCGCTTAGTTAAAAAGAAAACGGCCGTTGGTATTATACAATCCTTATAATATATGTGTAGCATATTTTAGCTCGTCGAAGTAACGAAGAAGCTAAATCAACCAGTCGTGTGTCTGTAGCATTCTCGGATCAAACAAATTAATTAACAAAAAGAGTTTGTCTCGTCGCCCTGAATCCAAAAATAAACATAACACATATACTTGGATGTTAGTCGTCGCTCGATCGTAAGACCAAATGTGTGCCCTCTTCTCCTCTGAAGGTACCGGACCGATTCACTCCAAATTTGCTACACATATTATTTGGCATCTCATTTAAATCCGCTCGCAGTTTAAATTACAAATTAAATAAAACACCCATATATATTTTATAACTACAAGACTTTTTCATATTGTTAACTCAAAGGTCGTAAATAATTATTAAATATTAATAATTTGAAATTTTAAATATGCACTAAATTTATTTTTATCAAAATTATCTACAAAAAATTGTAAGACTTTATATCTTAAACATATTTTGAAATTGTTAACCAAATGGCCATAATAATTAAAAATCGCTGCTCGCATATATTACTTATAAGGCGAGCTGGACGCATAGGTGCGTTGTACCTAAGCTTGTTATTTTGGGTTTTTTTACTAGTCATAATATGCTTGGACAATCTTAAAAATGAAATCAGTACACAAATTGATATTGTTTCATACAGTCCTAGGAATAAATTAATATTATTGATAGTGAAAGTAGAAGAAAGGCGAGTGAAGGCCACTACACCTTTTTGTGATGATATTTATGTGTGTGTGTTTGTGAGGTTAAAAAATAAAATTCCTGAAAATAATGTAATAAACAAGAAGGAATCTTGAACAAGATAACGTGTTGGCTACTTGGATGAAGCTATCTATATACTGTATACATATATATAGTAGTTATACAAGTATAGCTATATACAGGGACAGAGGCAATGAAAAAGGAAAGGAAAGAAAAGAAAATGTGGTGTGTGGTATATATCACAGTTTGGTTAACAGTGTTAGGTTATAGAATTGGTGGTTGGTTGGTTGGTAGTGTCATTTCAGTATTAGTATTGGATGACCGAGGCGCAGCACAAGTTGAACCGTAGGTGTCGGGTTACTGTCGCACTCGGGGTGGTCGTCATCCTCTGCGACACGTCGCTAATCATCGCCCCACTCACACACATCTTGACGACATTACTTTTACGACAGCACACACACATATATATATATATATATATATATATATATATATATATATATATATATATATATATATATATATATTATATATTGTACTCAAAATTTAGTACGTTGTTAGGCTTGCCGAAGAAAGGTCAAATTCAAAATTTCAGACCCCTAGGTCATGAGGGGCCCTATTGTGGGCCACTTAAATGCCCGAAAATAGGCCAATTTGACCTATGTTTAACAATTCAAATATCAGCGCTCTCTCAACCAAATGAGGCTCATTCCTTTTGTCATATCCTCTAGAATAAGCATACAATTTTTTAAGGCCCTAGGTTTGGCGTCTAATTAACTAAAACCTGTTTTGTAATGTATATATTTTAATGACTGTATCGCTGAATCCAGTTACCCAATTTTTATCAATAGATACTCGTTTTAAAGGATAAAAGCTGACAAAGAGAATGAACACATATCGATCAAAATTGGCGTTAAGAAACCAGAGATATAGCTGTATAAAAATAGCGTGATTTTGCAAAAAAACCGTTTTTAGCCAACTTCTATGCCAAAGAAAATTTTCAAAAAATTGTAGGAAGTTTCATCTGTATATATACTATCAACTCCCCAAAGGATTTTGGTTTGGGAACCTCTCCTGTCCACCACTGTAAAATTCCAAAAATGGCAAAATTTCCAGAAAATAACATTAAAATAGTTAATAAAAATCGTAATATCATTATAAAAATTGTAATCTTAATGGGATTAGCTACATATTACTATATAAAATAAACAAATTGGTTGTGGTTCCTCAGAAGCCACTTGGAAGAGTGTTACATTGAATTACTCGACAAGCCCAATTTGTGGAAATTGCGATAATTCAAACTTATGGACACAAACCATTAGAACACATTGAAACGCCCTCCTGAAATAAATATAAACCCTAACTTGTGAATACATAAAGATGACAAATTCAGAAGTTAATCAAATTCCCGTTATTGGAAACATGTCAGAGTGAAATCGTGAGAAATCGTGATCCCCGCAGGCACGGCACGGCACGGGACGGTGCGGCGAAACCCGGCAAAACATTACAAACAATTTTCCCAGTACGTCCGCCGGGAGTGTTGTCCGCGACGTAACGCCGTTTTTATGACAATTCGCTCGCTTTGGCACCAATTCCCCGATCACAACGGTAGCACACACGCTCCCCAAGGAGGTGCTGCTGCCCTGATGTTGATGATGATGATGGCAGAGAGTGGTTGAATTCGTGTGAGGTCCTGATGTTTCGGGAAACCGAACCGAGCTGCGATTTATTGAGCCTGGAGCGAGGCTAATTGGGTTGCAGAGGGCCGACATGTTTCCGGCTGCCGGATGCACTGCAGTGGCGGCGGCGGCGGGGGCGGACACCGCCAACAATATGTGCCACCGTCATGACGTCATTATTGTTATCCTATTTGCTAAATCAGTGCTGGGTTGAAGGATTTCATATTCTGTTTTATTGTGACCATAGCACTGATAATAAGCTTAGGTATAAGGCACCTATGCCTTCAGCTGGCCTTATAAGTAAACGCTTGGTATAAGATTAAAATTTGAAAATAATTCATTTTAATTATTATAGCCAATGGGTTCACAATTTAAAAAAATGTTACACATATAAACAGTGCAAATTTCAAAATTAAAAATTATAATTTTTATTAATTTTTTACGGCCATTAGGTTGCCAATATGAAAAAATCTTGTAAAATCTTTAAAATTTTCTGTCGAATTTGTGTTTTTTTTTTATTATTTTCCTAAGGGTAGTATTAAGGGAGCTTCCTAATTTTAGGGCCTTATAATTCGGAAAGTATACGAGCGATTGAATTTAAACTGCGAAAATAGGAGTTTTTCTTTCCAGGAATATAACATCTTAAATTCAACGATTTTGGCTTTTAAAATGGATATATATATATATATATATATATATATATATATATATATATATATATATATATATATATATATATATATATATATATATATATTATACAAATTTGAGTTAATTTTGATGTGCTAACAATACTTCCTTTTATACATAGACCGTAAAATTGAATTACTAATTTTTTAAATACACTGATAAAATTGAGAATATAGTCAAACTGGATTCTAGGACCCCAAAATAGATATTTCGTGGTCAATTTTTCTAAGCATATAAGAAAATAAAGAAAAATAATATAAATTTATATTATTATTTCTTTAAATGCGCCGTAATTTAAATAGATATATTAAATTATAGGTAAATAACTATAAAAATAAATAAATTTTCCTAAATTGTATAAAATTGCATGAATTTTTAATGTTCCTTTATATTAAAATTGATGTAAATGTACACCAATATTTGACAGTGTATTTAAGCGAAATGAAATAACACGTACGCTACTGAATATTAGCCATATTGGTTAGTAACCAGCTGGCCAGTGGGTTGCACGTCAACCGGGTCATTTGCAGTGGAGAATTCGGGTTCATATTTCCATATTTAGTGGTTTCGAAGAGGGCGCGGTTGTGCCAATAACAATAACTGCTAACTGTGATGCCAAAACGTACAAAATCATAGCACACACATAAACGGCAAATTCAATCTACAAAGCAACAACATTGATTAGCGACGGTGGCCCAAATTGATGATTTTATAGATTTGAAATATACTAGAAAATCTTTTATAGTGATCACAAAGTGTAAGGTTTTTTGTGTATATTTTTAATTTTTTTAAAATTACTTACAAATCATTTTAGGCCGTAGTAACGCGGTAGCGCGTGTACACAAAATACACGTCGAATTATTTATTGGATAACAGGACGGCAGCGCAGCGCAAGCATCATGTTTACGATGTCAGGGAGGGTGTTCGATTTTTTTTATCAACGCAGTCAGGGGTGTGTAGATGCGAGGGTTTCCTAGTGTGAAATGTGAGCGACAAACCACCCCCTTTTTACATAAATACATACATACATACAAATACATTATATAGTGTTGCAATCAATCAATAACAATGTTATAATTGTCTTCAAAATTAAGTAGTTATAAATAAGTTTTTCATTAAAAAATCAATGGTTAAAAATGTTATTATATTTTAACAGTTTTCCTCTAAAGCGTTCACACACGAAAAGAGTCTGATTAGATTCAGGGATGGCAAAAACGTGTATTTCCGTTAAAACCTCGAGATCTATATATACATTCATATAAGAAAACCAACATATAAGAGAATACATTTACCTATTTCTGCAGTATTTTCAGAAACAATTGTGCAATTTCTCAGTAAGTAAATTAAAAGAACAATTACCTAAACTATAAAAGAAGAAGAATGACTTGATAGGGGTGATTGTTAACAATATATAAATGTACCAAGTATAATTTGCAAAGTAGTTAAAATTTGATGTACTTATAATAATGTGAATGTTAATGCAACACGGGATATTTTCTTGAAGAGTAGAAATTATGCAAATTTATTTGAAAATATTTTGTTAAGTATATATATTATGTGTAGCTACTATACGAAACACCAGTGTGAAAAAGTGTTAGTGTTGTAAAATGTCTTAATTATATGCAGAAGTCATAATTAGTATGGAAAAATGTTTCCTATACGCATGTAGGTAATATATTTCTATGGGGGCCAGTAATTTACTATCTTTTACGGAGTAATAAGTAAGTCTTGTTTTTTATTTGTGCCGACAATCAGTGACATGTGCGTTTCTTAATACAATAAGATTCGGTACATACAACGCACCGATGCGCCCATCTCGCCTTATAGGTAAGATATGCGATGCGAGCAGGGGTTTTTAATTATTATGCTTATTTAGTTAAAATTTGAAAATATGTTATAGATATAAAAAGTCTTACAATATTTGTAGATTATTTTGATAATAAAAAATATTTAGTGCATATTTCAAGATTCAAAATTATAATATTTAATCATTTTTTATGGCCATTGGGTTAACAATATGAAAAAATCTTGTAGACATAAAATATTTTAGATTTTGTAATAGAGTTTTTAAATGTTTAAATTGATTTTATAAGGGCAGTATTAAAGGGAGCTTCAAATTTTGGGGCCCTATAACTCGGGAAGTATATGGGCGATTGGATTTGAACTGCGAACGAAATCAAATGGGATGCCAAATAATATGTGTAGCAAATTTGGTTCAAATTGCTTCGGTACCTTCAGAGGAGTAGAGGGCACAAATTTTGTCTTACGAGCGAGCGACGACTAACAACCAAGTACATAAGTTATTTATATATTTGAATTCAGGGCGACGAGACAAACACTTTTTGTTAAGGAATTTTTTTATTCGAGAAAGCTACAGACACACGACCGATTGCTTTAGCTTCTTCGGTACTTCGTACGGCGAGTTTATAACAAAACTTGTAGACACCAATGCTTTCATATTAAATGTTTGGAATTGTTCACATGTATGACTTGTTGATTCATAATTTTATCTTTAACATGTTTTAGCTCTAGAGCGTTCACACACGCCTAGACGTCATGCCGAAATTAGATTCGATTCAGGAATTGTCTAAATGTGTATTTCCGTTAAAACTTCGACTTTAATATGTTTTGTATTTGCAATACTTGTTTAGGCTATTGTCCAAGAAAGTATAAATGATGTGGATGACTGTACGTATGTATGTATGTATGTACAAGCTAACACACATGTACTTGGGTATATAGGTAGCGATATATAAGTAGGCAATGTAAATAGGTGTAGCTGTTGCTGTCTCACTTATAATTCAAGTTTTATTTAAATTAGCTGCACTTTTTACAGCTCGCACGGGTGTTACATTTAACGGCATCCGTTTCCAATATAATTACCATAGTGTGTGGTGGTGTGCTGTGCTGCTGCGTATAAGAACACAACTAATAATACAGACAAGGACAGACACACATATGTGGTCCCCAATCGTTAAGTATAAAAATTTAATTTTAATTGACAAGCGGCGCAAGGTATTTAAAACTATAAATTTCTCTTAAAAAAATACAAAAGAACTGTTTAGTTTAGTAACACGATTAATAATAATGTATTTCACCCCACAGGTGATATATCCCCATATATCACACATCGTAAATTGAAAATCTAGTATAAATTGTGAATAATCTATTCAAATACAATTAAAAAACAGTAAATAAATTAATAATCTTAATTATTGAAAAAATAAATTGATATTGTTAAGTCAAATTATTAAATTAGTTGAATCAGTGAGGAGTAGACTGTATTGTGTATATGTTATGGGCACATTAAGCATACAGGTTAACTTAAGTGCATCGATTAATAAGTCTACATTTACAAAGACATATAATGAAAATTCGTCACTCGTCAAATTATTCAATTAGACAGATGGATCAGGTTAACCTAGGTGTATCGATTAATAGGTCTACATTTGCAAAAATATTCAATTAAAATACGTCACTCTTCAAATTAATAAATTAGACAGTTGGATCAGTGAAGAGTAGACTGTATTGGATCAGTGAAGAGTAGACTGTATTGGATCAGGCTGAATTGTGTATATAATATGGGCACATTGAGCCCACAAGTTAAATTAAGTGTATCGATTAATAGGTCTTAAGGATTGTTCACAGCGAAGCAATCAGTAATTAAGCTTAGAAAATTACAAATAACAATCTAGTTTGTATTATGACAAGCAATGCTAACATTCCAAGCAACAAAATTTATCAAACATTGTGTTAATTTTGTTGCTTGGAATGCTAACATTGCTTGTCATAATACAAACTAGATTGTTATTTGTAATTTTCTAAGCTTAATTACTGATTGTTTCGCTGTGAACAATCCTTTACAAACACATTTAATGAAAACTCGCCACTCGTCAAATAATTCAGACAGATGGATGAGTGAGGAGTGTATATGATATGGGCACGGATTAACCTAGTTATACACATTAGGCTGTTTATTTATATATGTTGTATCTCCTGCATTTATTGTCTATATTGAAAATCTAGATAAGAATATATCTGTAATAATGAAAACAATATCAACAAATGGCGATTCATCTGTTGAATGGGTCGTGTCGTGTTCGTGTAAATCGGCTCTTAGTGTCCGTTTAGCCGCTAAAGAGTAAAGAATAATAATTCAGCGCGTTAATTCGCCGCCAATGATGTGAAATGATTATCATTGGTGCGCTGTGTATTGTACGTAGTGGTAAGTCTTTGATTCCAAGTGTGTATTATAAGAATAAGATAGTTGTTGTTGTGTATATTCATTGTAGTTGTAGGTTCATATCGAGAAGTAATAAATCGTCGGCCCCGCCAGCATTCCCCATCCTAATAAAACAACCGATTAACGTACGGCTATTGCTATTGCTATATGAGAGATCGCAGCGCTTCGCCGCCATAGCCGTTTATCAAGATGCACAATCGACGAGCAATTACAGATGAAGGCGGCGAACCGCCGATCCTTCACGCTGATAATAAACACGTTACGCGCGTGGCGTGGCGTGGCATGGCGTGAACTGCGCTATACTGTCTGTTTTAAATACGCCACGAATTATTTGTTCTCCAAATTTTATTAGAATCGGTTCAGCACCTTCAAGACTTTACTCTTGGAGCCCCTATGAGGCTCCATCAGTAAAAACTAAACCACGCATTCGACTTTGCATATATAATCCTACTTCAAATATAAGCAAGCATAGGTCCATGCAACTATGCCTTCAACTCGCAGCGGCTTATAATTTTTATGGCCTTTTGAAAAACAATTTGAAAAAATGTTAATCATTTTTTATGGCCTTTGAGTTAACAATATGAGAAAATCTTATAAATATAAAATACCTTAGAATTACTAGTAAAATTTTTGGGTGTTTTAATTATTTTTATAAGGGCAGTATTACGGGGGGCTCTACATTTTGGGGCAATTTAACTGCGAGCGGATTCAAATGAGTTACCAAGTAACATATGTACCAAATTTGGTGTACATCGCTTGGGTATCTTCAAAGGAATAGAGCGCACAAATTTGATCTTAGGAGCGAGCGAAGTAAATGAGTTATATATATTTTTGGGTTCAGGGCGACAAGACAAACACTTTTTTTCTAAGGAAATTATTTGATCCGATAATGCTAGACACACGACCGAATGCTTTAGCTTCTTCGGTACTTCGTACAATTCTTTATTATATACATTACGTATAAGAAAATATAAAAATGTTTAAAATTGATTTTATAAAATATGTATTATAGTTTTATAAAATCGTGCATCCAATTTAATGAGAGTAGCGTGAAGAATCTGTGGTAGCTTTCCACATTTTGCAGTAACCGGTTTGAAATTGTACTCATTAGGTGGGTTATTACAGATAAAATCGTAATCTTCAGGTAAATGCACGACTCATATGAAGTATAAACTGTTGTGGAATTATCCGTATGACATAATTCGCACTGTAATAAAACGAACACATTATTATATGTATAAGAAATAGACATATACCTACATATAAATACAACATATTTTCCCAACATTAGAGCTAGTGCTGTCAAGATACCTGCTTTAATAAAATTGCTAACGCTCACTACGCGCCATACACTACTGCTTTTGTTACGCGTGACCACCCCTACCATATTAAATCAATTGTTAATCCATCAGATGATAGTATTTTTAATGTGTTTATTAACTATAAAGACAAGTTTTTTTTTCAGTGTAAGTATATTCCGATTACAAGCCCTCATAATCATAAATATATTTAATTGCGAGATATTGACGCAAAGTAGGAAAAATATGGTTCATTAGAGACACGAAACAAACAAATTAATGATGTCTCGTGTTCTTTAAACTGAAATCGCAATAAAAATAAATTGGCATTGCCAACAAACAGTTCTTCGTATGATTTAAGTTGCACCTTTCATCCGAAATAAATAAATATCATTTTGCATATCAAATAATAGCATCAAATTGATCTGGTGCGTGTTATTTGTTCAAGTGGACTGTTGTCTGTTCCGTTTAATACACGTTTTTGCGTGTCATTATACACGTAATTAAACGCGAAATGTTTAATTATTACAAAGCGCAGAGAGAGCCGCGCGCGCTCGCGCGATAAGGACAATGTGACAACACGTTTATGCGCCTAATTATTATAATTTGACGGGCGCACCTTGTCCCTGAGTTATCGGAAACCGCTGTAATTTCCGGTCGCTCGGTCGTCCGTTCGTGCCGTTGCGTGCTGATGCATGCTCAAGAGCCACTTGTGACGTCATTGACGGACTTGACTCTACTACACAACGATTATTGTTGATTGTTTCAAGTCGACCGATGCATGAGGCATGAGGCATGACAGCGCCGGAATACAGACACACTCATCCCCTTGCGCTAATCTCTTTTATAATCAACGAATTAAATCTATGTAATTTAATTACACACAGGATGGCGAACTAATCTCCCGTATTCTGCCAATTATGACACTCAAGGTCATATATATATATATATATATATATATATATATATATATATATATATATATATATATATATATATATATATATATCTGATCGCCCACTCGGTGCAGCGTGTAGTACCAATAAAAAGGCGAAGTTAATATCGAACCCCTCCGGCGTTGATATTGTTTGTTTGACGTGAATTTCCATGGAGAAAAATAAAAATTTCCGGTGAGTGGTAGATGCGCGCAGTAGCCGTGCTGAGGCCTGGCAGGACCGCCCGTTGACGTCGCTCCGGTCGCTCGCTTCGTCGTGCTGATAAAATATACTTGTTTAGTGGTGCTAGACGCGCATGACATCAAATTGAGAATGAATATGTGACATTACTACGCGCCATAAAGTCATATACGTATTTTTAACACTTTTCTATTCAAATACTTAACGTCTTTTTTATGTTTCAACTCATTTTGATAAGCTATCACTCAACTTCGAGCCATGTTGCTAATGGTAGCGAGCTAATTTTTCGTAATTTTCAGTTATTTGCTTGTTAAAGTGCGATTGTATTCCAAGAACTTAATAATTGCTCAGTTAAGTTATTATATACAAAAATTTTTTGCTATACATACACCAGTCACACTAACTATTGTATTTAAGATAGTGAAAATTCTTATCAAATATTTTAAATATATACCAATGAATATGTAGGTATTATTTCATTACAAGATTTATAATATTGTTGTCTTCAATTGGTTTTAAGTAGTAAGTCTTAATGTTTTGATCTTCTTGTCCAACGCAACTATGCGTTCAGCTCGCGAGCAATTTGAAAATATGTTATAAATATAAAAAGTCTTACAATTTTTTGTAAATTATTCTAATAAAAAAAAAATGGGATGCCAAATAATATGTGTAGCAAATTTGGTGTGAATCGCTCCAGTACCTTCAGAGGAATAAAGGGCACACATTTGGTTTTACGAGCGAGCGACAACTAACATCCAAGTATATAAGTTATATATATTTTTCGATATTACGAAAAAGGTTTCTTTTTTATGGGATTGAATGCTGGAGGCAATAGTGCTTGCAGTAATGCTAGTTTAATTTCCAACTTATAGAGAACAGAGTATATGTATTTTCTCTAGACTCTGCATACGCAAGTAGTAATTAGGGCGGTTTGAACAACGACAATTAGGATGGCCCTGAGATAAGATCAAAAAAGATAGCATCAAGAAAGAAACAATTAGAAAAAAATTCTAAAAATGTTGACGTCAGAGTTTTGGAATTTCTCTTAACATTCCTGGGTGTGTGTGTGTGTGTGTGTATGACTGTAAATTGATAGCTTTGTATTAACTGTATACCATTATATTATCATTATTTTAAACTTAGTAAAAACGATGCGATTGAAACTCTAAACATTCATTGGAAATATTAATTATCCAACTCAATTTTATTTTATGCTAATACTTATATTTGTAAGTGCAAGATTATAAGACACCAATGAAATATAAACGATAATGGGGGTTTCGATACCTGTATACACTTGTGCTTGTATTTGGAAGTTGTAAAGGATTAAGAGGATTATAGACGGGCACAGGTATATTGCTTGTATCCATGCATATTTCTATAATTCGTATCTTATTATTATTATTATTATTATTTCCTTACGTATCGTATTAGTTTATAAAGTGGTATTCATATTTCTATAATTCATATATTACTATTATAAGTAATATTTATTTATGTATCGTACTAGTTTATAAATTCATTTTTGTTTGAAACTCTTCACTAAAATTGTATATTCGTAATTATTAAGTAGAAAATTTAAAATTCCGATAATCTTGATAAACATCTTTAATTTTCCCCTTCATACTTGGAGAAGTACTATATAAAGGAAAACAATATGAACATTTTTTACTTTGTATTGAACCTGACAATCACCTAATAAGACTAATTCTTGTTTCTGCAGTTGTATATCGAATTCATCAAGTAAGTAAAGTTATTATTATTATTATTATTGTTTATTCTGTAAGTGAATTTATAATTGTTATTCTACATGTTATTTAAAGTTTATTTTATATTTATAGAAATGGAGAACTCTAGTGATACAAGACAGAAAAATTGTATAAAATTACGCCAGAAAATAAAAGATTTGAGAGAAAATCGGAAGTTTGAAGAGTACAAAATTAAAATAGTAAATTCGAATACAGGCAAGCCTACTCTTATGTGCTTCAGTACAAAGCCTGTTGCTATACGAAATATGCGAATTGGTGTCAGAGTAAAATAACTGTATATTTTTAGAAATATAACAATATATGTATATATTACAAAAAAATAAAAATAATGTATGACAGAATTTAATAATTATTGTAAATATAACAATATAAATATATTCAGTTGTAGTCTTTTTCTTACCTATTACCTTAGATACGTTTCAATATGGTGATGTAGAAAGTATTTGTATACTTCGAAGGGTATTTAAAAATCAATTAATATTACAAGTCGACGATTTGTCTAGACTCCTGGATTTGAAAGTTAATAGTTAAAGATATATGAAATATTTTGAAATGGGTGAAACAAAGATAGATGTACAACCCTTTACCGTTCTAAGGGGTATATCTATCGCGAAATTGCTAAAAGTTACATCAGTAGTCGTTTCGATATTCTACGAGTTCATCTACGAGACCACTAGCAACAACAACAGCGAGGATGTCGAAAATAGCAATAAAAAGTGTCCAGATTTTGAGAGGCAGTCGCCGTATACAAGTTTCCAAGTGTATCAGGACGTATACACCGGTAACAAGGTAAATAAACAAAATATCTATATAAGTTTATCATTTGTTTAATTATTGATTGTTAAAAACAAAAGTTTTATCTATACTTATATTGTTATGTTAAATTTAGAATAGGAAGAGCTGCCCATCCAAACAGTAAACCAGTTCTGAATACACCACCACCTACTATCACTATCGATAGTAGTGACGACGACGATGACTTCGACACCCACCACGAAGTACCGTCAACCCCTACCATCCACCAGGACACGGAGATACCGGTGTTGACCGATGACACCCTGGAGGAGCTAAGCGTGCTGGAGGAGATGCCGGATATGCCATCGCTGTCTCCCGACATCTCGGAAATGGACACCACGGGTTCTGGTAGAGAGTCGGACATCGTCGTCGAAGAGTCGGGCGATAACAGCCCATTTAGTCAGCACGCCCAGATATGGCCGGAGGAAAATATCATGGATGCTGAGGAGGATATGTGCCTTAGCGATATGGAGTTGTTATCGCTCGACATATCAACGAATAGTGTGCCTGTACGGGATAATAACGGCGATTTGTTTTTTATGCCCGTGCAGCACGTGTCCAGGGATCCGTTGATATCATGTACAACTTTCGAAGCTTCTGATAATTTGAAAATCGTTATAGGAGTAAATCCCTATAACGATTTCAAAATAGAGGTCAAACTTGTATCAGGGTGTCAACGGATTTATTTAGATAACTGCAAGGGTGTAGCAGATCGGCTGCGACATATAGTGGGGCAATTAAAAGCCCGAATAACCGGCAACGAAGTTATTCACTCTGTAGGGGCTCTGGATATGCACTATGTGGGTCGGTGCAATATAAAATTATACCGCAAGCCTAATTTTATATTAGTAAAAGAACAGAACATTAACAATATTATTACTCTGATCGATTACGCTGACACACATAGGGCACGTCTACAGCGGTTAGTGCCAGACCTGCAGATAGTGTATAGGCAAATGATCCAGGAATGTGCAAAGTACGAAATTGTTACAAAGAGCAAAGGTTTATTCCGAGATGCATTAATAAAATCCAACAATATAGGGGAGATAAATTGTATGCTATGGGAGTTATGTCAGAAACATAACAATAAGTTATTACAAGACACTCTATATGTAAGACAGTATATTGCACATAGCAAAAAATTTATTATATAAATTATATATTTTGTGTACATTTGTAAATAAATAAATAAATATATATGTATATGTTATAAAAAGAATTATTATTATTATTATTATTATTAATTATCATATTTTACAGAAAATAACAATCAAATAAACCTTTGACATATCTATCATTCTTCGCTTTATTATTATTTGTAAAATTGAACATTTTTATAAAGTCTTTCAACTTATAACCATGTATTTTAAACAACAGAAACAGTAAACAGTAATGTCCACATACAGACGAAAATAAATCTTGCAATACGGTTGAATTATACGTCCAGATAACAGTGTTTCTTCTTATGAAATTCAAATGATAATAATTGCGTGGAGGTCTTCCGTAAGAATCGAAGTATTCTCCGTGTCCATTACGATCAATAAAAATGGCAACCCAGTGTGTGCCAGGAAGGGTATGTGGATCCGTGTTAACAACTATTGCACATGGATACTTCACTTTATACGGTAGTTTATTGGCAGCATAAACTCCATACTCTTGAGCATGACGGAATCGATTCCTGAGAATTATCGCAATATATGCCGCATTCATCTTTACAATTAACGTTGTACCAATTTCTAAGCATAAGCACGTTTGAGATAGCACATAGCTTGTATCTATGCGCTGCTGGCATAACACACTTTGTAATAATACATTCGTTTTGTATGCGCAATTTTTCTAATGCAGGACACTTAAGACCTGTTAAATCACAGATATCATCACGCTGCAGTATTTTTGCGATAAACTTTTTCTTTTCTAAGCCTTTGACAAACACATCTTTTATGTCACACGTTACAATATCACGTAATACCGGCTGAAGATTAGCGTATTCAATCCAACCGTTATCCCAGTGCAGACCGTGATGATTCGTTTGTAACCAGTTGTTTGTGGACTGCGTATTGATATCTAATATGTTGTTCTCGTAAGGTGGCTTAAAGAGAAAATGATGAAAAAATTCATTATCCAGTGTTATTATGGCCATTTCCTTAACCACAAATTCTTTATTAACTCCGTAGAAACCTTGTACATCAATTATTACACCCATGTTATAGAAAAGTAGAACGTAAACTAATATGAAATTTCTGCTTCTATTTGTATCGTTAACCGCCAAAATCCACCACCACATTGCGATTCTTATCAATTTCGATAATATTATCAAATTCTGAATAAATAATACAGTTTACAGTTTCTGTAAGTGGCGTTGCAAAGCTAACTTCAAATCGAAGTGAACCGTGACGAGTTAAATTCCAGTGTGACATACTATTAGCCGAAAGATCAGGGGTTAAATCGAATGCGATTAGACAAAAGCCTTCTGGATAGTCTTCTCTAGTTATAGAGTTCCCTTCATTTGAAAAATGTATGCCTGTTCCCGAGAAAAGTGTATTGTACATCTGAATATATGTCTGTCGTGTTTTAAAACATGGCTGCAACGGTTTCGACGGAATTTGTTGACCATTCATACATATCGATAAAAAATTGGTATCATAGTGTTGAAAATTGAATGGATTTGATGCAAACGAGCCATTGAATGATGTATTGGAAACAAAACCGAATACACATCGTTTCGGCAACTGACCAAGAAATACGTTATCCAAAGACTTTCCTTGGACCCCCGCTGGTATAGTAATCGCTTTACACTCAGCCCTTGTAATAGGATACTTTGCAGTTGTCATCTCGAGAGTTTTATTGTGTGCCAATAAGACACTAGGATTTATATTCATACGTCTTACTAAAAGTGTAGCTTCTGTTATTTGAACTTTGTAATTTGTCGAATCTGATATAAGATTAAAACTATCCCTTGAACGTACAAGTCTTATGCGCATTTCTACACCGTTGATTAGAAACTTTTCTTGGTTAAAGAGATCAACATGTAAATGTCCCACCATGTCAATATTTCTACTTTTTGCTGCGAATGTTTTTCGCTTTTCATACCCCTTATTGTCTGCTTTATCGTCCATTTTACCGGCAGAGTCAGCATACCACAAAGATGATGATAGATGTGAAGTTTTCGCATCACGCCCGTAGTTGAGAAGTGTTTCAATGTATGAGCGATATGCGTACGTGTTGTTAGGCGGTGACACCAGCTTTTGATTTAGATAAATATCCACCTGACTGAATAACGAATGAAGCCAATTATTTGCAGGTGCTACATTATCACTTTCAGTCAAATCTTCATTTGTATTCTTCACTATTTTCGCACTTAAATATAGCATTGTTTGCGATAAATCTATATACTGATCTCCATGACCTGGGATGACAAATTCTATAGGACTGTCGTCTGTTAGGGATGATAACGGCTTATAGTTCAACCAGTGACCGTTTTCAATACTAGTCTGTGTTGGCGGTAATGCGAAAATGTCTAATTCTGATTTTACACATTCACACGACTGAGAGTGTAAAAATGCCATTTTATTAATTAAATATATCACGAGTGGTATACGGTTTTTTGTTCTTTGCACGTCTGTTAGATGGACGCAAATGATTACGTTTCACTGGTACTCGCTTCTTTTTATATCCAGATCCCGTGAGCAGCGTATCAATTTTGGCGTCAGCTTTGCGTTTTAAATTGTCTTTCGCCTCAGATAAACGATTTTTTAGGGCGTCTTTGAGTGGTCGCTGTTCATTCAGGTCTCCCAAGAAATTTATTCCTGTACTCACTGCTTCTCTACCAACGGCTCCCACCCCCTTTCTGATCAAAGGCATGATACGTCTAAATAAGCCGCTGAAGAAGCTTCCTAAACCGTGCCCCCGCTGAAATGATGCTCCTCGGTACACCACTGTACCTAGTCCGGATCCTGCCTGGTGAGTATAATACGTTTGATATGGACAGGAATGCATTTCTTAATTGCTTAATTTACACCGTCTAAAATGAAGTATCACACACAGTGTCCCCGTTTGAAATGAAACAGCATCTCCGGTATGTGTTCTTATATCAATTTCAACGCGATCAAATTCAGTTCTCAAGAGAGGAACATAGTGCGGCTTAGTATAAATAACCGATTTATTTGCTCCATATATATAACCTTTCATATCTACGCTTACGATTCTTATCAAGGGAGCCATAATATCACCCACAAACTGGGGTTCAATCAAATCACAATAAATAAACAACTGCGATGGAATGCCAATTAAAACATTGTATCTATTAGGCGCAATAGGATTATTAACTATGTCCTCATTGGGATCGTATCCTAACTGCTGCATTAATCTTGGTGAAAGTTTTATAGAAGTTGTATTATCAGAATTATAGAAGGTTTGAATTCTTTGCAAGTTTCCATGATGTGTAAATGTTATTTTATTTCTCTGAAGAATATCACTTGCATTCAGTTTGTTCAATATATCAAAAACAGTAGCATAACCTCCCGGAGACACTATGTCCTTCTCTTCAACTTCCCTGGTTAGTGAGACATCTGTATTGTCAGATTCTACCCTATATTCCACATAGTCCGTTAGTGATTCGAGTCTTGATACATATATATGATTTGAACTATTGTTAACACTGAAAAAAGTCGATGGATATTGAACTTCTGAGACGGCGACCTCCCACTCTCCACTCAATCGAATATTTCTTTGTAACAGGGTATAGAAACTTGTGGTTTTGTTTCCTGGAAAATAGTCCATAGAGCTATTGCTAAGCAGTGTCAAATAGAAATTCTTCATATTTTCTTTAATTCCGATGCTAGTATCCACGTGTTAAATTTGTCACTATAACCTTTCCATTTAACAAGTGCTAACTTTCTGACACCTATGCCACGCGTCTCTATTATTTTATCTATTTTATACAAGGCATTTTGTTTTACAATGACACGCTGTAATTCCGGTTCATAGAAGGTACCCTCGATAATCTCATTATCTAAACCAGCTATTCTGTATACAGGTGATGGTGTTCGCTGTATTGCATGGGTTATTATAAATATTTCATCTGACCAATTACTTTCATATCCTTTCTCAAACGTGTGTTTTGTTTTGCAAATACGCACATAATTACCAGGTTTAAATTTTAATCTTTTACTCTTTTCATGATTATTATCATCATATCCATACTGTGTTCTCCACACTGCTAACACATTACGATCATTAACGTCCTTGGGTGCTATTTTAATAGCCGAATGTATTGTACTATTGTAGGCGTCAGTAAGCTGCGGTAATATGTCAATGTAGCGGTATGTGTTGTTACGTGTAAAATAACGGTACATTCTTGTTTTTAACGTTCGATTTAACCGTTCAACAAAACAAGCTTTCACATCGGGGTTCTGTGTGACGTAATATTTTATATCATTTTCTTGTAAATATTTTCTCACCGAGTTTGCAATAAACTCAGATCCTTTATCAGTCTGTATGTATACCGGTTTACGTTTACTTTCATTGAAAATACCTTTGAAAGCTTCTATGATGGTTGATGGTTTTTTATCAGGTATTGCTACAGTCCAGGCGAAGCGGCTAAATACATCGATGACGGCCAAAATATGTTTCATTCCATCGTTATGTTTACTAAGACTTCTCATGTCATTCAAATCAGCCTGGTACAAATCATGAATATTATTGACTTTATATTTATTCCGTAAAAATCGTTTTCTCAGAGGTTTATGCAGTGTATACGCGTCTTGTGCTGCTAGCCATTTCTTTACACTTTCACCACTATATCTCCCTTTTACGGTGTTAATGAGATTCTGCGAGCCTGAATATCCAGCTGGATTAGATGGATCGTAATAGATGCGGGCTAGCTGTTTGTTCATGATTCAGAATTTTAGTCTTTTCCAGCTTTGACCTAATCCGACTGGATCTGCATCCGGTTGTGCACGGGACTCGAAATCACTATTATTATTATTATTATTATTGCGGGTAGCTTTAGGTTTTCTATTCATGAAATTTCGTCTACGTTGATTCCCCACCAACTCTCCCGGTAAATTAATTTTCTTTAACTGTATAGCAAACTCTGGCCATCCGGTAGGATTGATATTTTGCCGTGATCGTATAGCATCCCCCACTAAATCGGTGATATTTGATTCAGGAATAACTGTACCATCTATCTGAACTAATCCTTTATCGTTCCATGAAACACCACTACCACGGGCCCGCAGTCGCTCAATTATACTGCTTGCTTTTTCGTGATATTTTCTCGGCAACATACTTAAAATATCTTTGGTATCATAGGGTTCTCGCTGCGCCTGCTCTTCTTCTTCTTCTTCTTCTTTTATTTTTTCAATACTTGACTTTGTTACTATGTCTTGTCTGTCAATAATTGGAATTTGTACAGGCTGACGCTGCTGATCTTGGAAATGTAGGTATCTCTGCAGAGTTTCCTGATACAATGACCATTTCTCGTGATCAGATAGCTTTTTAGACAACAATACTCTTTTCATATCTGCATCAAGTCCTGTAGTTATGTCACTATCATTATTATTATTATTATTATTATTTTGTCGAAGCCTTTGTAGGGTCTCGGACGAGATAAGAACCATTTTCTTGGCATGTTCCATTATATTTTATTTTTAATTTCTAAATAAACTGCTAAGTACACCCGTTAAAAGAGGCGCTAGTAAAAGAGGTAGCAACGCCCCTCCGGATTGTATTAAAATTCTTTTTCTTCCTTCCCACCCTCTCCCTTTTTGTACCAGTTTACGTAATGTTTGCTTATGACGTGATAAACGTGATCGTTGATTTTTATTTATAGATACTTGACCATGCAGAATATTATACACAATTTCACACAAGCAATGTATCTCTTTTTTATCAGCACTTTTTATTAGTGATACCCTATGAGCAGGTTTAAGCTTATGCAATGCTCTCAAATAATTAGCGTTGTTAATCACTGTTTTAGTCATTTTACGAAATAATCGGCATTGAAGTTATATCATTGTATTTATACTTTTTAACCGGTAGATAAACATACACTTGATTATCACGTGATACAGTTCTAAAACGACACCAGTCCGGTGTAGATTGCTTGAGATCAAAAATTAAATAACCGTGTGGTTCTGAAGTAGCGTCATTATAAGCGTCTTGAATAAACTTCGTGTTTTCCGGACATACTTGTCGGGACAAATGTTTAATTTGAGCCTTGTCCCGAGGATTCTTAAAATAGACAATATAGTTTGCATTAAGAGAAATATCTCTCTGACCCCTGCCTTGATGAAAGAGATTTTGTGTTAAGAAAAAAACAGACAAATTCTTGTGATGGCTTCCCTTTGTAAAAATATCCACTACCCGGGAATCAGCTTCACGCATTAAATCATCTATTATTATCAAATTTGGCTTGTGACCGTCATACTGGTCCATGTCCGGAAGACCTTGTATGAAATTTACATTTCCAATAGAATCGTATAATTTCTGCCATGTACCGTAATACCAGGTGATTTGATCAAAAACTGTATCGCACAAAGTCTCTACATTCTCAATAAAATTAACCACAAAAAATGACTTTCCACATCCTGACGGTCCCGCGACAATAGTGGAAAAAGGATGCATAAATTTAGGATTCATATTACACACACACACACACACGAATAAATAGTAAATAAATTATATTTTAAAGTTCCATCATATTTAAACAAACATGTGAGTATGCGCGCGCATCGGCGCATCAGCGAGCATTGTAAGTGCCATCACGCACACACGCACACATGCACTCACGCACACACGCACTCACGCACACACGCACTTACGCACACACGCATATATTCATATTAAAATAACAAACAATTATCTGTAATGAAATTAATAATAATAATAATAACAACAACAAAAGTATAAACAAAAGCAGGTAAATGCCAAATTTAATAATCGAACTGATAATCACAAATAAAAATTATAACAATGACAGTAAAATCAACAGAGCAACAATAACAACAACAACAACAACAATAACAACAACAGCAACAACAACAACAACAACAACAACAACAACAACAACAGCAGCAACTACAACAACAACAACAACAACAACAACAACAACAACAACAACAACAACATTAACAACAATAACAACAAAATAAATATATAAATAAATAATGGGAATTTTCTTAGTTAATTCTACGACGTTTAAAACCATACGGTAGTGAATCGCAGTTGTCGATTAGACGACGTTTCATAAATTTAACATTAAATGTTTTAGTTTCTATTCGCGTAACTACCGTATGGTTTTTTGTAATTCGTATGGCTTTGGATGATAGTACAGGAGATGGAATCGTCTCCTCGTTATCATTCAACACCATTCTTTTGAGACACTCAAAATTAACAACTGCCGCATTTTTATAATTTAAGGTGAAGCCTTTAACTTTGCATATTTGCACTATCTGCCCGGTTGTCGTACTGTACACTTTATAGGCGTAGTTCTTAGGCCCGCCTGACACGAACTCGGTAATATAACTCCCTGGCCCGTAGCAGCTTAGTTCATCAGTTAAATTTCCTAAGAAATTTCCCACGGCCGGTTCATATTGTCCAGGAAGATATGTGTATATTATCGAGTCCGTGTCGTAGTATAGAACGCGTTGATCTAGAGCGTACAAGTACTCGTGCAGACATAGCCGGGCTTGTGCAGTTGTATATGCAGCGATAACCACGTTCACTGTTTTTAACTGCTCGGCGGCTTCATCCTGATGCACCCAATTCACATAAGCCATCTTCTCTCCAGCCGGTATGATCTGGTTTACTGTTATCGATGGATTTGCTAACAGCTCATACAACTCCTCGGCATCTGAAACCACTGTAGTACGGGGCCTGTTCTCTGCTTGCGCGAATTTGCCTATTTGAAAATAATTTAATTATGTTTTGTTTTTTTTTTCAAATTATATATATATATATATTTATATGTATGTATATTAATTACCCCAGAATGAATTGAGCATCAACTTGGCTAGCGATCTTTTTCCTGCGTTTTTTGTAATGACGGTGCGGTCCATCATTATTCCTTCCTGCTGTTGGTATTCGGAAATATATGCATCTTTTTCAGTATTGCTGATGCAATCAGCAGGATAATCAGAAGCTTCCTGCTTCATTTTCAAGAAATAATTTATATATTCAACAAACAGACCCCCTGTATTATTCTGTTTGTTGAATTTAGTAACTTTGTACTGCCATATTTCATGTACAGTTAAGATTTCATATCCTAACTGTACAGCACGACGTACTTCGTCAGCGACCCATGTTCCGATAAATTGTCTTTGTGCTATTGTATGTGTACACTCACTTTGGTTCAAATTATCGCAGCATGTACGACATAAGGCAAACATTAATTTATTATGCACTTTGCGAGGTAGAACAGGATGAAATAAATCGGTTGGAGGAAGAACGGTGCATTTTATAAGACCCTCGACATTGTCTATATTGTTCGCAGGACCTAACACTTCTTGGCAATCCGCTCCAACGAGTACTTTCGGATGACCAACAGGAAATTTACCGTATTTACAGACGTACGGATACAACGAACATACATCTACATACTTAATTTTTTCATCTCCTTCCACTCGTCTGTAAAGAGATACATTTCCTGTACGTCCTCCAAAAAAAGCTTCGCGGGCACGCAATGGTAAGTAATTGAGCAAAGAGTGGTTTTCTAAAACGTTTTTCAAATCTTTATCTAGTTTTAATTTTCGATTAAATTCACATTCCCAAATAACAACGACATTATAGCCTAGAGTACGCAGCTTAAGTACTTTTTCATTTGTTCTTTGGAATCGTAAATTTAAACTTTCTTTACTATTTGTATATAAACATTTGTCGCGATTAGTACGATAACACAGGTCACATCCGTGCCAAAAACATCCAAAAAATTCGAAAACAAGTTTGTCTAACGCGTAGTAACCGTCAACTTTTAATCCCGTTCCCAGAACAACTTCTTTTCCGCGTCCCGCATGTTCAATTCGTATACCTCGCACCAACTCCTCACTAATTAACCATTGCAATGCGACTTTAGAGTGGTTCTCGCTAAGTCTGTACCCGTTACGCGGAATTATGCCAATTGTGTTGGGTTGTAAATATTCTCGACGAAATACGCGATTACAAGCTGATGCAATTGTAACTGCCTCCGTGAAGGGGCACACTTTACAATCAGTAATAAAGGTATTTCTAAACTTTTCGCATGCACGACGAAGAATATTTACATCTGAAATACAATATTCAACTATTTCTCTTGCCATACAAAATACAACATTCTCCTCCTTTTGTTTTTGATGCCACGTCACAAAAGTTGCACGTGCATCTGCACTCATACTATCTGCCCCGTAAAACTCTATGTCTGGTAAAGGACCCACATAAAACTCATTCTTTGTTAAATTGAAATAATGTGGAAAATAACCTTTTGTTATTGAATCTGGCAAGTCTAAGGCTTTGGATAGTGAAGCTAGAGGCATGGGCAGATAATTAATAGAGTCTATGAATCTAATTCTATTATTTATTTGCATAAGAAGGATTTTGCTACCATTTAAAATTAAATTCGGCTTCATATTCATCGTTTCCGTTACATATTTTAAAATAAACTGAGCATCAAAACTTTTAGCATTATGTGCAATACAAACAACTGTAGAAAATGAAGTGCGCGGTAATAAAGCATATTCTACAAACATCGCAAGTGCATTGTTTTTAAATACATGCTGCCGAATGCCGCATAAATCGCACCTAATATTTATGTCTTCGATATCACGACATCCGTTACATGTCTGTTGTACAACACAAAGATTTACTTCATGCTCGAAGTCTTTACCCAGTTCTCTCTCTTGGCGAGTTTCAAAATCGTAGTAAATAAATAAATCACTCTTTCCTTCTACTGTTTTCTTGTCCTTTTTCATGTAACACTTATGTCCTCCTGCTTTATAACTTTCACATAATGAACAAAATGTTTCTCCACAAGTATGAATACGATTGCCCGAACTATTGTACGTTTTAAAACATTTACCACACATACGAAGTTTCTTGCAAATGGATGTTTTATGATTATCATAGCACTGGGGGCCTCGAAATCTTCTGTTGCACTCCACACATAAAACACTAGTCGCGTTCACGTCACATGGGGGTGCTCGGCAGCAAACGGGGCATGTGTTTATACATCGATGATTGCCAGCCTGATTGTACGGCTGGTGACACGGTTCACAAAAATAGCTGCACGAAAACGCTGCTGTTAAACTTTTTATTACAGAAAAATGATTCTGGCTATGGAGAAGATTTAGACGGGGTAAATTGAGTCCACGTTTGCCTTCAAATAATACGCTACCTTGCCCCCCAAACTCGTACACGACTATGTTATAATTGGTATAATAACGCTGAAACTCTTGCAATTCATCAATACCACCACCACCTAATGGTATATTGACCTGGGCGTTTATTAGCAATTCCCGAGATTTGAGTAGTTGAATATTATTACGATCCGATGCAATTGATTTGAAACAAGGGTCTTTATTCACCCATGCATGCGCAACCACTAATGCTCGCGCTAGGCATAAGTTATCATCATTGTTGATCTCAACAATGCCGTATTTTCGACGGCATATGTCTGCATACTTCAACCCGTGTCCTATTCTATTGTTGCCACGACCTACAGGCATTGAAACTCGCGAAACATTAATTTCTAGTGCTCCATCAGAAAATATTTCCGCGTTGCTTTGTAGGATATTATTTATCATATCCCATATGACATCCACATGATATTGGTCCGCACGACGGAAACTGATCCAGGCTGGTCCGTTTGTTAATCGCGGAGTATTCAATGTCATGCCTACAAAATCATCTGCAGGTATAGCATGAATAATATAATCGACGACGGATGACATGCTGTCCTTAAACCACGCTATGGGATTCATACCGCTAGGAGGATCAATCATCTTAATAACGATCTGACGACCGATGATGTTAAATCTTTTAACTACGTGTTCCTTCTCCGAGATTATGTTAAACCGGTGTTGACCATATCCAATTTGCAACGGCTGATGTGTCGTAATTGTAGGTTGCACTAACGAATCACACACTTTTAATAGATTATTATAATCTTCATCTTCTAATTCAATATTATCTTCAAATTCATTTAACAGTTTTGCAAAATCGTCATCTTCAACAGTTCGCACAATCGTCGGTGGGGTCGGCGGCGTTGTAAAATCACTACACATTTTAAACAAAATTTCGTAATCCGCGTCATTAAATTTTATTGTGTCTTCTATCGGGTCAGGAACTAATGTTGTTTCATTTATCTGTAACAAGTCATCACGCAGGTTGTTATTAATATTATCACCTTTGTTATTAATAATAATTGTACTTGTTGTTGTTATTACCTGCGTATAACAACTGGCTGAACCAGTAGAAGTAGACTGATCTGCGTTCTGAACCCCATGCTCCAGTTCTTCTTCTTTATCCAGAGATTGAATCATATCACTGCAGATTTTAAATAAATCTACGAAATTTTCACTCTCCGCTATTTCAATATCACTATTAAATTCCATTTTCGCAACAATGTAAGTACTCGAATGAACTCAAGATATATACTAAAATAAAAGTATGGAAAATGCCACTATTTATAAAACCTACACCCATAACATTATCTTGATTTCAAACAACTTTCTTTCTTTCTTTCTTTCTTTCTTTCTTTCTTTCTTACTTAACAGAAGGGCATATACATTAGTAGTCCTAATGATTACATATATTATAAATCTACGTCTCATAGCGTAAATGTATAATAAAAGACTGGGAGTCTCTGTTATCCAAAATCCTAAGCATTTACAATTGCTAAATGAAAATATAATCGTTTCTAGCAATAGCAATTAGACTGTCCTTTATTTAAAAATATCAAATCATCTAATAGGTACTTTTAGGGTATAATAATAATAAGACATACGAAATTAGTTTTTCTTTCTTTCTTTCTTTCTTTCTTTCTTTCTTTCTTACTTAACAGAAGGGCATATACATTAGTAGTCCTAATGATTACATATATTATAAATCTACGTCTCATAGCGTAAATGTATAATAAAAGACTGGGAGTCTCTGTTATCCAAAATCCTAAGCATTTACAATTGCTAAATGAAAATATAATCGTTTCTAGCAATAGCAATTAGACTGTCCTTTATTTAAAAATATCAAATCATCTAATAGGTACTTTTAGGGTATAATAATAATAAGACATACGAAATTAGTTATAAGTACAAATGCTTTATTTTCATTTTATAATGTTACAAAATCTATTAGTAAAGCATCCTTAACACTACCACAGGGTTTGGAACCTGTATGAACAAGAGCCATCTTCTGTTTTTTAAAACAGTTATTCATCTCGTGCACTTCTTCATCAGATAATTTTGCGTATCGCAACGGTAAGAATACAACATTGTCTTTTAATTCTACGACGATTTTTCTACCAAATTTAGTAGATACAGCTTTAGCATTATATACTTCATATTTTTGACCGATGACTAGTTCAGATATTTTCTGTATAGGTTTAAAATCTTCAATGTTTCCAGCTGCGTTGATGTGTTCCATTTCTAAAGTACATAGAAGAAAAAATATTATACAGTTGAAATAACTACTATAAATAATGCAATATAGATAGTGTTGATATCTAAGCAAATATTAAAAATAAAAATTTAACTTACTTGTTTCTAATGACCACGTTGTCTTAATATGAAAATATAAACTAACAAGTATCAGATCTAAACTTTCTTTTATATATATAGCACGTAGGTACTGAAATTCGAAAGTTCACAGGGCAAATATTTGGTAAACAATGACAATTTCAAGGTTAGTGTAAATATTACTTAGAATAAATATTAAAATCATGCGTAAAAACACCAACTTGCATGATGGTAGAATATAATTATAACAATCGATATTGGTGATGAGATTTCAACAAAATGAATCACTTTTATAAAATAATAAGATATGAATTATAGAAATATGCATGTATACAAACAATATACCGTGACCGTCTATAATCCTCTTAATCCTTTCCAACTTCCAAATACAAGCACAAGTGTATACAGGTATCGAAACCCCCATTATCGTTTATATTTCATTGGTGTCTTATAATCTTTCACATACAAATATAAGTATTAGCATAAAATAAATTTGAGTTGGATAATTAATATTTCATATGAATGTTTAGAGTTTCAATCGCATCGTTTTTACTAAGTTTAAAATAATGATAATATAATGGTATATAGTTAATACAAGGCTATCAATGTACAGTCATACACACACACAGGGATGTTAAGAGAAATTCCAAAACTCTGACGTCAACATTTTTAGAAATTTTTCTAATTGTTTCTTTCTTGATGCTATCTTTTTTGATCTTATCTCAGGGCCATCCTAATTGTCGTTGTTCAAACCGCCCTAATTACTACTTACGCAAGTATATAGCCGAGAGAATAAGTCTTATCAGGAAAATCTTTTCGAATCTACTCCTCTAGTATATGTTTTTAAGCGACACTGTCATTATAATCTTTTAATATTAGTCATTAGAGTGCTGTGTGTGTGTCATTATGATATCATTTTAAACGCACGACGATTTCGCGATAAGATCTCCAAGCAGAAAACAAAGCAGACGGCTCACTTGCCAAATTCGTTTCTAATACATACCACAATAGAAAATGTTATTACTGATGCGTTACTGTTTATTATAATATATAAATAAGGGGTGGCCTGCACTCGACATTCTCACACTATAATTATATATCCCAAACGAACTGCCAAACCAACAAATACTCCACGGTAATACTCTGAAATAGTCTTGTTTTTCCATATTTATTATGCCAACATAAATAAGAACATTTTCTGTAGCAGTTTTCTCGTAACTGGTACATTTTTTGAATAAATCTTTCAATATGAAAATAGCTATTTTTGTTATAAGTGCAGCCGTTCTAGTGAAATTTGAGACAGGACAAAGAATAAGAACATTTAAGATTTTCCGTAGTAGTTTTCTCGTAACTGGTACATTTTTTGAAGAAACTTTTCAAACAAAAGTTGTACAAAATATTCATATCTTTCATTATGAACATAACAATTTTTGCCATAAGTGCAGCCGCTATAGTGATATTTGAGAAAAGACAAAAAATAAGAACATTTAAGATTTTCTGTAGCAGTTTACACGTTACTGGTACATTTTTTTGAAGAAACTTATCAAACAATAGTTGTGCGAAATATTAATATCTTTCTTTTTGAATATAACTATATTTGCCATAAGTGCAGCCGTTCTAGTGCTATAGGGGAAAGGATAAAAAATGAATTTCGGGTTTGAATATTCTTTTCAAAAATTGATGCACATCTAGACCCGATACAAGTTTTAATTTTGAAGTTTCACAATTATACGTTCAACAGTTTTGGCTCTAGAGCATTCACAGACACACAGACGTTATATTCGATTCAGGGAGGGTCAAAACGAGTATATTCGTGGAAATCACGAGTTAGAAATATTTCATGATTACTTATTTATTACTGCGTATAAGAAAGTAATAATGGTATGAAAGAGTGTTGCTTAAGTACTGGTACAAGTGTGCAAACACTCGTTTTGCGATGTCGTGTCGTCTATCAGCTGTTGATATCTGTTTCCCGGAATGCCTAAGTCCAGGCTAATCACCTGCCGGTTGTGTGTTTCTGTGTGTGTGTGTGTATGCGTGTATGTGTGTATGAAAGGTTTTTACCCGCTTTTGCCCGCATTACATATAGTCCTTTCTCTCTCTTAATAGAGCCGTTCCGTTGAAATATCTGCACGTAATTATACCCTGTTCTATGTCAATTACCTAATCAACCCCTGCCCCCCCCCCACCTGACACTTTGTCAGTCATCGGTGACGATTTGCGATGTGTAGTTTTTTTAATACTTTCAACCCATATGTCTATATACTTAATTGTTCTGTTTGTTAAACTGTATATATATATTTATATCATTCTTGGACGATTTGTATTATTTACTGTAATGTATAGATTTAAATTAAAAACGTTCTTCTATCAAGTTCATTACGTATGTAATACGGGTGATATTGATTTTGTTTAAACGATTTATTATTTGGTATTGGCTCTAAAGGTGTATATTTACAGCGAGCCAATTAGTAATCATGAATCGCAATTACAAATTGTGATCAATTTTAGTGAATATTTTAAAATTCAAAATTATAATATTTAATAATTGTTTATGGCCTTTGGGTTAACAATATGGTAAAATCTTGGAGATATTAAATATCTTATAATTGTTAGTAAGAGATTTAGGCCTTCTAATTATTTTTGTAAGAGCAGTATTAAGGGGGGCTACAAATTATGGGGTCCTATAACTCTGGAAGTATACAGGCGATTGGATTTAAACTGCGAGCGGATTCAAATGGGATGCCAAATAATATGTGTAGCGAATTTGGTGTGAATCGCTCCGGTACCTTCAGAGGAGTAGAGGGCACAACTTTGGTCTTACGAGCGAGCGACGACTAACATCCAAGTATATAAGTTATATATATTTTTGGATTCAGGGCGACGAGACAAACACTTTTTGTTGAGGAAATTTCTTGATTCGAGATTTCTACAGACACACGACCGAATGCTTTAGCTAAAAATGTTTACTAGGTGGATTATTATGTGTAATTTTTATTTGTGATTACTAATTGGTTAATTGTTAATACATATTAAGTATCCGAGAAAAATAGTAACAATCATTATTTTTTGAATGTCTTGCAGCCGTATATACATTCGTTTATAGAATATGTATATATATATATATATATATATATATATATATATATATATATATATATATATATATATATATATATATATATATATATATATATATATTAATATATAAATAATATATATAAATTATTTTAGAATATATTCTGATTGACAATCTAATTTAGTAACAATTTTTATATATATATATATATATATATATATATATAAATTGTTACTAAATTAGATTGTCAATCAGAATATATTCTAAAATAATTTCACTTTGTTTTAGAGGTATAAGTGCTTTTGGCGTCGATAATTAAAAAATACCCTGTTTCTTGAATTATCTACGCCAAAAACACTTATACCTCTAAAACAAAGTGAAATTATTTTAGAATATATTCTGATTGACAATCTAATTTAGTAACAATTTGTAATTATCGTATGACCTGCCATTATATGTAGGTAAGTAAGCTTTGTTATTTTTTTAATTTACGTCAAGTTATCAACCCGCATTTTTTGATAGATCCTTTTAAAACCTAAATGACAGTAAAATACAAAATAAAAATAAGAATCATTATAGATATGGTTTCGCTGTTCAGTTGACATATTAATTGATCCATTCTGTAATTATTTTGTCACTGATAGCAACAAGTATTAATTCATAGTGTAAATCAACATGTTATTATAAGTAATTTTCGGCTTCTTTTACTAAATTTTTTATAATACTAAATGTATAAAGATACATAATTAAAGGCGTCGTTCAGTATAGAAGAGCTATAGTATTCGAACTTGTGTACAATAAATGCGACATAAATTTAGGTATATAAGTATGAGCATTTTTCCGTTGCATGTAGTTTTCTCAAGATACACTGTAAATTGCTATAAATTCTGGGTGCCCTCCAGGAATTAGGTGGCGAGTCGCCCCTGGCAAATATATGTACCGAGCACGGCGACATTCGACAGTGGGGATTAGTGGGAAGCACAAATGTTCATTTACACGAGATTGAAATATCATGAGTGGATGTGGAGGGTTGCTCTAGTACCCACCCGCCTGTTGGGATTCACTCACACCGACGCGACCAGTCGCTGACTTATCGACTGAGTCGTAATGTGATGTTATCATTTGTATACAATTGTATTATTACGAGATTGCCGTTACGGAAATGTGTATTAGGCTCCCGCTACAGTGTGATGTACACCACAATCTCCCCCATCCTAAATAGGGGAACTCCATATGATCTATCTATTGTCAAACCATTCCAGGAGTCAATTGTTCCTGTTCAATATATTGAATCAATTTTTATTCATGTATACGAATGTATATAAGGAAGTATTGTAATCGAGATTTTAACGAATATACACGTTTTAATCATACCTGTTTGCCACTTCAGTTTGTTAATCACACGTTTCCCTAATGTAAAATAAATTTGTTTCACAGAAATCGTAAGGTGAATTTAAAACATAATAAATTATTATTATAAGTGCAATGAAAGGACAAGAAAGTCGAGTGTGGGCCACTTTAGCTTTTTCTTTTTATATTTATGTGTCTGTAAAACATATTAAATTTCTTTCACAGTAATTTCAGGGAGAATTTGAAACAATAATAATAAATACAGATAGTAAAAGGACAAGAAAGACGATTGTAGGCCACCCCAGTTCTTTTAATTACGTTCTTCTTCTAATCTAGTAATAATTTAATTTGTTCACTTTATTGAAAAAGAATGCAAAACCAATGTATCATATATATATATAATATATTTAAAAAGCAGTCAAAAGCTTGTAATGTTTTGCAGTTTCGTAGAAGACGAAGACATATTACGTTTTAAATAGCCTGAAAGGAAAAACGAAGCAAAGGAAGGGGCCTTGATGTGCCGCCGATGCCCTACACATAATATTAGAGCAGATATTAAGCCAACTTGACCGAAACATCGATTAGTGCCGTCGGGGCACCAGCAGCAGCAGCAGCAGCCCTCCCCAGAGAGGGACTGGTTGGCGGGTTGGTTGGTTGGCTGGTGGGACTCTGATTTATCGCAATCGGGGGCCTGCGTTCCGGTTCACTTTAATACCGTGATTTAAATTAGCTACGACATAGTGCAGGCTCCAATCACTGGAAAATTGAATCGTACAAGTACCCGAATGCATTGCCTGCACGCGCATTATATTAACTAACACACTGCCACATTTACTCTACACTCGGTTCCACACTCGGTCTACTTGCATTGCACGAAAGTCGAGGGCGGGCCACCATAAAATAAAACAAATTACATGTCTGGTCTTACCTTGAAGTAGAGTGTAGTCCTCGGTGATGAACCAGTCCGGCACTAACACACACACTGCCACAAAATGTGAATATAATAAATTAATTGTAAAACAAATACACGAAAACGTATATTCACATCTGACCTATTGTTGATACGGCCCCTGCACCATAACTACTCAAGCTTAATAATTATTGTTTCATTTTGTCAAGTTCGATATTTCAAATGAGCATTACCATAGAAAAACATCCAATGTTCAATTTAGATGCGTTTGCAAGTTTATACAAAGTTACACAAAAGTTAATTGGATTAAAAACCAGTTGGGACCGAGTACGGCTCACCCGGTAGCCGGCTAGAAGTGTGCCGTAGTCGGGCGGGGTTGCTCCGTCGTCTATGTGTGTCTCTATGCGTGTTAAAAGTATTCGAATTTGTGGGAATTTAAGACTGGTCCATCATTCCTGTTGCACTCTACTCTAAGGTAAACTCAGATGATATCTTAATTTATTATTAAATTATACTAGTATATTTTTGCTACTATTACAGGCAATTTTATTTGTTATAAACATTTCTTATTTCAACGAAGTACAGAAGAAGCTAAAGCCATCGGTGGTGTGTCTGTAGCATTCTCGGATTAAAAATTTTCCTTAACAAAAAGTGTTTGTCTCGTCGCCCTGATTCGAAAAATATATATAACTTATATACTTGGATGTTAGTCGTCGCTCGCTCGTAAGACCAAATTTGTCCAATCTACTCTGATGAAAGTACCGAAGCGATTTGAACCAAATTTGGCACACATATTATTTGGCATCCCATTTAAATCCACTCGCAGTTTAAATCCATTCTTTCGTATACTTCCCGAGTTATAGGGCCCCAAAAATGGAAGCCCCCTTTAATATTGCCCTTATAAAAATAATTAAAACACCCAAAAATTCTACTAATAATCCTAAGATGTTTTATATCTATAAGATATCCCTCATATTGTTAACTTGAAGGCCGTAAAAAATTATTAATTATTATAATTTTGAATTTTAAAATATGCATTACAAAATTTCTTTTTATCAAATTAATTACAAAATATTGTAAGACTTTTTATAATTATAATATTATTTCAAATTGCCTATAATAATTAAAACTCGCAGCTCGCAACGCGTATATTACTTATAAGGCGAGCTGGATGTTTTTTATGGTTTCTATCATTTGATTGACTGTTTAATATTGGAAAATTTTCAAATCTTGGAATAGTGGCCAAGAAACTTCAAGATATAGAAAATTCGAAACATAATTTTATCTCACTCACAAAAATTCGAAACATGCAAGTATTTATCTTAATAAAAAATATTAAAATAATAATTTATTAAAGCACAAAGGTGATATGTGACCCTGTAAATATTAGTAATATTTCTTTAAGTACGAATTGAATAATTTGCAATATAAATGAAGCAATTGCTGAATAATATTGGTTGTATAAGTCAAGTTGATGTTGCAAAAGTAGTATGGAATAGATGTATTGTCTTGTCGTGTGTATTAGCGTACACGAAATACGAGAGTAGCGCCGAAGCGGATGTTGTACCCTTTTTGTGCGTTTTTCTCCGGGTTTATTTGTAAATCCTGATGCGTGCTGGAGGCTCGAGCCGGATGTGCTCTGGCCGTAATTAGTCATTGTTCAATCAGTGTGTCAATCAACGGATACGATCACGCGAATGTTTTTAAATCCGGGAGGCGCCCGTCCGCCCGTACGTAACACCAACACCAACGCCAACACCAGAATCCAATGCGACGCAGAGCCGTTACACACGAAAATCGAGATTATTGCCCGCTTTGCATATATAGTATAAGAAAGTGAAAAAATAATAACAATTTAAAAAGAAATAAGATTTTCCGTGCGTATTATAATATGACTGGCCATAACATTAGTATGGAGATAATTACAAAATGAGTGACCATTACATAATTTGCGAGTACATTACATTACAAAATGGTGAGCCTTTAATGTAATGGTTGCACGAACGAACGAACGAATTTGCCTGCGGTCCGGCTCTGGCACAGGTATTGCGTGCTAAAATACATACATGGGCCGTCGAGTGTATCGTCAAAAGGAGATTGCACATTTGCACGTCCAAAGAGAATTAACAACACATTACTGACACTTCAATGCTCTTGCTTGCTTGCTTGCTTGCTTGCTTCTTCTTCTTGTTCTCCTTCTACATGGAATTTCAAAGACGCACAAATATATCCCTACTTATGTTAATTTTTATTTAATCGCCATACGATATTTTGGTTAAAATATTTCAACAACTTAATATATATATAGCATATTGTAAATATTAAACATGTAATTAAACAGAGTTTACTAAAAATAATGTATAGTATCAAGTGATTTAACTGCTTCATCCAAATTGTGGAGCAATAATACCAAAATTAAAATTTCTTTTTTGACACTTAAGGATTGTTCAAAGCGAAACAATCAGTAATTAAGCTTAGAAATTGTAAGTAATAATTCCAGTTTGTTGTATGACATACAAAGTTAACGTTCACAGCAACAAAATTTATCATACATTGTGTTAATTTTGTTGCTTGGAATGCTAGCATTGCTTGTCATAATACAAACTAGATTGTTATTTGAAATTTTCTAAGCTTAATTACTAATTGTTTCGCTGTGAACAATCCTTTACATTGAATGATTGCTCAATCGCAATTAGTAGAGGGAAATAAGTAAAAGAAAATTTTACTAAAAATTTTATGTCCAAGATATTTTCATATTGTTAACCCAAAACCCGATAAAAATTATTGAATATTATAATTTTGAAATATGCATTAAAAAAAATTTCATTAACAAAGTAATCTACAAAAAATTGTAAGACTTTTTATATAGATAACATTTTTAGCCCAAAAGGCATAATAATTAAAAACGTTGCTTGCATCGTAATATTACACATAAGGTAAGCTGGACGCATCGGTGCGTTGTACGTATCGAATTTTGTTATATTCAAACAGAGTTAATAATCGAAAAAATCAATAAAAACAGTATCAAGTTTCCCGAGAAAAGTGCATAATAGTGCTTTTCTTTATGCATTTCGAGTGCACCACTACACTATTTTTAAAATATCTCCGGTTCTATTATATGTAGAATTTTTTTTTAAATACCAAAATACTCGTAAGTAAATAGAATATTGAACTGTATAGGTATTAATGCATTAAAAATGCAACATAACCTCAAAATACACAATATTATATATATAAATTTTATTTTTACTAATAATGCAATAGCTGACGTAAAAATCATCAAATATTTACGAAAATTGGAAGAAATATGTATTTTTATGTTATAAATATCACAATTCACCAATAACTTTCAAGCCTGTACCAGTTACGAGAAAACCGCTATGGAAAATTTAAAAATTTTCATTTATATCTTGTCATAAATGAGAGAGCCACGCAAAAAAAAGTTGAGTGCAGGCCACTCTCCTTTTTATAGGTTAGATTTAATGTATTTTTATACAAAGCCATTTAAATGAATTGTACTTGTGGTATAGTTTATTATTAATTAAATACGAATGGTCATTTATTATATGGGATTCAGTAAGTCAATAATAGATATTATGAAAACATAGTGTTGTTTACGAGGGGCATTATGGGAATGGAGCACCTGGGCCCCAATCAAAATAGGGTACCATCGACGCTCCCTTATGGCGAATAAAAATACTCATTTAATATAATATACTGCGTAGACAAATTTGACAAATCTATTTACAAAACAACTAGTAAAAAAATGAGTAAAATATAGAATTAATTTCTCTGGTGACTGCTATAATTCGCGTTTGAGAATCCGCATGTCGTACAAGGTTTATCCAGCGCTAATCCCGAACGCGTTTCGCAAATCCGAACTGTGAAAATAATGGATTTCGTCGCAAAATTTATGAACAGTCCAAGACCATAAATAAACCCACACAAACGTATATAATAAAAATAATAAGCACGGGATCATCACTGTCAAAACAGGTATCGCACTCTGTCTTACGCTAGCGCTGTCTCTGTCTGTGTTTAGAGATAGCTGCAGCCTCGCCTCGCTCCTGAATCTCCGAATAATTAATTGATCTTGATTTATAAACCAACCAACGACAAATTAACAAAACAAGTTAATCAGCAGGACTTAATGACTGTAGAAGCGCGACGTTTATTGGGACACAGTTTTCTTTTTTTTTTTTTTTTTATTACGCTGATTGAGTTATAAAATACACAAAATTTGTTGCATTACTTTTTAGTGCGTTCAGAACCGGATTAACCGATATAAGCTTCAACTAAAAATGTTTTGAAACGCACTATAAAAAATTTGAAGTGGCCTGCACTCGACTTATACATAGTTTTCAATAAATATATATATATATATATATATATATATATATATATATATATATATTTATTCCAAACAAACTGTAATTATTTTATTACGTTATAAAATACTTCTTCAATATAAACTATAGATTGTTTCCCTAATATTCACCTTATCAATATATCCAAATATAAAATTTAATATTATTTATTGCTGCGTTTAAGAAAATAAAAATAATTTTTATTGCATTTTATATTCTAGTAAAATTACGGTTAAAATTAAGTAATTTAATTATTTAAATAAAATTACATATATATATATATATATATATATATATATATATATATATATATATTTATTGTAATTTTACATGAAATATTTAGGGCAACTGTTCCAAGCAAATATGTAAATACGGCCCTGTTTGTGACTAATTATCATAAAACCACTAATTGTGACTCAATTGGGAATGATGATATACGAATTAGTAATAAACATTCTGAATATATTTGGTATTTTTATTAATATCATTAAAAATCTAATATTAGTGAATTAAATTTAAATTCATAATAAAATACTTCATATTTAGCTACCAAATAAACATATTTACATATGAAATGTGTGCTTTTCTATAATATTTTAAAGTTACAACTTCAAATTAAGATTTTACTATGTTTAATTAATTATTTTAAATTTCTACATATTCAAATTAATTATAATAATTTAAATTATCATAATGAAACGCATTTAATATATTACAAGTTTACTTAATGTGGTTAAAATCAGTCTGTCTCCTTCAAAAATACAGCTACCTTTAGGTATAATAATACTTTTAGATTAGACCTAACAACGGTTTCAGATACAAATACTCGAAACGTATTATTTCTACTTATAATAAAACAAAATTGTTAATTTAAAACTATGCCTCTTTTGCACAGCAAATGCGGCGACCTAGACAATGTTATAGATTCACTGTAAACATATATGTAAATTTACAAGACTTTCAATGTAAAATTACAATAGACATACATTTTCGGTATAGTTTTACAGGAAAAACGATATAAATTATAGTAAAATTAACTGAATTAGTGTAAATGTTTGCACTAATTTTTTACAGTGTATACATCGGCGTAAATGTGAAGAATGGTTGGTGGGTTTTTGTGATCCTCGTTAAAAAACAAAGTAATTTCGCCAGTTAATTATGGTAGTTTTTAATTAACAAGTGTTTCGTATTGGGACCAGTAAATTTAAGTATTAAACCTCTCGAGTGCTATGTGAAATATGTGTGTGTGTGTGTTGGTGCGAGCGTAGTGCAAAAGCAATACAATAATTCAAAAGCAGTGACACTTAATAGGCGGGGCGGCGAGTAATCGCCAGAGATGCTCTCGGCGAAGCATTTACCACGTAAGTATCGCAAAAAGATGGTGATGTTGGCCCTCCCGCACACCGCTAACCCACAATTTATATATGCATAAATCTACTTGAAGAAGAAGAAGAACAAGAACAAGAAGAAATGCATTAGTTCTCGAGTGCAACCGCGACCGCAGAACGTGTATTTGCGCCAGTGCCGTACAAGTGGGAGTTACGCTCAATAACCATCGCGCAGACACACATTTTTATTCTTATTTTCTTTTCTTCTCAGTTTTATCACCTTTGAATCAAGATCTAAGTTTTGCATTCCCACACCTAAACAGCGGCCATTTGTTTCCTTCGTTTTTTACTTTCTTACACGGAATGTATAAAAAAAATAAAATTGGAATCACATAAGAAATCTACATCGAAATAGCAATATCCATTCTGAGAGTTCCTGCATCTATGTTTAATATTTTCTCAATGACGTCGTGTGGGTGTATGTGTGTGTATGTATGTATGTGTGTGTGTGTGTGTGTGTGTGTGTGTGTGTGTGTGTGTGTGTGTGTGTGAACGCTCTTAAGCTTATACTGTAAAATATATAAATATAATGTTTTAAATTTTTAAGATTATTATATCTCGGAAAAATAAAATTCATATTTTTGAAACGGATATATTAACCAGAAATGCTTGTTTGTTCTAGTATTTTTTTAAAAAAAAGTTTAAACTTTATTATAAAAGTTTTTTTTTTGAAAAAGGATCATTACCTGAAAAAGCACTTTTAAAAATAGCTCTAATCAGCACACATACTAATAGTGTTTCATGGCAATAGTAGAATAAATTTAAAATATAATAAAACAAAATCTCGAATTTTTCCCTTAAAAAATTGCAAAAATTGATTTTATCGATCAAAAATCATAATATTTAACAAAGTAGTGAAAAATAACCAAAAAAAATAATAATAATCTAAAATGATTCCCTTAAGAAATTCCAAAAATTTAAATTATCGATCAAAAATCACAATATTTAACAAATTAATCAAAAATAACCGAAAATAATAATCTCAAATGATTCCCTTGAGAAATTTCAAAACTTTAATATAACGATCAAAAATCACTATATTTAACAAATTAATCAAAAATTACCAAAAATAATAATAATAATCTCAAATTTCTCCCTTAATCAATTCCAAAAATTGAATTTGTCGATAAAAAATCACAATAATTAACATTTTAGTCAAAAATTACTGTAATAATACATATATTTAATGAATACTAAGTATAAGTCCAGTGAATGCCACTCCAGATGTATATATTAAACATATAAAATTTACATATACTTAAAAAAAAATCAGTGTAAAGCAATAAATAATTTACAATCTTGTTGATTAAATACGATTTATAGTTTAATTAATATACGTTTTTTTGAATATTTACAATTTTGTTGATTATATAAGATTTATCGTTTGAATATATAACTTATTTGCATTTTCGCCCCATTTGCTACGTATATAAAATTTTTCTGTATTTAAATTATCTTATAATAAAAACAGAAACCGCAAATAAATATTGTATTTGTAATACATAAACTAGTTTATTCATTATAAATAAATTGAAAGATACTAAAGAAAATTTTCTTGAAATTAGAAATGTGTATATTGCAAAAGTAAAATATTTAGCATAAAACTGTACGTGGTTTATTCTTGGGTAAAAGTATGAATTTAACGCCTCGTTTGAAGAGTCAAAGTCACCCTTTCTATATCCGGCCGCATATTTTGTGAGCCGTGGCGGTAGGTAAGTATATTGTTCGGAGAACACAGCGTGCCTTGTAAATCACTAGTCACTTGTCAATACACAAGCTATCGTGGGCCAACAACCAACAACGATCAAACTATCTGCTAACGTACAAGCATACAAAAGGGCAAACATGTCTCTACGGGGGCAGCCAGTGACATTCTGGCGCAATTGGTCACACCGGCCAAACAATGGCATGAAACAAGTTCCGCGAAACGAGCAAATATATTTGACAGTCGACTCAAAACAGAATCAGTTACGCACTCACGGACAAAAAACTAAACAAATGGCCGGCCTTACCTTGCACACTCTCGCCTGCCAGTGCCACCTCGATCCCATGCGGTTTGACGCCAAATCATTTTGTTTGCTCAAAGAACACACACGAACTGTTATGACACGTTTTCACCTTACTTTAAAACACTACACAACATGCCCAGCAAACACACATATACATGTTACATATCTGATACATTCTCAGATATATAACTATAGATACGTAGCAGATACATGTTTTTACGTTTTACAACCAAAATTACATGTTGGCATGTAAACCTGTTGTAAACGAACACATATTTCAGTTTCAAGTAAAATCTACCAACATGTAAGTTAGATTAAACATGAAACCAGTTCAATTTCAATTTAATTATGGGTAAAACTAGAATTGAAAATACACATTCTGTTACTGTTTTCACATCACTCGGCTGAAACCAGCTTTAGACAGTGGTTCTTAATCCATAGTCCGCGGAACACCGTGAAGCCACTTCAAGTGTTCCGCGACAAAATCAAATACACAATTAAAAATTGCTTTGCAAAAAAACAATCAATATAATGTTTAAAGCTTATGTTGTAAGTGTTTCACGCAAATAAATATTATAGTTTATTGTTGTCCGACTTCAAAAAGATTGAGAACCGCTCTGACAAGAACATGTTTGCGCATGACCCAACATGGCGTTGATCATTTATAATTTTACCTTTGTTTTTGTGTGCAACTTATTAGTAACAGTTCTAAATATTTCTAAATTAATTAAAGTAGTTCATGACCATTCGTGAAACGATTGAAAGAAAATCATCCCATTCGACGAGATATTTGGTAAGTTTATAGTTTATTTCATACAATTTCATTGTGATTCATGTTGGTTTAGTATATTTGTGGCGCTTTGACAAGTAGTTAAGTGTAGTTTAGGGAAGTTTAGTGAGTGTTTAAACGACTTTAGATGTATATTAACAAACCGGTATATTTTGAACTCCAATAAATCGATATTTAATCTCGGCGCGTAACCTTGAATTCAACAGTATATATAACTCATGTACTTGGATGCTCGTCGCCCAAATTTGTGTCCCCTACTCCTCTGAAGGTATCGGAGCACTTTTAACCAAATTTTGCGCACATATTCTTTTGTTACCTATTTTAATCCGCTATAATATAGGGTCCCAAAATGTATAGTCCTCCTTAATACTGTCCTTAAAAAAAATAATAATACCCAAAAATTCAAGAAAATATTTTTTTTCTTATAAAATACCTTTATATTTTGAACACAAAGGTTATAAATAATAATTAAAAATAATATATATGTATTTTCAAATATTCAATTTCTATTTTGAGGGAATATAAATAATCTAAACTTTTTATTGCTTTGTAAATTAATAAATGTGATAGTAAAATAATTTTGAGTCCTCCTTAATACTGCCCTTAGAAATTAGAAAATTAAAACACCTAAAAATTCGACAAAGACATTTATTTCTTTAATTCTATAAAAAAAAAAATCATATTATGAACACAAAGGCTATAAAAATTATTAAAAATTATGATTAAGCATTTTGAAATAAGCAATTTCTTTTGGATAAATTAAAAATGTACGATTTTTTACATCTAAGACATATTATCACATTGAAAACTATTATTTTTAAATTTATAACAGTACTCGTGTACACAAGCGCTGCTAGTGGGGGGGGGGCTTTGTTTTGTAAATAAATACAACAAAAGGATTTTTTTTTATATTATATATTTTACAGGCCAATTAATATACAGATGCCTATATACACAACAACAAATTCTTTTTTTTTAATCTGGAATTCAGCGGCACAAACAACTAGTGCCGCTGCAATGACACCAGCTCCACACAATTTACGCCAAACATTACAAACATAATTTGTGGAAATAATACAAAATATTTATATATTTATATATATACCTTAGTACAGTATAAGGGTAGTACAAACGAAACCCAGTTCCGTTATAGGGGGGGCGAGAGGGGATTGCTTTGTACAAATGTGTCCACCGTGAAACGGTGCTTGAAAAGGGACAGTTTGTAGGTCTAAACTCTTGAAATACCAAATCCATTTATATCGATTATATTTGTTAATGCTGTCAGTAAAATTTAAATACAATAATACTTCGATTGCGTTAACCGAATTATCGTTAATGGAGGTGATGCGCGCGCACTTTTAGTACAATATACACAAATATAAGGGAATTACTTTCGTGGGCGCCAAAACGATTGTTTTTGATTTTTCACGTATTTATTTCAGGATTTCGAACCGATCCTTTTTTTGTTTCTGTTTTCTTTCCTGTTCAATTAAAAAGAAACAGTTTGGTTCCGAGTTTCGTTCCGAAAAAAACTAACAAATATACCATATTTTTTCGATTCAGTTCTAATTTTCGTTAATGGTTCAGTTCCAGTTCGAAGCCCTGATTTATTTCAAGAGTAATCTACATATTTATAGATATATATGTACAATTTGAGGTTGATATGGATATTGGTAAGGAAGCACTAGAGGGGAATATATGAGGAATGTGTCACTCAATCCTAGCACCGTAACACGAATGTTGTATCCATTATTCCTACATAATTAATAATACTGCAGGCGACGATCTAACGTCCCATCGCTTATTTGCCACTGTATTTTTCGCCACTGTATTTTTTAACAATTCCGTCTAGTGTATTGACAAATAATTTTATACGTTATAGTCAAACCTCGGTTCTTGAAATGTTCGTAAACCCCATAGGAATTTATTTATCCGTTTCTGAACCCCAGATGTTTATTTAAAATTTAATAGCATACTATGTCCTCAACTCCTTGAAATGTTCGTAAACCGAAACCATATTGATTTTTCCGTTCCTGAACCCCAGTTGAATCCTTATTTAAAATTTAACAACAGTATACTTTGAGGTTTGACTGATGGAGCAAAATACAGTGTAATAGACGCATACACGCGTTCGAAACATTCGGCACATGACGTCATACATATATTTCACTCAGCACACATCACAGACACACGCATTCACTCACATCTGCTGCCTCTACGAACAATCCAATAAATTACACACTAACTGCACATCATACATCTCGTACCTATGTGGGATGTATATACATTATATTATATATGTATCTGTAACACATATACATACATATACTTCTTATTATACTTATAAATAGTAAGGGAAGTGTATCATATTTTATTTGTGGCGACAATTACCCGTATTCCTTCCACTAAACGACTATTTGAAATGTTCACATTTCAACCATATTGCACTGAAATATAATCACCTAATCAATCAAAACAATATTATGTAAGAGACCGTGCTACACTGTAAAAAATTAACGTACATTTACAAGACAAAAATGTGCGTTAGCCTAAGGAATACGGTTAGTTTGGGCCACTGCGAGGGACTTTAGGGGGATGTATTTGTCTTTGGTAAATTCTTCACGTGTTTTAGCCGTACGATGGCTGCTGTCAGTGTCCGCCGTTCGGTTGTCTATTCCCCGGGTACGGGGCATACCTATGTGGGAACATCGCCTTGGGCAGCCGCAGGTCGGAGGGGGTGGTGGGGCTCGGCGAACCACTTGATGAACTAGGGGTGTTCGACTGAGGCGGCGGCGTTAACTGGTGCCGATGCTGCGGCGGCGGCGGTGGCGGACCGAGCAGACCGGGTGGCAGGCCCGCGTGCATTGGGGGCGGAGGTTGGGCCCACTGGCCCCACAGCGCAGCGCCGCGGTATGCCGCGTGCTGAGCGGCACCGCCGCCGCCCGCCAGCGCTAGCATTGTCGCGTGCAGGTCACCGGCGGCGGCGTACGCTGCTGGTGTTGTTCGACCCCACATTTGTAAGTGAGCGCGCGCTTTCTCCATCATGGCGGCGGAGAACAGCGAGCCTGCGTTGTTGTTCTCCTGGTCCAGCGAGTCGGGACCACCTGGATATAATCGCAGTTGCGAACGCAGGAAATGCTGCTCCATGAATAAACTGTCCATTGGGTCTCTGTAACAAACAGAGATTTACCATGAGTTACATTACTTTACTTGTACGGTAGGATTATTTTTATTCAGTTTCTTGATACAATAAAATTCAAGATTATTGTGCATGGATATATAATTTCTGTTCTACGGATGAATTATTATTAAAATTTAATTCCTTGATGCAATAAAATACAAGATTGAAGGATTTAACTCTTTTATGGTGCAATTTTGCACAAGTTTATACATCTATAAGAAGAATCTGTAAAATATTGATTATGTTAAACATATTTCAATTGAATTACAAACCTATAACATAAGTAACAGTTCGTAAAGTATTCACAGACACACATACAGTCTTTCTGAAATAGAATATAGACTGAATCTATAAAATATAGCGAACAAAATGCATGTTTTGTGTATTTAATTAATAAATACTAGGGTAACCCGTGGGCACCATGTGCCCATATTGTATACAGAATATAGTTCATTTGTGACGGATGGCGAATTTTCTAGTAATTTTTAGCTCGCCGTACGAATTACCGAAGAAGCTAAAGCAATAGTTCGTATGTCTGTATTATTCTCGGATCAAAAAATATCATTAACAAAAAGTGTTTGTTTCGTCGCCCTGAATCCAAAAATATATATAACTTATATACTTGGATGTTAGTCGTCGCTCGCTCGTAAGACCAAATTTGTGCCCTCTACTCCTCTGAAGGTACCAGAGCGATTCACACCAAATTTACTACACATATTATTTGGTATCCTATTTGTATCCGTTCGCAGTTTATATCCAATCGCCCATATACTTTCCGAGTTATAGGGCCCCAAAATTTGAAGGCTCCCTTAATACTGCCCTTATGAAAATAAGTAAAACACCTAAAAATTCTTCTAAAAAATTTAAGATTTTTACTTTCTTTTACAGAGTAATAAGTAAGTATAGGAATCACCCAAAAAATCGAACTCGAGATTTCAACGGATATACACGTTTTGAGCTTTCCTGAATCGAATGTGACTATTTTCGGAGGGACGTCTGTGTGTGCGTGTGTGTGTGTGTGCGTGTGTGTGTGTGTATGTGAACGCTCTAGAGCCGAAACTGTCCAACGTAAAATTATGAGACTTCAAACTTAAGACTTGTATATGGTCTAGTTGTGCACCTCCTATTTTTGAAAAGAATATTCAAACCGGCAGTGCATGTTTACTTTATGCATTTTTTGTTCTATCTCCAATATCACTAGAACGGCTGCACTTACGGCAAAAATAGTTTTGTTGATAACGAAAGATATTAATATTTCGCACAACTTTTGTTTGAAAAGTTTCTTCAATAAATGTACCAGTTACGAGAAAACCGCTACCGAAAATTATGAGAATCTTGTTTACGTTGTCATGGATTCGAATGTAGCTTAATTAATCGGATGATCTGCGCCTGTCAATATTTCGACAAGAAAACAAAATGGTCTGAATTAGATAAATGACATTTCAGAATATTTCTGTAGAGAATTGTTTAGTTTTGATAGTTAGTACTTCGAAACCATTACAAATTGGTATTGGTATAATTTTCAACCCATTCATTTATATAAGGTAAGCTTGGTTTTTTATATTGTTTCTGTTGGATTATTATTTCTTTATATTATATTTTTATAATTAATAAATATTGATGAAAACTACGTAAAAGAAAGTCCCGCGTTGGCTACAACCCATTTTTTCATATTGTTAACCCAATGCCTAAAAAAAATCCAACCAATAGGACGGTCTCATTTTAGCGCACGCGTAGTAAGACAGATATCTAACCTACAAAAATAATTTGCGCTGCCAAGATTAAAATTGAAGCTCCCAAACATAATACATTCAGTACTGCTGCATCCTCATTCATTTTAATATTTACACAAATAAATATACACTAAAATTGATATGATTCCTCTTTCAGACTAATCTATAACGTGACAAAGACACACAGACGTCTTTCTCTTTCTAAAAAAATAAAGATTCGATTCAAGGAGGGTCAAAACGTGTATTACCATTAAAATCTTGAGTTCGAATGTTTTAATGATTACATGACTTATTACTGCGTATAAGAAAGTAATAATAGGAGATGCATACCCGGGCCATATACATGTCTTAAAGTTTAAAGATTCATAATTATACCTTCAACAGTTTTGGCTTTAGAGCGTTCACACACAACCACACAGACGTAATTCCGATTCAGTATTTCCGTTAAAATCTCGAGTCATGATTACAATACTTCCTTGTAGATAATATAAATATATTCGGTCAAGATAGTAAAAACAGTTTTAAAAATGAATGGTACAGACACACACATGTATAGAGGTGTCTGTATAATACAGCATCGCTTGTGAGTCCCCGTGCCCCACCCGCCCCCCGGCCGACAATCAATAACGTGCGAGCGCGCGGCGGTGAGCCGATAATGAGAGACAAGGCGCTCACGGCCCGCCCCCTCCGGCACCGCCGACCACCTAATTACAGGGACCGGTGAAACACTGGAACAAGAAAATAAGTGGGAAAACACGGCTGCCGGTATATATACTAACACACAGGTATACACATATACATACATATATACAACAGGTCGAGAGGCGAGAGAGATTAGTGTGTGTGTGTGTGTGTGTGTGAGCGGTGCCGCTCGCATGATTACAGGGCGGTGCGGACGCGCGAATCAAACGCCTCGGCTATCAGCCACCGCAAAAACACAAATTGAACGCATCACAAAACATATTAGCCGACCTCTTGATGGCCTAATGGCCAACACTGCACCACCGCCGCCGCCGGACAGCCTTAGAATCTAAATGTCCCGCCGCATTTCAACTCTTGCCCGTCAAACTATGTGTAAATTAGCTTGTGTTTGCGTCAAACATACATTACGGAATTATAACACAACTTTGGTAGAACAATTAGTATTATATTGTATTTCACATATTTAAATCTTTATTTTGGACAAATTTCATAAATATTCCTTTAGTAGCAGAAATAATATTGTTTTAGTTCACCGTATTTAGTACAGCATTCACTAGTGTGTCTGTAACTTTCTCGAATATAAAATAAGCTTAGATACAACGCACCTATGCGTTCAGCTCACCTTATAAGTAATATATGCGATGCGAGCAGCGATTTTTCATTATTATGGCCTTTTGGTTAACAAATCGAAAAAATGTATATATATATATATAAAAGGTCTTACATTTTTTTGTAGATTTGTACTACTTACACCAATGCGTCCAGCTCGCCTTATAAGTAGTATATGCGATACGAGCAACGGTTTTTTATTATTATGCCCTTTTGGTATATAATTTGAAAATATGTTATAGTCTTACAAGTTTTTGTAAATTATTTTGATGTTAGTGCATATTTTAAAATTCGAAATTATAATATTTAATATTTTTTGATGGCCTTTGGGTTAACAATATGAAGAAATCTTGTAGATATAAAATATCTTAGAATTATTAGTAGAATTTTCGAGTGTTTTAATTATTTTTATAAGGGCATTATTAAAGGGGGCTCCAAATTTTGTGGCCCTATAACTCGGGAAGTATACAGGCGATTGGATTTAAACTGCGGATGGATTCAAATGGAATGCTAAATAATATGTGTAGTAAATTTGGTGTGAATCGCTTTGGTACCTTCAGAGGAGTAGGGGACACATATTTTGTCTTACGAGCGAGCGACGACTAACATCCAAGTATATAAGTTATAATATTAGGAAAAAGAATAACTTTGTAACTGGTTTTACTTAATTTTATTGAAATTAGTAACTAGTTTCACCACACTGTGGCATCATCAGACTAATTAAACTTAAGAAAATACATCGGTACCGATGTATTTTCTTAAGTTTAGTTAGTCTGATGATGCCACAGTGTGGTGAAACTAGTTACTAATTTCAATAAAATTAAGTAAAACCAGTTACAAAGTTATTCTTTTTCCTAATATTACTATGGAGTTTTACAAAGTAAAGGCCAATACTATTCAAGATATAAGTTATATATATATATATATATATATATATATATATTTGGATTCAGGGCGACGAGACAAACATTTTTTGTTAAAGGCATTTTTTGACCCGAGAATGCTACAGACACACGACCGAATGTTTCTTCGGTACTTCGTACGGCGATGTGAAGTATGATAAGATCAACATATTTGACTGATTTTGCTAAAACACTTAATTCTAGTGTAAATTTAATATAATTTAGTAAAATTACATGATTTAATGTGTTAGAAATTGTGTAAATGATTTTATTTCGCAAGCACGAACATATACAATGGTTATTATATTATGTACACATGACGTATCGATAGTGTACCATAATTTAATGTTATTAGGAAACCAGTTGATCGTTGTATATAGGGTGGTAGAATAGAGGATGTGGCCTGATTCGGTCCTAATAGCGTTTTCGGTTTTGATTTGTTGAAAAACAGAGGCGACAAACGCCTAGTCCACAGCTCGCAGCCCGGGGCACCGACATAATATATACCTTGCGTAAGCGAGAACCGAGCTACCTGCCCGATGATTAGGTGTCGGCAACTTACCTTTGTCATGGAAATAATGCCGACTATACGTATCGTATCGTTCGCGCAACTATTCGAACGCAAATCGCATAGCATTAGGAATTGGATTCCCATTATAGGAATTACATGAAATTAAGCATTGTTTCACAATAGAACAACTTCATTTGGATTTAATTCATTTTGTAAAAAAATCTGTCGTAAATTCAACTTCATTTTAAATATCCGTGACTCTAAGCATGTTTTTATGAATCTTAGGCTACACTGTAAAAAATATAAGTAGATTTACATGCAATAAAATTAATACTCGAGAGAGTTTTGACGAAATCGTGGATTAAATTTAAGTTGTAGTGGATTTTAGACACCACTTGGGTTTTTAACAGAGAGTACACTGTAAACACTCACCTATCGAAGTCTGTGAGTCGCGACGAGTCCCGGAATCCTTTCGCGAACGGATTACTGTCAATTTTCAATTTGGTGATTAGTTGATTTTGATATGCAGTCACTGCGGTAAAAACGGTCTCCGGGAATATATAGGTGCGGTATTCTTCTTGCTCCAAATCGTGAATGGGGCCACCTCCAGCGTGTTCCCGCCACTTCACTAAGTGAATACGGGGCTGGTATCGGTGCATGGAATTTAACACGATCTGAAAACAATAAAAAAAGAATCATATTAGCATCACTTATAGAATTTTACTTTCTTATACGTATTTGTAGTTATTTTTTTATGTAAGACCTAAATCCTTTTCTCAGTGTGTGTGTACTGACGGATGATTTGCTGAAAGCAGGTGTGTGAGGGGTGAGTGAATTTGGTGAATGAATGCGTGGCGACGGCCATTGTGGTTGGGATGAGTGCGCGCGCGTCCCTTCAATGGCGTCGCCGCCGTCGTCCTGCACGGAAGCAGAGTGTTGCCAGGCAACGGACGTGTCGGGGGCGGGCGTGCTTCATTACGATCGATAAACACACACACAATAAATGCGACTGAGTGAGTGTACCTTTACATATAGTATATGTGCCCCTAGGTAGGTGGCAGACACACACCTTATTACTGCGACTCTAAATACGCGCAAGTCGGTTAGCGGCAGCAGGACGTGCCAATGTTCACAACTATACACTTTAGACCTTTGCTTAACTCAATCGTCCACTTGTGAAAAGGATTACAATCTCAGAACACAAGAATACATTTTCTTTTAGTCGTTTTAGGACCAAATGAATTGTATTTCCTTTTTGATTCAAATTGATTAAAATTGTTATTAAATATACGACGAAAATTGTTTATTGTTTATACGAGAATAAAACTGTATTCACAGCGAAGCAATTGTGGTAATTATGATTAGGAATCATAAATAATAATACAGTTTGTATTATGACAAGTAATTTACACCATTTCTTATAAATTTAGCCTAATATTTATTCCCTAATTACACTGTAAAAGATGTATATAAACTATTAATGTATAATTACAGTAAAAAGCATGTATGTATTACACAGAATTACAGTAAAATTCAAATAAATTTACTAGATTCGGTATAATTACATTGTTTACAGCTGTAAAACTAATGTAAATGTACCACACATACACTGTAAATAATTACAGATATTTAAGAATGACTTTAAAACACAATAATGCCATATTTATATTACGTATATATATAGTGAAAACTAAGTATAAAGACGAGTAAGGGGCACTGAAGATTTTTTATAGTAATAATTAATATCTGTTGTGGATAGCAATAGACCTACTTATAAAAATTGATACAAATGCAAGTGAAATATTTGGTATTACTGTAAAAAAATGGATGTAAAATAACATTTACTGTATATTATTAAGTAAAAGGAGGAATTTCGGTATTTCAAAAAATTGAAATAGTACCTTTTTAATATATTTTTAAATTCTCCGTGGCTGAGGGTGTATTTGCGATAAAAACGGCTTATAGTTGAAGATCAAGTATGTTTTGGAGTGAACTAGATGTGTGTGTGTGTAATAACAATTTGGTTTGGAAGAGTGTATATATAAGTGAGAGAGATAGAGGTTTCCCGTTGGCTTTTTATAGAGAGATCAAAACATTATGTCAGTGGACGCGCCTCTGTGTCGAGTCGCTCTCGAGAAGTGAACGTATTATCACTTCCTTCCCAGAATAGGCATAAATAATGACAATAAGTTGGGCTGCCTGGTTGGTTCTGTTCGGTTCTGTTCTGTTCTGTTCCAGGCATATTATAATATACGTTTGTCGAGAGACAGGTGCTTATAATAAAAATTTATTTCATTACCGCAGTTATTTTTGGGAGCCTGGTTGTTTATGTCGACGAGGTGGCCCTGGCTGAATGGCCTGCACAGGTGACACCAGCACACGGGGGCCGTAAAATGAGCGCCCGTTATTAATCGCTGTGTGTTCGGGGTACGGCGGGGGGTACGACGACATTCTCACTTGTTGTATGAATACATACATACGCACACGTAGACAACACACATTCACGGCTAGAGGTGAATATGTATTACGTACGCCCCATCGTTCTCACCAAGAGGCGCGTGAAATACGACCGACACTCGATGTACTACTAGTGACGTGGATGTGGACGTGGACACTCGCCGGGAACACTTGTGGCGTCCCGGACACGCCACAACACACCATTCAATTGATTTTCACGCCAACAACAGCATTTTTCAGTCTTATAGTTCATAAAACTGCATTCACAGCGAACATATAACCTTGATTGGTATCTAATTATATACTAAAATCCATTTACTGCGGGCCAATTTTTAATTAAGCTTAGAAATTACAAATACTTTAGGATTGTTCACAGCGAAGCAATCAGTAATTAAGCTTAGAAATTATAAGTAATAATTCCAGTTTGTTGTATGACATACAAACGTTAACGTTCACAGCAACAAAATTTACCATACATTGTGTTAATTTTGTTGCTTGGAATGCTAGCATTGTTTGTCATAATACAAACTAGATTGTTATTTGTAATTTTCTAAGCTTAATTACTGATTGTTTCGCTGTGAACAATCCTTTTGTTTTATGATAAACTAATCACAAAAAGACGTTTTAATTATATATTTTATTGCTGTGAATGCAAGTAACTTTTTAGTGTATGTGATATTCCTGAGATGTCGCAGCGACGTAGCTTGTCCATGTTACATCTCTGCTACATCGCAGAGATATTACTTTAATCGAAAGGTTTACCGGATTGTCATAAAACTAATTAGATTATTAATTATCGTTTCTATTCTTAATTGCTAATTGAATCACTGGGAATGGACCGTAATATATAACAAATTAGACATTAATTAAGCTTATGTTCAATTAATAAGCTTAGGTACAACGCACCTATGCTTCCAGCTCGCCTTATAAGTAATAAATGCGTTGCGAGCAGCGCAATATTTTAAAATTCAAAATCATAATATTTAATAATTGTTTATGGGTTTGGGGTTAATAATATGAAAATATCTTGTAAATATAAAACATCTTACAATTTTTAGTATAATTTTTGAGTATATTAATTATTTTTATAAAGGCAGTATTAATGGGGGTTTCAAATTTTGGGGCCGTATAACTCGGGAAGTATACGAGCCATTGAATTTAAACTGCGAGCGGATTCAAATGGGATATCAAATAATATGTGTACCAAATTTGGTTTAAATCGCTTCGATACCTTCAGAGGAGTAGAGGGCACAAATTTGGTCTTACGAGCGAGCAACGACTAACATCCAAGTATATAAGTTATATATATATTTGGATTCAGGGCGACGAGACAAACACTTTTTGCTCCGAGAATGCTACAGACACACGACCGAATGCTTTAGCGTCTTCGGTACATCGGTGAGCTAAATACGAATGTTTGAGATGGTTGTGATGTGGATTAATGGATATATTCGTTTTGAGGGTCCCTAAATCTGTTTTGCCTATTTTCTCTATAACGTCTGTGTAGATAAATATAGATTTTAGAAACAGTAGTAATGTTAAATACAGTGACGTAAAAGCGTTAGTGAGAACAATACGCTTCGGTACAAGTACAGAAGATGTTTGCCCGTATTTGGCTGGTGTAAGGTTGAGAACGGCCGATAAAAGGAACGGCGGACGTATACGTTGCGAATCGTTCGGACGCCGCGCTCCTCACGTCATCGTAAAAGTTAAACAATGAAAATAAATAACTCGCCGTCTTGAGCAGTGTGTGTGTGCGTGTTAGAGCCAGTAGCCGAGAACACAGGTATGCTGCGCCATAAAATGCAAGAGTTACTGTTCGATGTGTCAGAGGTGTGACCCGGACGACTTTTGTATTACACCACGCAGCCACTGATAAATAAATCGTGAGTCGTTGTTGGCAACTCGAGGGGGAGATGCGCCCTATCCTACTACAACAGACTAATTCCCCTGTAACACACGTGACTTATTACGATGTTACGCGAACAGTGGGCAGGTTCTACCGGCCGCTCTACCACACTTTATAATTGGGGTGTTCTGTTTGCTAGGTGATTTTTAAGCAGTAATAAGTAAAAATGGCGTGCATTTCTGATGCTGAACAATGTTTAAAAGCGTCTTTTTAGTATATATATAATAGATACGCATCTTGATGGATCGACGTAAAATGTCGCGAGGTAAAAATGGCAGCTGTTCATTATAGGAATATTGATACAGGTACCCAACACAGTAACCCGTAACCAGTCAAATAAAAATAAGCTCACAAAACGATTGCTTGTCTGTGTATGTGTGTGTGTTTGCATGCAATGAAATTTCAATTAATTAATCGAATTGAAAACTTGTTTCCTGCTCGACGACTGCGCAAATATTATTAATCCGCCGTTGTAAATTATATTTGTATCGATCGAGAATAAGTGCCAACTTTCACGAAGCGGTAACTAGCTACGATATGTAAATATACGGCTCGAAGTTCCGTCTACAAGAAAATTATTAATTGCGTCCAATTTTATATGAGTTTGTTTCCGGTTAAACTATCACCACTCACTTATGTATTTCATCGATTAAATTAAAGAAAGGATTACACTGTACACAATATGGATTGGCCTGTACTCGACTTTATACTTAGTATTCACTAGAAATATATATCCCAAGCAACAACTAGTCCACAGTAATTCAATTATGTTTTGATAAATTAATTATTAAAAAGACCATGTTTTTAAATCTTGAATACGGTTAGAAACGGGCCTTAATGGCATGGTGTTTGTATGTGCGTACAATGTGTATAAATGAGAAGTGAGTGGTGGTTGTGTGTTTGGAGTTGGTGTGCGCGGCAGCTAGGTGCGCGTGCACATAATGGGTGAGCGCGCGTCGTGCACCTTGGAATGTCGACGTGATCACAAATTGTCGCCGGAGCGAGCCATGGGGGTCCGGACCACCGCGGCTCCAGCCACCGTCACCTCACTTCGCCATCACACCAACAAACATAAACATTATTATTGTATATATACATACAGACATACATACGTGTGTCTGTATGTATGTTACACGACGTGGGCGCACTATTCACAGCCTCTCTTTGTCTCGCACATTCGCCAGCCACCTATGTGCGCTCACTTGCTCCAATAAATCGTCGGATTATTAACTGGCAGACCTCACGTTAGCTAACCGACCACTGCTATCGCCAATTGAATTCGACTATTCATATAATTCTTTTAAAGCGAACAAAAACTATTCACTTTAACGTTTTCTTGGCGTAATTTGCTTATTATACATTTTTTACTCAACCTTTTCTCTGGATTCACGCTTTTATTTTGAAAACACTCACAAACAACATTTTTCGTAGCAGTTTTCTCGTAACTGGTACATTTTTTGAAGAAACTTTTCAAACAAAACTTGTACGAAATACTAATATCTTTCATTATGCACATAACTATGTTTGCCCTAAGTGCAGCTGTTCTAGTGATATTGGAGATAGAACAAAACATGGAGTAAACATGCTATTCTGGTTTGAATATTCACTTCAAAAATATTAGTTGCACATCTAGACCATATGCAAGTCTTAAATTTAAATCTTAAACTTAAATTATCGGATGAATATTTCAGTTAATGCAATGGCAAAATTAAATATCAATTTTATTATAAACCAACAGGCTTAAACTCCTGAATATAAAATTTGTGTTTACATGCGAGAGAAGATATAACAAAATTAAAACGATTAAAAATACAATAAATTAAACACCAACCTGTCCATTTTTGTCCATTTCGTTATTGGTGAGTTTAACCTTTTCGAAGGAGACCACTTGTTTTCGGAGTTGTTCGCCGGAGAACGGTGAGTCTGGATGCGCGTACAGACGACAAGGCGCTGGCGGATCTGCTTTCCCGGCGACGAGCCACGAGCTGCGGTGGTACGCGTACCTGTAGCGCTTATTGTCGACGGGCACGATGTCCAGCAGGACTGCGTACCGCTGCTCGGGTCGGATACCCGTGAAGGATACTCGTAACGTCGGAAACATCCGCCTGCAACAGAAGCGGCGTACACGCACACCTTGTAATGACCTGTTACCCAGCATACTTGCATTTTCATACACCCACATTCACACTAATCACATTCATTCCAGGAATTTAACTACTAAAGTATAACATATACCGGGAGCCAATATCAGCTCGCTGTACGAAGTACCGATGAGCTAAAACATTCTCGAATCGAAATATTTCATTACCAAAGTGTTTGTTTCGTCGCCCTGATTCCAAATATATATATGTATATATATATATATATATATATATATATATATATATATATATATATATATATATATAACTTATATACTTGGATGTTAGTCGTCGTTCGCTCGTAAGACTAAATTTGTGCCCTCTACTCTGAAGATACCGGAGCGATTCACACCAAATTTGCTACACATATTATTTGGCATCCCATTTGAATCCGTTCGCAGTTTAAATCCAATCGCCCTTATATTTCCTTATTTATAGAGCTTCCAAATTTAGAGCCCCCCTTAATACTGCCCTTGTAAAATTAATTAAAACACACAAAAATTCTACTATTAATTCTAAGATATTTAGAATCTCACGATTTTTTCATTGTTAACCCAGTTGAAATTTAAAATTTGCATTAAAATTATTTTTATCAAAATACTCTAGAAAAAATTGTATGCCTTTTATATCTATAACACTTTTTCAAATTGTTAACCAAAAGGCCATAGTAATTAAAAACCGCTGCTCGCATCTATTATATTGCGTATGAGGCGAGCTGGACGCATTGGTGCGTTGTACCTAAGCTTGTTTGGCAATAAGTTTTTATCTATTTGATATATAACAAAAAGCTCGACTTGATTTTCTTTTACGTAGTTTTCAACACTAGATTAATATATATATATATATATATATATATATATATATATATATATATATATATATATATATATATATATATATATATATATATATATGTATGTATATATATATATATATATATATATATATATATATATATATATATATATATATATATATATGTATGTGTATATATATATATATATATATATATAATATATATATATATATATATATATATATATATATATATATATATATATATTTATATATATATATATATATATATATATATATATATATATATATATATATATATTTCATGATTACGATGCTTAAGTATTACTTCGTAAAAGAAAATAATAAACATGAATGAAGTACATATATTTTTATTGAGATGGTCATCGCTGTAGCTATATAGTGGACAAATTGGCAAAACAACACGTCTGCTTACAGCGAGTTTTATAGTTAGTGATGGTTAGGTGGTGGACTGTAAAATTGTGTATAAATCGGTGTGCGGTGGCAGTGAGTGGCCGGGCCGGGTCGGGCCGGTTAACTTGACGCCGGGGCCCGATCATATTTCACACCCAAAATTCCAATTACGCGAGGTGAGTCGTTTCGCTGCGAATTCATGGCGCGCGAGGAATGCAAACTCGACGAAACGATCTTCATAACGCACACACACACACACACACTACGAACATGTTGGTTTCGGTCCACGGCCGTGTCGATTTCGACATTCACATAAAACCAACCAATATGCTTCCAAAACATTTTCACATTTTATAGACCCGTAGTATACACACTGCAAATATGTATATATGCAAACTTACATGGCCTCTAATGCAAAATTACATTTTAATTCAAGTTATTTTACTAAATTATTTTATATTATCTTTACTGACAAAACTGAATCACAATATCGAATATCCTAGACATTAAATGCGATATATTAATGATTACTATACCAGATTGGTTCAAAAATATGAATTCTAACTTTAAATATACTATATATTAATGATTATTTGCTCGCCGTACGAAGTACCGAAAAAGTTAACACATTCAGTCATGTGTCTGTAGCATTCTCAGATCAAAAATGTTCTTAACAAAAAGTGTTTGTCTCGTCGCCCCCTGAATTCATACAAAAATATTAAATATTATAATTTTGAACTTTTAAATCAAATTAATCTACAAAAAATTGTAAGACTTTCTATATCTATAACATATTTTCAAATTGTTAACCAAAAGACCATAATTATTAAAAACTACGGCTTGTACCGCTTATAAGGCGAGCTGGACGCATAAGTGCGTTGTACCTAAGCTTGTTTTATTATTATCTTTACTGAAAAAACTGAATCACAATATTGAATATCCTATACATTAAAATTCGATATATTAATTATTATTATACTAGAAGTTGATTCAATTATATATGAATTCGAACTTTAAACATACTATATAGTAATGATTATTATACGAAACGTTGGCTCAAATATATAAATTTGAACCTTAATATACTATATATTAACCATAGAAATGTATACATGTATATATATATATATATATATATATATATATATATATATATATATATATATATATATATTTATAAGTAATATCTGTATTTAGGTTATAAATTTATATATGGAGTATGGTTTAAGTTATAGGATATGTATTTCTTATGGTTTAAATATTCTGTCTTTGACTTGCCAATATACTGTATATTAATGGTAAATATACTGTATATAATTACGAGTATATAATAGCAGAGAAAATATATTGTTAGAGTACTTTAATGTACATAAGTATTTGTTCTTAAAAACTAGCATTAATTAAGAATGCTACAAACACACAACCGAATGCTTAAGCTCATCTGTACTTCGTACAGCGAACTAAGACCAACTTAAGATTGCTAGAAAACTTAAAACGATTAAAACTAATGAAGTCTAGTTCACTTGCATAAGTATATCAAAGAAACGCAAATCAGTGATTATGATTATGGGAATTAGATGTCATGTGAATAATGTGAGAATTAAATATTATGGACCATTTCGCATGAATGTTAGACAAAGAGCGAACAAAAAGTTAATGCTTGTAGGTGCAGTAAAGAGAAAGAGCCAGATAATTAAAGAGGCACATCTCTTCCTCGTCGTCATTGAGTGGTTTGTTCTTGTTCCCGCTAATGGAGTCGGTTCTCTGCTCGCTCGCTCGCTCTTATGCGATCATCATCATCATTATAAACTGTCAACGTTACTCTCGTCTCGTCTGCGACAAGCTTTCTGTTGCCACCGCGATAAATAAATCGCGTACATCACGAATTAAAATATAATTAACCACGCAGTTTCGGGCGACACTGTCTTCCCCATGTACCCCCATATATAAGTTGTGATGTCGTAGAGTGGTATTCAAGTAGCTAGTTAATCTGGTAGACAATCTATCATCAGCTAAACATAATTAGTATCATTAAAAGTTACTGATATTGCATTAAAGTTAAATGGGACTAAGTTCCAACATGCCAACTTGAAAATAATTAACAGTTTTCACTGCTTTGCATATTGAAAGTTATACGCATGACTTATCAATGTAATTCATATCGAAAAAAATTGTGTAATCACAATATTATGTTACATAGTTCTAAATTGCAACAAATCGATTTGTTCCTTTTATACAATTATAATTTCCATTTAATAATCTTAATGCATAACTAACTTATAGCCAATAATTATCCGGCACATAAATATTTCATTCAATATACTTATATAAATATACGAATGCATATAAGGAAGTATTGGAATCATGAAAAAATACAAACTCGAGATTTTAACAAAAATACACGTTTTGACCATCAAACCTGACTATTTTCGGCATGGTATCCGTGTGCTCTAGAGCCAAAACAATATCTGAACCGAAAGTAATAGCTTACTCCTACTATTTTTACCATAACTCGGAAACGACACAAGTTAGAGAAAAAGTGCATCTAATAAAAGTTAAAGACATTAAAATTTCTAGCAACTTTCCTATGAAAAGATTTTTTGAAAAATGGATTAAATATTGAAAAAATCGCCATTGAAAATAGCCTTGTTTGCAATGGCATAATTGATATTGTTTCACGGCAATCTTAGAATGAATTATTAAAATAATTAAGTAATTTTATATTAAATAGTCGAGTGTAGACCACTCCAGATTTTATTTAACGAAGTAAGCGTTACCGTAGTTAAAAATTAAGATAATAATACTTGCTTTAGGGTATGGTTAAGGGTTTTATTAAAAATATGTCGGTGATAGTATTGCAAAATGGATTTAATCATTTGTTAAATATTATTATAAACAAATCAAGTGACATGGCTATATAAATGTGTTTAAAGAACAACAAAATATGTGGATCTTATAAAAAATATGTCAAACTAAATGAAATCACATTCCGTCAGGCCAGGTACTAAATTAATTATTCTTAATCTGTGAATTCCATCTCTTTGTCCGAGTCCTGTCCGTACATTTATTTTTAAAAACCGCATTCTTTGAATTTTTAAATTAGCTTTATACATTTTGACCACATAGTTTAGCATAACAGAGATATAAACTATCAGTTCATTCTAAATTATTTCAAATATTTTGACAGAACAAATTGCTTTCGGATATCAAAACTATAAATTTTTCTTTAATGAAGTTGAAATATAAATTTCAGTACTTAACAACACTTTATATAAATAAATACATAAATAAAGATCTTGTAAAAATGAGTGCATCAATAAAAACAGTTCGCCTTTCAATGTTTATCACAAATTTCTGTTAAAATAAGAAAATATAACAAAAACACGGCTGAATACTGTAGCTTCATTGTACAGTGAGCTAACACTTCAACAGTCCTATTAAGTTTCAGAAAGGGTAATTAAAAAATGTGGAATTAGTTTAAAAAAGTCAAGTCATTAGAGAAAGCGTCAAATTTGGAACGCGGTTATTTCTTTTATTTTTCTAAGGCAGCCGTGAGAGACGAATGGCTGCTTTGTCATTTCCCTTGGTCGTACAGACTGACTAATTACGCTTTAAACATAAATTAAGTGATTTTAATTATGCTAGCACGGCCACCCGGATCACCCCGAACAGGTGTTACCGGTAGGATTTTAAAAATGTAACATTTTCGACGTCCTCACCACCACAAAAAAGAAAGAACGCATAAGATATGAGTGCGCGTGATTGCGGGCCGCGCGCGCGAGAAGTAATTAAGAAGTAAATTACCATCGTCATCTCATCCCCAGTTCAGTTCAGTTCAGTTATTCAGTTCGCCTCGTAAATAAAGTATGGCTGCTGTTTTACCCGGCAGCCAACGCACCAATGATTTACGCTGAGGAATTCGAATCATAGCATCGTATAGTAGCCACTTGACCGCCCGTTCAATTGTTTACTAAATCAAAATCGTTCAAGGAATTTATTTCAATCATTAATAATATGCTAATGCTCATTTTACACATACACTGTATACAATTATGTATAATTAGAGTGTTAAATTATATAATTATACAGAATTATAGTAAAATTACTAAATTCGGTACAATTACCTATAGTTTTTAGCTCGCCAGTACCAAAGAAGCTAAAGCAATCGGTCGTGTGTCTGTAGAATTCTCGGATCAAAAAATGTCCTGAACTATAAGTGTCTGTTTCGTCGCCCTGAATCCAAAAATCTATATAACTTGAATGTTAGTCGCCGCTCGCTCGTAAGACCAAATTTGTGCCCTGTACTCCTCTGAAGGTATCGGAGCGATTCACACCAAATTTGGTACACATATTATTTGACATCCTATTTAAATCCATTCTCAGTTTAAATCCAATCGAACGTATACTTCCCGAGTTATACGGCCCCAAAATTTGGAATCCCCCTTAATACTGCCCTTATAAAAATAATTAAAACATCCAACAATTCTACTAAAAATTCTATGATATTTTATGTCTGCCAGATATTTTCATATTGTTTACCCCAAGGCCATAAAAAATTATTAAAAAATATAAATTTGAATTTTATATGCACTATATATTTTTTTTAAGCAAAATAATGTACATATATTGTAAGACTTTTTATATCTATAACATATTTTCAAATTGTTAACCAATAGGGCATAATAATTAAATATCGCTGCTCGCATCGCATATTTTGCTTTTAAGATGAGCTGGACGCATCGGTGCGTTGCAATCCTCTGAAGGTATCGGAGCGATTATCACCAAATTTGCTACACATATTATTTGGCATCCCATTTGAATCCGCTTGCAGTTTAGATCCAATCGCCCGTATACTTTCAGAGTTATAGGGCCCTCCTTAATACTGCCGTTATAAAAATAATTTATACACCCAAATAGTATACTAATAATTCTAAGATATTTTATATCTACAAGATTTTTTCATATTTTTAATGCAGACCATAGAAAAAATTATAATGAAAAATATACACATTTTTTTCTAAACCAACAAAATCAGAATAATTTGGAAACGCTGCTCGCATCGTATATTTTACTTATAAGGTGAGCTGGAACCGTAGGTGCGTTGTACCTAAGCATGTTAACTGTAATTTTACATAAGAAGTCTGGTAAATGTACATCAAATTTTTATAGTGTGGCCAAAACGTATATTTCCGTTGAAATTGTCAATTTAAATTCTTTCATTATTATAGTACTTCGTTTATTTAGGCTTTGGTCCAAGAAAGTGAAAATAATGGGCTTCTTGTTTGTAGCATCCACAGAAGCATTAAAAACAAAGACACATAAATATTTCGTGAACATATGTGAGTGGGAGTAATACATTGTGAACAACAACATACATACATATACACACAATCATAATATTTCCCATGTTGTATCTTGTATAAAAGACATGTAAGTATACAACAACTACCACTCCTGTGTATGGACAGACAGAGAGAACATGATGATATCTCGTCGAAAGAGTTTGCGAGAAGCCGAACGAACAGGCAGGAAATACACACAGACACACCGACAGACACACACACCTTTGAAGCAAGGTGTAAATTACAGTTTGCAAAGATCGTTTCACCGTCTGTGAACGAGTGAAATTGCTTGAGCAACACAACAACGTCATTAGTCGTCAACTTGCTTTTACGCTCGTTTCGTTAATTTAAAACGCATTATTACGTGTACTGTTATGAATCACTATACTGTGTGTGTGTGTCTGTTCGATTATCACGCGGGGCGTAATTTGCACGACACGTCCACGCTCATATGCAACATACGCGCAACTATTAACATATGTGATACGTATAAAATAATCACAAGGCTTAAACAATTCTAAGCTACTGTGAAATTGCTACTAGAATTGAAGAAATGTCGTAAATATCTTTTACGTTTACTTATATACGGTTCATGAACTTCTACTTCCCTGATTTGTTCGTAAATCGAAACTGTTTTCCTTATAAGAATTAAAGCAAAATGGATTAATTTGTTCTTGGATTCTAATGATTGTTTATTTAATATTTTACAATGTGCAAAAGTTCTAATGAATCAAGGACAAAGTTTTGAAAAAACTAATGCTTCCAGCTCGCCTCGCCTTAATGCATGAGGCGGAAATATGAATTACGTGGATAAAATAGTTGTTTACTTTCACTAAAAGTGTCCATTTCCTAAAATATCTTTAATCAATTAACTCTATTGTTTTAATATTGCATCTTTATATAAAATAACAAATGTATAATAATGAAAGCGGACCTAATAGGTATATAGTTAATGATTATTCAATTATAATATTGCAGAAGTAACAGCGAATATAAAATTGGATTGTTTTGTTCACAGTTAGTGCAATTTAATGTTCTCATGTAATTAATAGACTGTTAATCATATATATGACTAACTGAATTTGTAATTGCACCCGTTTAACAATACACTGCCACTTATTCATTAATATTTGATTGGTTCATGTTCTCACAATTAATTAAAGACATTGCAAATATATTTATATAGTATGCCATTATGTTATATGTGGGTTGTTAAGCTATACATGTCACTACACTAATAAAACATCTAGCTTTTTCACATTATCACCATTTGTTATATGATGGTGACGATACAAATTATATTAACGTCTTTAACGTTTTTGAAAGTAAGGAATCTAATTTGTATCTTAACCGTAATGAATAACACAAAAAAAAAAAACAATTGAAATCGATTATTTGACTATGCAGTGAGATTTATGTATATGTGTGTGTGTGTGCGTGTGAACACTGTAGCGATGACCGTTAAATATATAAATATCTCTGGAAAGAAAACCTAATTATGAAAATAATATATTTCAACCAGAAGTACTTGTTTAATTGTGTCGTTTTTTGTAACAACTCGAAAAGGGCACGAATTACAGAAAAATGAATCGTATAAAAGTGGAAGATGTTGAAATTTCTAGAAACATTTTTTATAAAAATGTACAATTTACTAAATATTCCTATATAAATATAGAATAATCGATTCAATTACAAAATACAAAATAGACACTTAAGTACATTTTTAAACCTGATTTTATGAAGAGATAAAATGATTGATTTCATTCATGGAAACTATTTTAATGAACGTGTAAATTGTTTGAATTATTTAGTTTTATAAAAATTATTATTATTATATCGATTTAGAATGGACTGTATATGATATGAGCACATGATGTCCATGGGTTAACATAGTTAATTATTAGTATAGTGAAAATTAAGTATGGGATAGTCGAGTGAAGATCACTCCAGATACTTTTGAATCATAAGTCTGATAAATTCCTTAAATATGCTGTATAAAACTCCAAATTTTAATTAAACATAGAAATTACAAATAATAATCCAGTTTGTTTTATGATAAACAATTTATACCTATTCATTAGAAATTGTTTGCAGTATTAGTCATAAAACAAAGTGAATTAATTATTGTTTCTAATCTAAATTAATTCTGTCAGCAGAAATAGAATGCATATAGATCCATTAATTATAAATTTGGTTTCTGTGAACGCTAGCATTATTTATCATAAAACAAACTAGATTAATTATTGTAGTTTCTAATCTAAATTACTTCTGTCAGCAGAAATGGAATGGATAAAAATATTTATTATGACCGTAGTACGTATAAATCACATAAATATAAATAAAATTTTGGTGTTTCTAGTTATTAGATGAATTAATAGTGTATGAAGCACTTGTTTTTCGAACAATCCATCATTTCATTACTATATCTTACCGTAAATGTGCTTTTTAAACACATTATTTTCAACTATTCGTTTTTTCACCGCACTTCACTTGGGTTGGCGGTAAGCGAACGGGCACTCGCCGCGATAGTTAGCGCGGACCGCTGAACAAATGAACTTGGCTGTCCAATAATTCACGAGAACAACACACAATAAAATTATTTATGAATCCGGCTCTGGTGCACATCATCATTAGTTTTGAACGAGTTTGTACGAGTTTCCCATCGAAGGGGACACAAACAACAATAAGCCGTGTTTTAAAGTGGCTAATTACAAAGTGATCATTAATACACGACGAGGCACAGGACGGGCCGGCCCCTCTTCCAGCTGACCGGTCGCTGGCAACAGAGCAGCTGCGGTGTGTCTGTCAGCTTATGAGTGCTTCTAATAAAACAAAGACAGACGAGAATTATGATAAATATCTCACGTATTTTAATTTTTATTTATATTTACATTTTGGACGGAGGCATTAGACTTTTACATGGTGTACAACCACGAATTATTAATCTATATCTATCTAGCCGAAAACGCGTGTTCGTGTTCTCTAAGTTATTTATCCGGTGCTGCAGAGGGGCGGCGAGGGGTAGAGTAAAGACGGCGAAGCGTTCAAAGAGTGCTACTGCTGCAGCGGACAGGTGAAGCCGTTGCAACCTCGTATACATATTACTCTACCATATATACTCTGACACTTATAGAAATGATTGCCTATTTGGCTTAAACTACTAGGTGGTCCTACTACCAAATATATACAAATGTCTAAAACCCAAAAATATTAATCAAGCTTTTAAATCTTCATATAACTCCGTTTGTTTCGCAATTATCCTAGAATTACCAAATATATGATTAATTACACAAATATCTACAAAATGCATGTGTTATTTTCGTATATATAAAGAGATTCAATATATAAACTATATTATTTATATAAAAATTAAAAATTGTATCATATTTCTCAATCACACGCCTGATTAAATATACAATATCAAAAAGTTGACGGCGAACAATATCACAAAAAGGAATCTATCGTATGTTTTGAATCGGGACGTAATGAAGTGGGGCTTGGTTGGGCGAGCGCGAGCGCGTTTCATTTATCCGGTAGGTGGAAGCGCGACTGTCAGCGGCGAAATTAGCTACCTGCCCGCTGAAACACCTGGTATATACTACAGATACACTGTTTGCTACACATGTTTCCACTGATCAGACGGACGCAATACAGCAGCCTTCTTGATATATGACCTCGCTGCTTCTGAACAAATTATAATCTCTTTCTCTGTGATAGAAATACGTTTGTTGAAATATCCGTTTTAAAATGCCTGCACATTTACTCTAATGGACGTGTCATTATTTCGGATTCTTTATTATTATTATTATTGTTTCAAAATCGTCCAGGTGTTACGTAGCCATTTTAAAGCTTAATGATATTTTGATTGTCGGTTTTAAAAGTAAACTTATTATATTTCAAGATTGTAATATACTTTGCTTTTGAATTGGTTTACACTGCATACGTTAAAAAAGATATTCTCGATTGTGGCATATATATTTGTAGCTTAGTGCTAATGCCAATTTTGGTGATAATAAGTTTTATTAAGTATTATTTGCTTTGGTATTTAGCTCGCCGTGCGAAGTACCAAAGAAGCTAAAGCAGTTGGGCGTGTGTCTGTAGCAATCTCGGATTCAAAAATGTCCTTAACAAAAAGTGTTTGTGTCGTCACCCTGAATCCAAAACTATATATATAACTCATATACTTGGATGTTAGTCGTTAGTCTCGATGCTATTACTGCTTATGTCTAAATATCTACTCGCGGAAAGTTAATACAAATTGTGACACAGTGCATTGGAATAATATAAAATGGCTTCAATGCAATATAAAACGTCTAGGGAAGAAATGGCAAAGGCACTTTATGCCTGAAGCTACAGATATGTACATATATGGTAAATATTATTCAGATGATGCGAGTGGCATGGCGATGACGGTGACGTGAGAGCGTGCGAGGTCGAGCCGAGCTGTCATTATCGCAGCATTATCGTTTCAGTGTGGACCACGGGCACATTAATTACGGCGACGCCATAGCATTTGTGGGGGCGGCGCTACGCTATACACATTGTACACATGACAACTCGCAACGGAACGCAACGTGCTCTTGTTTCGCGCGACAGAGCATATTGCTCGCGCCGGGATGCTCTATCGATCGCTTACGGCCGCCGTCACCGCAGCCACTGCCGACTGACATGAACCGCGCGCTGCCCCATACAACCACTTGACCGTAAGCCGCCGATAAACCTGCGCCCGAGACACGCACCCTAATCGCACTTCACAAACATTTTTACCCTGTCCCATGCCGACTAATACTCAAAACAGACTTTCATTCTTATTTTTAAAAAGTACGAATGGTTCCCTTGTTGATGTCTCGGCCATAAAATTATCACACCTATTGTGTTGGACAAGAAGATTTAAAAACAATTTGTTGAAAATTAGATTGGTCCAAGGCCGGCACCAGCAATGCGTGTAATTCTGTGTGTGTGTGTGTGTGTTGAGGTGTGCAGCGCTAGCGGTAATTGTCGCAATTAATTGTTCGCGGCCCGCGGCGTCGGCTTCGCGCTAATGACAGGGCGGCGTCCAACCGCTCACACCGTCTCATATGGTAATACGGCGGTGCGGGGCGAGGGGTGGGGGGGGGGCAGGGCGGCAGCGACCCGGTCCCCATCATCATCTCGCGCATCTTAGAGATGCGTGCGACACTTTGTCACTATTAGCCGCTTAGTGTGTGTGTGTGTGTAATACATTTTCTCACTTTAATAAGAAACAGCGCACCGCCCCCCCCTTGGGGCACTCGCGCCGATGAGAATCTCGCAACTTTTATACCTATATAGGCACTTTGATGGTAAAACGTTTTTAAAACACAACCATTCTCACAATCGACAATTAAATGTAGTACTACCCTGTAAAACGGTTAATGGTGATGTTCTGATGCATTTCGAGCATTTTTTATGTATTATGCACACTCTACCGTATTATTGTACACTAGTTGGTTCTTTATAGCTCACTTTTATTTTTGTACATGCATATTTATTATTCTGAAAGTTACGTCAATTAAATTTAACGAGTTTTAACATTTTACTTGGAATTTAGTACTTCTTATATTTCATATACCTACTTGAAATGTCAAACTACTTTTATATATATATATATATATATATATATATATATATATATATATATATATATATATATATATATATATATATTCTAGGTTAACCCGTGGGCACCATGTGCCCATATCTTATATAGTCGGTTGTACGTTTTGCCCAAGTACCGGCTTAATTTGCAAGAAACCTGGTTTTCACAGATTAGCTTAGTAGAAAATTCTGATAACATGTGCCGTTAGATATTTACCTAAATAATTGTTCCACAACATCATTTATATAAACATGGAAGTGTCATTGCGTTTAAAAATGCTCAAGGATTTCCTTACATTATTTACAGTTTTAATTTTGTTTTACGATATGGAACAAATTCAAATACAACAAACTGGCGTTGTAGCAAAAGAAGCTGAAAAGCAAAAGTGATTACTTTACATAGGAATATAATTAAGTACATAATCATCTATGTTAGAAAAAAAAATAACATCGACATAGTCATTCATCAGTTATGTAAAATAAGAGGTACAGAATATTTGATAGAAAAACCTACAAGTATTCATCAAAATGTGATTAAAAAACAATAACTAATAAAATAACATCTCGGGTTGTAGTGAATATTATAAATTGCATATCGTTACCGATTCCGCAAAAGCACGTAAGTGAAAAAAATGGCAAAATGAGATTTTTATATATTTAAAGAGTTCTTTTTAAGTTACATTTAAATATATAAAAATCTCATTTTGCCATTTTTTTTCACTTACATGGTTTTGCGGAATCGGTAACGATATATATATCTCGTAGAGCGTTCTATATCTTTCGTAAAATAAATGTAATCATTGAAATATAATATTTATTTCTTGCTATTGTGTGAACCTTACTTAGAATGTTCATTTCTATGGGAATTTTTGTCCATATTTCGTTTGGGCAAGAAAAATGATATACAATCTTAACTATTGGGCAAGATGTATATCGCCCGTCTATTCTTCATCGATATAATATTAATATCTTTTTTAAATTTTAACATTCGTTGACGAAACTATTATTATTATATAAGTCAATATAAATATATTTACTGTCCCAGAATATCTATTGTTTGGTCTAAATACATATCTAAGCAAGTAAACCATATTTGCATGCAAATGATCTTGTATGGTTCTAGGCTTTACAAGATAATTTATATAAATCTTAATAAGTCAGAAATCAACAAATATTAACCATTGCTCGATAGAGAACGAGATATAAACAAGACAAGTACCATAAAGGGTACCATTTCAGCAACTATTAAAATAAACCTTTATTAACCCACAGATGCTTAAAAATTAGCGTAGCAAAAGTACAAGTGGGCACAGAGTACAGAAAATAGAATCCGGTCCTGCAAATCTTTTATCTATAAAAGCACGTCTGGTTGAATCGCCAACTTTGTAGTATATGGTAGTAAGGGCGGTTAGAGGATGGGGTAGAAACTGACTTCATGAAACTGCGAGATCTGTGCGCGGATTTGTTAACCTCCGTAATAAATTGCCGACGGCAATGGCGTGCCATTTGGCAGAGGGGGGCAAGGGGGGGAGCGGTATGCGTTCGCCCCGAGGAAAGCAATTTGGAGAGGCTTACGGCCCCCGCCTGAATCAATGAAGACAACGAACGGTCCGTGTATAACACAGCTCTTCGAGGATTCAAACGTATATAACTAGAGTATATACGAATTAGATGCACTCACAGAACGAGGAATGAGAGACAGAGACAGAGGGACAGGGACAGAGAAGTGGAGGATTCTCGTTCGAACGAACAGTTAATTACCGCGGTCTCGCGCATCTGTTACCAGGATCTGCTGAACACACACACACACACACACAGAGGGATCATTTCCACACACCGATAGATGCAGGGAGGTTCAAACAGTGTATTATAATGTGCGTTTACCAGTGATTGAACCAAAGGTCATACTGATTATCCCACAGAGATGATGACGATTGCAGATATTTTGGTTTGAAATTCGGAAGATTGGAGAAATTGTGGGAAATATTCATATCTTACATTATGAACATTTTTGACATAAGTACGAGGACATTCGTATTCGATATTGTAGAAAAGGCAAAAAATAGAGTAAACATGCACTTCTAGTTTGAATATTCTTCTCAGAAATAAGAGGTGCACATCTAGACCATACACATGTTTGAAGTTTCACAATATTACGTTCGACAGTTTTGGCTCTTGAGCAGCGCTTCCTTTTGTGCGACCCCAAATATAAAATAAGGATATAAAAATAAATATTTCTGTCATAAATAATTTATTTTTCAAGGTAGGTCAAAACGTGTATATCTCAAGTTGGAATTATTTCATGATTACTTACTTATTACTGCGTTTAAGGAAGTAAACATTGGTAATCAATGAATCAACAAAAGTGCGCATGATTGTTGACAAATATGTGAGCGTGTATCGAATTGCCCAAAGTGGAAAATATTTGGCTGAGAAATGCGTTTAGTTCCGGTGGTAAAACCATATTGCTGGTTGCATTGGTTCAGCGTTGATTGTTGTTGACGGTTGACTGGGAAACGGATTCTTTGTATACAAGCGTCAGTGCAAAAGAAAGATGACAGAGAATGGGTGGCGGGGGGCGGTGGTGCGGGGCGCGGGGTCATTGTGTGCCCGAGCGAACAGCGGGTGGCTGCAGTGCCCAGTGTGCAGTGGCTAGGTGGGTGGCTGCCCCGTCTCGGATTTAACAAGTGTGTCCATTTACGAGTCTCAGGGTCGGACACTTTACAGCTCACCACATAAATATTGTCACACACACACACACATACACACAACAATCACCCGTATTATATTATACCTACTCTCAACTTACTCATATATAATATGCTTATACCAGAGTCAAACAGACTATACAAAAGTATCTTTTCTCTTTTTTCTGAACAATACACCTTTAAAATATACAAACAAAATTTTGCTTTTGGCTAATTGAAACCCTACCCGAAAATAAATAAATACTAAAAAAAATGTACTCGACATTTAGCCTGCCGTACGAAGTACCGAAAACGCTAAAGCATTCAGTCGTGTGTCTGTAGTATTCTCGGATCAAAAAATTTCATTAACAAAAAGTGTTTGTCTCGTCGCCCTAAATCCAAAAATATACATAACTTATATACTTGGATGTTAGTCGTCGCTCACTCGTAAGACCAAAATTGTGCCCTCTACTCCTCTGAAGGTACCGGAGCGATTCACACCAAATTTGATACACATATTATTTGTCATCTCATTTGAATACGCTCGCAGTTTAAATCCAATCGTCCGTATACTTTCCGAGTTATAGAGCCCCGAAATATGGAGCCCCCCTTAATACTGTCCTTATAAAAATAATTAAAGCTCCCAATAATTCTACTATAAATTTTAACATATATATTATCTACAAGATTTTTTTATATTGTTTACCCAAAGGGCATAAAAAAATATAATTTGTAATTGGTAAATAGGTTTTAATTTCTTTTAATTAATGACTTAACCCAAAAAGGCTTCAATTCGGTTTAAATTGTGGTTTGCAATCAATTAATTGTAGGTGAATTGAGCTTGTGAATTATCGATATAATTCGTAAGTTGAATTGTGAATTATGAATTCCACTAGGAATTGATTTTGCTCAGTCTGTACATACATACACACACAGATATGTCATTGTGAAAATAGTATTAGTATAGTGAATATTTCAATTTCGGGGACGATTTCTTTTGTGATCACAATACTTTCTTTATGTATAACGTATAAGCTTTTCGTTTTAACTGCAATATTCGTTTACTGAAATGACTTAGAAACGTTTTTTAATTAAGTGAATATCCTTATCTAACTATAATAAACAATTATGTGGCTATTGTAAACTGCATTAAAATAATAGATTTATCAAGTTTTATCTCAAACTATAAAGATATACCAAACAAATAAAACTAAAGATTTCTGCTTGTTTCGCCACGAGTTCAGAATAAAACTTAATTTTACAATTAAATTGTGGCACAAAAGGAATTAATATATATACGTGTATAATATTTATTTGGTTTATGGTGTATTTTTTACGAGCGCTGCCTACTTTGCCTTTTCGACAGCACAGGAACTTATACAGCACATAATTAAAATAATATTTCCACGCTTGTTAAATTCATACATATATTAATTTTACGTTATTCATTGTTTTATGTTAACATTATCTTATGTTAGATAACAAGCCAACTGAATTTTTTATTCTTGAAGGGTACACACATTTGACAACTGCTAGATTTCTACTACTGTTAACCTAACCTACCTTTATATTAATTTTTATGCATAATTAAAAAAGAAAATAGTTACAATTATCAACATTCGGGCAGCAGCAGGCCCGAATTTAGCCGCTTTGAACCCTGGAGGTACCCTCATAAATTAGTCAAAACCTATTTGAATTTTTTTTAATTTAGTTTTTAAAACCAAGTTTTTCTAAATATAATTACACGGAAAGGAGTTGGATTCAGAGACCCTCAAAACGAATTTTTCCTGCTTTAAAATATTTAAATTTACATTACGTATAAGAAAGTAAATATTATTATATAAATATGGTGTAGAAAAATCAGTTTTCCTTCCAGTGGTCATCCAGGATGACTCATCCTGCTCCGATGTCCAATAAATTAGTAAAAAGTTGTTGAACTTGGCAATATGTAAATAATGTATTAGCTACTTGAATTGACTTGACGGAGATACATTTCCGTTTGTATTTAAAAACTTTTAACTCCATTCGTAAATAATTTATTTTGAAGCATCCACCTGCTGCGGTAAAATAAGCAAACAAAACGATTGATGACTGGAATAACCGGCTGCAAATTTATGGCAACCGTGGCAGTTTACTAGTCACATTTGTCGATATGATATCAGTCTATTTGTTATATTAATGTACATATGTGATTTCATCTACCTTGACATTCACAAAGGGTCCTTGTCTCGTCGCGTCGTGCCCTGATTCTAAAATTGTATATAATATCTCCTATTTTTGAATTTAAAATCATAATAAGGTGTTCTACACACACATTCACACAAACACACATAAATCTAAAAGGTATACAAATAGTGGCATGACAAGAAAATCGAGTGAAGGCCACTACAGTCTTCACAGAAAAATGAACCCCCCAAAAATTATAAGACTATTATTATTACAAAATCGTATTTTCAAAAATAAAATAATAATAGTTTTGAAATTTAAAATATATTTATGCGTTAAGTTGAGTGTTCGCATGATTGCAACAATCAATTTTTTACCCCAAGTTTGTCAATCAATTAATAACAATTGCTTTAATGTTCATAATTGTTTATTAACTCTTCAAAAATTTATTTTCGTTCTTAACAAGCTTAGGTACAACGCACCTATGCGTCCAGCTCGCCTTATAAGTACCTAATATATTCGAGCAGCAGTTTTTCATAATTATGGCCTTTTGGTTAACAATTTGAAAAAGTGTTATGTAGATATAAAATGTCTTACAATTTTTTGTAAATTATTTTCATAAAAAACAATTTTAGTGCATATTGTATATTTAATAATTTTTTATGGCCTTTGGGTTAACAATATGAAAAAATCTTGTAGGCATAAAATATTTTAGAATATTCTGTAGAATTCTTGGGTGTTTTAATTATTTTTATACGGGCAGTATTAAGGAGGGTCTCAAATTTTGGGGCCCTATAACTCGGGGAGTATACAGGCGATTGGATTTAAGCTGCGAGCGGATTCAAATAGGAAACCAAATAATATGTGTACCAAATTTGGTGTGAATCGCTTCGGTACCTTCAGAGGAGTAGAGGGTACAAATTTGGTCTTACGAGCGGGCGACGACTAACATTCAAGTATATAAGTTATATATATTTTTGGATTCAGGGTGACGAGACAAACACTTTTTGTTGAGGAAATTTTTTGATCCGAGAATGCGAAATGTTTTCTACATAAATAAATTACGTATATAATATATGCTTGTGAGATAGTTAATGATGTCGAAGCGGTGTGATGTATTTTAATATAAAAAAATAAAAAGCGTGTAAGGCCAGTGCTGCAGTCGGTCGGCCAGACAGCGGTGCAGTAAATATCGACAGGAAGAGTATGTTTAGCCGGTGTTGCCGTGGAAAATGACAGTTTTTTTCTACCCTATAATAATAATATGTGTGCGTGAAAGCTCGAATTTGTCTCGCGCGGTGTCGTTTGTACTATTCTTTTTTTTCCCGGTTTTTGTTGCTACTGTTGTGCAAGGGTTGCTACAGTTATTGACGTGTCGGTGTGACAATTCCACAAAACAATTAAGGCCCGGGCGAGCAGTGCGGGGGGAATGGCTAGTACTTGCGCACACACGGCGTGTACAAACGCCCCATAGACGTCCTTTGAATATTTTACGCTGCAAAATTACTGAACAGGGAATCGATGAATAGGACGCTAATAATATTGTATTGTACTTTTGTGGTGATGAAATTTTACGAGTTATTTTATGGTTTCAATCGGATGGTGACTTGGAAGAATCATTTATATAAATTACATAACCGGGATTTGACAGTTTATCTAGACACTGGAATCTAGAGTAGTGGCTGGCCATATTATGGTCTTAAATCATTGTCAATTAGAGTCATTATTTATTAAAAACTGGAGTGGCACAACTCACCAATCTTATAATATCACTATCTATATAAAATATTGCCTTATTTTGTGTTTTAAATTCTGAGTATAAGTACTATGAAATAAGCATTGATTCAAGCACCAGTGATGGCAACAAATTAATTGTTGCAATCATCCAAAAATCAATAAGCAATTACAATATTATTATTGTTAATTCAGGTTCACAATCTGTAAGAACGTTATAAATATAAAATGTCTATTTAGATTTATTTGCATAATAAAAAGATATTTTAATTTTTTGTAGCCCCTGGGCTCACAATTTGAAAAAACTTTGTTGATATAAAATATCTTAGAATACTTAGGAAAAAATTCTAAAATTATTAAAAATTGACTAAAGGCAATATTTATGAGGACTTCAAATTTTGGAGCCCTATAATTCCCGACCTGTACATACAATTGGATTTAAAATGCGACAGGAACTTCACGGGCGTGGAAATTATTTGTATATCAAATTTCATTTAAATCGGCCCGGTACCTTCAGAGGAGATACGTCCACAAAGTTTGTCTTACGAACGAGCGAGCGACATAATCAAATGATATAACATATAAGTTATATACATTTTTGTAATCAAGAAGACGAGACAAACACTTTTTGTTAAGAATTTTTTTTAATCCGAGAATGTTACAGAAACATGACCCAAAACAGCTAAAAATATTAATATGTATTGTAACTAAAGAAACGTACTATTTTCAACGGTAATTTATTAGTAAATGGTACATTTTTCGAAATAAGTTCTTAAATAAAAGTTGTTAGAAATTTAAATATCTTCAATTTGTATAAGTATAATATTTTCTCTAATTCATGCCGTTTACGAGATATTAGTAAAATAGTAAAAGTTTATCGTTAGTTGTGGTTGAGATATGGTTAGCAAGATACAGTTTGTTTGAAAGGCGAGTTAGTGTTCCACATTTGGTGGTAATTGTTTGATTTGTGGCATATGGTTGGTAAGTGTGTATAGGGCCGCCGCTGGAAGTGAACCGGTGGCGGGACTGGGACCGGGACACACAGAGTATAGAGAGTCGCTGATGATCGGATCGCGTGTCTGACAACAACTGTCGAGAATTGTAAAGTATATCGCCGCATCCGCTCGCCGCGACGGACGCCTTTCATCATTAAACCTTCTCGCTATTTTTCAAACGCGGGCCACACCACATCGTGTCACCGACTCAACGCGTCGAGCTCTCTCTGTCCGTGTCCCCTGTTGACCTCCGACTCGTTAACGCCATTGTGTGTACACTAGTAGCTACATACATACATATTATCACACATGTTCCAACGATTCCACACATTTATAACACACAAAGTCATCAGTGCACAATTACTGAGCCGTTGTTCTTCTATAGCTTTCAAATAAGGTGGCATTCTTCCATAAATATACAATCTACTACACTAAGTGTCCTATTTACATTTTTAGATAAAGTCTAAAAGGAAGTATTACAATCATGAACATTTTCAAACTAGAAATCTAAACGGAAATACACGTTTTAACCATCCCTGAATCGAATCTGACTATTTTCCGAATAACGGCTGTATGTGTGTGTCTGTGTGTCTGTTCGCACTCCACAGCAAAACCGCTTGAAGATAAATAAAAAAAGTAGTAAATGTCAACTCGCACTATTTTTTTAATATCTCGAAAACGCCACAAGTTATAGAAAATGTGATAGATTAAAAATTAATGATATTTAAATTACTTATAACTTTTGTTTATACAAGTAGTCTCCAAAAGCGTACCATTTACTAGAAAAACACTTTGGAAATTGGCAAATTTATGTGTTGTATGTTTAAATAAAAATTATCTTCGTTATAAAATAAAATAATATAAATATACCACAAAATTGCAAGTTTTAAGTATGCCATTATTACTATCTCGAGAATTATATAAGTTTATTTTTAATATGAAATAAAAATTATTTTTTTACCAGTGGTTTTAAGTAAAGTGGTAAATAACAGCCGAATTAATTACTGGTTTACCAGTTATTAAAATAACGGTTACCTGAAAACCCTGCTAATCAGTTACAAGCTACCCGGTTACTCACGAACCGGTTACAAACTAACCCGTCAACAACATTAACCAGTTAGTAGGTAAACCGGTTACTAAGATAATCGGTTAGTCATAACCGGTTACTCGTAATCGGCTAACCTCTATTAAATAACCGGTTAACCAATTAGATTCTCTTCGTAAATCGTAGTAACTGGATAACTGGTAAAACGGATAGTTTTATCGCCCTAGTTTTAAGATTTTACATGCATTTTTTAGTGCTCTTTTGTTTTTGGTAGATTATTTTATTATGAATTCTGATCTTTGGCATATCAAAATTTCCGGAAAAACGTGTAAATTAAGTTAGAATACACGTTAGTGTTAATAGTAATATTTGAAATGCCAAATTTACTCCATTGTCGTACAATTAGAAAAGGAAGCAAATGTGTATCGAGTGATGTTTACATATGTCACATCTAAAATTAAATTGACCCGTCTAATGTTAGTAGAATTGAATATATGTTTTTATGGTGAGTGTTAGAATGCCGTGCTGTGGCGGGGCATCACATGCTTCCTTTCAAGTGTACCAGCACCGGTATGCGCAAACGCAACGTGTAGTGTTCGTGCGCGTCTATTTCCACCTGACGAAAATAACCAACAACAATTTATATCGTCCACCGTCCAGTGTGCTGGCCTGGCCGTGTTGTAGTTGTAGGTAGGTAGCTTCGCCGTATAATGTGTCGAGATCACTACGACAAGCTTGCCAACTAATTAATTTCATTAATCGTTCACTGTGTTTGTGAATAATAGTCTTCTGTCTCTCTCTCACACACACTCGCTCACCACCACATATCAACAATCAACGTCCCCCGATGTGCGATGACGGGGGCGGGGGTAATGGCGGCGTTTTAACCAACACGACAATCTTGAACACGACACGTTTCTAAATCCCTTGCCTTGCACGCAAACATCGTTTCATTTATTTTTCATATTATACACGTCGCTGTTGATCGAATTGTGTTCAAGACGAAATACACGGGAAATAAATGATGACAGTTTATATGGAAATTATATTGGCCCCCTAAGCCCGCACCTCGTGCAAACGACATCCTTGACCTCATGTTTTGGTCAAAAACTGTATTATTTCGCTATATATATATATATATATATATATATATATATATATATATATATATATATCATCAGTTCACGAACGTAATAGTCCTGAACCTGATGATTGTTCGTAAACTGAAATGTTCGTAAGCCGAAACTATTGTCCCCTAGAAAAATTCATACAATATGCAAAATTAATTACGACTTTCCTAAACCCCAGATGATTACATGTTTAAAATTTGACAATAGTACACATTCATTAGAACTTCTAATGAACCGAGGTTTAACTGTATTGTATATAAGAAAGTAAATAGTTACCAAATTTCAATTTGGTTCAAATCGCTTCGGTACCTTCATAGGTGTAGGTAGAGGGCATAAAATTGGTCTTACGAGCGACTACTAACATCCAAGTATATAAATTATATATGATTTTGGATTCAGGGCGACGAGACAAACATTTTTTGTTAATGACATTTTTTGATCTGAGAATGCTACAGACACACGGCCGATTGCTGTAGCTTCTTCGGTACTTTGTACGGCGACCTAACACACTGGATTGTAAACTTAATTAGTAATTGGCTTCCAGTGAATGGACATAAATAGTGAAAGTATGAATGGGATGTTTGAGATTTTAGAAATTATGTTCGAAAATGAATAACCATCGATAATTGGGTATCGTTTACACGTTGTGTGTCAATAATGATAATGAAGCAGCATTGGAGAAAATAACTTCATTGAGCAGATGAGGAGAGACAAGATAAGAAAACACACAGCATCGCAGATGAAGGAAGATGCAAAGAGGGGAGTGAGGGGGGAAATGTATGTAGGAATGTATGGGGGTGCGAGCGGGGTTCCAAAATGTAAATCCGTCGTCGGGCCCCGCCGTCAAATCACCAGAGATAACAACGACGATTCACAAAATCCGATTTATCACACGTCATTAATCAAGTGGCCCGTCGAAATGGAACTCGTAGAACCATTAAATGTCAGAGACAACAAATTTCAAGCCGGGCATCTTTGCGATCGCTATCTCTCGCCATATAACGGCTTGTGCACGAATCCGAGAGATATACCCGCATAAGCAGATACAAAAGACCTCCACCTCCACTGATATGTGTGTGTGTGTGCCTGGGCCTGTACCTGGGCCATGTCATGCGAGAGCTAATGGAAGGACGGGCCCTCGACACGGAGCGGATTAGTCTGATTAGAACAGGTGTTTAGATGGTGAGATACCACGAGATGGCTACCCATGGAGCTGTCATCCCATACAGAAACCAAACACATGTATCTCTCTGGACCGTCGACAACGACAACGACAGCGACAACTTGGATGACGAGACTGATTCACCAACAACCGAATCAATCGGCCACGCATTCAACTTACACATTTTTAGGGGAAATCATAACTGATATCGCATCTATATAATAATCAACCAACAATTCTAGTATTTACAGACACACTACGAGTATAGCACTTTTGTACATTCTACACGAGCTAAAAACAAAGATTGAAATCGCGGGACATATTCATTTCTAAAATTGCCAAGGTTAAAATGATTAAACAAAAAATTACAATATATAATTTTATATTCATATATCATGTTTATTCACGCAATGTCTATAAAGCATATTTTCTTTTTGATAGAAGGACATATATCGAAAAAGGTCGTATAATGCGAAAACTGGGCGTATTTTCTGCCCGTTTTCGCAAGCTCCTGCAAATTATGAAATTTGTGTCTGACTTTTAGAGAAATACATGGGGCGCGATCGCACATAAAGGCGAATTGCGAGCGTATCGACGCTTTTACGCGCGTCGCGATGCGCCAACAGCGTTCAGTTTTTACGATGTTGCAAGGCGAGAGCGTCGAACGTAAAGGCCAACACGGTTTTACTGTCGCCATTACACAGTTTGTTGTTGCTGTGTTGTTATTATTATTACTATCGCTGCCATACAAAGTACCTTTAGCCACTGTCGCCGTAATCTCTCATGATCTTGCGCTAAGATGAACTTGGAATAGTTCAAGAAGTGAATATCACATCATCATCATATACAATGTTACTTTAAATTATACACTCGTGCAAAAAATTATACGGCTAAATTAGCACTTCCGGCTAAAACATCTATTTTAAATATATTTTCTGTCTGTTCATACATATTTCGCACAACTTTTGTTTGAAAAGATTCTTTAGAAAAAGTACCAGTTACACCATAAACAGAGCTACAGTATTACTGTTTCTAACGTAAAATTGTGCAACTATAAACTTAAGACTTGTATATGGTGATGTGCACCTCCTATTTTAGTAAAACATATTCAAACCGGAAGTGCATACTCTATGCGCTTATGTCTTTTCTCCAATATCACGAGAACGGTTGCACTTATGGCAAAAATAGTTATGTTCATAATGAAAGATATTCATATTTCGCACAACTTCTATTTGAAAAGATTCTTTAGAAAATGTACCAGTTACGAGAAAACTGCTACGGAAAATCTAAAATGTACTTATTTATGTTTTGAATAGATAGGCATGTATGGGGATTATATTTAATAAATTATATGAACTAAACCTTATAACATTTTGACAGGGAAACAAAATAGACACAAATAATTTAATATTTATCATGTTCTACCGGTTAAAACAAATAAGTCGACTGAGAACGTGTTTCAAGCATATTGATTATTACAGATAAATATTAACAAACAATATTAAATATTATATTTGTTTATATTGACAAGGTGAATTAAAGAAACAATCTATATTTTATATTGAAGAAACAGTATTTGATAACAATAAAATTATAAGGAGTATTGGTTGATTTGGTATATATATTTCTAGGGAAACCTACCTATACGAAAGTCGAGTATAGGCCACTCCACATTTGTCAAGTTTTGAAACTAAAAGCTAGAAAATAACTAACAGTAATGATTTTAAAATTTAAAATATTGTTTAGGGACCTCATTAAAGAACTGCCTATTGTTGGAATCAATCAATAGCAATGGTCTTATTGCCATTTTTATGTTATCTCTTCAAAATCCAATTGTTATAAACATGGTTTTCTTCTTCTATATATTTAAAATAATTAAAACATTCACTAAATAGATAATACGGCTTGCTAAAGTCATTGGTGCTTGCACATATGTTTGTTTTATTTTCTTAGTGTCCCACACACATGCCAAATTAATTTGTTAATTATTGTGATTTTTTGGTCTATGAAATCGATTTTTAGAATTAATACGTAATAGTTAGCAAGAAATAATCGGTTATGGCCAACATAGAACTTTCTTTTACGTTATGGTTGTACACTGTTAAAAATATGTGTAACATTACATTAAATCTAATGTAAAATTACACAATAAATCATATATATTTCCAAATTCCAGTAAAATTATATGGTTTATAAGTGTTATTTTGTATTAAAAGATATGTAAATTTTCATAAATTTTTTACAGTGTATGTTTATTTTGTTTGATGCGATATAAAAATATAAAATTTTAAATTTGACCAAATTTCTAGATTATTTTTTCAAAGATACTAAGAATCAATAAAAATTTCAAATTGCTTAGACTATTTTGTAATAATGAACTATCCATAAATACATATTTTTGTTATATTTCGTAAAAAGAAAGTAAAAACGTTGGTATACTTCGGCTATCTATCAAAAAATCACTATAAAAAAAATATATATTGGTCATAATTTGAAAATAGTGGTTCAGTTCATTTGTGATGGTTAATCTATCACGGCGAAATAAATGGCTGTTTGCAGTGGCACAGTAAATACATGTTTCTCGCCATGCAATTACACAATCAAAATCTCAGTTGTAGATTGCAGCACCGTCGAGGCGAGAGTCCATTTGTAATGTTATATTAACTACCATATACTGGAGTGAGGTTATTAACTAAACCATTTTTATGAATAATGGCAGAGTGTATGATATTCTACTTCCGTAGTAATTAAAAAAACTGAAATGCGATACGAACAGCGCTTGGTAATTGAATGATTATGATGACGAGATGAATGCTCGAGAACGAGAACGCGAACGAGAACGCTCTGTGCTGACGAGCGAACGCCTCAACAGAGACCCATCGCATCGCACCGTGTGTTTCGTTGCGTTTTGGGAACCGAACAATTAATCACCCGCTCAGCACGGAAACGCTTCCGTCTTTTCATAATCGATTACCCAATCAAACACACTGTTCTACCTTACATTATTTATTTTACACACTTATCTGATGCAAGCTTTGTTTTCTTTTCCCTATTTCAAACATGAACATTATTTGAAGAGTTTTTTTTTTTTGTAAATGTAGACCTAATCATGGTTACACTATATAAATAAAGGATTTCCCTTACACGGTTTTTCCTAGTCTGCACGCTTTTGTATTTTCGTTATTTTCTCCGTCGTTTCTATTGTATAAATAAGCACATGAAAGATTGTCTTCGAATATGGTATACTTTATGCAAATACGCGTGAGTACGATGTATAAGTGAGTTGTTTTGTCATGTTAAAGCATTTAAATATTTAGTGTAACTTGTTCAAAATTCTGTAATTACTGCGTGTGAACCACGAGGCAAAAATTCGGTGAAGAGAAAACCGACAAATGCGATAATTAAAACTAAATAAGATGCAGACACGCACGCGCGTATAAAAACGTATAAAAAGAATTCAATTCAAGCAGCGAATTATGTGATGAAAAAAGAAAATTATTCCTTCTTCTCTACGAATTCTCACATCATCTACAGTACAGCGAAAGATTCCTATTCTGTCTTACACACACATTAAAAGAGAATATGAATACATATTTTTTTAAATAACTCAATTGTTTTCTCGCATATAAGAAACAACGTCAGAATAATAATATGAATGCAGGGAGCCAGCGGCAGATGGGATGGGAGAATGTCCTTACGTTGGTAGCATTGCATGCCTGCAACAGTAACGAGAAAAGTAAATATAACTCGGTGTGAGCTGCACTAAATCATGTCATATTTAATTGTCTTCAAAACCACCGTGGTCACACCAGATTGTACACATTTTTATATATATATATATATATATATATATATATATATATATATATATATATATATATATATATATATATTCGGGCATTTAAGTGGCCCACAATAGAGACCCTGATGACCTAGAGGTCGAAAAGTAATATACATTAGTAAAATGAATATTTCGACTAGACATTATTTGTGCAAATACGCTTCGACGAAAATTAAAAGAAAGCTGGAGTGGTTTTTACTTGACTATCTTATACTTCCATTTAAATTTTAAATTAATTCTATTATTGCCATGAAACAAATGTAAGATTTGCTCTTTTTGGGTTACTGTACAAGTAGTTGACAACGATGTAAGCTGATCGCAAGTTCAACTTGAGTTCGCACCTGAAGTCTGGTAAATGAAACATTAGTAAAAGTAGCACGTATGTAGTACGTTCGTCGCTCTTCACATAGTCGCAGGTTTATCTTGCAACAGATGTTCACGAAACATACGAGAACGAGAACATTTGCACCTTCGACCGCTCAAAACGCTCATGTTCGTCCCTGGTCATCATTTACCTTCCTATATGTGTGTCGGTTTTATTTTTTTTTGGCGTGTGCAGTTATCCACAAATATATATATATATATATATATATATATATATATATATATATATATTTATATTTATATATATATATATATATATATATATATATATATATATATATATATATATATATATATATATATATATATTTATATATATTTATATATATATATATATATATATATATATATATATATATATATATATATATATATATATATATATATATATGTAATTGAAACAGTCGATACAATTGAACCTCGTTAACACGAACCTCACAAAAACCTCGATAGCACGAAAACCTTTATAGCCCGAAGAAATTCTCGTTTTCTGTAACTTATACCGTTTCTGAGATATTGATAAAATAGCAAAATGTAACTATAGGGAAACCTAAATATAAAATAAGCATTTTCAAATGTGATTTATTAGTAAATGGTACGTTTGTCGAATAAACATTTGCAACAAAAGTTGCTAGAAATTTAAATATCTTCAACTTTTATATAAATAATTTTTCTCTAACTCATGCCGCTTCTGAGATATTAATAAAATAGCAAAATGTAACAAGGGAAACCTTAATATAATATAACCATTTTCAAATGTAATTTATTAGTAAATAGTACGTTTGTCTAATCAACTTTTGATGCAAAACTTGCTAGAAATTTTAATTCAATTTTTTTTCTCAACTCATGCCATTTCTGAGATATTAATAAATTTGCAACTTGTAAATATGGAAACCTAAATATATTAACTCTATTTTCAAAGATGATTTTTCAGTAAATGGCACGTTTTTCTAATAATTTTTTTTAATAAACTTTTATGAAAATCTTTTTCTCTAACTTATGCCGTTGCTGAGATATTGATAAAATAGCAAAAGTATACTGTTTCTTCTGGTTAAGATAATATTTTCATTAATTCGAGGTGTACACCTGGATCATATACGTACACTGTAATACAGTCAAACCTCGTTAACATGAACCTCGATGGCACGGAAACCTCTATAACCCGAACAAATTCTCGTTTCCCTTCCGTAGAAAAGCAAAAACCTATCTATCACGAAAAAATACACCCTTTTAACACGAACTCGATTTTTCACCAATCCGCGCCTCTATTGCACGAATTTTTACGTTGCCGACCTCTATAACACGAAGTTTACCTCTATAACACAAGGTTACCTCTGTAACACAAGGTTAGCTCTATAATTTGAAGTAGAAGAATGAATATGAATATGTAAAATCTATGTAGTGAAAAGTAAGTATTTGTCGAGTGAAGGTCACTCTAGATTTGTCTATGAATAATAGTTTGATAATTTGCAAGTGCTTTGTATGAAATATCTGATGGGGAAACAAGAAAGATTTGTGTGTATGTAACATAAATCAAGAGTTACAAGAAAAACTCTTAAGATTGTGTATATATTTATATAATTATACGGAATTATCGCTAATACTGTATGTGTCTCCACGCGAAGTGTATAATGTCTTATTTATGCTATGACACATTGCAACAAGAAACACAAAACGAACTGATGGGTAATTTTGTAATTTTGCCATTAAAACAAGTCTGAAAATATATATAATTTCGGATGCCACTCATTCCATCACCACTGGACTTCATTATTATTAACAAACTATTATATATATATACATATATTCAACATATTGTTTTTTATGTTATTCTTGGTATTTTATAACTTGTTAAGAATTTTAAACTGCGTCGATTAAACTTAATTTCATTTTGTTAAATATATTTAGTATAACGCTTATTTAATAAATTAAATAAGCTAATTTCATCAAAAATGTAGCCATGGATTTTCTTGATGGCATATTGTTATGTTATATAATAGTGGATAATATTCTGTATATGATATAGGCACATAGTGCCCACGGGTTGACCTAGGAGTAAACTGAGTGATTTGTTCATACACACACACACTCACAGGCATGTATCCATCCATCCATCCATCCACAATATGAAAGGTCCTTCGCTTACCTGCCCGTTTTCGTAATAATCATCTCCGTGCCCAGATCGTGAAACTTGTCCCAGAGTTCTTTGGTCTCGAGGTGGCATTCGGTGGCGAGCAGCTCTTCGCAGTTGCAGGTGGCGGTGACTTTGCTCGATTTGCCCGCCGGGCTGTCGTTCAGCCCGTTCGCGCAGTGTTTGTCCTCGCTGACGCTGTCGGGTGTATCGCGGTCCGACGGACACTCGACCTCCGAGCCGCGGGACGGCGAGCGCGTCGACACCGTCGTGGCCGTCGCCGTCTTTAAACCGTTCAACGTTCGCACGGACGCCGGCTCACTGTCCGAACACTCTTCCACGTCCACCTCGACATCATCGTCCTCGATTTCGTCCAAACCCGGCGAACTGTGCCGCGAGGTGAGACCTAACAAAAATTATTCACCATTAAGACAAGTTTTCTTTTTCCCCCAGTATTTAATTTTTCACATTAAATTTGTAAATGTTTCTTATAGACATTTGTAAATACAAAAGACAATTTTGGGTCCCATATGTATTTGTTTTGCTACAAAAAATAATTGCACGGTTTTTACATTCTTATACGAATGTATATATGGAAGTATTGCAATCTTGAAAATGTTCAAACACGATATTTTAACGGAAATATACATTTTTACCATCTCTGAAATGAATTTGATTATTTTCGAAATGACGTCTGTTTGTGTGTGTCTGTGTGTGTATGTGTGTGTGAATGTGTGGCTATGAACGCTCTAGGGTCAAAACTGTTGTCCTAGAGAGACCGATCACACCTTCAGGCATTATTCACAAAATACAAAAGTTAAATTTGATTAAGTGTTGGTTAAATCATGTATTTTCCCAATTACAATACTTATCCTTATATTAATTATACTAAAAGGGTAAAAATTGTACGAATTTAATAATTATTTTAAAATTAATACATAAAATGTATAGTTCTAAAAAGAAACGTTAAATAACTTTAAATATATAGTTCTAAATTATCACTATTTAGTTATTTGTCGATTTTTGCTTTCGTTGTACACTGTAAAAAATAGCAGTGAATTTACAAGAGTTCCAAAATAATATTGCAGTTACAAATCATGTAACCATTTAGAATTAAAATAAAATAATGTTAAAATTCGAGTAAAAATCTTAAATTTTATAAAATTACATTATTTTATTTCTCGATTTTTTTTTACTATATACACTGTAAAAAGAAATTGCAGTAAATTTACGAGACTTTCAATATATAATTACAATTAAACAAGATTCAGTACGTATAACGCACCGATGCGTCCAGCTCGCCTTATATAAGTTAATCGATGCGAACAACGATTTTTAATTATTATGGCCTTGTCATTATCAATTTGAAAAAATATTATGGCGATTAATAGTCTTACAATTTTTTTATTTAGAATATTTTGATAAGAAATTTTAGTGCATATTTTATAATTCAAAATTATAATATTTAATAATTTTTATCTGGCTTAGGGTTAACAATATGAAAATATCATGTTGACATAAAATATCTTAGAATTATTAGTAGAATTTTGGGGGTTTTAATTATGTTTATAAGAGCAGTATTACGGGGGCTCCAAATTTAGGGGCCCTATAACTCGGGAAGTATACAAGCGATTGGATATAAACTGTGCAGGGATTCAAATGGATTGCCAAATAATATTTATAGCAAATTTGGTGTAAATCGCTCCGGTACCTTCAGAGGAGTAGAGGGCACAAATTTGATCTTACGAGCGAGCGACGACTAACATCCAAGTATATAAGTTATATATATTTTTGGATTCAGGGTAACGAGACAAACACTTTTTTGTTAAGGAAGTTTTTGATCTGAGAATGCTACAAACACACGACCGAATGCTTTAGCTTCTTCGGTACTTCGTACGGCGAGCTAAAAATATGTAATTAGAATTATAGTAAAATGATAATAAAATTCAAGTAAATATCCTAAATTTTATAATATTACACTGTTTTATTACTCGATTTTCTTTTTATTTTTACGAGACTTCCAATGTATTACAGATAATTATACTGAGTTATAGTAAAATGATATTAAAATATCCTAAATTTGATAAAATGCGTTGTTTTACATAGTAAACGTGGTGTAACTTTACATATTTATTTATTGACGGTGTACTGTGAATTGCAGAATATCAGTCACAACAACATTGCTGAAATATTATCACGGAAAATAAATATTTATGAATAATACGTCACTATGTATGGTAAATATCGGTATAATTAATTTGACGGCAATTTTTATCTATCCAGTGTAGGTTTACAGGTATAAAATATGCAACATCCCATATTTTATATCCTTACAAACATAAATTTATGAGTTATATATCATTGTCAGCATGTCCAAGCTTACTACATGCTAGATATTTTCAATTACAAATAAATAATGACGTATAAAACCGACAACAGAATTATATCGCTGCAAATTCCTGATTATTTCTACAACTTACATTAAAAATATCGCGGTTTATAAAAAAAATGTTAATGACAAATGTATTTACTATGCTTACGGTTGAGTGTTGATATATTATTGTGTCAACTAAGAGTCTAGATGAGTAGCAAATATCACTTATTTTTTTAGGCGTAATTCACAAGTCGTTACCTGTGTTAAAGACAAGCTTGATAGCGCGGACAAGCGCTTAAAAGGTTGTATTAGCTAACCGTATTTTAAATTGACTAACGTAAAGGTGTGTGTTCACAGCTAGACAATAATAATCCAGTTTTTCTTATGCCAAATAATACTATCGTTCACAGCGGCAATATTAACGCATTAATTAGTGAAATGTCTCCAAACTCCATCAGATTAATACTACGTTTTTTGTTTGCGATTCGCAATATATTTATATCTATATGCGGTTTATCAATAAATCAATATGGACAATAACTAATAGATTATCTATAGATTATAGATCTATAATCTATTAGAAATGTATATATGTCCTCAGAATTCCACTATAAGTTAGTTACATTGGCTACGTTCGAAAGTCTCAAATTGGAATTGAATTAAATGCATTCATAGGAACTATATTAATTTTATAACCGTTTAAAATTCGACAACGTTCCAGAATAATTCGTTTAGAAGATATAAATTCCATTATAGAGAATTGTAATATTTAAGACGATTGTTACACTTTTATCCTAATTAAATACAAACTATTACAGCGAAATATTATATTTGAGTCTAAAATAAATTTGCTAAAACTGATTAGACAATTGATAAAAGGCATTTAGTCTTGTCATTTTTGCAGTATCTCTAAAATCATTAACAGAAAAATAGTTTAATTCAAAAAGAGGCGATTTTTACGCAGTGAATTAACTCTCCGATACACGCCACACAACGAATTTTGTATGCTCTTGTACAAAATAGATTTTCTCACATCAGTAATGAGAAAATTTTTGTTTTATAATACTGGATTCCGACTAAATTAAGGATTGTTAGATCGAATATAATAAATCTATATTTGAACATTTAGAAATATATTTACTTTCAAGAAATTTTACTTTAATATTACTCAATTTATTCCTAATTAATAAACTATATAATTAGAGGATTCTTCCTCTAATTATAAGGTAAATAGTAATAAATTTACGATTAAATGCAGCAAGATATTTTACTGCAAATACGATTTATTAACAGTAAATACATGGTGCATTTGTATAGCTTATACGGTAATAAAATCTATTTATATTAAACAAAGCATATCTGTGGCTAGCAAATAAAGCATTAATTTAATATAATTCTACATTGATTTGACTGTATTAAAATTTAAAATATGGGAAATATAATATGAATACAAGATCATTAATTTAAAAGAATTATTTAAATAAATGATATTAAGACACCTTGTGAATAATATAGTTTAAAAAGCGAAACAATTAGTAATTAAGCTTAGAAAATACAAGTAATAATTCCAGTTTGCTTTTTGTTATCCAATGCTAACGTTCACAGCTACAAAATTCATTATTTAATTGTGTTCATTTTATTGCATTGCTTGTCACAAAACAAACTAGATTATTATTTGCAATATTCTAATTTTAATTACTATTTAATTCGCTGTGAATACAGTTTTATACGATCGAAAGTCGTTCTTAAATTGGAATTGAATTAAATGCATTCATAGTCAACGTTTACAGCAATAATATTTATGATTAATTGAGTTAATTTTGTTGCTGTGAATGCTAGCATTGCTTGTCATACAAACTAAATTATTATTTGTTATTTTTTAATCTTAACTATTATTTACAGTGTTTACGTTTTATTCGTCTTCAAATTGGAATTGAATTAAATGTATTCAAAGGAATTATACTAGTTTTATAAACGTTTTAAATTCACCAACGTTTCAGAATAATTCGTTTATAATAAACGTTCATAGCACCAAAATTTATAATTGTGTTCATTTTGTTGCTGTGAATGCTAGCATTGCTTATCATAATACAAAGTAGATTATTATTTATTATTTTCTAATCTTAATTGCCATTCGGTTCACTGTGAATACAGCATTATATGTTCGAAAGTCACAAGTATTGAAAATGGAGTTGAATTAAATGCATTCAAAGGAATTATAGTAGTTTTATAAACACTTTAAATTCAACAACGTTTCAGAATAATTCGTACCTAACATCAAAATTTATAATTGTGACTATTTTGTTGCTGTAAAGCTCCAGAATTGTTTGTCATAATACAAACTAGATAATTGTTTGAATTTTTTTAATCTTAATTAACCATTGGTTCGCTGTGAATACAGAGAATGTTTGAAAGTCTCAAGTCTTCAAATTGGAATTGAATTGAATGCATTCAAAGGAATCATAATAGCTTTAAATTCAACAACGTTTGAATAATTCGTTCATAACTTCAAAATTTATAATTGTTTTCATCTTGTTGCTGTAAAAGCTCTAGAATTGTTTGTCATAATACAAACTAGATTATTATTTGCAATTTTTTTATTTTAATTAGTATTTGGTTCGCTGTGAATACAGAGAATGTTCGAAAGTCTCAAGTCTTCAAATTGGAATTGAATTTAATGCATTCAAAAGAATTATAATAGTTTTATAAACGTATTAAATTTTATGAATAATTGCTGCTTGTCATACTACAAACTAGACTATTATTTGTAATTTTCGAATTTTAATTACTATTTGGTTCGCTGTGAAACGAAGTGATGTATTTAGCAAGGAATATTAGATACTAACCGTCAGTTTGCGAAGCCGTCGCCGTCGGTGAATGCAGGGAAGTCCGGCAGGGTCTTCCGCGCGACATAATCGCCGCGATAGAAAAATCTGTCGCTCGCGTCTTCACCGTCGGCACCACCAGACCAGCGGCTGGTGGACTGTCTTCGGGCATGGCGCCCAACAACATACCCGACGCACTAAAAATGTTTTGCACACAACCACCGACGATCAACAACACAAATACGAAATATTTATATATGTAAATAAATAGTCAATTGAAAATGATCACTAGTCACACTAATACAGTCTATTGTCACCGCGTTCGTTCTTATTGGCATTTGCAGAAATTCAGCTGATTTGTGTACATGACGGGCAAACACTTAATACTTCTGCGGCTCCGTCGTCGACCAGACTGACACTAGCGCGCGGTGGCGAAGCCTTGCCCCACGTTCGAACATGTTTACGCTGGGCGAGGGGGGCAGAGGGGAGCGAGGGGCGGGTGCAAATGGGCGGAGTTAGTGGTGTGCGCTGACAAATGGAGGAGCGGTCTTTGGGGGCGGGGATGCTTGGGGGCGTGGCGGAGTGGCGCGATCGTAATCGCGTGCGTGTGGTCCCCGGCAACTATCAGTTTCGCATGAGCAGCACCATCAATCAGGAGGCAGTGGCGACACACGCTGTACACGGCCACTTGATGTCCGCTGAGTCGAGTGCACCCCCCACCCGCCCCCCTTAGTCCACCCAGCGCAAGTAAAGAGTCGCTGCATCTCCGCCATCGCTCGCTCGCTCGCGTTCAGTTCATGCATATTTCATCCGCCGCGGGCGATGCTCCTGAACAGCATCAGCTTGTGTACACCTATGCACATATAACATACGAAGTGCAAAGAGGGTGATGGTGATGGTGATGGTGACCACAGGCGCCACTCTACAGACCACACACATTCTTGCCCATCGCAACAACAACAACAGTAATTCTCACCCCACACCGGGTCACACTATTCTATATTTTATATATAGACTATTCCACAAATTGTAGCATCTTAAGGATTGTTCACAGCTAAAGAATTAGAAATTAAGCTTTGAAATTATAAGTAATAATTTCAGTTTGTTTAATGACATACAAGGTTAACGTTCACAGCAACAAAATTTATCATACATTGTGTTAATTTTGTTGCTTGGAATGCTAGCATTGCTTGCCATAATACAAACTAGATTGTTATTTGTAATTATCTAAGTTTAATTACTAAATAATTCGCTGTGAACCATCCTTTAGGCACACCCAGGCGATTTTTAAGCAAATGGTAAATGGTTTTTTCAGGAAATTTTCCAAATTAAAGAAAACTTGTCGTTATAGTGAATAAACCTCGCCGTACGAAGTATACAGAAGAAGCTAAAACATTCGGTCATGTATCTGTAACATTCTCGGATCAAAACATTTCCTTAACAAAAAGTGTTTGTCTCGTCGAACTGAAACCAAAAATATATATAACTTATATACTTGGATGTTAGTCGTCGCTCGCTCGTAAAACCAAATTTGTGCTCTCTACTCCTCTGAAGGTACCGGAGCGATTTACACCAAATTTGTTACACATATTATATGGCATCTCATTTGAATCCCCTCGCAGTTTAAATCCAATCGCTCATGTACTTCCCGAGTTATAGGGTTCCAAAATTTGGAGCCCCCCTTAATACTGCCCTTATAAAAATAATTTAAACACCCAAAAATTCTACTAACAATTCTAAGATATTTTATGTTTATAAAATTTTTTTATATTGTTTACCTAAAGGTCATAAAAAATTATTACATATTTTAATTGTGAATTTCAAAATATGCACTAATATTATTATTTTTATCAAAAAATCTACAAAATATTGTACGACTTTTTATTAAATTGTTAACCAAAACCGCTGCTTGCATCGCATATCTTATCTATAAGGCGAGCAGGACGCATCGGTGCGTTGTACGTACCGAATCTTGTTATTATACAATGTTGGAAATTATTTTACTAAAGTGTATTTCTTATTTTAGAAGCAAGACTCTTGAAATTTCTTATTTTTTGATATTTAGAGGATTCCCTTGTATGAAATAAATGCACTAAGTCTATTTGGACTATCTGTGTGTCTGTATGTAACTCTCTCTCTCTTTCTTTCTGGGTGTGTGTGTGTGTGTATGGGTGAACGCTTTACTGACTTACCGTCGATCATTAAAATTTGTTATGTATTTAAGATTGTGTATTCCTGAAAAGAAAACCACTTATTTTTGAAATAGAAATATGTCAACAGGAAATGCATATTTAATAGTGTCATTTATTGCATATCTCAAAAATAATACGAGCTAAAATTTCACAAAATGTGCAATTGTTGAAAAAGCGCCTTTAAAATTGCTATTATATATTTACGCTACCCGAGTTACATATTAATATTATTTTATGGCAATGGTAGCATAAATTTGGCAATATTACATATATATAGTGACTGAACGGCACTATAGATTTCTTTTTTGGTACGGCATCTACTATCTTAAAATCAAGACAAACAGAGTAAATCAAGAAAATAGTGAAACACTATATACAAATACATTGTTCTATGTGTGTACGATATTTAATCGTGGCATTGTTAGTTGAAATGGAATCGTTCGAGTTCCAGGTGAGATAAAATACGCTTACCGGCGTGCGATAAATTAGGTATGGCGAGGAGGGGTGTAGTGGTTGTTTGCGCGCCCTCCTGCGGACACTGTATTGACAGGAATTTGGGATTCATGACACGCCAAACTCGCACCACGTTTACTGAGTGACGGGGATGCCGGGAAATGCGATACTCTATACCGAGAGTCGCCCAGCAGCAACATCCAGGCATGCCTGCCGCCTCGTATGCCAGCGGTTTCGTGTGGGCCACTGCAGGCGCCCAGCGTGCAGTCCTCCCAGGGGCTGCCTTGTTAAGAGCTCCTTGAGACTACCCCCCTGCACCGCCCCCCGTCGCGCCCCTCACCAACGGTCAATTAACCAGACATTCATTGCGTTGCATATCTTGTGGTTCGCATTTACAATATACTTGTTATACCGAGAGGTGAAACAACTACCCCCTATAAGATTACCTTTTCGGTTCGGTGTGTGTGTGTGTGAATGCCCCTAATAGCCGTCACCGCATTTGAAAACATACACCGTGCGCCCTTGTCCTTTTTAAATTTATGGCATCGTAGGGACGGCTGGCTGCCACCTCTTTGCTGTAGGTACAGAGATTCTAAAAAGTGCAACGATTTCTTTTATTCCCAACGTTAACCGTGTCATTGTTGTTGACTGCCAAATATACGATGGGCGTTAAGCTTGTTTCACTCACTAAGCATTTACTTTTACCATAAATACATTTACTTGTACTTCGTATACACCTTATATATATATATATATATATATATATATATATATATATATATATATATATATATATATATATATATATACATATATATATATATATATATATATATATATATATATATATATATATATATATATATATATACATATATATATATATATATATATATATATATATATATATATATATATATATAACTAAAATTTGCAATTTTCAAATTCGTTGATTTTAGAACTAACTGCCGTCTATGTAAAATTGGCAGTTAGCTCTAAAATCAACGAATTTGAAAATTGCAAATTTTAAAGACAGCTTGCAGACCATCGGACAATAATATGCGTCCAGATCGCCTTATAACAATATTTGCGGTGCGAACATCTGCTTTTAATTATTAAGGCCGTTTGGTTAACAATTTGAAAATATGTTATAGATATAAAATAAGTCTTACAATTAATAGTAGATTATTTGTATAAAATTTAAATTAGTACATATTTTAAAATTCAAAGTTAATTTCAATAAACAAAATATTTTTTTATGGCCTTTGTGTTAACAATATGAAAAAATCTTATTGAAATAAAATATCTTAGAATTTTTGGGTGTTTTAATTATGTTTATAAGGGCAGGATTAAGAGGGGCTGCAAATTTTTGGGCCCTATAACTCGGGAAGTATGCGGGCGATTGGATTTAAACTGCGAACGGACTCAAATGGGATACCAAATAATATGTTTACCAAATTTGGTGTGAATCACTCCAGTACCTTGAGAGTGGTAGAGGGCACAAATTTGGTTTTACAAACGAGTGACGACTAACATCCAAGTATATATATATATATATACATATATATTTGGAATCAGGGCGACGAGATAAACACTTTTTGTTAATGTAATTTTATGATCCGAGAATGCTACAGACACACGACCGAATGTTTTAGCTTCTTAGGTACTTCGTACGGTGAGGTAAAAATAGTCTAAATGGACTTTATTGCATTTATTACATTTAGGATAAACCCGTAAATATCAAAAATACAAGACATTTCAAGTGTCTTGCTTCTAAAACAAGAAATACTCTAGTGAAATAATTCTAAACTAATATTCTTGTTTAATGTCTTGTAAATCTATCCAAAATTGTTTTCTTCATTAGAAAATTTGATAGGTTAATTTTCATGAATATATTTAATTATTTTTTTATTGTTCTAATATTGTCAATATAGTAACAGTTAATTATAATAAATGTGCGAGTATATCAATCAAATCTTTGGGTTGAAACGGAGGTTGATTTTAAGATCTCAGCACTTACAAAACATAGACGATTAGATGCCCATGTGAGACTCAACAGCACTATAGCCTATAAGCCTAGTGTATGCAGGCATAACGGGTGCGTATACGGTGTGCGTACGATGCGTATGGCTAACGAGAATGCCGACATACATACATACATCGCTCGACCGAAGATTCATTCGTATTTAATTGGATATGCACTGGTAGCGGCACGGCGTATGCGACCCCGTCTCCCGGTAGCCATTATCAATGAACAAACCGTCAATGGAAACAAACTTCATCTGCTGATGATTCCTTACCTCACTTATAATTACACTCGTATCAACGTACACACCAAAATACAATTTCTAACAGTCTTTGGGTAAAACATAACCTAAAATATGTTCAGAGAGTTTTCACACCATTAAACAAACTAGTTGTATAAATATATATATAACAATGAATCTTATAAATATTTGGACAATCTGAACAACAGTCCACAAATCATCATAGTGTTCCTGTGATGCGTGCCTGATCAGGTTTAAGCAACGTAAACAGTATTAAACGAACCCTTGAGTGCTTAACAGCGGATTAGTATATATATATGTATAAGTATGAAGAATCAGTTGGGTGCGGAAAACGAATGGAAGAATCCGAATAACAAGAAATAAGCGGTGTGGTTATGGGTGTTGATGTGCGTTGATAAATACGGCATTATGGCGGCGGCGCGTCAGGTATCCGATGACGTGAAAAAGACTTGTTTATACACGTCGCCTCGTTGCCCCACACACACACACAAAACTTCCCTATGATTAATTGACTTTTGCCCACCTCGCCAACAAAGGCCATGGCATTTTCAAAAGGACATTTCTCAACCATATTACCTATTTGCTTGTGATGTGATATTATATGTACTGTCGTGCATTGTCTGTGTGTCTGTGTCTGTGTGTCTGTCTGTGTGTGTGTTGGTAAACCTTAAACAGCATGCACTAAAGTCGACTCGCACCACTGTGTATTATATACAGGACTGGACTCGTCAATATTCATTTCTACTTTCTTATTCCCAGTAATAAGTATTGTAATCATGAAAAAATTATTTTACTGTCCCTGAATCGAATGTGACTATTTTCGAAGTGACGTCTGTGTGTCTGAACGCTCTAGAACCAAAACTGTACAACGTAAAACTATGAAACTTCAAACTTAAGACTTGTATATGGTCTAGATGAGCCCCTTTTTTTTGAAATTAATATTCAAACCAGAAGTGCATTGGTTACTCTATGCATTTTTTGTCCTTTCCCTAAAATCACTACAACGGCTGCACTTATGGCAAAAATACTTATTTATATAATGAAAGACATTAATATTTCGCACAACTTTTGTTTGGAAAGTTTCTTTAAAAAATCTACTAGTTACGAGAAAACTGCTACGGAAAATCTAAAATATTTTTTTTGCTTTTTCTCCAATAACACTAAAACGGCTACACTTATAGCAAAAATAGTTATGTTCATAATGAAAGATATTAATATTTCGCACAACTTTTGTTTGAAATATTTCTTTAAAAAATGTACTAATTCGAGAAAACTGCTATGGAAACTCTTAAAACTCTTATTTATGTTGTCATAGAAGTGCATTTATAATATATATTTTTAGTTCACCGTACGAAGTACCGAAGAAGCTAAAGGAATCGGTCGTGTGTCTGTAGCATTCTCGAATCAAAACATTTCCTTCACAAAAAGTGTTTGTCTCGTCGCCCTGAATCCAAAAATATATATAACTTATATACTGTTGGCATTGTATGTCACACAACAAACTGGAATTAATATTTTTAATTATTAATTACTAATTGAAATTTTATTAATCCAAGAATGTTACTGACACGACCGAATGCCTAAGCTCTTCTGTATTTGTCAATTTCTCAAATCACCATAAACATTTAACCATGAATACGTAACTTAAATGTAGAAGCATTATAATGACTAGTTTCATTAACAAAATTTGGTCACATAATTATTGAATGTATGTTCATGTTGAAAAACTAGATATTTATAAATTGAACCTAACCAGTCCTATAGTTACACAATAGTATAACACAACGAACATTTATAGACAGTATTGAAACATCAAGCCAAGCAGTCGGTTGTGTACCAGTTCTAGTCGGAAGTTTATTCATTAAAACCGTGAGTACTATTTACAATATCGATGTAGAATCGACGATTTTAAAGCGCTAATTGTTAAAATAAAAAAATAAATAAATAAACAAAATGCGATCTTTACTATGTGTCCGTTCTGTTTGGTTATCCTGAAACATTTGCCCGCGTGTCCTAGGGGACGAAACACAGGACACATTCTTTTTCATCATCTCAGGTTCTTCTTCGTTAAATCGTGCTTCAACGAAGTCCGCTCGGTATGCTCGGTATGAATGGGAATAATTGCGGTTCTAAGGCCACTTATTTCAGTTACAACCGAATTTGATCGAACACGAACAGGGGGGAGGCGGGTCCCTGCCGACGTGGAACCGACCTTGTCGAGGTGGCAGGGCTTAAGCATAAATCACTATTATGAATTGCAATCAAAATATTGATTGATGCAACTAACAGGTTTCATAAAAATCACTTCTTTTTGTTTTTAAAAACTATATTCGAAATTTGGATTTTGAATACTGAAATAATATTACAAACATTTTGTTAAATACGATTTTTAGAAGACAGCATCACTGTAAATAATAGATATGAATTTATAATTCAGGTAAATTAACTAAATTTACCAGAATTACATAATTTTTAGTTGTAGTTTTACAGTAAATGATTCGTTAATTTACATCAATTAATAATATCAAAAATTCTACAAAAATTTTAAGTTCTTTCTTCATATTGTGATCACAAGATCCTGTAAAACATATTTTAATATAATAATTATTAATTTTAAAATATGCAATTTTTATTATACTGTTAAAGTTATGTCGATATTTTAACAAGTTTCTTAAATCTTAAATGAGTTTAATTTTGGAAATCCGGTAATCACACCACAAAAAAAATCTGGCTGTATATTTTGAAGCGGTTCATAATAAAAGAAATATTTAAGAAAATTTTTTGATCCGAGAATGCTACAGACACACGACCGATTGCTTAAGCTTCTTCGGTACTTCGTACGGCGAGCTACAAACATCTCAGTTGAACCAACTCTTTAATACATATTTGATAATTCTCTGGAGACCCAACGGGTTTATTATTAAAAAAAAATATTAATTCCATATGTCTGTGTTTTACGTGTTATTGTCTGCTGTGAACAAGTATATATATACATATACATATATATATATATATATATATATATATATATATATATATATATATATATATATATATATATATATGTGTGTGTGTGTGTGTGTTTATTGTATAGTAAATGGTGTATAAGTTAGAAGTAGTTGGGCGAGTGGCAAAAATAAGTGTGACACCGTCCTGACACTGGCAAGTCCACTCACTGGGGGATTAGGCACGGTTAGTTCTGTTTGTCCCCGGGTGCATTGTTGTCCACAATATTTATAGCGAGGCTCATGCCTACACGTTGTTGTGGAATTGTTAGCGGGTGTCTCACTGTTCATTGTTAGGTGGGTGGGCGACGAGACCAGACACCCGCCACCCCCCCTCCCACCGCCGCCGCCCCTTCACAAAAACGACTTGGCAATTTTACCACCGGTAGCCAACACATACAAAATTCCAACGCGAAGACAACTACATATGTATATATGCCATATATACAGATACAGGACCGGAACAAGTGAGAATTTATATATATATATATATATATATATATATATATATATATATATAAAATATTTAAAATCATTTATGACTCAACGGGTCTAATAACTAATTAAAAATAATAATCTAAATTTGCATACCAAAAAAATTATGAAAATATATAATAATTAATTTTCTAACACATATTTCAGATTGTGAATCAAAAGTCCAAAAATACATATTTATAAATAATTATTTTGCATTTCAAAATATTTTAGCGCGTACGAATGCATTGATTTGATTGTTTGCATGAACACAGTATTGTTGCAATCAATTCTGTATCCCTATTTAGTCAATTCATCAACAACAAAGGCTTTCATTAAAGTTTTTATCATTTTATCTCTTCAAAACTCACTAATTATAAATAGGATTTCTTCATTAAAACGTCAGTGGTTTAAAACATATTTTCTACTTTAATTAAATAAAATCAGAAGTGGCCTTCACTCTACTATTAAAAAATTATTCATTTTTCGAAGAAACAAAAGCAGCTAGTATTTTTAATATCTCGTGTTCTTTTCGAGATGTACAAAAAGTGACAAACACGGTTAAAAAGTCCTTTACAAAAATCTTAAATCATATTTTTATGATCATGGATACACTATAGAAAATGTATGTAAAGTTACATTAATTCTAATGTACACAAGAAGCTGATTTAAAATTACGTTATAAATTAAATATTTTTCCAAAATCTAGTAAAGTGCTTTATACATACATTTACAGCGTATCGGGTTTAAACACACACACAATGAAATTAAGAATGCTTAAAATTGTAATTCCATTAAAATTTCGCTCAGAATATTTTTCTTTTTACGTAACGAATAAAAAATTAAAGAATTCACTAAATAAATTATAAGGTGTGCTGCAGGTATTGGGGCTTTTTGTACAGTGTACAAAGAATAATGTTGATATTTGACACTACTACTAGTAGTAAAGAATTAAATATAATCAGATGCAAATTCGAACTCACAATATTTCATTTGTAACGTAATCTATGTAAGCGATCTAGTTCATGTTTTGAAATTTTAGCACAAGAAATTATATATGATTTGGTCTGAGCATTTGGTAGCTAAGTTATGCGGGTGTGATGAAGTCGTATAATCTATGTAGTGGCTACCATAATTTATTGTGACTGCGAATATTTATAAACGCCATGGAAACCGTATTTTATTTTAAAATTAAGATGTGACAGTCTAACATGACTGCAAAATTTACATACAGCAAATTAAAATAAGTACAGAAAATTATCATGGGAAATTGATACAGTTTAAATGTCACATTGCGTTATTTTTCTCGTTTTTTCGCTGTCTGAAAAATTACGATGTAAATTGAATATTGATTATGAGTTTGCAACGACGATAAATCATATAAGCACGACCCGGTTTTTTGTATTTATTTTTTATTGCGAAAAAAATCGGTTAGATTTATGTATACCTTTCTAAAGTGTGATTAATTAAAAATGCCGGTATTTGTAACGATTTTAAAGTGATTAATCACGGAAACTATAAAACATCGGATACGTATCAGCGATGTGATGGCTCACAGCCAGGAGCTGACCCCTGGACAGGTGTTTTTACTTAGGGAAACCGATACTGTGAGCGCACATCTAATCAGAAACATGTTTGTTTTTAAATTTTGGTTTGTTTGTACACCATTTAGTCGTTTCACTTCTACTATAAAACCAAACTCATATGGATTTCTGTTAAATACATAAGTTTCTTTCGCGATAACAAAATATCCGAACTTCGAATATTCATATAAACCAGTATTAAAAATCTACTATTTTTGCGCTACAAGATAATTCGTCAAATATTGAATATTTAATTAATGACAAGTTTAAGTACAACGCACCTATGCGTCCAGCTCGCCTTGTAAGTAATATTTGCGATGGGAATAGCGGTTTTTAATTATTATGGCCTTTTGGTTAACAATTTGGAACAATTCTATAGATATATATAGTCCTTGCAATTTTTTGTAGATTATTTTGATTAAAAAAAAATTAAGTGCATATTTTATGGCTTTGGGTTAACAATATGAAAAATTCTTGTAGATATAAAATATCTTAGTATTATTAGTAAAAAATTTTGGGGTTTCAATTCGTGTTATAAGAGGGGCTTTTAATTTTGCGGCACTATAACTCGGGAAATATACAAGTGATTGCATTTAAACTGCGAATTCAAATTGGATGCCAAGTAATATGTGTACCAAATTTGGTTCAAATCGCTCCGGTACCTTCAGAGGTGTAGAGGTTACAAATTTGGTTTTACCAGCGAGCGACGACTTACATCCAAGTATATAAGTTATATATATTTTTGGATTCAGGGCGACTAGACAAACATTTTTTTAAAGTATATTTTTTGATCCAAGAATGGTACAGACACACGACCGATTGCTTTACCATTTTTGTATTCAGAGTCGATTTAGTTTAAACTACGACTTAATTAGTCTATATTGTAAGGCTAAGTTTCATCTCGTACATCCGTTGTATCCAATTACAGAATTATAATTCGCGAATCGTCATCAGCGCATAATGATAGAAATTCGCTGAAAATGCATTCAGTTCGACTAGCGTCCTACATACAAAGGTGATGATCTATGTGTCTTATTAGCGAGCACACATTCTCATTAGTGACATTAGTCTTTTGTCCGGTGCTTTTCCGTTTTTCTAAAAATGACACAATAAATCGCGTTGACAAAAAAAGAGTTCAACTAGCGAAAGAAACGACACACAAGGGCCATTAGCGCGGTGCCCGCAACACGTTTCATTACAGGGGGCAGTGGCGCACGAGAGGGGCAGGTGACAGGAGCGTCCAAGGCGGCGCTCACGGCTATACCCGCGCTAATTTTAAGTTCTTGTACACATAATTACCCTGACGCACACTTGCATATACGTGCATATTTAAGTGCCTCGAATAAATGCTATATTAGTTTCCTTTTCTCTCTCTCTCTCTCTCTCTGTGAACGGTTAAAAAACTCGTGAAATTATCTGCATTTTTTGCCATTGCAGTAGCTCCGTATTAATTTCACGTTATGTTAATGTATGTACCTACAGCAGTGAACATTCGGATAATGGCACAAAAGAATTTCACAAAAGAAATATTATAGAACATTTTTTACCGCGTCAAACATGTTAAAATTTTGAATTGAAGAATTTACAATAAAGCTAAAGCATTTGGTTGTGTGTCTGTAGTATTCTCGGATCAAAAAATATCCTTAACAAAAAGTGCTTGTCTCGTCACTCTGAATCAAAAAAAATATATATATCTTATATACTTGGATGTTAGTCGTCGCTCGCTGGTAAAACCAAATTTGTAACCTCTACACCTCTGAAGGTACCGGAGCGATTTGAACCAAATTTGGTACACATATTATTTGGTATCCTATTTGAATCCGCGCGCAGTTTAAATCCAATCGTACATATACTTCACGAGTTATAGGGCCCCAAAGACCAAATTTGTGCCCTCTACTCCTCTGAAGGTACCGGAGCGATTCACACCAAATTTGGTGCACATAGTATTTGACATCCCATTTGAATCTGCTTGCAGTTTAATTCCAATACTGCTCCCAAAAATTCTAACATATTTTATGTTTACAAGACTTTTTCATATTGCCATAAAAAGAAATTAAATATTATAATTTTATTTTTTAAATATGCACTAAAATTGCCTTTTTATCAAAATAATCTACCAAAAATGTTAAGACTTCTTATATCAATAACATTTTTTTTAATTATTAACCAAAAGGCCATAATAAAACTTATGAGGCGAGCTGGACGCATGGGTGCGTTGTACCTAAGCTTGTTTTGTATTAAAATAACCTACAAGAAATTGTAAGTCTTTTTATATCCATAACATATTTTCAAATTGTTAACCAACAGCCATAATAATTAAAGACCGCTGCTCGTATTGCATATATTACTTATATGGTGAGCTGGACGCATAGGTACATTGTACCTACGCTTGTTTTGTATTAAAATAATCTACAAGAAATTGTAAGCCTTTCTATATCTATAACATTTTTTCAAATTGTTAACCAATATGGCATAATAATTAAAAAGCGCTGCTCGCATCGCGCATATATACTTATAAGGCGAGCTGGACGCATTGCGTTGGACCTAAGCTTGTTTCTTTTGAAAAAACAGTATTTTTCTTAATATGCATCAATGATTGAAATAATATATTCAGCGAATTGAAGGCATTGGTGCCTGTATCTATGCTTGTCACTACGTATAAGACAAAATGATGAAAACGCAATTACCTGTGTGCGCTGTGGGATAAAAGTAGAGTCTAATGAAAGTGCATTATATGACGTGAGCTGTGAGCAAGATATAGCAATTTAGCAACATTACCGACCGACTGCGCTGTACGCCAACTAAGACCAATAATTATTTAAATATTACGCCGCTTTGTTATTAGCGCAATCTCATCGTTTTGTTCTCGCCTTCGTTGCCGCTATATACTATATATGCGCATGCATGATCCCATTTCAAAACATGGCTGCCATATTGGCACATAAAAACAACCATCTAAGTGGATACACGAAATTTGAAATTGATATATATTAAGGAAAACCTTGTAAAGGAAATGCCTTATCTATATATAGTAACTATGATTTACAAGAAAATTCACCACCCGTCAAAATGAACTAGTACACAATACGGGGATACATGAAATTTGAAATATATATATATATATATATATATATATATATATATATATATATATATATATTTTATAATGAAAACTACGTATATGAAAGTTGAGGGCTGCTTTAGATTTCATCGGAATGAATGACAAAAAAAAAAAAGAAATAAAATTCTTTTGTTTTGAATGATGCATCATCAAGTCAGACAGACAGTGAATAAATGCCAAGCGATTATATGGGTATAAGAATAAAAGACAGTGTCTAAGTACGCGAAATGACAAACAACATTGTAGATGTCATGATTGCCGATGGATGGACCTGATTAGACGGACATATATCATCGGCCACCGTCACAGCGGTGTCCTCATCTGCCTGATGACGGACCATTGACATAACTTACGGCCGGATACCCACCGAGTTGATTCCAGGAGTTATTGCTGTTGCATCACAATCAGATGCGGACAACCAAACAGGTTTCTCTACTGCTGCTCGATGCTTTCTGTAACTGCTCCTATCAAAAGACCACATACTCTCGTCCGTCATTACCCAAATTTCTCGTCCTTTCACTATCCTTTATTTTGTTATCACCCTACGATTGCAATGAAACAAAATCTATATGTATTGTAGCCAGAAATTCATAATTCATAAAGAAAGAAAGAGAGTAATAATATCCTACGCAATGAAATATATATGCCAGTGTGTGACATAATAAAAGTGTATGAAAGGTGTAACGTCGACAGAGAGTAGTTAAGTACAACGACAAGCAGTAAAGCGGAAAGGCAATGTTCCCAGTGTGATGGGGAATGACGTGGAGGCGTTATAGGGCGGACAGCATCAGTTCATCATATGACATTCTCCGAGAAGTGCGAGAGCGAGATGCGACACGAGAACAGTCACTTAATGCGACGATAATTTGAGCAAGTCTCGCGCAAACGGATCGTTTGCTCTGCCCTGGGGCTTTAAGCGACTGACGTTATCAGATGACGGCGCTGATACGACGCTACTTCCGGTTATACGGTCCCCGGATGACAGACGAACAGAAGATAACAGACACACATTGGCGCTACCTACTTTTCCTAGTGTGATACTGCTGAAATGTTACTTTTTATACAATTCATTCTATCTGGAAATGTGATATATGTCTTTTCACATGCGCAGACGTTGATAAATGACTCCGGAAACAGAAGTGTTTAATTATTTTCAAAACTATACCGCAATATATACTTTCTTATACGCAGTAATCAGTAAAGCTGTATTCACAGTGAACCAAATAATAATTAAGATTAGAAAATTACAAATAATAATCTAGTATATATATATTATGACAGCAATGTTAGCATTCACAGCAACAACATTAACACAATTAACTATAAATATTGTTACTGTGAACGTTAGCATTGTATATTATACAACAAACTGGAATTATTACTGGTAATTTCTAAGCTAAATTACTAATTGTGTCGCTGTGAATACACCTTGAGTTTTGTAATTCTCTAATTATGCGTGATATCAACGAAAATACACATTTTATAACTCCCTGAATCGACTATTTTCGGAATGACTACTGTGTGTCTTTGAACGCTCTAGAGCCAAAACCATCAAACGTAAAACTTGGGAAACTACAAACTTAAGACTTTAGATGTGCACTTTGTATTTTTGAAAAGAATATTTAAACCGGAAGTGCATGTCTTACCCTATGCATTTTTAGTTCTTTCTCCAATATCACTAGAACAGCTGCACTTACGGTAAAAATGGTTACGTACGTTATGTAAGATATGAATATTTCGCACAACTTTTGTTTGAAATGTTTCTTTGAAAATGTACCAGTTACGAGAAAACTGCTACGGAAAATCTAAAATGTTCGACTATGCATTTTTTGTCCTTTCTCGAATATCACTAAACCGGCTGCACTTATAGCAAAATTAGTTAAGTTTACAATGAGAAATATGAATATTTCGCACAACTTTTGTTTGAAAAGTTTCTTCAAAAAATGTACCAGTTACAAGAAAACAGTTACGGAAAATCTAAAATGTTCGACTTTATACATTTTTTGTCCATTCTACAATTTCACTAGAACGGCTACACTGATAGCAAAAATAGATATTTTAACAATGAAAGATATTAATATTTTGCACAACTTTTGTTTGAAAATTTTCTACAGAAATAGTACCAGTTACGAGAAAACTGTTATGGAAAATCTCTGGAAAATCGTCTTTATGCAATTTTGTCCTTTCTCCAATATCACTAGAAAGAAATTGTTATGTTTACAATGAAAGATATAAATATCTTGTGCAACTTTTGTTTGAAAAGTTCTTCAAAAATGTACTAGTTACGTGAAAACTGCTACGGAAAAAAAAAAAAAATATATATATATATATATATATATATATATATATATTTCTAGTGAAAATACGTATACGAAAGTCGAGTGCAGGCCACTATTTAATATGATTCTAGAACATAATAAACAATATTTGCACCGCAAAGTGTAATAATTACAAATGTATTAAAAATTATAATTGATAATAATGGTGTAATTGCAATTTTGATATATTTGCCGTAAATATACGTTTTAGTAAATGTAATAATTATATGTATGTTATAATTTACAATAATCTTGAGAAAACATTTGCTTAATTAAGATAAATAATAAACAATTAATTTAGTGTGTGTTTCGTGTATACTGTATCAGATTTATTTCAATTATTTGCCCCTTAATACATTCTTTAATCGAGGAAGGACCCAGGGGCAGCCATCAGCTCGTATTATATTTAATGATGGGTCATCATGGCTAATGACTGGCTATTCGAGAAATAACTTTTTCTAATTTGAGCCAACCTGGGCTTCACATTCTTATTGTATATACCGTGTTCCAGCCGTCAAAACATTTATACCGAAATGTATCATGTCAGATATGAATCACACGCTTAAATTGTAGTCATCATAAACACAAATAATCATAATGATATGAAATACTTTTGTTGCCAAGACTAATTGCACTTTAAGGGACGATACTTATTTTAATAACTTCAAAATAAAGAAGTATTCGCAGTTAACGAATTTGTAATAATAAACTAATAAAAATGACACATAATAATCCAGTTTCTTGTATGACAAACAATACTAACGTTCACAGCGACAAAATTAAAGCGTTTATGCTTTACAAGATTATTTAAATAAATCTTAATAAGTCTGAAATCAATAGATATTTACCGTTGCTAGAGAGAGAACGAGATATAAACAAGCCGATAACCTTAAATAAATATGAATACTGGATTTAACTATCGTAAAATTGACTTTATTATAGCGTTAGTGTTTCAGGAAGTCTTATTTCGTGGCCGCGAACTGGGTGTGAAATTCGAGTGTTGCCGGCGCCACTGCCACTGTGGATGGCATTGAGCGTCGCGTCCGTCGTTAGTATGGGTGTGCAGCGTCGCTTGTTCTTTTCACACCGTTTCCCGCGGCGTCGTCATCTCGTCCTCCCTCGCGCGCGCAGCTGGTCGCGCCGACTAATTATCATTAAACCATCTAAATGCTAATTAATGCGGCCATTTTCGCGCGCTACGCGAGCAGCGATTGTGCCCGCCGGGCCCGCCATGCAAATGAACTGCTCTCCCGAGTGCCCTTGCTCCTCCAAGTGCTGCTGTTCGCTAATGCTCCGGATATGTGCTGCACTGCACGACCAACACAGACCTTCTTCCCACCAGACCCTTCCTTCCTCTCGCAATTCTACTCCCTTGACTTTGTTTATTTTACGCATTTGTTTAAACTTTTTAGATTTCTCGAAAATTTTCTTTTTTTTTGATTTATAATGTGTCACTTTTCATAACGGACTGCAGTTGCGGAGCGACTCACTTTCCATAACTAGTTAGAAAAACGACTTTTTTTTTCAACTGATGATGACAAGTTTATTTCAAAACTAGTTCATCATATATTATTTTTCATTTTTTCGGAATTACGGATAATAGTTTGATTTGATTTGACACAGTTTCGGCGATAAAAAAGAAATACTATAAAAAAACAGTTTATATTTTATCTCCGAAAATGTTGCATTTATTTATGCAATTTTACATCGACTGATATATTTTTATTTACTTTTATGTAAGGATATACACATTTTGACCTGCCCTGAATTGAATGTGACTATTTTCGGAATGACGTCTGTCTGTCTGTGTGTGTGTGTCTGAGAACGCTCTAGAGGTAAATCTAAAATTATGAAACTTCAAACTTAAGACTTGTATATGGTCTAGATGTGCACCTCTTACTTTTGAAAAGAATATTCATACCGGAAATGCATGTTTACTATATGCATTTATTGTTCTATCTCCAATAACACTAGAACGGCTACACTTACGGCAAAAATTATTCTATCCATAATGAAAGATATTAATATTTTGCACAACTTTTGTTTGAAAAGTTTATTCAAAAAATGTGCCAGTTGCGAGAAAAATGCTACGAAACATTATAAATATGTTGTTTACGTTGCCATGGATTCATATGTAACTTAATAAATCGGATAAATATTTTGACAGGAAAACATATAGACTCAATTAAATAAATGACATTTCAGAGTATTCCTGTAGAATATTGCTTAGTTTGGGACATATACTTATACTTACATATACAGAAAGTCGCGTGTAGGCCAATCCAGTTATTTTTATAAAAATATCGCGAGCCTATTTTTATTTCCGAATTTGATATTGTACCTTTAATTTTATCAAAATTGGATAAAGGTTGCAAGAAACACGTTAGAAAGTGCAATTTTGTGTAAATGCGAAACAATTAGTAATTAAACTTACATATTACAAGTAAAAATTCCAGTTTGTTATATGACATACAATGCAAATGTTCACAGTAACAAAATGTATAAATAATTGTGTTAATTTCTTAGCTGTGAATGCTAGCATTTTTGTCATAATACAAAATAGATTATAATTAGTAATTTTCTAATATTAATTACTATTTGGTTCGCTGTGAATACCGTCAAGGATTGTTCACAGCGAAACAATTATAAGTAATAATTCCAGTTTGTTGTATGCCATACAAGGTTAACGTTCACAGCAACAAAATTTATCATACATTGTGTTAATTTTGTTGCTTGGAATGTTAAAGATTGTTCACAGCTAAAGAATTAGTAATTAAGCTTAGAAATTATAAGTAATAATTGCAGTTTGTTGTATGGCATACAAGGTTAACGTTCACAGCAACAAAATTTCTCATAAATTGTGTTGCTTGGAATATTAACATTGCTTGTCATAATACAAACTAGATTATTAATTATAATTTTCTATGTTTAACTACTAATTGTTTCGCTGTGAACAATCCTTTAGCATTGCTACAAACTAGATTATAATTAGTAATTTTCTAATCTTAATTACAATTTGGTTCACTGTGAATACCTTAACTCATGCACAAAATACGGCATTTCCTAACTGGTTACATACATAGTTATTAAATTAACATACATACAGTATCTGGAAATAATCGAATTTTATATCTCTTCTGGAGTAACTTATTGTAATAATATACTTTATATATATATCGAGTATATATGAATACTAAAATATCCAATTTTGCGGAACCTTGCCATAACCATTACAATATAATCAAATCAGCAAAAAATATTGAATGTAGAAGCGCATGTAGTGGACTCTAGTATATTTATTGTCAATGATGAAACATTGAAGAAGCCATAATGGCAGAATGGACCCCAGCAATAAGATTAGATACGAATCCGGTCGCAGCGAGAGATTAACTACAATAAATCGTAAAGAGCCGAGTCCAAGATGGGTATAGGCAGCCAGAATGGCCAACCTACTGTCTATAGTAGTATTGGCAAACAAAGACAAAAACGATCTGCAAGCTAAAATGTACGACAAACACCGCGGCGTCGAATGCGCAACAGACGGCGCCTACTATCTATGTATGTATGTATGTATGTATGTATGTATGTATGGCGACCGGAATACTAAAGATGCAGAAGGGGCCCATCTTACACATGGCACAATGCATCGTTTATAATAACGACTTCTGTTCTTGCATCACGACAGAATGGTGGCCGATTGCGGTAAACGTAATAACTGATGTATTATGTCCACTATATAGAAACAATACGATGAATAAAATGAATAAATGGAACAAAGGGTCATCTATGCTCTCAGTTCACCATTATAGGATAGCAAATCCCCCCTCATCAGATCGCTGGCAACGGTTATTATTAATTTATATAATTGTATTTTAAATATCATTTGAAAATGGTAATATTGATCGTGTATTAGGGATTTGGAAAACATAGTTTTGTGGAAAATGTGTTCGACACGACTGCCAAAATGGTTTCGTTGCCAGAACTCGTAAAGTCGGACTTGAAGAGTTTCTAAAATTGCGGAACGCTAAGTCGAACTCCGCAGCCATTACACGCGTTGCCAAACAGAGACCGATCACGCCAACAACAAACGACAGGGTTAGAAGAAGAACAAGAATAAGAAGATGGAACAAAGGGGACATGGACGTGATCGCAGTACCAACAATATGGCGACATCTGTGCCTAAATCAGTAAAACATGTTATACATTCACGGCGGGCTCGTGTATATCTCCTATATCGCAGCCGAAAAAAACGATTCCTCATATTGTAGATATATATATATTATATGTATATGCGACGGTCAACTGGACCGAACCGGACGGCCATTATTGGTAAATAATGCCCGAGGATCCATAAGCGAAATGCTGCCAGAGGTCTTATCTAAATGGCCTGACCGCACCCGCGCCGTTTCTTATTGTGATGCTCGGTGGATGTATGTATGTATGTATGTAAAAGATGGGTCTCGGAATTCAAATATTAGTGTTATTGCTGCGCTGGTCCTCCGCCTGTCACAAACACTCTGCCCGCAGACGATCTTCCACATGAGATATACCATCCACATACACATGTATATGGTTACCCGTCACTGAAGATTGTAGCAATTGTTACACAGATAGCACAAATTTAATTACCAGTCAAAATTGACAACGTTTTAAATATTAGCGAATATTTTAATAATTGTTATTCAGCAGGATCGCAGATATTTAATGGGTTCTTGCAATACTACTTTTTCTTGTCGTTCATTTATAACAATGCTTATTTTGTTTTAAATTCATCCTACGATTGCTATGAAACAAAAGCAATATGTATTTCAACAAGGGAAACGTAAGAACTTTCTTTTACGTAGTTTTCATATATATACATATATAAACTATCACAAAAAACTGTCAAAAAGTACCAATATTCCACAGTAATACACTGAAATTGTACCAATTATCTTATTATTTTACTATGTTACCAAATATTGTTTCTTCAATATGAAACATAGATGTTGATTCTAAAAATATAATGTTAGGAAATTATAATCCAACAGAAACAATATGAAAACCAAGTTTACCTTATATAAATGAATGGGTGGAAAATTATACCAATACCAATTTGTAATGGTTTTGAAGTACTAGCTATCAAAACTAACCAATACTCTGAAGAAATATTCTGAAATGTCATTTATCTAATTGGGTCTATTTTGTTTTCTTGTCGAAATATTGACAGGCGCAGATGATCCGATTAATTAAGCTACATTCGAATCCATGACAACGTAAACAAGATACTTTAGATATTTAGTAGCAATTTTTTCGTAACTGGTACATTTATTGAAGAAACTTTTCAAACAAAAGTTGTGCGAAATATTAATATCTCTCATTATAAACATAGCTATTTTTGCCGTAAGTGCAGCCGTTCTAGTGATATTGCAGATAGAACAAAAAATGCATAGAGTAAACATGCACTGCGGTTTGAATATCCTTTTTAAAAATAAGAGTTGCACAACTAGACCATATACCAGTCTTAAGTTTGAAATTTCATAATTTTACATCCGACAGTTTTGGCCCTAGAGCGTTCATAGACACACCCACACACATATAGACGTCATTCAGAAAATAGTCACATTCGATTCAGGGAAAATCAAAACATGTATACCCGTTGAAATCTCGAGTTCGAAATTTTTCATAATTACAAGACTTACTTATAACTTCGTAAAATAGAGTAAAAATAACAATTTTCATTTCTTATTCTTAAACTCTAAAAACTTGAATAAAACCCATGAATTTGTAAAATACCAAAGGTAAAATGTGTATAAACATATATTCCATCGTATGCACGAAAAAAGGGCTCGTACCCGCAAATCTGACTCATGACGTTTCTGTTATTTCAAATATATATATATATATCAATTATCATTGTATGTGGGGTTGTCCTGTCCGTTGTCGTGTAATATCGAGATTGAGGCCAATAACATGCGGCTAGTGTACAATGTTGTACAGAGCGGGGCTGTTGCATAAATTGGAGCGCTAATCGGACAGCGGACACGGCGACTCCATGACTGATATGTGGCGGTGCGCTGCGCTGGTGCCCGGGTTGCCGGTTGCCGGCTGGCGGGCCCAGATACGCCTTTACGACTTTATTATTCGCAACCGACTGGATCTGGGGGATGACTGCGCCATTCACCCCCATTACTCAATGTTTATACTTGCCGGTTACATATTGTTTGCGGCTGATATTTGATTCTAGTTTTTGTCATAGACGTACGAGATAGTTAATATAGATATACAATACTGACCCTGATTAGATATGTTTTTCACATTATCTATTGTCCACTGGAATTTAATGCAAATACAAATACGTTCCTTAGTTCCAATTTGTAATCGGAATTAATTTTGTGCTATCTAACGGAGACAATTACAAATACAGTCCATCCCGAATTGTTTGATGACAGTGACGAAAATCAATTTTAAATATGTTGAAATTATTACAGGATGTTACACTAAGTATATAAAATGTAAACAAGAAAAAATTGTTTGGGCATTACAATGGCAAAAAAATGTTAAAATTTCGCGTTCAAAATTTTCCATGATTACGTAAAAAGAAAAACGACTACATTTCCCAAGAAATTATTATTTTTAGAAACTAAAGCATTCGGTAGTGTGTCTGTAGTATTCTCGGAACAAAAGATTTCCTTAACAAAAAGTGTTTGTCTCGTCGCCCTGAATACAAAAAAATATATAACTTATATACTTGGATGTTAGTCGTCGCTCGCTCGTAAGACCAAATTTGTGCCCTCTACTCCACTGAAGGTACCCAAACGATTCACACCAAATTTGCTACAAGTATTATTTAGCATTCCATTTGAATCCGCACGCAGTTTAAATCCAATCGCTCATATACTTCCCGAGTTATAAGGCCCCAAAATTTGGAGCCCCCTTAATGCCCTTATAAAAATAATTAAAACACCAAAAATTTCTACTAAATATTCTAAGATATTTTATTTCCACAAGAATTTTTCATATTGTTAACCCAAAGGCCATAAAAAATTATTAAATGTTATAATTTTAAATTTTATAATATGCACTCAAATATTTTTTTAACAATATAATCTAATAATCTAAATAATTTTAAGACTTTATATCTATAACATATATTCAAATTGTTAACCTAAAGGCCATAATCATTAATATAATAACCCAGAAATGTTTGTATGTGAGTGGGTATGTGTGTATGTGTGGAACGTTTTTTGAAAAAATGCAGATTGGCATAGACGGGGATCGAACTCACGACCTCCAGGGTGAAAGGCATGACACTTAGCCACTGCACCATGGCGACTGTTGATAATGTTATACAAAATAATCAAATAGTTTATACTGAAATAAAACAATCACTACGATTCTGAAGTTTGCTTTGTCTGCTTTGAAATAGACAAAAACGATTCAAACGTCAGAATGAAATGTCAAAAAAGTTTTTGTGATAAATCTTCAATTCAAAGTTTAATCTTTAGTTTAAGGGGAGTAGCATGCTATAATTTTTAATTTTTAAGTATATAATATGAACTAAGTGCATATTATTGCCTAATTATCATATATTTTTAGCAAATACGTGTTTCTGTACATTTATTTTAATTCATAGTTAATATTTTTCACTTCAAAATGGCCAAGAAGCAGTGATTTTTGAAAATATGAGTTGCGGTAAGATTTTATAGTTCGTCAAATTATAATAACTGCAAGTAAGTAAATTTATAATTCTGATTATTAGAGAAATAAAATCTTGAAGAGATAATTCAAACATATTTAGAAACATGTTTGGTTGGCAATTTTATTCTTTTATTTTTGATGGCACAATCCATTGTATTTTAGCATACAACTAATTATCATCACTTTTAAAACTGCCGTTGTGACACTGCATCAGATTAATACTGCAAAATTCAGAATCTAGCCTGATTATTTAATTCAAAAACAATAATGAATCAAATGTCAAATCATTAAAAATGTTGTGTTAAAAGGATTTGTAATACATATTATTTGAATAATCGATTCAAATAAGAAACAGCAATCGTAAGTAAATTTATTATCCTGTTTTTTATATACAATCATAGAAACTGTCTAAATGATACAACACATATGCACCATACAAGGTTAAAATCAAAATTAAACAAAATTTTGTTTAAATTAATCGCATGTTACACAGTGCATGATAAGCGATCGATTAGTTAATCTCAGCATAGTGATCTAAGAACAAAATAGCGTTCAAAGAAAGAACTCGATTTTTTCTTTATTATTATTTGCGATGTGGAAATTTGTATTACTATTATAGTCAAACGATACAAAATGAAGAAAAACCGTGTTATTATTATTAAATTACATGAAAATTCGCCATCAGTCAAAACTGACCTATGTTCTGTATATCATATGGGCACATGGTGCCCACGGGTGACCCTAGTAATTAAGAACCGCTGGTCACATCGCTGCATATATTACTTATAAGGCGAGCTGGGTGCATAGGTGCGTTGTACGTAAGCTTGTTTCATTTGAAATTAAATATTTTATTATTATTATTATATACGCTTCAAAATTGATATATAATAAAATACACAAGCTTACAATATTTATTTTATTCTAGAATATTTTAATGTTATATATTTCACGCCTTAATTTAACAGTTCTTTAAATATTTTTATTATGTACTAAAATATGTTTCTATTACGTTGGTACTATGTACGTTTGCATCTGTTTTATATAATTCTTTATATCGTTTGGACGTTTGTTTATAATTTCCAAGACTATTTCATTGCGCTTTACTGTCTAGTAATGATGACAAATCAATTCTTTTTATGTTGGGGATGTAAAAGAAGGTGTTCCTAGCAGAGCGTAGTTTCGATCTACGGACCTCTGGGTTATGGGCCCAGCACGCTTCCACTGCGCCACTCTGCTTATGACTTCCTATACAAAAAGAATTCATCCAAAAGTCCGTTCATATCTTCATAAATATTTTAACCTAAGATTGCGAATTTATCATTTGATTTTATTAGTGTTAATGTATTCACGTCATCAATCTAGTTCCATTTGACTATAACGGACTCTGATTAAACCAATAAAACTAAAGCCAAATTATTCGCATAATAGTACTTGAACTTAAAATATAATTAGGGTATAAATATAGCGTAACGCATCGTAATCCATATGCATGTAATTTTTCTCTTGGTTTTGAAGAGGGAGATGGAATTAGGTTGCATTATAGTCGTGTATGGGTGCAGAATAAGGAAAGCGCATCGCATATCCCGGGTAAGTCTCCGGGGTAATGCCAGTGCCACTAATTGCCGTCACTTTATCTTTTACGGTGCGCGCCCGCCCGTCTAATCCCCGAACGCGCCAAGACTGAACACTTAAATTCTCGTTTAATTTTTTTCCCGCCCCCGGAATTAAGATTACACGCGCTGCCATTCTCCTGCAGGACAAATAAATGCCCCTCCGGCGACATCCTGCCAGGCCACCATCACACCAACAAAGATGCTCCGTTGTTGGATTCATTACCAACATTCATTCTATAGCTTTATTATTAGACAATTCCTTTATAAAACGGTGCAAATATAAATAAGTTTTATTAGCCTTTTTACATGAATTAAAATCATGTAAGCAACATGTGTAATTGTAGCTAATAAGTAAGTGTATTGCCTTCTGTGAAAAATATATATTATGCTGGTCTAATTTACATCTATGTCGGTACACCAGCTACTATATAGCAGCAGTACCTGCACAGTGAAATTGCTTCCGTTTAATACATATAAGTAGAGAGAAATCGGCCAAAATGATTTATTAATCATCAATAATATTTAAATTATAACCCCATTTTTGTATCAATAATAAATATATGATTAACGCTCACTGCATATGATCAATTGCGTTATTATGTAGATTTTTGAAAATTATTTTATAGTTTTTCTATCCAACAAACAGCGTTTTTAAAATAAACGCAATTTTTAAATATATTTAGTTCTTTGTACGGTAGTACAAGACAGCTTTAGTGCTTGGACGTGTCTCTGTAACATTCTCGGATCAAAAAATGGACATGGTCATAAGACCAACTTTGAAGATGCATTACCTCTGAAGGTACTAGACTAACTTAAACGAAATTTGGTATACATATAACTTCAATGCCCAAATAGTATTCGTTGCCATTTAGTTTTAATAGCTCGTATACTTCCAGAGTAATAACGCCCTAAAAAAATTAACCCCCCTTAATGCAACACTTAGAATAATTTGAAATATATCAAAAAAATCAGCAAAAAATTCTAAGATACTTTTGTTCTGTATAAAATTTCGGTATATAGCACTCATAGGCCTAAAAAAATTATTACAAAGTATATTATAGCATTAAAATATTATGAATATATCGAAAATTCATCAAAAATAATAAGACTTTTTAGGTCTTAAAGAACACTGTAAAATTACACGATTTCCAATGTAAAATTACATTGAAAAATTCATAATATATTGCTGAAATGTAATAACAATGCCATAATAGAATCTTGTAAAATTCGTGTGAGCATATTTTCGCAAAGTAACACACGCAGCGCCAAAGCCGGCGAAGAATATAGCTAAAAATGATGGGTGGATGTCCCAGGTGCTGGGGGCAGGCACGTCTGCCCGTGTGCGCCGCCACAGCTAATAGTTCGAGATTGTTTTTTCGGATCAGAGCCAAGGATTTGGTCGCAATTCCCGCAAGAGAAAAACACCTGCCCGCGACCGAACACCCCAGGGAAATGACACACACACACAGACAGACACACAGACAAACACGTCCGGACATGATCCACACGCTGCCAGGGATAAGAATAAGACAAAGTATATTAAATGCGCGTCTGGAATTAAGAACAGCCTCTTGCCCGTTGGATACACACATACAAGAAGCACTATATATACGCCAGCCAAGGGATTATTAAGATGCATTTCATAATAAGACACGAAGATATATCTCTTCAGAAAGCCTAAGTGCCATGTATAAGGAAGACAATTTATTTTTACTGTCTGTGTATGTGTGTGAGCAGCAAAACACGCGAATTTCCCGTACAAATTAATGGTTTGTATCCGTTGAATTTTTGTTCTAAACTAATCCGTAATTGTTTTAAGAAAATAATACATTTCTTATTTTTTAATCGGTTGTGTAAACTGACGCATAATATATAAGGTATAAAAATTAGTTGTGGCCAGCAGAAGACTTTCTTAAACGTTAGGTATATTAATAATAATAAAATATTTATTTAGCAAAAATGCCATACTTGAAACATACATTTCCATATGAAATTTAGTTTTAACCACTAAAAATATACTTGTAGATTTTTCGTAGCAATTATCTCGTAGCTGGTACATTTTTTGAAGAAACTTTTCAAACAAAGCTTGTGCGAAATATTCATATCTTTCATTATGTATTTAACTATATTTGCCATAAGTGCAGCCGTTCTAGCGATATTTGAGATAAGACAAAAAATATGAACATTTAAGATTTTCCGTAGCAGTTTTCTCGTAATTGATCCATTTATTGAAAAAACTTTTCATATAAAACTTGTGCAAAATATTCATATCTTTCATTATGTATCTAACTATATTCTTCATAAGTGCAGCCGTTCTAGCGATATTTGAGATAAGACAAAAAATATGAACATTTAAGATTTTCCGTAGCAGTTTTCTCGTAACTGATCCATTTATTGAAAAGACTTTTCATATAAAACTTGTGCAAAATATTCATTTCTTTCATTATGTACTTAATTATTTTTATTATAAGTGCAGCCGTTCTAGCGATATTTGAGAAAGGACCAAGAATAAGAACATTTAAAATTTTCCGTTGCAGTTTTCTCGTAACTGGTATATTTTTTGAAGAAACATTTCAAACAAAACTTGTGCAAAATATTAATGTTTTTCATTGTAAACAAAACTATTTTTGCCATAAGTGTAGCCGTTATAGTGATATTTGAGAAAGGACAAAAAATAAGAAGATTTATAATTTTCCGTAGCTGTTTTCTCATAACTGGTACATTTATTGAAAATACTTTTCAAACAAAACTTCTGCGAAATATTCATTACTTTCATTACGTACCTAACTATTTTTGTTATAAGTGCAGCCGTTCTAGCGATATTTGAGATAGGACAAAAAATAAGAACATTTAAGATTTTCCATAGCTGTTTTCTCGTAACTGGTACATTTTTTGAAGAAACCTTTCAAACAAAACATGTGCGAAATATTAATATCTTTCATTATGAACATAACTATTTTTGCTATAAATTCAACCGTTCTAGATAAATTGGAGCATATAGTAAGCATATGCATTTCCGATATGAATATTCTTTTCATGTGTACATCTAGACCATATACAAGTCTTACGTTTTAAGTTTCACAATTAAAGGTTCGACAGACGGCATTCCAGTGGTGTCGATACATAATATATACAATTAGCTCCCCTCACCGCAACAATAATCCTCTGTTTCTCTTATACACCACGATTTCAAAAGTGCTCTGTCTTTGTCTCTCTGTGGAAATGTCGCTCGATTGTCTTTGTTCCACTTGTGTCTCAAGGGTAATATCCAGTATTGCAATTGCAACAACGACGTAATCACATCCACCCAGTCAGTGAACAGATGGAACAATTCGTCGACACTGCAATACACTAATAACTTCCGGGGTGTACTATATATGTTCGAAAGGTTTCATTTCAACTATATAACTATAGCAAAATGAGAGAGCAACATTTTAAGATACAAAATCGAATAATTGTAACTTAAGTTTGCTATATTGATGAAACTAAATTTGCAAACTGCCCCAAAACAACGATTTTATATATATATATATATATATATATATATATATATATATATATATATATATACATATATATATATATATATATATATCTATATATATATATATATATATATATATATATATATATATATATATATATATATATATATATATAAACATCCAGATGTATATGTATATTTATATGTGTATGTATATATGTATGTATGGATTAGCGAGTGTGAACACACACTTACGCTATAGTATATTCATAAAAGATAAAAGTGAGGCGAAGAAACGGAAGGTGTTGGTAGAACGGCAGCGTATCCCGTAACGAAAGATTCCGCGAATTCTCGTATATAAGTGAACGTCCGCGGCTCGCCTGCCTGGTGGTCCTCTGCGTCTCCTGGGGATGCGATTCTCTCTGGTCACGAGCGCAACATTGATGTTAACAATGCGCGCTGCTGCGTTGGCTGCGTTGACTGCGTTAGCTGCTTGCTCCTACACATACTCACTTCTGTTTCATTATGTATTTTACATCATTATCAGCACGCAATATTCACGTCAAAAACGATGAAAATTGTTTCACCTCTAACCTTTCGCATGTACACCTTTAATTGAATTTTCAAATAATTATTATAGTTATAAACATGTTAGAATCACGTTGGAAGCTATTCTAGCTCAATTATGCTTATCACTTCATCTATATAGGTAAGATGAAATTTGTAGTTTCCCAGAAACGAATAATAATTGCAATTTAAAGTATTTAACAAGAAATTTCGACTTTCTTATTCAATATATATAAAGGAAAAAATTGTGGTTACAAAAAAAAATCGTTTTCTCGAATTTTTAATAGAAATGTATCCGTTTTGAGGGTTCCTAAATTCATTTTGCATATTAATACAATGACGTCCGTGTGTGTGTGCACACTATGTGAACACTTTACAACCAATACTGTTGCGCATAAAAATATAAAGCTTTTAATTAAAAATTTGTATATCCCTGGAAAGCAAACTTATTTTTGTTAAAGATTTACCCTTGTCATTTTTTACATATCTTGAAAACGACACGAGTATATAAATATATATTTATATATTAGATTAACCCGTGGGCACCGTGTGCCCATATCATATATAGTCCATCTGAAATTAGCATTCAAAAATCAGTGATTATAAATGAACTTACTGCTTCTCAGAATTCTCACACAATATATATTAAGCTTAGGTACTGCGTCTATTTTTGTATTCACTATTCAAAAAAAATATATTTAATAATTATTTTTACTATTATAATTATTATTCTGACTTATAATAACTATTTTGAGATTTAATAACGTAGAATTTGTTTATTTCAAGTAAGCATAGAAACATAAATTGTACGCGTTCTACACATTTATTCACACAAACACAAATACAATCATGTTTTACTTCGATTTTTTTGTCTAGATTACCGATTAATTAGTTAATCTTATAATATTTACCAATAGATTCCTTTCGGATAAAGTAACAAAAGAAGTAATTAGCAGTTATAATTAGGCAACTCGCCCCTAAACATACATATATAGCAACAGAACTATTTAATTACTTTCGTAATCTATTAGGATTAATTATATGGTAAAGCTCCCGCTTACGCTTATCGAGTCATTCAATATTCGGCAGTCTGTCACTGGTTCTTGAATCGCTCAGATAAAACTGCTGCTTGTAATTAAGTGGGAATAAATCGTATTATTTGTTGTAAAAGAAAGAATTACGTATAATTAACCTGCTAATAATGTATATATATATATATATATATATATATATATATATATATATATACACCCAAAAATAGTTAAAAAATAGTCTTTTGTTCCGAGATATTCTCTGATAAATTTGCATCATTTATTTGATTACAATCTTAATTAGTAATGGGTGGGTTGTTCATTTGAAAACAGTAGGATATATATATTTTGTTTGTTCTCTAATATGCAGTGAGGTTCATTAAATATAATTTAGCTAGCGGCCGTTGGCTGTCACTACTAGTTGCTAGTGAGTAATTCAGAGTACGGTACTGCATATCACACGTGTGTATGTCTGTGTGTGTGTGTGACGTGAGTGACGTTTACATGGCGAGTTAAGTACGGGAATCGGATTCGATCTGGACCCTCTTCACTGTCACGCCGCACAATAGGTGTGGACTCTGCATATGAAATATTCATAGGTGCCCGGGAACACGCAGGAAAACCGCTCTGTTCACATTGTGCAACGCGGGTGCCTCATGTGGATTCGTCGTAAAGACGACTGACTTTTTTTACGCATAACATAATTAATATTCGAAAATATTTCGGCCTTTGTTATGAAAATCAGCCACGGGTTTTGATGTCGAAGACATTTTAAGAAACTTTATAACGAGTTCTTGACAACTACGAGGCTCTTGCTCCGTATATACTTATACGAACTTCAATCTCCTACGTTACAGATATACACCCTGATTTTATCACTAATATAAATCAAATCAAAATGGCCCTTTGGCAATCTTTAGCTCACCTGTAGCATTCTCGGATCAAAAAATGTCCTTAGCAAAAAGTACTTGTCTCGTCGCCCTGAATCCAAAAATATATATAACTTATATACTTGGATGTTAGTCGTCGCTCGGTCGTAAGACCAAATTTGTACCCTCTACTTCTCTGAAGGTACCAAAGCGATTCACACCAAATTTACTACACATAGTATTTGGCATCCCATTTGAATCCGCTCACAGTTTAAATCCAATCGCCCGTATACTTCCCCAGTTATAGTGCCCCAAAATTTGTAGGCTACTTTAATATTGCCCCTAGAAAAAAAAAATTAAAACACCTTATAATTCTAAGATATATTATGTTTACTAGATTTTTTCATATTGCTAACCCAAAGACCATAAAGAATTATTTAATATGATTTTAAAATATGCACTACAAAATATGTTTTTCTTTTTTTCAAATTAATCTAAAAATAATTGTAAAGGCTATAATAATTAAGATCCGCTGCTCGCATCCGTATATTATTTATAAGGCGAGCTGGACGCATAGGTGTATGGTACCTAAGCTTGTTGTTATTATAAATAATGATTGTGTTCACAGCAACAAAGTTTATAGTTAAAGTGTTAATTTTGTTGATGTGAGTGCTTACAATATTTGCCCAAAAATAAACTGGATTAATATTTGTAATTTCCAATCACTATTAATTGGTTCGCCGATGTAAATTTACTTTTACAAAATATTAAAACAATTATCCTATCGTAACTGGCGGAGATAACATTTTATTTATGAATATGTGTAAAAGTACACTAATTCATAAACTCTAATTAAATAATAAGTTATTTTCAAGTAAAGTTAAGTTAATGGTTTTATTATTTTGTAAAAGTAAATTTGGTCCAATTTGGCAACGCCTACTTTGATAATTAAAAAGCTCAATAAAATATTAAAACAATTATCTTATCGTGACTGGTGGAGAAAACATTTTATTTATGAATATGTGTAAAAGTACACTAATTCATAAACTCTAATTAAATAATAAGTTATTTTCATGTAAACTTAGGTTAATTGTTTTATTATTTTGTAAAAGTAAATCTGCACCGCCTACTTTGATAATTAAAAAGCTCAATATCAAATATTTCGAATACTAATGTTGAGTTGAATATATACCTCCGAAGCAACGCAAGCCTCATTTATATTCGAATGTAAGTCGTATATGTTCAATGATTTATGGCATGCCTTAAATCAAGTGCGCCACGCTCATTCATCAAAATTCAAAAATGTTTCTTATTAATAAACTGTATAGGATATATATACAGGTAATACGACGCACAGTATGACTGGTGACCGAAAATCGCCTTGTATTTGGTTGTTCGCCCCCCTCTGCCTCCCTGTCCCACCGCCGGTGGTCGGGACAAAAACGCAATATAATAGAATAAATGTCCATTCCTTTCACACACACACACACAGACAGAACTAACTGTCACTGCATATTTAACGTGGCTTATTCACTCTGTGTGTATATGTTGTATGGCCATAGATCTGCTGGCCTCCGTTCTGTGTAAATAATTGATCAACCCTCTTCTTATTTGATCACCCCTAGGTAGCTGAGTTACGTATAATATTGTATTATTTTTGCATATATCTACAAACCTGAGCAACCCACACTACATTAGTGTAAGATGGGTTGCATACATAACTGTAGATTGTTCCGGACGGCTCCAGATTGTCAGGGATATATAAGCAGATGGATAGGTGACAAGTGGGCTGTATTATGTATATGATATGGGGCACATAATGCCTACGAGTTAACAGCTAGCGAATGTATTAAAACTATAACCTATCCAAAAATATATACGACCTCAATAAATAAATTAGTATTTTAAAAAATAATTAAGTGCTTGTCTCTCATTTCCAAATTGATTGAGTGGCATTGAAATATTGACAAATCTGAACAGCTACTTAATATTATTTGGCTTTTTTATTGATATAAAATATCTAACATTTATCTTACGAGTCCTAATTATTGTTTATTAAGCTAATAGTTAAAATAAAATAAACACAGCGGGGTATTTGGTTGATCTTTGCTCTGAACCTAAAGCACAGGGCCGTATTTCATTTTAATATATCTATATACCCAGTAGAAAAACCGTTTATACTAATATAATTAATTCAAATTTAATTTCCAGCTTATTTAATGGTTCTACATTCTAATTTGTAGAATTTAAGACATCTTAACTTTCTTATACGAATGTATATTTTTTATTTATTGACAAATCGTTTTAAAAACTATTATATTTACATTTCTATAGTTCCTTTATATATTTTAAGTAAAATAAAGCAATAATATATAGATAATGAATGTATAAGAAAGTCGAGTAAAGGCCACTACAGCTTTTTGATTGCATAACAGTAAACATTAAAACATATTTTTTATAAAATCAAGACGTATAATTTAGTATATTGCCGATACCTTTCACTGAAAATCAATTTGCCATCTGGCGGTTACCAATAAAGTACTTACACCTCCGTTTAATTATGCAATAATACCATGTCTATCTCCTCGAACAGATTGTACAGAAGAGCTAAAGCATTCGGACGTGTATCTGCAACATTTTGGAATAAAAATAAAAATGTCTTTAACAATTATTATTTGTTTGACTTTTAAAACATAGTAGAGATCGTATTAAATGACTGGTTATTGTTGCAATTAATCAATAACAATGTCATTATTATGAATTTAAAATTTAGTGGTTATAAGTAGTTTTCTTCTTTATACATCTATACTAATATATCAATTAAAAATGAAAACAGCTACTGAATAGATAATACGACAAGCTTAAGGCATTGGTGCCTACACCAATGCTTGTTTTTAAATGATGCCAGAAGAATTACGCGATAAGTTTGTCGTATTTCTTAAAAATTAAAATACTTATGGTAATATTAACAAAATGTCGAAATTCTTGTCTAAAATATTCTTCTTCTTAAAATAATAATGACGGTAATTGAAAAATTAAGGATCCGGAACGACTATATTTCCCTCAGACTGACAGACAACCATTTGTTTCGTTAAACCGCGCGCTGAGATAATTTGTTAATGCGCTAAAGAAATATTAATTATATAACCAGTAATATGGTAATGAATAAGAGAAAGATGATGAAACCGAGAGAGAGAGACAGACAGTGCGATTATTAAAATACTTCCAAAAGTGTAATATTATGCGTAGAACACGCTGTGCAGACACATATACATATTTACAGAGGCACAAATGCCTGCATGTTTAATGCATCAACAGCGGGTACCGGAAGCTGCTTGACTCCACACTCATATATGTACGCTCACCCAACACGCGAAACCGACCTAATATCAACCCTATTATCTCTTGATACAAGACTGTTCTCGTACGGTTTTGCCCAAACACACAATGTAATAATCAATGCATGTCCGTGTTCTTCTTCTTATACGTTTTAACCCTCCCTGAATTTAATGGGACTATTTTCAGAATAACGTCTATGTGTCTGTGAACGCTAGAGCCAAAACTGTCGAACGTTAAATTGTGAAACTTCAAGCTTAAGACATGTATATGGTCTAGATGAGCCCGTCCTATTTTTGAAAATATATTCAAACCAAAAGTGCATATTTACTTAATGCATTTTTGTTCTTTTGCCAATATCACTAGAACGGCTGCACTTATGGCAAAAATAGTTAAATTCATAATGAAAGATATTGATATTTCGCACAAGTTTGGTTTGATATGTTTCTTCAAAAAATGTACCAGTTACGAGAAAACTACTACGAAAAATCTTAAATGTTCTTATTATTTGTACTTTTTCAAATATCACTAGAACGGCTGCATTTATAGCAAAAATAGTTATGTTTAAAATGAAAGATATAAATAAGCCGCACAAGTTTTGTTTGAAAAGTTTCTTCAAAAAATGTACCAGTTACAAGAAAATTTCTACGGAAAATCTTAAATATTTTTATTTTTTGTCCTTTCTCAAATATCACTAGAACGGTTGCCCTTATCACAAAAATAGTTAAGTACATAATGAAAGATATTGATATTTCGCACAACTTTTGTTTGATAAGTTTCTTCAGAAAATGTACCAGTTACGAGAAAACTGCTACGGAAAATCTGATATGTTCTTATGTCTGATATTTTACAGAAATTTTTATTGATCTATTGATATGTTCAGAATTATAACATTAACTAACCTTAGTGGCTCACCTAACCACCCGGTGTTACTATACTAATGATTTATGGAGTTTAACAAGGTTGTTCTTGAAAGAAATATTAAAATTTTACTCATACTTAAAAGTATTTCACATTACATAAGTCTCCAAGTTGACTTGATACAAAGTAAAAGAAATATTAGCTATCAATCATTTTTATTTACCTGTTTAAACATGACAGCTCAAGTGTCAAACATAAAATTCGTTTAAGATCGATCGAGACTTACAAAATATGATACTTAATGAAGAGAGTGTCATGTATCTATGTACACAATTATATAATAGTTTATGTTTGTATAAGTATTCACGCACAAGAGCAAACTCAAAAATTCTCTTAACAAAATGTGTTTGTTTCGTCGCCCTGAATCCAAAAATATATATAACTCATATAGTCGTCGCTCGCTCGTGAGACAAAATTTTTGTCCTCCACTCCTCTGAAGGTACCAGAGCAATTCACACCAAATTTGGTACACATATTATATGGCATCCCTTTTGAATTCGTTCGCAATTTTAATCTAATCACTTGTGTATTTCCCGAGTTATAGGGCCCCAAAATGTAGAGCCCCCCTAAATACTGCTCTTATAAAAATAATTAAAACACTCAAAAATTCTACTAGAAATTCTAAGATAATTTATGTCTACAATATTTTTTCATATTGTTAACCCAAAGGCCATAAAAAAATATTAAAATATGCACTATAAGACTATTTATATCTATAACATTTCTTTTGAAATTGCTAACCAAAAGGCCATAATAATAAAGAACCGCTGTTCGTATCGCATATATTATACTTATAAGGCGAGCTGGACGCATAGGTGCGTTGTACCTAAGCTTGTTCTTTTTAGTTAACATAGTTTAAGTTCCCCTTATGCCTAGGGTCGTTTAGACGTCAATCAAACGATGAGCCCGGTACTGTATATATATATAAATCCGGTTCGGGATCATCGACAAAGTGTTCCGCCCCTCCCTGCATATTAGCCTGTGGCGGGTGTCCCCCCTTGTCCGCATATTACATGATGCGGTGATGCAGCCAGCAGCGAGCAGCCAGCATCCGACGACACTATAGTAAATACCCTAATCACCGTTGTCGAAGAACAATGCACTGATTGTTATAACATCGGGGGCCAGTTACACCCTCGCTCACACTCACACGCAAGATCCTCGGTAACATCCAGTGTCGTCCCCACAGGGTCATTCCATTACCCGTAATTGGCGCACTTTAAACCACCCCTCTGTCCCCCCCCCCCTTGCGCCTGCCGTGCTGTTACTAATGTCCTACAAATGAAACACGATAAAAAAACGAGCATCGTGTGGCCGCCTTGTGTTCTTTTTTAAAACGTTTTCAAGGGAGCTGTCAGCTTTGAATTTTAATAAGAAAACCCACGTTGCTCCGATGACCGTTCGTTGCTACACAGATCCGTCTCCACGTCCTCCACAAAGCCCGATTTCTCAAATTTATATACCCACTAATACACTGAGAAAAGGATTTATAAATCCCATATTTTAATACAACTAAATCAATACAGTATTAATTCACACACCACACTATTAGAAATCAGCTATTTTTTCACTACAATCAAAGATATTCCGTCGAATAATGACTGTTTATTGAATAAAAAGGTATTACGGACACATTGTTGTACTTTTGGTTAAAGTTATATTTCTTAATTACATCAAAACTTAACAAAATGAAACAACACATGCAATAAAAATTGTTGCGATAGATTTTTTTTTAAATATCAGTGGTTCCGTAATTGCTAAAATAATGCCTGGAAAAGAAAATATGTTTTTTTTTAATGTAAAGTGTCGGAGATAAAAATTAAAAACTGTAATAAATGGCCTATTTTGGAATTATTTATTTTTTATCTCCGAAACTTCACATTAAAATAATATCTGGAGTGGTCTGCACTCAACTTTCTTTTACGCAGTTTTCACTAGATATAGATATATGTATATATATATATATATATATATATATATATATATATATATATATATATATATATATATATATATATATATATATATCCAAAACCTGCTGTCATACTGACCAATACTCTACAGAAATATTCTGAAATGTCATTTATCTAATAGAGTCTTTTGTTTTCTTGACAAAAAAGCAGATGATCCGATTTTATAAGCTACATGCTTATCCATGGCAACATAAACAAGATATTTATAATGTTTCGTAGCATTTTTCTCGCAACTGGTACATTTTTTGAAGAAATGTTTCAAACAAAAGTTGTGCAAAATATTAATATCCTTCATTATGAATATAACTATATTTGCCGTAAGTGTAGCCGTTCTAGTGATATTGGAGATAGAACAAAAAATGCATAGAGGAAACATGCAGTTCCGGTTTGAATATTCTTTCCGAAAATAGGAGGTGCACATCTAGGGCATATACAAGGCTTAAGTTTGAAGTTTCATAATTTTTCAGTTTTGGCTCTAGAGCGTTCACATACACACACACACACACAGACACACAGACAGACAAACAGACAGACTTCATTCCGAAAATAGTTACATTCGATTTAGAAAAGGTCAAAACGTGTATATCCGTTGAAATCTCGAGTTCGAAATTTTGCATGATTACAATACTTACTTATTATTCTGTAAAAGAAAGTAAAAATAATCTTTTCCATACATTATTTATGCAATTACGGATCGATTGATATATATTTTTTATAAAAATAGCTTGTTACAATTTTTCTTTGAGCTTAACTATATAATAATTTATTTTTAATTATATATATTACTTTCATATTGATATTCTTTTCAGTGTAAAACTGTTTCTTAAAATCGGGTTTAGTTGCATTGTACCTATTAAAAAAATTGTGCCAAATAACCGCACGATTAACAATCTAACTGGCAATTGAACATAGGACCTATTTCTTGCCTTAAGACAACTCTGGGACTGTATATTTTTATTCTCGGGGACCCTTGGGGCCCTTCGCCTTTATTCGAATGTAAATTCAGTGGTAAACGACATCTTGGTGGCTAGAAAAAAAATTACACCACCGCAATAACAAGCCGTAATTGTCTATTATTTTATAAAGGTGTTTTGGTCTTTTCTAAAATCCCAAAAGGCATTTTCTCAGACACGTGTTCTTTTGAAAAGGCTATAATAATGTTTCGTGTCGACGAATAACGCATAGCTTCCTTTAATTTACTTACAAAAATTGTCAAAAGCAGTTACCTTCTGTTGTTACGTTTACATGACAATACTGTCAAATTACGATAATTTTCGAAAATTTGGCGCTTGTATAAGTGTACTGTATAATGCCAATTGATCGATAAATAATAGCGTAATTCGTAATATGATTGTATTGAAGAACGTCACTGCTAAGTCTGCGGCACGGCTGTGTCAATATCGTCATAATATGACAGAGGGATGAGTTCAGCGACAGATATCGGGGACATATAACAATGCGCCCTATAGGACATAGTATACATAGAGCATTGCGTGTTACATGCAAATTAGTGACGCATTAATATGCCAGAGTCAAAGAGGGTTCGTACACGAAAACAAAATTGTTCGTCGAGCCAACAAGTTTGGCCAGCGTCATTTGGCGACAGATGTCGACAGTGTCGCAGCATCCCTTCGCGCCTCAACTCTTGTTTACATAACACAGTGTTTTGCAGAAGGTTGGCCAGGGTGGAAAAACAAATTACGCCGCAAACAAAACGATATGTTTGCGCAGATCGGATGTTGCCTCATTTGCATACTCACACGTACACACTACGTCGCACCTACACCAAACTTTTATGGATTTATACACACAGGTTGACTCTAGTTAAATTGTATATATATATATATATATATATATATATATATATATATATATATATATATATATATATATATATATATATATATATATATATATAAATGTTTGTTCGCTCCTAAACAAATATGCGCTGAACAATAGATTATGTTTAGCATAAATACATATTTAATGAGAAAATGACAATTGGTGAACTCATCTTTAATCAATTAGGGCTCTATACCCGTTGATAATATTTAAATAAATTATTATTTCGGGCTACTAAAGTAAATAAATCGTTCATTCTGCGATATACGCGGTGGCCGGTTATTTGGCACAGAAATTTTAATTTAAAAAATATATAAACTTGTCTTTAGAAGTTATTAGACCTTTTCTATTTATTCTGGGCTTGTAACCGATTGGATGAAAAACCGTGCACCAATTCGCCATGTCACAGTGTATCCAACGCGCGTCAGATACCCTCATATCACTTTTATCAGTGATGGTTTGTATTTCATTGGACGTGTTGGTCGTGCTTTCAACTGCGCGCCCTGCTAATAACTCATGCCCGATCTGATGTCGTTCGGTCAAACACAAACGTTCGCTAACAGCCATGGACGTACACTTATTTTACTGTGGTACACTGTAAAGAATTGGTTCTAATTTATAAGGCTTCCAATATATAAATACATAGAAATATACAGAATTATTATAAAATTATATTATAAATCAAGTAAATTTACTAAATACAGTAAATTGGTATTGATTTTAGTTGTAGATTTATAGTAAAATTTGCAATAATTTCTTACAGTATACACTGTAAAAAATATATGTGAATTTACATAACCGTTTATGTAAAATTACACTTATAAAGTATTTAATTTTACTGGATTTTGGAAAAGTACTTGATACATAGTATAACTTTACTATAATTCAGTAAAATTACATAAGATTTTATGTAATTTTACATTAAAATTGATGTAAATTTACACAAATTTTTCGCAGTATATAATTATTTAAAATATTACGCTAATATTAGTAGTTTGTATGTCTTTTAGTTGCACCGTGTAAATTTACAAATAAAAACCATGCTTACTATTAATTTTAGCGTAATTTTTTTGATTATTTTATACGTCTACTAGGTTAACCTGTAGGCACCATGTGCCCATATCATATACAGAATACAGTACACTCATCACCGACATTATAATAATACATTGTAAAATTACAACACTTCCCATTTTTACAGTGAAAAATCATGTAATTATACAAAATTATAGTAAGATTGGATTAAAATTTAATAAAACCACTTATTTCCGTAAAATTGTTGTATTTTACAGGAAAAATATTGTAAATTTACAGCAATTTTTTACAATGGAAAATAAATTTTTATAATTAATATTAAGAGCCATATGTTAACCTGTAGGCACCATGTGCCCATATCATATACAGAATACAGTACACTCATCACCGACATTATAATAATACATTGTAAAATTACAACACTTCCCATTTTTACAATGAAAAATCATGTAATTATACAAAATTATAGTAAGATTAGATTAAAATTTAATAAAACCACTTATTTCCGTAAAATTGTTGTATTTTACAGGAAAAATATTGTAAATTTACAGCAATTTTTTACAATGGAAAATAAATTTTTATAATTAATATTAAGAGCCATATGTTAACCTGTAGGCAACATGTGCCCATATCATATACAGAATACAGTACACTCATCACCGATATTATAATAATACAATGTAAAATTACAACTCTTCCCATTTTTACAGTGAAAAGTATTGTAATTATACAAAATTATAGTAAGATTAGATTAAAATTGAATAAAGCTACTTATTTCCGAAAAATTAGATTGTTTTTAGTTGTATTTTACAGGAATTTTTTTTATAAATTTACAGCAATTTTTTACAATATAAAATAAATTTTAATAATTAATATTAAGTGCTATATGTCTCTAGCTTCCTATCCGGAACGCTGTATAAATGTTATGAACTAACATACACAAAACATGAATGAAATGCATACACTGTAAAAAATGTATATTTACATAACTTTTAATGTAAAATTACAATTATAAAGCATATAATTTTGCTGGTTTTTGGAAAAATACTTGATTTATAGTGTAATTTTACTATAAGTCAGTAAAATTAGATGAGTTTAATGTGTAATTTTAATGAAAATGTAAATTTGCATACATTTTATATTATATGCAAACGGTTTAATTTTTTCTCAAATGTTAACATAACTTATTGCTTCTATTTCGTATGTTAATTGATTTTTCAACACACAATTATAACTATATTGTCCTGATTTACGAGCAATATTTAATTTTGACTTTCGATAACGTTACACTTTTTTATAAAACAGTTTAGTAACCATGGATACAACATATAAATAATGGGTGTTTAAATAACTCATAAATATGTTTTATAAGATAACAATTTTTAATAGTAAAATACCAAATAAAGTAGAGAAAGAGTGAAGATGTGCACGCCTTTGGTAAGAGGTCAAGTGTGAACGCTAAACAGGGCCCTAATTAGTAGTTGGCCCCAAGTATGGTATATGCAGTATTACAATCGGAAATCTCTAAACAATACAATAAATCATGTCAAAAACAATGGTCAATGCGCGACTGCCGGTATAGCACCAACAGCGGTACCAAACATGTGATATCGACATTGAAGATCGACCGACTCCGCCCACCGCACGATCTATCGGCCACGCCCACTTGATCTAAGAGGCCTCCACCTCTACCGCGGCCTATAATGATCTTCAACCACATATACGTTGGTATTCAGGCGCTCATATGTGTGTCTGTATGTCTCTGTACAGCCACTTAATAAACAAAGGGTTAGCCATAAACTCATTAATTTGATACAATACACATGGAGCCTGTATCTTGCGATCGAAATCGAATGTCTTTCCATGATTTATTTCATTGTCCTAATTGCTGTACTTTTTACAATATTCTTATTGTGTTGATCGCCTCATCGGGGGTACAGAATATACAAACGATTTTATTAACTTGTATAATAACCGGCCATTATTAACAATATCCACGAGTTTTAGTAAATATAAATAATATATATTAAACGGTATATGTAAAGATATATATTGATAAGGATCAATGGGTATTTGTTGTGTTGTGGTGATCAGAGGATCAAAAGACGAGAGACAACAAGAAATGATTGAGGCGGGAGCTTAATTAAGATGATTCCCGATAGATGGTGTTCGGCGTGACATTACGATTCCCTGAGATGTTATCGTTCAAAATTAAATTCACGGTGGTCGGCCGAAGGCCCTCAATTAAATTAATTGCCCTGTTGCGCGCACCGAAAACACGAATTATAAATATTATCATGTGTTTTTGTATATTCTGTTCGGATGAACGAATGTGCTTGTGTACGTATATTATCTTATAGATGCATTTATGCCTAGTCACTACTATATGTATGTATGTATGTATACGGACGGACGGACGGACGGACGGAAGGCACTCCCAGCGCAACCAGCAATTATTTTCGTGTATAACATAATCATTATGAGTTTCAAAGGTGAGAAACTTCCACTTCTGTGTTCTTGTTCAGGAGCTGAACGTCTCTGCCCGCCGATCTCAATCACTTATTCAAATTTACTAAATGATCGCACTTATACAGCAAACGTGAACATTACTCATTAAGTCAAACCAATTTTTTTTTTTAATTTCATTATTTTATATTTAATTATATACGGTTTAAAACGGCTGCAGATAATTAAAAGTACAAAAATACATCGTCACTTCTAATACAAAGAAATTGTATTTGAAATTTTGGTATTTCGATTCACTTGCACTGAGAAAAATGGATAGTATTCCATGGATACTTGAAATGTGTATCGTAATCATTATAATATGAATAGTTAATTTAAATATGTGTCTGGTTGCTTTAAATATACGTGTTACGTTGCTGCAAGTTTCTAAATTTATTATAGTATGCTACTATGCATTATAGTCAGCATAATGAAATATTTTACTGTTTCAACTAAACAGCATATATTCAAATAGAAAATAAACATAAGAATAGCTAGCAGAACTATTCGCATAGTTAGTATTACCATATAATAGAATACTGCAGTATTCGCTTTTTATCAAATATCTGAATATGATGGGTACTATATATATAGTTAAGAAAATTACTATATTGATATTATTACTATTACTATATGGTGTACTTGTCCCTTGTTTAGCTCGCCGTACGAAGTACCGAAGAAGCTAAAGCATTCGTTCGTGTGTCTGTAGCATACTCGGATCAAAAAATTTCCTTAACAAAAAGTATGTGTCTCATCGCCCTGAATCCAATATATATATATATATATATATATATATATATATATATATATATATATATATATATATATATATATAACTTATATACTTGGATGTTAGTCGATATTTTATCTAAGATATTTTATATCTACAAGATTTTTTCATATTGTTAACCCAAAGCCCGTAAAAAATTAGTAAATATTATAATTTTGAATTTTAAAATATGCGCTAAAAAAATATTTTATCAATATAATCTACAAAAATTGTAAGACTTTCTATAACTATAACATTTTTTCAAATTGTTAACCAAAAGACCATAATAATTAAATATACCACTGCTCGCAACGCATATCTTAAAGGCGAGCTCTACGCGTTGGTGCGTTTTACGCGTACCAAATCTTGTTTATCAAATATCTGAATACTTATGGGTACTATCTATATAGTTGAGAAAATTACTATATTTATATTATTACTATTACTATATGGTATACTTGTCCCTTTTTGAACTATTTAACTATATTTTATATTAAGGGCAAACATAATTATGTTTAGCACAACTATACATTTCTGTCCGTGTGTATACGCTGTTACAAATCATATTTGAAGCACAGCAATCTCACGCCAGTTGACTGTAACCCGAAACTAAAAATCACAAATGCCAAATAGCAATACACCTATAGGTAGGTATACATAAAATACAATTACCCGCATTTAATTTCGCATTCGTTCGTTCTGCCACGTCACAGTTATCACGGAGTTAACAAGACCACATGTAGGCATATACATACATACATATATATAAGTATATATAATATAAAACCAATAACCATTACAGGTATATAACCAGGGCCACCGCAAGTGTTTTATAAACAATAAAATATACATACATTTCAATGAATGAATGCGTGTGTATGGGAGATATGTGAGTTATAGTTATGGTGCAGTAAAAATATAAATTTGGAGTGCCCTTTACTCGACTTTCTTATATCTAGTGTTCACTAAATATATATATATATATATATATATATATATATATATATATATATATATATATATATATATATATATTTTTAACTATATATATATATATATATATATATATATATATATATATATATATATATATATATATATATATATATATATATAGTTAAAATTCTTTAATTACATACAGAATTATAATAAAATTCAAGAAAACTAACTTGTAAATTCTAATATTAAAACTGTATTCACAGTGAATCAATTAGTAATTAAGATGTTTGAAATTACAAATAATAATCCAGTTTGTTTTTTAACAATAGTAACAAAATTAACACAGTTAATTATAAATTTTGTTGCTGTAAACGCTAGCATTGTTTATCATAAAATAAACTGGATATTATTTGTAATTACTATAGTAATTTCTTTTTTTTTTACATTGCATTTACATTTATTATTTTTTACATTATAATGTAAAATACACCTGTGGTTTTAGAGATCCTTAAAAAAATACACGAGTAAACAAGTACTTCCGGTTAAAATATCCTTTTCCAAAATAGGAAATTTTCTTTCCCATGGTATACAAATTTTATATTCGTAAAATCATATGTCAAATCATAAAAATATCTATGACTAACGAAATAGCCTCTAAATGGTTCACACACACACAGACACATATACAGATACAGACACACACACGTAAAAATAACACGAATAAACTAGAACTTCTAACAAAAAAATCATATATATATATATATATATATATATATATATATATATATATATATATATATATATATATACATATATATATATATATATATATATATATATATATATATATATATATATATATATATATATATATATATATATAGATATATACAAATCTTAAATTCAAGTTTTCTGACAGACAGATACACAGACGTAATTAAGTAATTAATCAAATAAATTCAAACTCCTTTAAAATGAATATTTCCATTAAATTGTAATTTTTTTTTTTTTTTTTTTTTGTATCAATAAATTCTATTGTGTATAACGTATAAGAAAGTAATAAATCTGTGTCCGTGATCGAAGGGCGCTGGTGCCAGAAATATGTATATGTAAGTTGAGTTGCATTTAACAAACTATTAGCCGGTTATATGTACACGAAACACGACACGTTCGATATACATAGCCGTGTAACCGCCACCCAGGTTGTACTTGTATGTACTTGTATACTTGTATGTACACCTTTCCTATGAAATGCGTATTATAGCGGCTTGTGCTGCAGTCAGCCCTCATGCGTCCAGCCGGCACCCTAATGACATTTTAAACACCTACTTGGTACTGCCCTGATGCGATTCGAATTCACACGTTTCTGGACAAAAAAAGTAAAATATAGGTATATGCTAACGCTTTACAATACAGACAGTCATATGTCTGAATTTCCTGTCTGCCACAGGTTCACAGCTTTTTTTGTTTTGTGCTGTAATAGTGGAACTTCAATCAAAAGACTTGTATATGGTCTAAATGTGCACCTCCTATTTTTGAAAAGAATATTCAAACCATAAGTGTATATTTACTCTATGCATTTTTGTCCTTTCTCCAATATCACTAAAACGGCTGCACTTATAGCAAAAATAGTTGTGTTTATAATGAAAGATATTCATATTCGCACAACTTTTGTTTGAAAAGTTTCTTTAAGAAATGTACCAGTTACGAGAAAACTGCTACCGTAAATTTAAATCTTCTTATTTGTTGTTCTTTCTCAAATATCACTAGAACGTTTGCACTTATAGCAAAAATAGTTATGTTCATAATGAAAGATATTAATATTTTGCACAACTTTTGTTTGAAAAATTTTTTCAACAAATGTACCAGTTACGAGAATACTGCTACGGAAAATCTTAAATGTTGTTTTTTGTTTTGTCCTTTCTCAAATATTACTAGAACAGCTGCACTTATGGCAAAAATAGTTATATTCATATTGAAAGACATTAATATTTCGCACAACTTTTGTTTGAAAAATTTCTTCAATAAATATACCCGTTACGAGAAAACTGCTATGGAAAATCTTAAATGCTTTAATTTTTGTCCTTTCTCAAATATCACTAGAACGGCTGCATTTATAGCAAAAATAGTTAGGTTCATAATGAAATATATTAATATTTTGTACAACTTTCGTTTGAAAAGTTTCTTTAAAAAATTAACCAGTTACGAAGAAACTGCTACATAAAATCTTAAATGTTCTTATTTTTTGTCCTTTCTCAAATATCACTAGAACGGCTGCACTTATGGCAAAAATAGGGAAGTTCATAATGAAAGATATTTTTATTTCGCTCAACCTTTGTGTACCAGTTACGCGAAAACTACTACGCTTATATATGTTGCCATAGTTATACATTATTTAAAGTAATCGTATTAACCATGCCTGAAAAATATTTGACAGATAAACAACAAATTTTTTCAACACAAATAGATCGACTGAGGACATGTTTCAATTCAATTTGAATAACAGTACGTATTAATAATGATATTTGAATATATTTCTTAGGTGAATTTTAAAGAATCTATGTTTCATATTGAAGAAACAATATTTGATAACATAACTAAATGGTACAATTACTGTGGAGTATTGGTATTTTTTGACTGTTTGTTTAGAATATATATTTCTAATGAAAACTATGTACAAGAAAGCTCTGTGTTAGCCACAACCGATATTTTCATTCACCAAAGACTGAAAAAAAATAGTAACAGTCGAAAATAACCTATACCCAGTAGCGTGAAAACAAATATAATCGTTCCGCTCTTGACGTTTTCTGACCCTAAATTAAAGTATATTCGTTCCAAAACAATATATGTCGCTTAAGTATACACTATTGCACAAGTGTACATGCGAAATTTTACAAAATCTACGTATTTTACGTATACAAATAAATGAAACATTTTCTCCAAAAAATGCTGATTTTTATAAGAAGTTTATTATAGATTGGAGAACGATATTCACAATTTACGGCTGTACAAGCCTAGATTGAACTTTTAACTTGCAATTATTAACAGAAATATTTACTAAAAATAAATTTTAAAGTTATATTTCGCAAAATTGTGCTAGCATTTTCAATGAAACTGTTTCGAATATACTGGCTCTACCGGTAACTTTTGTAAACACTGCGGTACAGTCACAAGCATTTCAATATCTGGTTTCTATGTATTTTATGAATTGTTTTATTTGTGCTACCGAATTACCCTGATAGGGAAAAGTGAACTGGGTAGAGATTCCTCTTACTGCATAATTTTGTTAAATTCATTTTACGTTAAAAGGTTTTGTCCCAAGACATGGAATCTTTTGTTAGGCAATAAATTAGTATTTATACAATGTATGCGTATGGATGGCAGTTGTTTGTTTTAACGCTAGTATGATGTTATCTATATTGCATTTTAATTAGTTGAACATCAATGTTAAGTGTCTCAGCCCGCATGAATCGACAATAGAAATATTCGCAGGCATCGAATGACCTGGTGGCCACCTGTGATCCGGCTAATCGCCACCGCCAGAGATGACATCACACCGCAAGGGATATAGGTTCGAGCACGTCAGGTACCTATATTATAACCCGCACACAGACACACAGATAGTTCTTTTTTAAAGCGGTTCCTCCGAGAAGAGTGTTGTCCGTGTGTCGGCGGCGGCGGCTTCCTTTGTTTCACACCTATACTGGCCTAATTAGTTTCAGCATCTAATTATCGGGGCCGGAGTTCGGTTTTCGTGCACGCCATAAATTAAAGAGCGGTCAGGCGTCGGCCATTAGCCGCGTACATCGTACACCGAACGCAGCACCGCTTACCGCCGCCGGCTTAAACATTCAGTGTCGAAATCATTACTTAGGTGTAAACTTGCTGAGGCAATTACCTGTGTGCCCCGTTCATAATTCATTATGTGCCCGACTCCCCCCGCCGCCCTAACACCCAATACCTATCACTCGATTTTATTTTACTGCTTTCAAAATTGTTCTCCTTCTTAAACTGTTCTTCTCTTGCTAATGTCTCGTTCTCTGTTCAGCAACGGTTAATATCTATTGATTTCAGACTTATTAAGATTTATTTAAATAATCTTGTAAAGCAGAAGTCTACAACCATACAATATCTACAATATGGCATATTCTTTTCCAACAGTTACAGTAATAAAATTTCGTTATTGCCATAATGTAGACATTGTATGGTTCTAAACTGGATGCTTTACGAAATTATTTATATAAATCTTAATATATATAATATGCACTAAAATTATTTTTTTATGAAAATTATCTATAAAAAATGGTAAAACTCATTATATATATATATATATATATATATATATATATATATATATATATATATATATATATATATATATATATATATATATATATATATATAATGAGTTTTACCATTTTTTATAGATAATTTTATATATATATATATATATATATATATATAATAAGTTTTACCATTTTTTATAGATAATTTTTATAAAAAAATATTTTTAGTGTATATTTTAAAATAAAAATTATAATATTAAATATTTTTTATGGCCTTTGGGTTAACAATATGAAAAAATCTTGTAGATATAAAATATCTTAGAATTATTAGTAGTATTTTTAAGTGTTTTAATTATTTGTATAAGGACAGTATTAAGGGGGCTCTAAATTTAGGAACCTTATAACTCGGGAAGTAAACGGGCAATTGGATTTAAATTGGGAACGGATTCAAATGGGATGCACAATAATATGTGTAGTAAATTTGGTGTGAATCGCTCCGGTACCTTCAGAGGAGTAGAGGGCACAAATTTGGTCTTAGGAGCGAGCGACGACTAACATCCAAGTATATAAGTTATCTATATTTTGGATTCATACACAGCCTATACCATTCCACATAAAAATATGATGTTTTAAATTTTAGATTTGTATATATAAAATAAAAACCTATTTTTAAAATAATAAAATTTCGTTGTAAAAATATGCCATATTTATTGTAATTTGCACGTTTTACGAAATAATTTATATAAAGCTTAATAGATATTTACCGTTGTTAGACAGAGATTAACTTATAACAGGTATATAATAATCTTAATTACCGATTTTCTGATAATGTTTTTAAAGATTCCTAGCTATAAAATATTTAAAATTTTTAAAGATTTAAAAGTTATTCAACCGGCGATTCTTCGTTTTGTATTAGGTTCGCTAGGATTACAAACAAATCGCTATCCTTTTCGCACATTGTTAGTGATGATGTCCATTGCGTCTTTCACACACACACACACACACATACAGACACACAGACACACAATCTGAGCGCTATCGGTACTGTATACGGTAATGATAATCAGAGAGCAAAAGTGTGTGATGAGGCAAATGCGAACAAGTGCAGTGAGAGAGGTAAAGAGTGATAGAGAGAGAGGAGAGTAGACACGTATTGCAATAAACAATAATATCAGTGTACGATCAGTACGCGCGCGGCACTGGGTCCGTAATTACAGGGCCGGCGCAACCGCGACATGATGAATTAGTTGCCTGCTGCCCCGCCGCCCCCCGACCACACTCTTCGGATGCCTGGAAACGAGCCGGCCCTGTATGCGTGCGTGCGTGCGTGCACTGCACTGATGATTGATCCTCGACATCGTATTCGAGAAATTCGAGATTTTCGAAAACGTTCGTTAATCGCTCGCTCGCACGTAAATCGTTGACACACACACACACACACCCCGCCATTTTCATGGCCCATTTTTATGATACCGCCTATATGGCACCTTATATAATTATTATTAGTATGTGCAATAAAAGAACCATAGGTACACGCACCTACGAAGTGCAGAAGAAGCTAAAACATTCGGTCGTGTGTCTGTAGCATTCTCGGATCAAAAAATGTCCTTAACTAAAGGTGTTCGTCTCGTCGCCCTGAATCCAAAAATATATATAACGCATATACTTGGATGTTAGTCGTCGCTCGCTCGTAAGACCAAATTTGTGCCCTCTACTCTTCTGAAGGTACCGGAGCGATTCACACCAAATTCGGTACACATATCATTTGGTATCCCATTTGACTCCGCACGGAGTTTAAATCTAATCGTCCGTATACTTCTCGAGTTATAGGGCCCCAAAATTAGGACCCTCCCTTAATACTGCCCTTATAAAAATAATTAGAACACCCAAAAATTCTACAAAAAATTCTAAGATATTTTATATTTACAAGATTTTTTCATATTGTTAACCCAAAGGCCATAAAAAAATATTAAATATTATAATTATGAATTTTAAAATATGCACTAAAATTGTATGACTTTTTATATCTATAACATTATTTCAAATTGTTAACCAAAAGGCCATAATAATTAAAAAGCGCTGCTCGCATTGCATATATTACTTATAAGGCGAGCTGGACGCATAGATGCGTTGTACCTAAGCTTGTTATATTAGGAAAGTGGACAAATGAATACGACTATTTAAATTTAATACTTTTGCCATAACTATTTATGTTTTAAGTTTAAATATAAATTTATTTATTTATAAATATTTTTATTTTAAATATATTTTCTCAAATATCTATTTTTCTCAGTGTAGCATTTATGTTATTAATTAAGTCCTATTTATAACTACTGATATTTGAACCCATAAAATAATAAAAGAACAATATTTATAAATGAATTAATAAACTTTGTATACAAAATTGATTGCAACAACACTACTGTGTCCATACGAACACTTCACTATTTAAATTACAAAATAAAAAATTACCCTTTAGGTTTACAATCTAAATTAAAAACGTTAAAAATATAAACTATTATAATTATTTGAATAAACTTAATATTTTGTAGAATCTACAACCTTTTCAAAAAAATTCTAACGGCTGTATTAACAACGGAAGTATAAGGGCGTTTACATAAAAATGGAGACAGACACTCATTTTAAATATATACCAAATTTCGTTAAAATCAGCCCGGTATCTTCAGAGGAGACCTAGTCACAAACTTAGATCTAAGGAAAGTTCGAACGAGCGGGCGAAATACATATATTCAACCCAGTAAACATTTTCTTTAATGTTACTTCCCTGTGATGTCACTGAGATGTAACGCATGTTAAGTCGCTGCAACATCACGTAGATGTTACTAGCCCCGAAATGTTTACTGGGAAATATATGCGTTATATATATATATATATATATATATATATATATATATATATATATATATATATATATATATATATATATATATATATATATATATATTTGAGTTCAAAACGACGACAATGTTAAAGACACTTTAGCTGTCTGAATGAGCCATATAAGAAAGTTATAGACTATAAGTATCCCTTAAAAAGTAAAAATTTAGAAGGTCCCTGTTGCTCTAAGCCTAAATACAGTACTGCATGGACACACGCATACGTTCATTTAGCTCTCTAATACAAGCTAATTAATATGCGGGCTCAGCTAAATTGTAATATGGGTAGCTATTACCAGATCTGATATTATGTGTCAAGCAAAAACGTTAAATGCTTCTACCGGTGGTCCACCTCGACCCCCATTGTAGCCCACTCGGTCGCATGTCGATGAAAATATGCTTATTTAGCATAGAATAAAATATAATTTTAATGTATGTAGCGCCACCTCTGTATTGGTAGCGGAACTATTTACAATCAATCTAAAATAGTTCTTGAATTTATTCAACTAGTGCTACTGAAACGAATAGTTAGTGATGCCAACTGCAAAAAAATATCGAGTATTCTAGAAAGAAACAAAATATTATGTAGGTAGCGCTATCTCTGTATCGGTAGCGGAACTATTTACAATCAAGCTAGAATAGTACTTGAATTCAATAAACTAGTGCTACTCAAACGAATAGTTAGTGTTGCTAACTGCAAGAAAATATCGGATGTTCTACAAAGAAATGAGAATTATTTTGTATTTATTCGATTTTTTTATAGTTTCTCTTTCTTATTACTTTCTTTTACGAAGTAATAAGTAAGTCTTGTAATCATTTACATGTTTTGACCTTCCCTGAATCGAATGTAACTATTTTCGGAATGATGTCTGTCTGTCTGTGTGTGTGTGTGTCTGAGTGTGTGTGTGTGTGTCTGTGAATGCTCTTGAGCCAAAACTGTCGAATGAAAAATTATGAAACTTTAAACTTAAGACTTGTATATGCCCTAGATGTGCACCTCTTATTTTTGAAAAGAATATTCAAACCGGAAGTGCATGTTTACTCCATACATTTTTTGTTTTATCTCCAATATCACTAGAATAGCTGCACTTACGGCAAATATAGTTTAGTTTACAATGAAAGATATTTATATTTTGCACAACTTTTGTTTGAAACATTTCTTCAAAAAATGTACCAGTTGCGAGAAAAATGCTACGAAACATTATAAATATGTTGTTTACGTTGCCATGGATTCGAAAGGAGCTTACAAAATCGGATTATCTGCTATTTTGACTGGAAAACAAAATCGACTTAATTAGATAAATGACATTTCAGAATATTTATGTAGAGTATTGGTTAGTTTGACAGCTTGTTTTGGTTATATATATATATATATATATATATATATATATATATATATATATATATATATAAAAGATATTTTTTAACATGGCAGAGTGACTTAAAAGATCCCAGCTACAAAAATAACTAAATTATTGTATATTATACAGAAATACATGTTTTACCGTTAAAATCTCGTGTTCGAAAAATTTTATGATTACAATTCTTCCGTTTAGACTTCAAGACAGTTACAAAAATAGCCGAAATAGTTATAGTTTTGTATTTAAAAATAAATAAACATGTACATTTATAAATAGTTATAAAAAATAATTCACAGTAAAATGTTATTCGACAAGACTAGTATATAAACATTTTCACGTACTACATATTTACGTAATAGCAAGATACATCAATAAATCAGTCAAACATTTCCATTCGTTTCATTTTCCTTAGCGGCTGCAGGAGCAACCATAAAATTCAGAAAACCATCAACATCATCCAACTCCTTCGAAGTAAACTTCACAACAATAGTATTCCTTCCAATCGTGGGAGGTTTAAATTTAAACCCAGCATTCGCTTTCGACCCAGTCGGAACTGTATAACCCACCTTCAATTTCAATTGCTTCTCCATACCTGGACCTTCAACAGTAAACTCTCCTTTCTTCAAAGGTACTGGTAACGGATTCTCCAAACTGATTTCTACAGTCACCTCTTCATTTTCCACCGCAGCTCCTAACAATTTAATCTTAATATCTGGTTTACGAACTCTAAAATCATCCTGAGCATAATACTCAAATTTGGTGTCTTCCACTGTCGCAAGGCAAGCAATATTAAATGCACATTGGTCCAAGAGTCTTTTCACATATTCGTCATAAGTGACGTTTAGTCGTACTTTTTCCAACGTTCCTGCTTTAATTGTCTTTTTTGTACTTTCCTTCTTGACTGGTGTTGGTACTCGGCCAGTGTACAAGACACAATCCACCCGAAGTACCACATTTACTGTATAATCCTTTGACCGGTTTCTATTCTTCATAATCAGAGCTACGTCGAACGGTTGCCCTATTTTGATATCATCACGTAACTCGAAATGGAAATGAACATCATTGAAATCTTCGTTGAGGTAATATCTAGAAAAGAGATTCTCGGATTGCCGTAAAGCTTTCAACATTGTAGCTCGTTCCTCTTCAGTTTTTTCTGGGTATTTATAAGAGGCTGTTATATCTTCTCGATCCCATTTTCCTGGTGATTTGGTACTAATTAATTGGCCGATTCCATGAACGTCTTTCCGAAGGAGTTTCAATGGCTGAGTTGGGCCAGCATATCTCCAGAATACCTGTATTAAGAATATGAGAGTTAAGTTATTGTTTTATGAGAAATGAAGTGGATTATACCTTATCAGCATTGACTTCAGCAAACAAGAATGGACCATCGTACGGGCGAAGTACTTCACCTCGTTTGACGGCTTGAAGTGAGGCAGGTCCACAACGGAACATGTCATCGCTTAGTTCTTGTGGAGTTGCGTCTATGGCTTGCCAGCCACCGTATCCTTCCCCTAAATCAGGACGTTGCATCCATACTTCATTCCATACATGGAAATTCCAGATTGAATCTGAATTCAACTCCTCCATTACTTTTCCTTGTTCATCGACGAAATAGTCGACAGTCAATGAGCTCTGAGTGTCGTGGGCACTGGAATAATTCGTTACTGGACGTGAGGGTATCCCAACAGCTCTACAAACTGGAAAAGAAACGAAAGATTAAAAAGCTGGAGTAGTCACTCGACTTACTTATACCTTTAACAATTTTATATTAATTTGAAATAAATATGAAGTGCAATAGAAACTGAATAGAAATAAAACAAGATTTAGTACGCGTCAAACGCACCAACGCGTAGAGCTCGCCCTTAGGTAAAATATGCGTTGCGAGCAGTGGTTTTTAATTATTATGGCCTTTTGGTTAACAATTTGAAAATATGTTATAGATATAAAAAGTCTTACATTTAATTTTGATTATATTGATAAAAAAAATTTTTTAGTGCATATATTAAAATTAAAAATTATAATATTTAATAATTTTTTTTCGGGCTTTGGGTTAACAAAATAAAAAAATCTTGTAGACATAAAATATCTTAGAATTTTTAGTAGAATTTTAAAGTGTTTCAATTATTTTTATAAGGGCAGTATTAAAGGGGGGCTCCAAATTTTGGGGCCCTATAACTCGGGAAGTATACGGACGATTGGATTTATACTGCAAGCGGATTCAAAAAGGATGCCAAATAATATGTGTACCAAATTTAGATTATATTGATAAAAAAAAATGCATATATTAAAATTTAAAATTATAATATTTAATCATTTTTTTCGGGCTTTGGGTTAACAAAATAAAAAAATCTTGTAGACATAAAATATCTTAGAATTTTTAGTAGAATTTTTAAGTGTTTTAATTATTTTTATAAGGGCAGTGTTAAGGGGGGCTTTAAATTTTGGGGCCCTATAATTCGAGAAGTATACGGGCGATTGGATTTATATTGAGAGCGGATTCAAATGGGATGCCAAATAATATGTGTACCAAATTTAGATTATATTGATAAATAAAAAATTTTGTTCATATTTTAAAATTCAAAATTATAATATTAAATAATTTTTTTCGGGCTTTGGGTTAACAAAATGAAAAAATCTTGTAGACATAAAATATCTTAGAATTTTTAGTAGAATTTTTAAATGTTTTAATTATTTTTTTAATGGCAGTATTAAGGGGGGCTCTAATTTTTGGGGCCCTTTAACTCGGGAAGTATACGGGCGATTGGATTTATACTGCGAGCGGATTCAAATGGAATACCAAATAATATGTGTACCAAATTTAGATTATATTGATAAAAACAAAATTTAATGCATATTTTAAAATTCAAAATTATAATATTTAATAATTTTTTTCGAGCTTTGGGTTAACATAATGAAAAAATCTTGTTGGTTAAAAATATTTTAGAATTTTTAGTAGAATTTTTATGTGTTTCAATTATTTTTATAAGGGCAGTATTAAGGGGGGCTCCAAATTTTGGGGCGCTATAATTCGGGAAGTATACGGGCGATTGGATTTATAATGGGATGCCAAATAATATGTGTACCAAATTTGGAGTAAATCGCTCTGGTACCTTCAGAGGAGTAGAGGGCACAAATTTGGTCTTACGAGCAAGCGACGACTAACATCCAAGTATATAAGTTATATATTTTTTTGGATTCAGAACGACGAGACAAACACTTTTAGTAAAGGAAATTTTTTGATCCGAGAATGCTACAGACACACGACCGAATGCTTAAGTTTCTTCGGTACTACGTACGGCGAGCTAAAAATGGTGAACCAGAAACAGAAGAGAACAAACAACTACTAACTTGTGGATAAAACTCCAGAGAATACCCAGCATTGTCCATATTTGACCGGTTTCTTTTTCTTGTAAAACTTCTGCAAGATTTCCATACTGCCAATCCATTTTGTTGGAGGAGTCCCGCCATCGAATTCATCTGTCCAATTGCCCATAATGCAGCCGTTATCGTCTGCTGAATTAACGGCTGCTGACATAGCTCTGGCAGTGCGAACAGGATCACCTCTAGCACCTCCTGTTACCTTTCCCACTTTGTGTATTAGGTACAACGAACATTCCAGCACATCCTTCTCAAACTGAGCGTATTTCCAGACAGTTGGTCGTAAACGGTTGTAGCTTCCACGCCAAATAAGACCTGTATCTGCTAGGACACATTCTTCTCGCCAGGCATCGTCTTTCATATACACCTAGACATTTTTGTTCAAGTATGTGAATCCTTAAGGACTTTTAGACAAGTGTTCCTGTTCCAGGTTTATTTTTAAACTTACCAAATCGTTTTTGCACCAGGGATTGTACAAAATATATATGTTAGTTGGATAGCTGAAGCTAAATGCGCCATCGTCTTTCAGTTTGGTGTCAATGTCCATCTTCCAGGCAGCTACGGCACAGTTTGCTAAAGGAGTTATTGTCACGGTCATTGTATCTGTAGTGGTGGATTCCAAAACGGCTGACCATCCAGTATCCTCTGAACGTTTCTTCAACAATGGAATAGCTACTAGTGTACCTTGACCATAACTTGGTTTCTCCTCATCTGTATTCAATCAAAAATGATTTAGTCAAATCATCTGCCATGATTTGTTTGCAATAGAAACAAGTTTCTAGTCCCGGGTGTGGAAATATATTCCTTGATCGAAATCTTGTTAATATTGCATTATGTTTGTAATTTTAATTGCTCTATTATGAAATGATGATGTAAATATAATTTCCCGAATTGCTTACCGGAAACTGTGAATATGAATGAAATGCCGTCCTTCTCCGAATTATATTCTCTACTTGTGGAGATGGTAAGTTGGAAGGATTGACCTCTGCGTACCACGAGCCTTGGTTCAACTTCCCTTGACATCAGCTGGTACTTGTCGGTATGGTGATCAGTGCCATTTTTACTTAGGCACAGATCGACAGATTGTATTTTCAATACATCTTGGATTAGCTTTACTTCGCCATCAATTGCATCTAGACAGAGCAAAAAGAAAAATGTTTCAAATTGTGACCCCAAATCAATGTCATTTCTTCAAAATTCGGTTTATTATATAAATAAAGAAATCCAATTAAATAGATTATACGGCGAGCTGAAGGCATTAGAACCTGTACCTATGCTTGTTTTTTTTTACACATTAAAGTAAAGTAAGTAAACAAATCGATTGACGAATTGAGTAAACGAACTTGGGAATATTTTTATCTGAAATGTAAACATTTGTTTTGGTTTAACAATGACATCATCTATAGTTATTTTGTTCAGATTTTGTATGCAAAACACATGTACAAAATGTGTCCGAAATGGAAATACATTTATTAGTAGAAAGTCGTTATACGATTTACTCGGATGCTTCATCCAAATTCATGGCCATACTGATTCTGACATACATATTTTATTTCGTATTTTAAATACTTTCCATTTCAATATGAACTTGACACGCAAAAATAAAAATTAAATTAAATATTTATGATTCTGCGAAATACTTTTATCCATTCCTTATTATACTAATTGTAAAATCGCAGTTTAAAATTAATAATATGTTACAATTATTTCGTTTCGTCAATTTGTGAACACAAGGGCCATAAAGTATTATCAAAATAATTAAAAATAAATAAATTGTAATGACAATTTTCAATATATTAAAGAAATGTAAGACTTTTTATATCTATGTAGTTTCTTCGGATAATCAACCCAAAAGTCATTAAAAAAGTATCTGGAGTGACCTGTACTCAACTTTCTTTTACGCAGTTTTCACCAGATATATATATATATATATATATATATATATATATATATATATATATATATATATATGTTTATTTATGTAATCAAATATATATATATATATATATATATATATATATATATATATATATATATATATATATATATATATATATCCAAAACCTGCTGTCATACTAACCAATACTCTACAGAAATATTCGTAAATGTCATTTATCTAATTGAGTCTATTTTGTTTTGCTGTCAAAATAGCAGATGATCCGATTTTATAAGCTACATGCGAATCCATGGCAACGTAAACAAGATATTTATAATGTTTCGTAGCATTTTTCTCGCAACTGGCACATTTTTTGAAGAAACTTTTCAAACAAAAGTTGTGCGAAATATTAATATCTTTCATTATGAACATAACTATTTTTGCCGTAAGTCTAGCCGTTTTAGTGATATTGGAGATAGAACAAAAAATGTATAGAGTAAACATGCATTGAAGTTTCATAATTTTTCGTTCTACAGTTTTGGCCCTAGAGCGTTCACAGACACACACACACTCACACACACACACACAGACAGACAGCCGTCATTCCGAAAATAGTCACATTCGATTCAGGGAAGGTCAAAACGTATATATCCGTTGAAATCTCGAGTTCGAAATTTTTCATGATTACAATACTTATTACTTCGTAAAAGAAAGTAATAAATATTTAGAAGTTTTAAATAGAACAATTGGTTTCAATGTAGTTTTGATTTGTTTTATGTTCGCCAATAAAATGTATAAACCCAAATAAGGGGTTTTAAATGAAATGTTTCTATTAAAAAATCAATGGTTAAAAGAAGTCACTAAATTGATTATTCGGAGAGCTGAAGGCATGGGTGCCTGCACCTATGCATGTATATAGACCGATTGTATTCTGCATCAAATATGAGTGAGTGTCTGTGTGAAATAAAAATAAAAACAGAACAACCATCGATGAAGGTCGACTGCTTCAAAGCTGCAGATTAAAAACCTATTAATAACAAAACAGTCTGCGAACACTCCTGCCTCTATAGGGCACTTGTGAAACTAGAACGAATCCAAATTTTCCTCGAAAGTCATGCCTATTTTTAAGATTGCGTTAACGCGTCTAATCTTTCTTATTTTTTGTGAATGAATTACTTTAATTCCACTACGCGTTTTAGAGGAATACTCCAGCGTCCCACATACCATTCACACATGCAGATGAATTTTATTATAAGCCATGGCGTCATCTGCAAGGTTGTTAGTTGAGTCATTGTTTTGTTTTACTGCACAAATCCTGCTTCATATTTTTTTTATCATACACATTTTATATATAACTTTGTTGATTTATCCTGCATTGACTGTCAGTTCAATTGTTGTCTCTCTTCCTCTTATTATGAAGAAAAGGATAGATTATGATTGGGAGCAAGAAATGCATAAACCTTATGGTTCAGATTCAAAGAAAACAAAAGTAATTCCATTGCGCATGCGTTTTGGTATTACTTGCGTTGGAAATTTCGAACTGTGGTAGTATATTTGCTTACTAAGACGCAGTACAGAAGGATGTAAACAGAAAAGAAGCTGAAGTGGCCTACACTCCGCTTACTTTTCACTATCTGTATTGATAATAATACTTTATTTTGTTTTAAACTCTACTATTGTTATGAAATAAAATCAATATGTATTGTTACTAAAATAACCATTTTCAAAGGTGATTTATTAAGAAATGGTACGTTATTCCAAAAAAGTATTCAAATAAAAGTTGCTAGAAATTTCAATATGTTCAACTTTGATATGATTCAATTTTACTCTAACTCATGCCGTTTCCGGGATATTTAAAGAGGAGCTGGAGTACACTGTTATATATTGTTTTTAATAGTTGGAGGATTTTTATCTGCAACAGTTTTGGCTCTAGAGCGTTCACACACACACACACGGTTTTCAGATGAAAATAAATGCTAAATATAAAATAAATAAAACTTAATCTTGTTAGTTCAAGTAATCAATTTGGAATATTTGGTCTCACATGCGAAATGATTTATTAGTTTATGCAAGAAAACATAAATACACTGAAAGATGTGTCTATTAATAATAATTACAAACAAACATTCAGTTTCTTAAAGAATTTTTCCAGATAACAATTATTAAAAATGTCTACGTATTTATTAATTAAAAAATCAATTAGTTTGACTGTATATATATGTAGTACTTTTAGTATTTTATTACACAATTGTTTTTTACTTTCTTATACATTATGTATAAAAGATAGTATTGAGATCCCAAAAAAATAATCAATTTCAACATTTTAATGGAAATATTCGTATTTAATGTCCTTGAATGCATTCTGCCTATTTTTTCAATGACGTCTTTCTGTGTGTGTGTGTGTTTGTGTGTGTGTGTGTTTGTGTGTGTGTGTGTTTGTGTGTATGTGTGTGTGAACGCTCTAGATCCTATATACTATTGAATATAAAAATATTTTGTATATTAGATTTGTAACAAAACCTTGTAAGGGATATTTCAACCGGAAGTGCTTGTTTACTTGTGTATTTTGTTAAATATCTCGAAAACGATACGAGTTAAAGAAAAAATGATTATTATAAAAGTTAAAGATATTAACATGTCTAGCAACTTTTGTATGAAAAGTTTTTTCTAAAAATGTACTATTAACTAAATAATCGCCTTTGAAAATAGTTATATTACATTTACGTTTCTCTAGTTACCCCACATATTGATATTATTGATTACAATATTAGAATTAAATTAAAACTCAAAAATAATATATTACATTTAAATCGTTGAGGAATTTCATTGTGAAGAAATTTATTTTAGGAAAATTAAGACTTAAAAAAGACAGTTTCTTTATTAAATTAAAGATAAATAGTGCGACCGGTATTATATTCCTATAGCGAAAACTAATTAATTATTTTTATGTGCTACCTGCTGAGGAGTTAACTTCTGGTGGTTTGGGCAGCGTCGTCAGCGCAGTTCCATTGTCTGGCTGATTCGGTTTGAAAACCGCCCGGAATCCCGAACAACATGAAAATCTATTACCCATGGCAACTGCGGAACTTAAATCACAAACACACAGTCATTTCACACACGATTGCGTTGCTGAAGAGTCGCGCGATGGTAACACACCGATATCGTTTCGCCAATGTCGCGGGCACACCTACATCATATACTTTTTACTCAGGCCCAGTGGAGTGGGGACCAAAACGGACCCAGTTTGTGGTCTCGGCGACGCGACGCATCCATGGAATTCCATATTGTATTTTTCAATAGCGCCAAACCAAAACATTGCATCCTGATTGGATAAACGACGAAAATACTCAGCGAAATTCTTTGAATATTTGATTGAATTTTTCGAATAAGTCATCCTTTTATGGGCTGATTTACTTTATTTGTTTTTGCGCGCAAGTTAATGGGAAAGATAATATGATTCTTTGTATTCTTTTTATCTCAATGACTAAAAAAAGTTATTCGCAAATGGACATTTTTGGGAATAGTAGATTTTATATAAAAAGGTTCGGTACGTACAACGCACCGATACGTCCAGCTCGCCTTATTGGTAAAATATGCGATGCGAGCAGTCGGTTTTAATTTTTATGGTCTTTTGGTAAACAATTTGAAAATATGTTGTAGATATAAAATATCTTAAAATTGTTGTAGAATATTTTGATAAAATAAAATTTTGAATGCATATTTTAATATTGAAAATTATAATATTAAATAATTTTTTATGGTCTTTGGGTTAACAATATGATAAACCCTTGTAGATATAAAATATCTTAAAATTATTACTAAAATTTTTTGGTGTTTTAATTTTTTTTATAAGGGCAGTACTAAAGGGGGCTTCAAATTTTAGGGCCCTATAATTCGGGAAGTATACTGGCGATTGGATATAAACTGCAAGCGGATTCAAATGGGATGCCAAATAATATGTGTACTAAATTTGGTGTGAATCGCTCCTAAATCCAAAAATGTATATAACTTATATACTTATGGCCCGTAAGACCAAATTTGTGCCATCTACTCCTCGGAAGGTACCGGAGCGATTCACACCAAATTTAGTACACATATTATTTAGCATCCCATTTGAATCCACTTGCAGTTTAAATCCAATCGTCCGTATTCTTCCCGAGTTATAGGGCCCCAAAATTTAGAGCCCCCCTTAATAGTGCCCTTATAAAAATAATTAAAACACTCAAAAATTTTACTAAAAATTCTAAGATATTTTATGTCTACAAGATTTTTTCATATTGTTAACCCAAAGCCCGAAAAAAATAATTAAATATTATAATTTTGAATTTTAAAATATGCACTAAGAAATTTCTTTTATCATTATAATCTACAAAAAATTGTTATGACTTTTTATATTTATAACATTTTTTCAAATTGTTAACCAAAAGGCCATAATAATTAAAAACCACTGCCCGCAACGCATATCTACATATCTTACCTAAAGGCGAGCTATACGCATTGGTGCGTTTTACGCGTACCAAATCTTGTTTATTTTTACTTTCTTATGTGTAAAGAATTGTAATCACACAAAAAAATCGATTTTAAAAGTGTAAAGAAAATATAATGTTTTAAATTTATTATTTGTAAATCATGGGAATGAAAACCTTCTATAATTATTACAACCAGAAGTGATGGTTTATTCATGTCATATTTGCACATCTCGAACACGAGCGTTGAAAAAATACTTATATTAAAATTTCAAGCAACTTTTATTAAAAAAAGTTTATTTTTAACTGTATTAAACAAAATAAAGCTATATTACATATATAGTGAAAACTAAGTATAAATCAAATGAAGGCCACTCTAGATAAATTGTTCTAGTAAGAATACAAATTTCATTAGTTGAATATTGAATTATTTCTAAATTAAGCCAAGTACGTAATATTTCAGTGCCAAATGTCTGCCAACACAATTGTTTTCTTTTTGATTTATTTTTAGTTATACGATCAGCGTGTATGTGTTCGTAAATTGATTCTGTGAATAATTGGATAGTGGTTAATTATAATATATTTCAAGTATTATTATAAATGATTCAGTTTCATTTTATTTATGTATAAAATAGGAAATTTCGTAAAAGGGAATTAAAAATAATATCTGTGAACAATTTATCTATAATAGCAATTTAGCAAGAAGAAATATATTAATTTAGGATAATATATTGATAAATGAGCAATGTATAAATGACCTCTGACCTTGAGGTCGTGCCACTACAATGATGATACCGGCGTGATTGTCTCACCATGAATATTGAATTAAAAGTTAAATAGGCAAGATGCACTGAGGAGCTTACAGATGCGTACAGGTGGAGAAACACAATGAATATTGGTGATCAATGCAATTAACATAACTATATAAATCGGATAAACATTGTATCGTGAACAGAAGAAAGACTTGTTAATTATTCTTGTTGTTTTGTATTTGTTTTTAAACGTCTCTAATCTCTAAAGAATGTTAAATTGTTTCGTAGTCATTTATTATTCGACTCTAGTGTCGCTGGGACGTAACATACGCATGTTATGTCGCTGTGACATCACATAGATGTCTCATGAAAGAAAATGTTTACATACACCTCCAAAATAGGTTATTTATTATAGTTTTTATTTTTAATCTGTATACAATTCTTTTACACTGATATGTTATTATAAAAATAACTTGGGCCAATTTTACTGTCTTTCATTTTCGTACAAGAAAATAAAAATTACTAAATAGCGTACATGTAAAATGGATAAAATAATACAAATAAGTGTAATTCCCTTGTAAATTTTTGAATACCGCAGACACTGTACGACGTAAAGCAAATCCATTCAGAGAATTTCTGATTAGACCTTGCTCCTGTTCGGTGACCACAATGACCTTATTTGATGAGTCAAAATTATTGTACTAGAAAAATATATATATATATATACTTAAAATAGTAACTACGCAACCACCAAAATTGTGAATCTTATCATCAGAATGATAAAAATAATGTTTGTGTCATTCCTTTTTATTGCAATTGTTAGTATTTGACAATGTTGAATCATTGTGAATTTATTGGTAGTATGACAGAATTATTCGTACTATTGTTAAAATATTCGGCTAGTTTAATTTTTATTAAATACATTAATGTTAATGGGTGCGTAATTGAAGAAATTAAAATTATGCATTATCAATTTATAGTTTTTAGCTCGTTGTATATATATATATATATATATATATATATATATATATATATAACTTATATACTTGGATGTTAGTCGTCGCTCGCTCGTAAGACCAAAACCGGAGCGATTCACACCAAATTTGGTACACATTATCTGGCATCCCATTTGAATGTGCTCGCAGTTTAAATCCAATCGCCCGAATGCTTCCCGAGTTATAGGGCCCATAAATTTGGAGCCCCCTTTAATACTGCCCTTATAAAAATATTGAATACACTCAAAATTTCTACTACAAATTCTATGATATTTTATGTCTACAAGATTTTTTCATATTGTTAACCGAAAAGCCATAAAGAATAATTAAATATAATTTTGAATTTTCAAATATGCACTCAAATATAAATATTTTTTTATTATATAAATATAATCTACAAAATATTGTAAGACTTTTATATCCATTTTTCAAATTGTTAACCAAAACGCCATAATAATTAAAAACCGCTGCTAGCATCGCATATATTACTTATGGACGCATAGGTGCGTTGTACCTATGCTTGTTTATTTAGATATAAAAGCATATTAACAAATTAAGATTTCTAAATATATATAGGTATATATACACTATATATAAATAAAGCATTTCCCTTACACTGTTTTCTTAGTGGGCACGTTTTTGTATTTTCGTTGTTTTTTTTCGTAAAAATTCTATAGAAAGATACCTTTTCATCTCTATTATAATTTACTTTATAATTTACACAATTCGATATGCAACAAACTGTTGCCATTTTAACGTTTATTCAAAAATCTAATAGATATGTGAACTTGTCTGTGTTGTGAACTCTCAATGTTTTTAAATAAACTGCATCTCACAGTTCACACACAATATATATTAAATTTAGATACTGCTTCTATTTTTGTATTCACTATTCACACACAATATATTTAGTCATTTAATTATTGTATGTAAATGTAGCATTGGTTTTTATAAACAACCAGAGCCGGTGCCGTCACTGTAAAAATGGCCCTGCCACTAGTAGAAACTAGCGAAACATATAAACACAGCGTTCTACACACACATTCATTCAATCAAGCAAACACATGTGTATATATAAATAATTTGGGATGAAAATAAAACCGACAGAAATAAAGAATAAAGAAAAATGTCGAATTTCAAAATGCAGTTCTAATTATTTATGTTTTAATTGTTTACAACCCAATTGTATACCAAAAGTGCTTAATTACTACATAACGTGAATATTTAAGGCAGTATTAAAGTAAATATTGTAATAACAAGAATCGTTCTCCAATGGGATTCGACAATGGTCGGTCGGTAAAAAAATGGCGGGAAACCAACAAGTAGACTCCTCAGTGATGAACGTTCACACTGCTGCTACCGGTGATCTCACTCATTTGTCTAGATGTGAACGTGGCGACAATCTTGCGTTCACCTTGCCGTCTAGGCACGAATGTCTCGTTCACTGTCACTAGTTCACCGGGACGCACGTCCCGGTATTTCACTTGCTTGGGCCGTTGCAAACCGGGACCTTCCACGGTGAAGTAACAATCAGTCAAAGTCACGTTTAGTGCATTTTGGAAACTGAAATCAGAATTATAAATATCCAATTAATGATCTAGCAATCTTAACCCCAACGAAACAAAATCTGGAGGGGTCTACACTCGACTTTATTGTGTTTAAAATTAATTCTATAATTGAAATGAAACAATATCAATATGTGTGGTAAGTAGGGAAACATAAATGTAACATGGCTATTTTCAAAAGCGATTTTTCAGTAAATGGTACATTTTTCGAAGAAACTTTTCAAACAAAAGTTGTTAGAAATTTTAATATCTTTAACTTTTATAAGATTCACTTTTTCTCTAACTCGTGTCGTATTCGAGATATGCAAAAAATGACACGAGTAAACAAGAACTTCTGGGATATAGATAGACACACACACACAGACAGATTTTAACTTATATAAGATTTACTTTTTCTCTAATTCGTGTCGTTATTGAGATATACGATAAATAACACGAGTAAACAAACATTTCCGGTTTAAATATTCTTTCTAAGGACTTAAGACTTTGTAATTGAATTAATTTGAAAAAAATGTAGTTGAATTTATAAAAAGTATATAATTTTCTCGCACACACACACACACACAGTCATACAAAAACCCCATATATTCAATTCTCAAACGTCTTACTCATGTCAAGTAATCAAACCTCATACGTAAGCGTTAAGGTTACGTATAAGGCTACTCACGCCTCACTCACGACCTATTTCTCTGAAAGATACGATTGTAAATAGTAATACGTTCTGAAATAAAGAAGACTGGTGCTCACATAAAATATCCTATTTAATAAACGGATATAGTTATAAAGTAGATAATAAAGTAGATTATAATATAGATAAAGAATTAAAAACTGCTATTTGTGAATTGTGTCAATAAGGATTAATAAAATCATTTCAAAAATTCGTAATTTCCCGGTAAGTAATTGTATATTTTGTCCTGAAAATTTAATTTTCTCAATATTGGGGATTATCTGTTAAGTATTGGTGTTAAAATGCCTAATCAATTAATCTAGGGACTGTAATACAGTAAAAATAATTACCTAAAGTTGACATAGCACTCTTGTCCAACACGAGCGCCGCCCCGAACACTAACAGACATACGTGGCCGCTGCAGAATAAAATCATCCTCTTCACTCCACGTCTGTTTGGTCTCTTTTACATTAGCGATGGCATAAATCTTAATGCAGCTATGATCAACGACTTTATCCATATACTCCGACGGTGTAATATGTAATTTTAACACTTCTCGCTGTCCGGGCCGTACTACAAATTCGCCTTGAGCGCGCTTCAACCGCGAAGCAACTGTGCCCGTGTAATACACCGAATTCGCAGTTAACACAGCTGTTACTGTACGCATATCATTTGATTTATTTTGAATGTTCACGATCACATCGAAACTTTGGCCGAACGGAATGACATCAATATCGACAAGATCGAAATATACATCGTCTTGTTGGCTGTGTTTTGTTGGGAAATCATAGTATTGTTGCGCACGAGGACAACCACGAACGGCATTAAAAACGGCCAAACGTTCTGCATGAGATCCTTCTTGATTTTTGTATTCGGATGTGACATCCATTAGATCGTTGTCGGCTTCGTCGTCATCGCGGTCGATGCGTTTCGTTACAATTTTACGGCCGACACTGAAAAGACAGAAACCAATATTTTATATTCGATGTGTTACTCTGTTGCGGTGTAGGATCAAACAAGCATAGATACAAGCACCTATGCCTTTAGCTATTTTATTTTTGCTCCTAAGGGCTAATTAATTAGCCAAAACCAGAAATCCTACAATATATATTGTTAGGTAAAATACTAACTGGTATTGGTTAATAGCCAATCTAGAGAATCCCCAATCCGACTGGTCGTCCTCCTGGAAATGGCACATATCCGCATTGACCTCCGAGAAGACAAACGGAGTATCGTACGCAAAACCAACTTCGCCTCGTCTAACCGCTTCCACGGAAGCAGGACCACACCGGAACATGTTATCACTTTCCTCTTGAGGCGTCGAATCAATAATCTGCCAGCCTCCATAACCTGGAGGCAAATCAGGTCGTGCCATCCACACATCATTCCAACAATGGAAGTTCCAGCAAGAATCAGAACAATCGCCATCGGGACCGCGTTCAATTTCATTTCCATCCTTATCGAAGTATTTATCGATAGTGAGCGATCGGTTAGTATCATGTGCACTCACGTAATTAGTAACAGATCGACAAGGGATACCTAAAGCCCGACAAATTGTCACCACTGCTGCGGAGAACACCCAACACTGCCCATATTTAACTGGTTGCCCCCCTTCGCTTAAATACTGCTCCATAATTGCAACTGATCCCGTCCAAGCATGTGGAGATGTCCCATCTTTGTAATCTCCATCCCATCTGCCCACCAGCAAGCCGTTATCATCCATTGAATTAACAACTGCTGAAATCGCCCGAACAACTTGCACTGGAGATCCTCGATCTGGATGTGGCAATAGGGATTGTTCCAGAAGATACATTGTAGCTGGTAGGACTACATCATCAAATTGGCCGAATATCCAGCGTCTTCCTTTCGGTTGGCGGTAGGAGCCAACCCAGATTTTGCCGGTTTCGTTAAGTACGTATTCTCGGCGTTGAGAGTCGCCCTCCATGTAGACTGGGTCATCACGACACCATGGATTGAAGAGGATGTAGACGTCTTCTTCGCATTTGTATTCGCGTTTATGGTCGCGTTGGCCGATGAAATTGGTTTGGACGCTACAGCGCCAAATGCCGACTTGCGCTGATGGGGGTATGAACACTTGCAAGGAAAGCGTGTTGCCGTCTTGTCGATGGATATTCATACTCCAGCGAGTCTTGTCTGCCATGCCTTCATGTTGATGGGTTACGGGTAAGATTACCCGGGTACCTTTCGTCACTGATGGCTTTGGTCCTAATATAACGTATTATATATTTATATGTTTGTTCATATATTGTACCTAGTTGTATTACTGCCACAATTCCCAAGAAACTCACCAAACCCGAAGCTAACCCGCACATAGTCTCTCTGCTGCTCAAATGCCCGATCAAAACGAATGGCGAAGAAGAAGTTTTGTCCACGGCGTAAAACTGGAGTCGGAGTATTAGTATCGGACACTAGTTCGAACATTTCCGTATGATGTTCTTTGGCGTTGTCACGAGGATAGAATTCGGTCAGTTCCACTGTTAAGGGACGCGAAGAAGTGGTCCCAGCCTCCCCATATCTAAAACAAATAGGCACCAATGCCTTTAGCTCGCCGAATTATCTATTTAGTGGAAGTTTTCATTTTCGGTTTAATTTATATAAAAAATATTCTAATAACCACTGATGCTAACGAAAACCTATTTAAAATCATTGAATTTTGATGAAATTAAATGTTAAAGATAATCATGACATTATAGATTGATTGCAACAATTAATGCAATCGCTGCAATATCTTTAATTTCAATATCATAATCAGGTTTTTAGATTCACAATCTGAAAAAACGTTATTGAAATAAAAAAATTCGAGAATGTTACAGACACACGACGAGCTAAACAAGATTCGGTACGTACAACGCACCGATGCGTCCAGCTCGCCTTATAAGTAACATATGCGATGCGAGCAGCGGTTTTTAATTATTATGGCCTTTTGGTTAACAATTTGAAAATATGTTATATATATATATATAAAGTCTTACAATTTTTTGTAGATTATTTTGATAAAACAAAATTTAATGCATATTTTAAAATTAAAAATTATAATATTTTATCATTTTTTATGGCCCTTGGATTAACAATATGAAAAAAACTTGTAGACATAAAATATCTTAAAATTTTTAGTAGAAGTTTTCAGTGTTCTAATTATTTAATCAGGGCAGTATTAAGGGGAGTTCCAAATTTGGCCTTACGAGTAACGACTAACATCCAGTTATATATATTTTTGGATTCAGGGCGACGAGACAAACACTTTTTGTTAAGGACATTTTTTGATCCAAGAATGCTACAGACGCACGGCCGTTTGCTTTAGTTTCTTCAGTACTTCGTACAGCGAGCGTAAAATCGTATAACTTTTGGATAAAAATATACCTCTGGGTTGGAGTCGATGGTCTCGATGGCACACTGACATCTTGTCGTCGTCGTCGGTCAAATGTACTGCTGAATCGGCTCATCATACTCCGAGCATAGTTCCGGCTTTCCCCATAACCAGACCCATATCCAGAACTGTAGCCACGCTGGAAATGGCTGGACGTTGGACGATGGATTCCCTGACTGCTTCTCATTCCGTATCCAGACATATCTTCGACTTTACTCACTGCAAATGCAAATATAAAAGACACCAGATAATTGTTGTTGTTGAATCTGTTGTACTTATTTAGATGTTGTGGCAGCAACTTACACTGCAGCAACTGACTCACAATATGCTGGTTGTCTGTACTATCAGTCTGTTGACTGTGGCTTTCGTTCAGTCTTCAGCGCCTTATATTTGGGCTTGTTACAAGTTGTCAAACAAGGGGCTCTGTATAAACAATGCACTTTTCACAGGCTGCTGGCCAGCCAAAAACAAAAGGATCTTCATAGTAACCCGAGCTGTATCATATCGGTGTTAAGAACACTTATTGTCTCTGGTCACGTTGATATATGAAACTTTCATTGTTAGGAAGATAAATAATGAATGAATGTTTGTAAATATAAACATCTGGAGTGGCCTTCACCCGGCTTTAGCTTAGTTCTCACTATATATGCACAATCTCAATACGGGTAAACGTAAATGTAAATAGACTATTTTCAAAGTCGATTTTTTAGTAAATGGTACAATTTTCGCAAAAACTTTTCAAACAAAAGTGACTAGAAATTTAAATATCTTTAACTTTTATTATAATCATTTTTACTCTAACTCATGCCGTTTACGAGATATTGAACAAATAGCATGAGTAACTTATTATTTCCGGTTAAGATATTAATTTCAAAAATAGGAGTTTTTTGTTCTGATTCTTTAAGGTTTTAAGTGCTGTAGTGCTAAAAACTTTTCAAACAAAAGTTACTAAAAATTTAAATATCTTTAACTTTTATTATAATCACTTTTACTCTAACTCGTGCCGCTTACGAGATATTGAACAAATAGCAACAGTAACTCATTATTTCCGGTTAAGATTTTAATTTCAAAAATAGGAGTTTATTTTTCTAATTCCTTAAAGTCTTAAGATTTTGCTGTAGTGCTATCACAGACACACAGCATTTCGAAAACGATCGGTAACGATTCAAAATGGCATAGTGGATTCAGGAACCCTGATAAGTTCAATTCTTTTTATGTTCACAATACTTTCTTTTATAAATACCTTTAAGAAAATAAAAATGTTTTATATCCAAAAATTAGTCGCATATTGTCCCCCTCCCTGTTTCGTACAACTATCAAAACAAAGTTACTATAGTAACGAACGATCACAACAAATATTGACGCCGGAATTGTTTTGATTTGAAGTCGTGACTATTAAAAAATGGTTTGTCTACACATTTATTCACAAACTGCAAGAATCAAATTTAAAACTACCGTTTTTTCAAAAGCAACTTTTTTCATATGCATTACGAGAGTTTTAAAAATACTTATACCATTTATTTTAGCATATAACAGCAAAGGTATTTATATGAGCATGAAAAATATTATACAATAAAATAAGGCATTTGTGGACCTCCTCTAAAGGGCCCGGGTCGATTTTAACGAAATTTGGTAAATATACAAAGAAGTTCCCGTCGCATTTTAAATTTAATCGTATTTAGAGCACTCCTTAATTTAGAAAAACTTACAAAAATGTTCTATTATATTTTATATCTTCAAATTATAAGCTTAAAGCCATAAAAAAATTAAATATTTATTATTTTTATTAATAATTATATCAAATAAATATATATATATTTATACGCGTGAACCCGAAGGCCAGTAAAATATTATATAAAAATATGATTTTTAAATTTATGAGTTGTGTGTGCATGATTGCAACAATCAATTTTTTGTTCCAACAATTGCTTTTATTTTAATTGTTTTTTTTTTTTAATTATATTATCCCTTCAAAAATAAGTGGCTATAAATTAAATTTTATCTAAACACTAAATAGATTATACGGTGCACTGAGGGCATTGGTGTATATCCTTGTATATCCTGAAATGTTTCAGGATTCTGGTTGAAGACAAGCTCATTCCATGAACAACCAGACATTAAGTTTAAGTATAAGTATATTTTTGTGGGCGAAACAAACGAATTAAATAATCCTGTGATATGTAGTAATATTAATATTGACACAATGGACGATATGCATAAGAGTTCTATGATAAAGGTATTTATTTATTTATATATATATATATATATATATATATATATATATATATATATATATATAAACTTTTAGGTGCGTGAAATCGACAATAATGAAGATGGAAAATATGATGAGCTACTTTTTAGTTTAACAATAAAGAAAAATGAGACCGTCGAAATAAATTCCGTGTTTTTAATACTTCTTCTAGATTATCAACTACAAGTAAAAAGGCCTCTCAAGAGGCTTATATCCCTTTCTCTGTCTAGCAACGGTAAATATTTATTTCTGACCAATTAAGCTTTAAATAAATCATTTCGTCTAGAACCATTCAATATGGCATATTTTTCACAACCAAATTTTATTATTGTAGCTGTAAAATGGAAAATAAATTTATTTATTTTGAATTTACCATTTTATGGCTACAATAATAAAATTTCGTTATAAAAAAATATGCTATATTGTAGATATTGTATAGTTCTAGACGGTACGGAATACGAAATTATTATTTATATAAAGATTATTATGTCAGAAATCAAGATATTTACTGTTGCTAGACAAATCTTAACGATTAAAATGCATAATAATTACTATTTATTTACAGGTGTGCCCTTTACAAATGGAGGCAGTAGCTATAATGCAATATACACATAATAAACCAGGCATTAAAATGAATTTAATTGGAGATGTTGGTCTTGTTCAAAGTAAACCAATATCCTGCAAATTCAAGTTAATCGAATCATCACTCATTGATGACACGAAACATTTTGAATTATGGGATTTTATAAAACAACACTCTACGAGAAAATGTATGTAATTTAATGATTTTTAGAAAACATAGATATAATTTACAAATTTCAGTATCTACAAAACTTGATAATCTATACATGTTATGGACATCTGGTAGTTCAGCAACATTTAGTCTTGATGTTCAACTGAAGTATCCCGAACAAGAGATACATTATAAACCGAATGTTTGGCAAGTAATAAAATTTGCCTGGATTCAGTATCTAGCCGTGTTTATTGTATTTTTATGGATTATAAATCAAATTGAGAACTATGTATTTACAAACAAACTAGTATTATATCACACAGATGTATCTGAAATGAAAAAACTTCAATAATAACACATTTTGATACTAATGACACATGATTTACTTCCACAATTTTATAGAAATGATAGTGATTGTCTGTTATCCTCGATAACTACTGTATTGGCGGCGAAATCATTAATTTCAACAAAAAGAAACCTGTATTCATAATTTCCCGACGCGTTCTATAAATAAAAAAATATATATCAATATATATATATATATATATATATATATATATATATATATATATATATATATATATATATATATATAAAATTATTTAGACATGTGGCAAGCTTTTGCTATAGAAAAAAATGGCATATAAATATCAACTTTCTGGCTATAAGCGAGCCAATAAACTTATAAAATAATGTGGGGTGGCCTGCACTAGACTTATACGTAGTTTTCATTAAAAATATATATCAAATATTAGCAGGCCTACTTGAGTTTAAATTTAAAAAAATATATGTATATATCTATATTATCTTATATTTTAATAAACTAAAATTTCAAAAAAACTAGATTAGCTTTGGCATTTAAGAGAATTTTATGTAATAACCTTATTACCCATTAAACGCCCGTGCTTAGGCATATGACGTAGCATGCCTATGATAGAGTTTAAATGTTTAAAAAGCATATATTTTTTAAATATGAAGATTTAGGAAAGAAAATAAACATTTACTGCTTAGAATAATATATACTTTCGTTTTTTTTTTTATATTGCTATACGCCTAATTTTAGACACTAACATCTCAGAACAAAACTAACACTAACTCAGAAAAATAAACATGTATAGCTTAGAATAATATATATACTTTCGTAAAAAAATAAAAACAAGCTTAAGTACAACGCAGTTATGCGTCCAGCTCACCTTATAAATAATATATGCGATGCGAGCAGCGGTTTTTAATTATTATGGCTTTTTAGCTCGCCGTACGTAGTACCGAAGAAGCTAAAGCATTCGGTCGTGTGTCTGTAGCATTCTCGGATCAAAAAATTTCATTAAGAAAAAGTGTTCGTCTCGTCGCCCTGATTCCGAAAATGTATATAACTTATATACTTGGATGTTAGTCGTCGCTCGCTCGTAAGACCAAATTTGTGCCCTCTACTCCTCTGAAGGTACCGGAGCGATTAACTCCAAATTTGGTACACATATTATTTGGCATCCCATTTGAATCCGCTCGCAGTTTAAATCCAATCGCCCGTATACTTCCCGAGTTATAGGGCCCCAAAATTTGGAGCCCTCCTTAATACTGACCTTATAAAAATAATTGAAACACTTAAAAATTCTACTAAATATTCTAAGATACTTTTTGTCTACAAGATTTTTTCATTTTGTTAACCCAAAGCCCGAAAAAAATTATTAAATATTATAATATTTAATTTTAAAGTATGAACTAAATTATTTTTTTATCAATCTAATCTAAATTTGGTACACATATTATTTGGCATCCCATTTGAATCCGCTCGCAGTATAAATCCAATCGCCCGTATACTTCCCGAGTTATAGGGCCCCAAAATTTAGAGCCCCCCTTAATACGGCTCTTATAAAAATAATTAATACACATAAAAATTCTACTAAAAATTTTAAGATATTTTATATCTATAAGATTTTTTCATTTTGTTAATCCAAAGCCCGAAAAAAATTATTAAATATTATAATTTTGAATTTTAAAGTATGAACTAAAATTTTTTTATCAATATAATCTAAAATGAAATGTAAGACTTTTTACACCTATAACATATTTTCAAATTGTTAACCAAAAGGCCATAATAATTAAAAAGCACTGCTCGCAACGCATATTTTACCTAAGGGCGAGCTCTGCGCGTTGGTGCGTTTTACGCGTACCAAATCTTGTTTGATCCGAGAATGCTACAGACACACAACCGATTGCTTTAGCTTCTTCGGTACTTTGGCGAGCTAAAAAGACCTAATCTCAGAAGAATAATAATAATTTAGAGTTTCTTAAAAGAAATGTAGAATAGCTTGCCACACGGTAAATTTTGGGCACTAACCTCGATCATGTCTAAATGGACGGTGCCCTTATTCCGGCTTCCTTGCAAGTAAAACTTCATTCTTAAATGTTTAACGCCGTCCTTTTCGTATTTTAAATGACTGACGTGCTGGCGTCGGCCCCGCCTTGTTTCTTCGCCAAACGCAGTGATTGGTGTGCCTAGTTTGTCTTCGATCCTAGTGTCGTTTAGGCATCGCTTCATAGCCTTCGAGTAGACATTGTTGGGACTTTTGCTAGAGAACAATTCGTTAAACACGGCATAGAATAAGGTAGCAGTGACGCCGACGCCTAACAAAATGATGCCCATATACGACGCGGTCTTTGTCGTTTCCTTCACTTTTTCCCCGAGTGGTTTGACATTTGGGTCCACTTCCGCCTTTACTGTTTTCGATACTGCTTGACTACTTTTAGATTTTATTGTTGAATTTATTAAAATGCATTGTCGACTTTCCACGAAGAGCTGGCGATGTCGTACTAGAAGAGTAAACACTTTCGAGAAAGTCATCTAAAAATATGATCTGTATTAATTATTATAGTAACATCGATTGTTGATTATGTGGAGATTTACTTACATTTTTGGGGATTGTTTAAAATTTAATATTGTCAAAAATTTGTTCACCGCATATTTAGGTTAAGTTTCATTTGGATTTAATAGAATTTAATTTATGTGATTTATAACAGATGGCGGAGTAATCTCCAAGGGCGGACCCACGGGGGGGCCATGGCCCCCCTTGGGCTTATTTTTTATAGTAAATTAGTAAGAATTGATTAGAGAGAATTCTTTGTCAGTATTATATGACTGTAATAGTGCTTAATAATCATACGTTTTAATAGACTTAAAACTTCTTAATAATTATTTATTGTTATCCTAAAAAAAAAAGGCGTACAGAGTACGCTCTGGAATAGAGAGTACACTCTGGAGTAGAGAGTATACACTGGAGTAGAGAGTACGCTCTGGAATAGAGAGTAAGCTCTGGAGTAGAGTACGCTCTGGAATAGAGAGTACGCTCTGAAATAGAGAGTACGCTCTGGAATAGAGAGTACGCTCTGGAATAGAGAGTACGCTATGGAGTAGAGAGTACGCTCTGGAGTAGAGAGTACGCTCTGGAGTAGAGAGTACGCTCTGGAATAGAGAGTACGCTCTGAAATAGAGAGTACGCTCTGGAATAGAGAGTACGCTCTGGAATAGAGAGTACGCTCTGGAATAGAGAGTACGCTCTGGAATAGAGAGTACGCTCTGGAGTAGAGTACGCTCTGGAGTAGAGAGAACGCTCTGGAGTAGAGAGAACGCTCTGGAATAGAGAGTACGCTCTGGAGTAGAGAGTACGCTCTGGAATAGAGAGTACGCTCTGGAGTAGAGAGTACGCTCTGGAATAGAGAGTACGCTCTGGAGTAGAGAGTACGCTCTGGAATAGACAGTACGCTCTGGAGTAGAGAGTACGCTCTGGAGTAGAGAGTACGTTCTGGAGTAGAGAGTACGTTCTGGAGTAGAGAGTACGCTCTGGAGTAGAGAGTACGCTCTGGAGTAGAGAGTACGCTCTGGAGTAGAGAGTACGCTCTGGAGTAGAGAGTACGCTCTGGAGTAGAGAGTACGCTCTGGAGTAGAGAGTACGCTCTGGAGTAGAGAGTACGCTCTGGAGTAGAGAGTACGCTCTGGAGTAGAGAGTACGCTCTGGAGTAGAGAGTACGCTCTGGAGTAGAGAGTACGCTCTGGAGTAGAGAGTACGCTCTGGAGTAGAGAGTACGCTCTGGAGTAGAGAGTACGCTCTGGAGTAGAGAGTACGCTCTGGAGTAGAGAGTACGCTCTGGAGTAGAGAGTACGCTCTGGAGTAGAGTACGCTCTGGAGTAGAGTACGCTCTGGAGTAGAGAGTACGCTCTGAAATACTCTCTGGAGTAAAGAGTAGTCTCTAATCCACTGAATTCGTCGAACTTTTATGGTTTTAATCATTCCTAAACGCACAGATAATACAATAATTGAGTCTGTATCCGTTAATTAATGTTTAGCTCCATTCAAAGTATAGAAGAGCTAAAGCTATCAGTCGTAAGTCTGTACCATTCTTAAATCAAAACCGGAATCCAAAAAATAGATCTTATATCTTTAGATGTTAGTCGACGTTCGCTCGTAAGATCTAATTTGTGTCTTCTACTCCTTTAAAGGAACCGGAACAATTTCCTACACATATCCTTAGGTATCCAAATTTAAATCCGCCCTTATCCGGAGTTAGAGCCCCCTTAATTAAAATACCAATATACAGTTTCTCCATGAACAGAAATTATTAAAAATAATTATATATTTTGAATTAAACTTTTATAATAGTTCACCCAATCTCTTTTTAAATGGTAAATACATAAAAAAAAAAACAGCTTTTTTAACAGTTAAATCGAATGAAATTCAATTTATTTTGGTAGTGTTAAATCAAAACCGTGTAAAAATAAAATCTATAAAATCGTATATTTTTTCACAAAGGCCATAATAATCCTTTTATTACAGTGCGTACGCATGCGTTGTCGGTGGGTAGCTGTTGAGCGCAGTTCGCATTTTAGTCACTCAGAAAGGATTGTTAGGTCTGAGAATAAATAAAGATATCATATTTACCAAAGTCCTTTATTTATTTATTTATAATTATATCTACCTACGCCTTGTGTAAAATCAACCTCAAGTTCTTTACCAAGGCAATCCATTTCTGTAATGAAGTGGCTGGTTGTGTTGCGCAAATATATAGATTTGTATTAACTTTTTTTTTTGTTGTTTTGCAAAATATACAAGGTTACTCATGGGAAGGTTTCGTACAATTCACAAAATCAGTTTTTTTTTCTTCCGTGACAGTTTACTACAACATAATGCCCTGTACAGTATTTTTTTATTTATTTTCCATTTTCCTTATTTTATTTATAATAGTTATCAATCAATCGATCAACCAAACAAATAAATTGTTCGTTAGCAAAACACATCAATTTATCCGTCGACACATGCGATAGTGACACTCCACCACCGGCATTCGCCCTATTTTACACAAAATAATAATAATAATAAAATTGAGACCAAACTTTTGCGAACACTATAATTTATGTACAGTAAGTTCAGTCAGAAAATATAACGTATGGTTCAATTAAGATATGTACAGTATATCAAATAGAAACTTAAACATTTCTGACTAGTACATATTGTATACAATGATGGTACAAATTGAAATAATATATATTTAAAATAGTCAAGTCATGAATCGAATGACTGACGAGCCTGATTCAATTCAATTCAATTCAATTCAATTCAATGCACCTCGATGTCGCACGCATGCTACTATCTATACACAACAAATAAATCAACAATTTCATCATCATAAATTCATCAAATTTTACATAATCGCCGTGCTGAAATGTAGCTTGTCCAATTGTAGGCGACAGACAGAGGGGAAGAGAGTGGGGGGGGGGACACTTTTAATATTAAAATAAATAAACCAATAATAAACAGATAAATAAAATATGGACAAACAAGGGGAGGGGTCTGGATTGATGTAAAACGGAGAAATAACCCTATGTATATAATAATAAAAAAATGCAATATGTACATAAAATATAACATCCACCGATATTTAACAATGCAGCCCAATATAACAAAAAATAATAATTCCGCGCACACAAACCATCGCACGCTCGAGCCAGGTCCATATATTATAATCATTATTATTTAATATTTTTTAATTCTTTTTCTCTTTTTATATGTTATTATAATATTTAGTTAGTAGAGTTGTTGTTGTTGTTGTTGTGTTTGTGTTTAATTGTTTGGGTTCATCATCATCATCATCATCATATTTAAATTCAGGGCACTTTCAGTTCGGTATTCTCACTGGCACTGCGACGGCACTAGGCGCCACACTTAGTCACAATTCATTATTTACACACACGTAAAAATCATCATCGTAAAACGAGAAAGAAAATATACGTGCGCACTCGTCGTATCACGTTCTTACAATTTCTCAATATATTTAATTTAATAATTAAATATATTTATTATAATTATCATTAACATTAGGTATGTATATATGCAATATGTATATGTGTTTATATACATAATAAAATGTAAACAAATTTTATGAATGTATAAATTCAACTAGAAGTTTTTTTTTTTTTTTATCATGATTAGAGAACCGGCACTCGATAATCATATCGCACAAAATATAGAGGTAATTATCGTAATAATAATAATAATCATTAACAGTCACTGTTTACACGAAAACAATGCGATGTAAATAGCAAACATTTACACGTAATCACTATTTTTGTTGAACACACCCTGCCTGCTGCGATTGGTTAAGTTTAATGTAAAAGTCCGGTGAGCAGTGGGCGATCCGCGCGCTCCAACACGCACTGCTAGGCATCGTCGGACGTTGACGACAGGGTCTCGTAATCGTTCTCTTTCAAAGCCGTAAATAAACTCTGTAGCGATTTCAGTGCGACACCTATATACACACACATCACAACAAAAACACATTATCAATATTGTACAGAACTAATCCACGCCGTATATGCATGTATATGTATGTATATATATATGTATATATATATGTATAAGTATGTATATGTATGTATATATGTATGTATATATGTATGTATATATGTATGTATATATGTATGTATATATGTATGTATATATGTATGTATATATATATGTATGTAAATGTATGTAAATGTATGTATATGTATGCATATGCATGTATATGCATGTATATGCATGTATATGCATGTATATCCATGTTTATAGGCGTGTTTCTTCGCCAGTTTTGTGATTCAATCCAAGTAATCATAGAAATAATATGATTCGCAAGAGGAAGGGGATTGTCAGTTTCTGATCACAAAATGGAAGAGTAGGGATTACTAATAACGATCGAAGAAACGTGATTCTCATAATCATGATTACTTTGATTAGTTAGATTGCGAATCAGAGTTCGAAGAAACACGCTTTATGTATGTATGCATGTATGTATGTATGTATGTATGTATGTATGTATGTACATGTATGTATATGTATGTATATGTATGTATGTATATATATGAATATATATATATACATATATATATATATATATACATATATATATATATATATATATATATATATATATATATATATATATATATATATATATATATATGTATGTATATGTATGTATATGTATGTATATGTATGTATATGTATGTATATGTATGTATATGTATGTATATGTATGTATATGTATGTATATGTATGTATATGTATGTATATGTATGTATATGTATGTATATGTATGTATATGTATGTATATGTATGTACATGTACGTATATGTATGTATGTATGTATATGTATGTATATATATATATATATATATTAATTTCCATAAGTATAACATCTATTTTATATGTAAATTGACTAAATTGTAATGTATTTGATATATTAAATTGGAATGTGAATTTGAATCGAAACACTTGATGGAGAAATAAGAGAGAATAAATAAATAATGTTACCTTTGCCTTCCTGTTCCATCGGGTCATTGTTCTTCTCCCATGCCAGGAAGCAGTCGTTCGATAAGATGCCATCCTCCCACAGTTTCAGGAATATGGACAGCAAAAGGCCGGGCGGATGATCCCACTTCTGGACGAGCGCTTGCACCGCTAATATGCATTGCAATTCCAGGTTCTCCTGATTGTCAATATACCGTTGCAGCGCAAAATAGTACGTTTTCAAAATTTCATATCGCAATCTCCGGTTTTCGTGCGCAGACGTTACGGATACTTCTACTACGGCAGTTACCAGTTTTCTAACGAACTGATTTTCTTTCACTCGTTCACCAACATTTGCCTAAATCAATCAAACATATATATAAATCGTACATTTTACACTATTTTAATTAGATTTATAATAATTCTAAGTTAAATCAGATTTAATATTATCAACAAATGTGCTTTCAGTCCACTACTTTCATTTATAAATAATCATCATTAATTAGCTTGAGTACAAATGAGCTCAAGTATTCGGTCGCTCTGAATTCAAATATTGTATAAATTCGTTGCTAGATTTTTTTTAAACTAAATTAAAATTAATTCCCGGTTTCCGCAATAAGCAAGAGAAGAAACTTACGTTAATCCAGTCAAATACTGTGTCGGAATGGGTATTGCTCTTGAATAATTGTAACAATTTGATGTGCACTTGCTCCCAGGAAAGTGAACTAGGAATAACAACAGGGGTGCCTGCACCACCCATCAGGAAGTCGAATTTCTGTAAAACATCAGACACATACATGCATAAATATACACGACCAAAACAAAATACATAATTTTATGCAAATTTCTAAATAAATAAATCAGATTATGATGTATCAACAAGTGAATTTTTCAGTCCACTACTTTCATTTTATTAAATCATCATTTTAATAATGTTCACAATTGTATGTTGCTAACTTAATGTATAGATACTCGCGATCGAAATTAACTGTATAATATTCGTTTAGAGGGCCCTTGAATCAAGTTTGATTAAAGTTAGAATACAAAACTGACGTTTTGAAAAATAACTTTTTAAGCATTTATACAAATATTAATGCAAAATTATTAAAATTTACATGATTATATCCAAAAATAAACACTCAAATTTAGGTGATTCTTTTTTTTTTTTGTATAAATGCAAACTGGTATGTGCAGGAGTCGAACCCTGGCTTTAACCGTGAAAGTCGAGTCTTAACCTCTACGCCATGGCGAGAATTAAAAATATCATATATATATATATATAATCAAACAGTCTATATGTATGAAAGTCGAGTCGTAACCTCTACGCCAGGCCGAGAATTAAAATTATCAGTCTATATTGAAAAAAAAAAACAACTACACAACAGCAATTAATGAATTTTTAATGAAGAAAACTATTCTACTGTAAAAATAAAAAATAGACTATTCGTTAGAATAATTTTTAAATGTCAATATAAATATATTATGTGAATATCAAAATGCATAGTTGTGTAAATAATAAAATAGATCATAATATAGATTTTAATCTATCCTACTGTAAAAATAAAAGCTAAGTTACTATAAGTTAGAATAATTTTTAAATGCAAACATAAATATATTATGTGAATATCAAAATACACGAGTTGTGTAAATAATGAAGTAGATTATTATATATATTTTAATTAAGAAAACTATCCTACTGTAAAAATAAAAGTTAGTACGTCAGAATAATTTTTAAATGTCAATAATAAATATATTATGTGGATATTTAAATGAGTTGTGGAAATAATAAAGTAGAATATATATAGATCGGTGACAAGTGAATTGTATACGATATGGGCACATAAAAAAATTAGTGAAATATTAAATGTGTACTTACATTATCTTTGATGTAAGCGTCGACGTCATCCGCCGGCATGAAATCGGCGCACCGAATACCGGACACCTTCCAAATGTCAGCAACATAATTAGGCCCTTTATCAGCGACAAGTTGCTTAAGTAACTGAGCAAACAATTTGTGCGCATACCCTTGCGCAACCAGCACCTCGCTGCATTTACACAAAATATCCAACGTGATTACGTCGTCTGTAACAAGTGGCAAAATCATTTCAGATAAATAATTCCAAAGCATAGGCACGTCAATGATGAGATCTTCGGCTTGCGACAACACCTCCGTCAGCGACACACACATGTCGTCGATTGTCAACAATTCACATTTTATTAAATGTGAATACAGTTTGCCGGTTTTATGTCGTTTCGATTGCGATCGCTCTAGCATCCCGTGGCAGCTGACTTCGATGAACTGACTGAGTTTCGAGGGATCGATCGAGGCGCGAATATCTTGTTCGCACTCCGTGAGCGATGAGCAGTCGTTCAAGTACTCGTCCAGGATGTTCTTCATCCTGAGGCGCAGCTGCTCGGGGTTCATTTGGGGAGTAGCGCTAACTACTGCGACAGGCGGTGGTGCAACTACTGGCGCCTTTTGCGGCTGGGGTTGTTGGTGGTGTGGTTGGTTCCGGTGTTGGCTACCGCTGCGGGAACCTCGGCCGTCTTCGTAGTTTTGCTTGTAACCGGAACGGTCCATACTGTGGCCCTTCGACACGTAAGGGTCTTTGTTCATTCGGGCATCTGTGAATTTACAATTACATTGAAACTAATACGCATGATTTTTGGAAACATCGATAATATAATAGTATCGATTGGAATCAGATGTGAATTATCCACAAGTATGTTTTCAGTCCACTACTTTCATTTTATTCAATCATCATTTTGACAATTATTATAACTGCATTTTACATCTAGTCGTGTTTATTGTACTATAAGATTACAGTTTTCCTGTATCATTATGAAACAAGCTGAAGTAGCCTACACTCCACTTCTTAATACTTTCACTAGCTATATTTATAATTGCTTTTGGTTTAATTTATTACTGCAATTGCTACAATAGCAATTTTAGGGCTTCCACGGCAATTTTGTATACAAAAAAGTGAAATAGTGTAGTTTTTAAAGGATAAAAGTGAAATAAGTGACTGAAAAAAGATAAAAAAGTGAATAAAATATTCGTTTTGTAGACACCATTTTGTTTTTAGAGCGATTTTGAGGCCAGATTCGTAATCTGCGACCCCAAAAACCTTGTGTTATCCAATTTCAGGAAAAGAGTTATGCATTTATTAATTATGAGTGTACTAATAAAAGCTAGAGTGGCCTGCACTCGACTTTATTTTATGTAGTTTTTACTAGAAAAGCTTAAAATATTTACAGGCACAAATCATAATATGATAGATTAAACTATATGCAAATACATGGCAACATAAATAAGATATTTAAGATTTTCCGTAGCAGTTTTCTCTAAACTGGTACATATTTTGAAGAAACATTTAAAACAAAAATTGTGTGAAATATTAATATCTATCATTATGAATATAACTAATTTTGCCATAAGTGCAGCCGTTCTACTGATATTGGAAATAGAACAAAAAATGCATAGAGTAAACATGCACTTCCGGTTTCTTAAGTTTGAAGTTTCACAATTTTACGTTTGACAGTATTTGCTCAAGAGCCTTCACAGACAGACACACATACAGACGTCATTTCGAAAATAGTCACATTCGATTCAAGGAAGGTCAAAACGTGTATATCCGTTGAAATCTCGAGTTCGAAATTTTTCATGATTACAAGACTTACTAATTACTTTGTAAAAGAAAGTAGAAGCACATATTTGCTAATTGACAATTTAAAAAAATAAAACGCACACCTTCTTACCTATGGGGAACTTTTCTATAAACTTTTGCCGAAAACAAAAATGTTAGAAATGGGTTTTGAGGCAACGAAGTTAGAACATTGACGAATTTTTAGCGTCTTTAATACTTTTCATACATTTAAAACATGAATATAGTGAACAAAATTTTAAAATAGTGATCGATTTCGGAAAAAGTGAATAAAAGTAGAAATAGTGAATGAGTGGAAGCCCTATTTATTGTTTGTTTTTGTATTAAATGCTGACAATCAAAAATGGTGATAACCATAAAACAATTTAACAAATAATGGTAACGCAACCATAAAAACGTAAATTCAGTTTTGGCTCTAGAACGTTTACAAACAGACGTCATTCTGATTCAGGGAGGGTCAAAACGTGTATATCCGTTCGAAAAAACTTACTACTGCGTACAAGTAAAAAAAAAAAAAAAAAACATCAACTTACGCTTACCGTAACTAGGCCTACTCTTCTCGGCGTCGGCGTTGATATTCTCGAGGGCGGCGTACATATTCGTCGTATTGGTGATCGGTGCATGCGTTTGCGTCTTAATATTGCTGCCACGGCCCCACTGGCCGAACAAGTTCTTCGAGCCGAGTGTCATCTCTTCCATGGGCGGTGGTTTGTTCATAAGTTTCGAACTTTCGACTGTGTACGGTGTGCGGTTCCGTGACGTCGGTATTGTCCAGCCACTATCGTCTGTTTGGTTGCTGCGTCGCTTGTGGTCACTGTTCGTGTTCGAGCTACCCTGTCCACCCAAGCGATCGTCTTTGCGCGGCGTCATCGGATTCAGGTTCATCACTTGGATGTTCAGCTGCTCAGTGTCGGCTTCTTTCTGGATTTGATCCATAGTCTTCGGGTTGAGGTCCTGCCTTCTTGGTACCCATTTGGAATTTCTCAAGTCTATCACATCTTGTAACATAAACCTGGAAACAAACGGTTACGTCATTTCGGTTGACAGCACCATGGTGGCATTATGCCATTTCGGAGGCAATCAGAAGGTGGATTTATCAACAAATGCATTTCAGTCCACTACTTTCATTTTATTAAATCATCATTTTGGGATATTATATATATATATATATAATCACTGTTAGCTTTCACAGCACAGAGAATTTCAGTTATTAATTATTCAGGGCTTCCACAGCAATTTTGTATACAAAAAAGTGAAATAGTGTAGTTTGTAAAGGATAAAAGTGAAATAAGTGACCGAAAAAAGATACAAAAGTGAATAAAATATTCATTTTGTTGACGCCATTTTGTTTTTGACTGATTTTGAGGCGAAATTCGTTAACTGCGACCCCAAAAACCTCGTGGTATCAAATTTCAGGCAACTGATTAAATAAATAAAAGAGTTATACATATATTAATTAATTTGTATTAATAAAAAGCTGGAGTAACCTGCACTCGACTTTCTTTTACGTAGTTTTTACTAGAAAAATCAAAATATTGACAGGCACAAATCATAATACGATTGATTAAACTATATGCAAATACATGGCCACATAAATAAGATATTTAAGATTTTCCGTAGCATTTTCTCGAAACTGGTAAATTTTTTGAAGAAACATTTAAAACAAAAATTGTGTGAAATATTAATATCAATCATTATGAATATAACTAATTTTGCTATAAGTGCAGCCGTTCTAATGATATTGGAAATCGAACAAAAAATGCATATAGTAAACATGCACTTCCGGTTTCACAATTTAACGTTTAACAGTATTTGCTCTCCAGAGCGTTCCCAGACAGACAGACACACACACACACACAGACGATATTCCGAAAATAGTCACATTCGATTCAGGGAAGGTCAAAACGTGTATATCCGTTGAAATCTCGAGTTCGAAATTTTTCATGATTACAAGACTTACTTATTACTTTGTAAAAGAAAGTAGACACACATATTTGCTAATTGTCAATTGAAAAAATAAAAAGCACGCCTTCTTACCTATGGGGAACTTTTCTATAAACTTTTGCCGAAGAAAAAAATGTTAAAAATGGGTTTTGAGTCAACGAAGTTAGAACATTGACGAATTTTTAGCGTCTTTAATACGTTTCATACACTTATGACATGAATATAGTGAATAAAATTTTAAAATAGTGACCGATTTCGGAAAAAGTGAATAAAAGTGGAAATAGTGAATATATGCGTGGAAGCCCTGATTATTGTATATGATATGGGCATTGTATGTTCCTTACCTTACTCTACTGCTAATTCTACCGCGTTTCTTGTCGACGAAGTCTTGCATTTGAGTGAAATAGTTTTGTAGATTTTGATTTTTGCTTTCAAGATCTTTGCCGATTGTTGTGAGTAACTTACATAAGCATTCTAAACTATCTTCATCTTTATTTTCTAATAAAATATTCATACACCTCAACATAATCCTTACAGTAAGCATATTCTGTTTGAATAATTCACCTGAAAATAACAATACAATTTAAACACTGATTACCTAACGGATGTAATACCGTAATTTACCTATAAATCTAATATTTCCTACTGATTTAACACGCATTCTTCTTTCGTCATCTTCTAACTGCATTTGCAGCTCTTTTATCTTTTCCTAAATTAAATAATCAGTACATATATTTATGGTGCGATTCTGAGCCAGTCTATAGCTCTATAAGTAGAATCAGTAAGATTTTGAAAAAGTTGTAGTTCATTTTAGTATTATTAATTACACATATCATGTACTATGTTCGATATATATATTAAAGAATCAATGATTTGCAATTCAATTAAAATATATATTACACTATCAATATTTTACGGATTGTACTTATAGATGCATACATTTGCTTAGAATTGCACTAATAAAATAAAACGGTTATTATATTTGTCAACAATATAATCATTACGTTTTGATGAAAATGGTACTTACAGGATCTGTACATGCTTCAACTTCCTTTTGTTTTAGCAACCGTTCGTTTTCTAGCTGCGTATTCTTTTCGAATTCAAGCTGACATCTTGTAATAAGTAATTTACGGAAATTCACAAATTCGGGGTCATCCTTATTTTTACTATTGGCAGGCACCTAAATATTATCCCATTTATTACAAATATCAACATATAAATACAATATTACAAAAGTATACAACGCACCGATGCGTCCAGCTCGCCTTATGAGTAATATATGCGATGCGAGTAGCGGTTTTTAATTATTATGTCCTTTTTGTGTTAACAATTTGAAAATATCTGGAGTGACCTGTACGCAACGCAGTTTCCACTAGATATAGATATATAACCAAAACCAGCTATCAAACTAACCAATACTCTACATAAATATTCTGAAATGTCATTTATCTAATTAAGTCGATTTTGTTTTCCAGTCAAAATAGCAGATAATCCGATTTTGTAAGCTACATGCGAATCCATGGCAACGTAAACAACATATTTATAATGTTTCGTAGCATTTTTCTCGCAACTGGTACATTTTTTGAAGAAATGTTTCAAACAAAAGTTGTGCAAAATATAAATATCTTTCATTGTAAACTAAACTATATTTGCCGTAAGTGCAGCTATTCTAGTGATATTGGAGATAAAACAAAAAATGTATGGAGTAAACATGCACTTCCGGTTTGAATATTCTTTTCAAAAATAGGAGGTGCACATCTAGGGCATATACAAGTCTTAAGTTTGAAGTTTCATAATTTTACGTTCGACAGTTTTGGCGTTCACAGACAGACAGACGTCATTCCGGAAATAGGCACATTCGAATCAGGGAAGGCCAAAACGTGTATATCCGTTGAAATCTCGAGTTTGAAATTTTCCATGATTACAAGACTTACTTATTACTTCGTAAAAGAAAGTAAAAATGTTATAGGTATAATTTTTTGTAGATTAATTTGAAGAAAAAATAATTTTTAGTGCATATTTCAAAATTAAAAATTATAATATTTAATCATTTCTTTCGGGCATTGAGTTAACAATATGAAACAATCTCTTATCTTAGAATATTTGGGTGTTTTAATTATGTTTATTAGGGCAGTATTAAGGGGGGCTCCAAATTTTGGGACCCTATAACTCTGGAAGTATATGGGCGATTGGATTTAAACTGCGAGCGGATTCAAATGGGATACCAAATATTTGGTGTAAATCGCTCTGGTACCTTCAGAGCAGTAGAGGGCATAAATTTAGTCTTACGAACGACGACTAACATCCAATTATACATATTTTTGGATTCAGGGCGACGAGACAAACAAGTTTTCTTAAGGATTATTTTTGATCCGATAATGCTACAGACACACGACCGAATGCTTTCCTTCATAAAAGAGAAAGTAAAAAAGTGCTAACAAACCTGCATTGTCGCTAATTCTTTGCACATGTTAGCGTAGGCCACCGAAAAGTTCGGTTCATCGACAGCTTTCTCAAACACCAAATCGATAACACCCTGTAACCGTTCTTCGTTATCAATTGACAAACTTCGCACTTGATTCAAAAGTTTCTCAAACTTCTCCGGCGTTAATTTATTCAGTACACCCCGAACTTTCTTGTACAAGTCGGCGGTTTTCATTTCGTCTTTAGTCGTTGCATCCGATGCATTTTGGCGTGCCGGCCGCCACGCGTTCTCAGTTTCGCGTAGTTTAACATCTTCACGCAACGACAATGTCACGTGTATCGTGTTTGGTTTACTACCGCTTTTGCTGCCGCCCTTGTTGCCCTGCTGACTGTTGCGTTTGGGCAATGGGCCACGCTGGGACAGTGATTTGTGGAACGCTGGCATTAATAGCTCGGATTGACGGTTCGACGAGAATGATCGGGGATCAGCTCCTCGGGCCTAAACGATTCCAACCAATAATCATTTATTTTATTCCAAAACATGGGAAAATTATTGTTTTACACAAAATTATATACATATATATATATGAGAAGCAGTAAATTAATTTATAATCACTCATTTTTGAATATGTTTGTGAGATAAGAATAAATGTTTGGGGTCCGATTGGGGTGATAACTAATTAATACGTTTCACCCGCACCCGAGACCTCTGTATATGTTGATTTACTTCCGTTTGACGACCGGATAAGACGAATTTTGCGCTCAAATCGGCGCTTTTAGGAAGATTATTTGTGTATAACATTTTGGAAATTAAAAAAAAAATGGTTTAAAAACAAGTAGAGAAATATATTTACCCTATTTGAATCCTTCAAGATAATTTCCAAATCTGGTAAATTATCCGGTTTCTTTTTACACTTTGGATTCAATTGAAGGTTCATAAGAAAATCGCGGTCATAGCTTTTTTTACCATCAGTGTTCATTGGAGACCATTGATCTGAAATGTACAAAATACAGAAATTAGCATTTCCGAAATAAAACATTCTAGTTCATTTATACCAATACATTTAATTAACCCTTATTCGGCGCACTAGGATCATGCGCACCCCAGGGACAAAAACAGTCAAAAAAAATTAATTATTGAATATTTTTACTTAATTTTTTTTTTGTAGCCTTTGAAAGGGTGCTTTTTATTTTAGTATAGGTTAAATAGGCCAAAAATTTAATTAAGCACCTTTAAAAAATTGAAATAGCGAAAAAAACGAAAAAAAAAAGTGATTTTATGAAAAAATTCATAACTTTTTTATTTTTACATATTAAGGGCTAAAAGGTAGTAGGTCTTCTACTAATGTGGCAGTAAAACATTCTAGTTCATTTATACCAATACATTAAATTAACCCTTATTCGGCACACTGGGATCATGTGCACCCCAGGGACAAAAACCGTCTATTGAATATTTTTACCTAATTTTTTTTTTTTATCCTTTTGAAAGGGTCCTTTTTAATTTAGTATAGGTTAAATAGGCCAAAAATTTAATTAAGTACCTTTAAAAAATTGAAATAGCGAAAAAACAAAATTTTATGAAAAAATTCATAACATTTTTATTTTTACATATTAAGGGCTAAAAATTTAGGTAGATCTTCTACTAATGTGGCACTACAAGATAATAATAGTGGTTTAAGTGCCCTTTAAAAAAAAAGGTATTTATTTTCAGCAAATATATCATATAAATTTAATTTTTTTCATAAATATATTATTAATTTTATGTAAAAATATTATTGGTAAATGTAAAAAGTACCCTTTAGCTGTTGCCTAGTGATGTACTAGACCCGCTCCCGTCCTCTTTAGGTACTCAAAATTCTTGTATTATAAGCGTGGGGTGCATAAGACCCCAGTGTGCCGAATTAAAAAAAAAAATTGGCCTATTTAGGACTTAGTTGTTGTTTGTAACAGATTGTTAAGACAGAATTTGGTATTCACTATCTTCGGAGTTATCTTTATATATGTTTTGACTACGCAGATTAATAAAAAAATTAACATTTGTAATTAATAATACAATAATAAATGATACATATTGTTATTATGTTAATACTGTTATAAATCGACATAACAAGTTTTAATTAATATCAATAATTCAACAATTTATGGAACTATTACACAAAATTTGATTTTAGATTATAATTCGGTTTTAAAAACAATTTTTAATCATCTAAAACTGCATTTTTTTAAATTTAAAGTTAGTTTAAATTAGTATCCGCGTAAGTTTTACATATTTAGTATAATAGAAGGATATTTGATCCAAATATATTACTTATTAACTTTCATTGGAACTAAAAAATTGTTTGGGCTCTGATTGGGGTGGTTAACTATTATAAACGTTCCACCCGCACCCGAGAGCTCATATTTAGGTTGATCTACTTCCGTTTGACGACCTGATAAGGCGAGTTTAGCGCTCAAACCGGCGCTTTTAGGAAGAATTGTACATATATAAACAGAATAGATACGTGGAAAGTGTTTCTTATGGAGAAAAACACATATACATATTTAGCCTTTACTATAAACGAAACAATTAACTCAAACGATTTTTTTAAATAACAGTTAGCTTACCTTTTTTATATCTAATGACAGTCTTATCGATAGCTTGAGTATCACTATTTTCAGAGGAATTCGTTTTAATATTGTTGGTTTCATTTTTGACTTGAACGAGTTTTTCACACGCAGCCCTGTCAGTCTCGTCGTTGGAGTCAGTCGTGGACTGCTGCGATTGCATTTGTTCCTGAGTTGCGGGTGCGGGTGCCGGTTGCGGTTTCAGGGGCCTGGGTATTTCTTTCACTATACTAGTTATGTCGATCTTTTGTTTCGGTAGCGTGGCAGGTTTCACCTCCGCTTTCTGTGGTGGAGGTGCCATCACTTGCGCAGCTGGTTGCACTGGCGCTTGAATAGGGGCAACAGGTTGTTGTGGGGGAGGTGTAGGAGTTGGAATTTGCTCAGGTTCAGGCTCGATTAATTCCTCTTTCGGTGCGACCACAACCGGTGGTACCGGTTCACTATTGCAGTTCTCAATAGGTGGAGTGGTAGCGACAGGAGCGATTGGAGTTGAGTTAAAGGCGTCCATGTCAGTGCCTTCTTTGTTCGCACCTTTCATGTTCAGTTCACGCAATTTGTTCGCCTTGCTGGACGGCTTGGCTGGCTGGGAACCCGGCACGGGCATCGCTGCCTTCGGGGCCGGTGGCTGCGCCGCGACCGATGCTACGCTCTCCTTGGCTTTCTGAGCACCTCCTTTGCTCTTAGCTAAAAGCGGAATTAAGCAAAATTTTAGATAAAGAGTTTTAGGGGTTGCTGTCATATGCATGCGATAATAAGAGCGCCCAATATTCCATTTTACAGAACTATTATCCATATTTATAAACTTTAACGATTCTGAGCCAGTCTATAGGTCTATAAGGAGAATCAGTATGATTTTGAAAAAGCTGAAATTCTTTAATGGAGACATATTTTAGTATTATTCAGGGGGCATTCACCTTTTGCGGATTCAAAAAATCGATATTTTTTTTTGCAGAATAGGACACTTTGAAGTGTTGACTATAAGTCTCTGAAACCGTTTTTTGAAATTCGAGTTGGAAATATGTGAAATTGCGATTTAAACAAAACAATGTTTTTGCTCAAGCACGGCGTTTTCGCGCGCGTCAGTCTGAAGGTGAAACTTTAAACGCGTTTTTCTCGAAACCATATTTTTTAAGTCGCGCGGTAGAAAATCTCGACAACAAATTAACCGATTTAACTCTCGATAAGTGCATCTTAAAGGTAATAAAATTCTCTAGGAGTTGATCCTCGACGAAATGTATCCGACAGTTGTTAATATTTTTTAAGGCCCGCCAAAGGAGAAAAAAAGTGGCAAAACATAACTTTTTTCGTACGATGGTCGCCATTTTGCTAATTATGGTCCAAATGGACCATCCGAGAATCAATTCCTAGACAATTTAATATACTTTAAAACCTTTATTTCTTATTTTTTTTCAAACAACTGGGACCAGAGTTATGCTACCGCGCGCCTAAATTGAGCTGCCCACTTTGGACCTGGACATCTTCGCCGGGGCTGAACGTACCCGACTTTAAAAAATACCTTATGAAAGAGAAAAGTTGAATAAATACGATACAAAAAACTGCATGCGAATATCTCAAACGTACCCTGAGAAAAAAAATGTTAAAAAACACCTTTTTTTTTGTGCTCAAAAGGTGAATGCCCCCTTAATTACACATATCATGTATTATGTTCGATATATCTTAAAGAATCAATTTAGAAATTATAGATGCATAAATTTGCTCAGAATTGTACCATAATATTTTACAGAAGTTATAACCGTTCTGTTATTGAAATATTTCTTTTAAATTATTAATATTTTAAACTGTTATTACAAATTGCATTGTTTCGTATATTAATATTCAAATATATATTTCTTTTCATACGTATTTCGGGTTAAAAATCCCTAATTTGGATAAAATGAAGAGATAATCCAGAAAATGTAACTTACACGATCTATTTTATTTTGAAGCATACAAAATATACGTTGTATAACGTTCTCGGAGAGTTTATCGGCTACATACAAGTATCGCCCCTTAAATAATTATTTTAGTTTAAACAGACACAGACCCCAAATTAATTGGGAAACATTTGTAAGCGAATTATGGATTACGTTCACGTTTGATTAAATCACATATGGTACTAATGTCAAAGCAGCATGGTAAATTGGAGCCTGATAACCTCTGAAGGTTAAAATGGCAAGGTTACGATAGAAAATATAGTGAGCGATCGCTAGGGGGATATTATCAGCGTTAAATAAATAGTTTATATTTTTATTAATCGAACAATGCGATCATAAAATGTATTTATGCATAATACTACACCATTTGATAGAATCTATTGTTTTTAGATGACGAAACTGTGTTTCGAGTATATTTTATATTTTTCGGTACATTATTAATCCAGATAAAGCGGTATATAATTTTACTTTCTTAGAGATTTTAACAAAAATACACATTTTGTTCGGTTCCGATCTGTTTGTGTGTGTCTCTACAGTAAAAACTGACGATAGAATTACAAAACTCGAAACTTAAGGATTCAAAATCAGGAAGAAAATCTGGAACAACCGAACTATATACAAGTTTTATGGAGTTATACGCAGTCAGGACGCCGATTTTTCAAGAATTTTTCCTGGATAGATATCTTAATTTATGAATGTAAAAATTTATATGCATATTGTGGTAGCTATTAACTATATATTGATATTTTTAGCTCGCCGTACGTAGTACCGAAGAGGCTAAAGCATTCGGTCGTGTGTCTGTAGCATTCTCGGATCAAAAAATGTCATTAAGAAAAAGTGTTCGTCTCGTCGCCCTGATTCCGAAAATGTATATAACTTATATACTTGGATGTTAGTCGTCGCTCGTAAGACCAAATTTGTGCCCTCTACTTCTCTGAAGGTACCGAAGCGATTCACTCCAAATTTGGTACACATATTATTTGGCATCCCATTTGAATCCGCTCGCAGTTTAAATCCAATCGCCCGTATACTTCCCGAGTTATAGGGCCCCAAAATTTGGAGCCCCCCTTAATACTGCCCTTATAAAAATAATTGAAACACTTAAAAATTTTACTAAAAATTCTAAGATATTTTTTGTCTACAAGATTTTTTCATTTTGTTAACCCAAAGCCCGAAAAAAATTATTAAATATTATAATTTTGAATTTCAAAATTTGAACAATTTTTTTTTTTAATATAATCTAAAATTTAATGTAAGACTTTTTATATCTATAACATTTTTTCAATTAGTTAACCAAAAGGCCATAATTATTAAAAACTGCTCGCATCGCACATATTACTTATAAGGCGAGGTGGACGCATAGGTGCGTTGTACCTAAGCTTGTTTATTTGTAAAAATAATGATTTTTGAAGCTGCCATAGCCGATCGTTGGGAGCTTCTCTAAAAAAAAAAGTGTTTTCCGGTGTGCACAATATATCTGGCCTGGATTTTTTAAAATGAAAAAACTAAAATAAATTCGTTAATATAAGGTATTATCCTGGTATTTAATCGAAGGAATAAGCAAAGTATTATTCTTTTACAAAATGGTGGCTTTTCAAACACAAAATGGCGATTTTCGATAACAATTGTTTATAAAATGAAAACTATTTATCGGCGAGAAAAATCCTTCGATGAATCACTAAAAAATATATTTATTAAGCTTGTGTACAAATTTGAGACTGATCGGGCTCAGCCGTTTCCGAAATATCTTGCTCACCGACTTTACAAACATAGTTTTGAGAGAAACGCGTTCAAAGTTTCAAAAGCACATAACACATAGTACATTTTGTACAAATATGCGTGTAATTTCGAACATATTCGTCGCATTGACATGAAATTGTCTGTGTATATACTTAAATATATGTACATTACAAAAATGTAATTAAAAAAAACAAACGATTTTTTGACAATCCTGACTGCGTATAACCCCTTAAGTTTCACAGTTTTGGCTTTAGAGTGTTCACACACACACACGACATATCGAAAATAGTTACGAGTCGATTCAGGAATAGTCAAAACGTAACAAAATACTCATTTAATAAAATAGTTCCTTTGAGAATTCGTCCAAGAAAATAAAAATAAATGAATTTAATCAGAGATATTTGTACTATAATGTGGGACGAAAATAAAACCTATTATAATTTGGGACGGGGGAGTATTATTTATACATTATATTTATCACATTTAAGTCGTACACAAATTGAAATAAATGCGTATGTAACACAACACGCGATGTTTGTGTACGAATATAGTTGTTTTAATTATAAATATCTTGTTACTTTCTTATACGCAGTAATAATTATATCTATCTATATTGAAGAAACAGTGTAACTTAATAAGCTAATGCTCAGTTGCACCACTAACACTTAACTTTAACTAGGGTTTAAATACAGTTTCACTTTAGAAATAAAAATATTAATGCTTATTCATTCTGTTTAGTTTATCGAACAGTTTCGCCAGAAAACAATAGTTTAAACATTATTTAAGTCACGCTTAACGTTAATTGTGGCCCTAAAGGATTGTTCACAGCGAAACATTTAGTAATTAGGCTTAGAAAATTACAAATAATAATCTAGTTTGTATTATGACAAGCAATGTTAACATTCCAAGCAACACAATTTATGGTAAATTTTGTTGCTGTGAACGTTAACCTTATATGTCATACAACAAACTGGAATTATTACATATAATTTCTAAGCTTAATTACTAATTCTTTAAGGATTGTTCACAGCGAAACAATCAGTAATTAAGCTTAGAAATTATAAGTAATAATTCCAGTTTGTTGTATGACATACAATGCTAACGTTCACAGCAACAAAATGTATCATACATTGTGTTCATTTTGTTGCTTGGAATGTTAACATTGCTTGTCATAATACAAACTAGATTATTATTTGTAATTTTCTAAGCCTAATTACTAAATGTTTCCTTAAATGGTACAAAACTAAAGGATTGTTCACAGCGAAATAATTAGTAATTAAACTTAGATAATTACAAATAATAATCTAGTTTGTATTATGGCAAGCAATGTTAACATTCCAAGTAACACAATTTATCGTAAATTTTGTTGCTGTGAACGTTAACCTTGTATGCCATACAACAAACTGGTATTATTAGTTATAATTTCTAAGCTTAATTACTAATTCTTTAAGGATTGTTCACAGCGAAACAATCAGTAATTAAGCTTAGAAATTGTAAGTAATAATTCCAGTTTGTTGTATGACATACAATGCTAACGTTCACAGCAACAAAATGTATCATACATTGTGTTCATTTTGTTGCTTGGAATGTTAACATTGCTTGTCATAATACAAACTAGATTATTATTTGTAATTTTCTAAGCCTAATTACTAAATGTTTCCTTAAATGGTACAAAACTAAAGGATTGTTCACAGCGAAATAATTAGTAATTAAACTTAGATAATTACAAATAATAATCTAGTTTGTATTATGGCAAGCAATGTTAACATTCCAAGCAACACAATTTATGATAAATTTTGTTGCTGTGAACGTTAAACCTTGTATGCCATACAACAAACTGGAATTATTAGTTATAATTTCTAAGCTTAATTACTAATTCTTTAAGGATTGTTCACAGCGAAACAATCAGTAATTAAGCTTAGAAATTATAAGTAATAATTCCAATTTGTTGTATGACATACAATGCTAACGTTCACAGCAACACAATGTATCATACATTGTGTTAATTTTGTTGCTTGGAATGTTAACATTGCTTGTCATAATACAAACTAGATTATTATTTGTAATTTTCTAAGCCTAATTACTAAATGTTTCCTTAAATGGTACAAAACTACGAACGTATTGTTTATTTAAAATAGCAACGCAGAACAAACGATAAAATCAACAAATTTGTGACAACAAAGACTTGTGTTGGCCACAACAGATTTATTATGTTTAAATATTAATAAAGTGTAACTTATATCAAAGCGGTAAACTAAAATATAACAGCTGACGTTTGTAGCGGAACAATTTACCTGTCTGTCGACATTCCAAAGTTATATATATATATATATATATATATATATATGTAGTTTTTACACTCACAATTAAATTGACATCGTGTCACCGGCCGGCAACACTAACCGAAATACGCTAACATATGCGCGTTTAATAAAACCGCACCGGATATACAACACAATTTCTGATTACACAGTAAATATTATAGTTTTTATTTTTTAAGAAATATTATATATATATATATATATATATATATATATATATATATATATATATGTGTGATCAATGTCGGTGTTAGTTTTCATATACACGGCCGTCTCTAGCACACGGGAATGAATCACAGCGAAAGCAGTACGGAAAATGTGAAATGTTCTTAATATAGGCGCAGCAGGAGCCCAATGCGAGACTAAAAATAGGACACGGCTCCACACTGCAATCAAACCTGGGATGGTCAATGCTTCTCGCCATCGAACAATTAACTACTATGGACATACGCGCTACAATTCGTCACATTTACATCAATAGTAAATATATACAATTTGATGCATACGTTGCAATAGATAATTATGCTAAGTTTAAAAGTTATTCGTATGTAAGACGATATTCCCGAATAGTGCCTAAATGGCCGCTAGCAGCGCTCAGAACGTGTACACTGGTTACTACAGGTTGTTGTAGACTAGTTGACGCATGTTGCCTTGCAACCTGTAGTTAACTAACACTACAAAATCATATTTATACTAAGTGTAGGAATTGTTTGAGCTCCGATTGGGGTATTAAACTATCGAAAACGTTTTACCCGCACCCGAGAGCTCTTACTTTGATCTACTTCCGTTTGACGACCTGATAAGGCGAATTTTGCGCACAAACAGGCGCTTTTAGGAAGAATTGCATGTTTACTTTCTTCTACATAATGAATAAAACCAAGTATTGTTATTACAAAACAAATAATTGACTTATTTTAATGGAAATATGCATTTTTACTTTTTCGCAATAACATCTGTGTATATTTAAATATCGCCACTCCAGATTAAAACAAGCTTAGATACAACGCACCTACGCGTCCAGCTCGCCTTATAAGTAATATGCGATGCGATGCGAGCAGCGGTTTATAATTATTATGGCGTTTTGGTTAACAATTTATAGTCTTATTTGTATATTTGGAAAAAAAAAATGTAGTGCACATTTTAAAATGCAAAATTATATAATAATATATATACTTTCGTAAAAAAAAACAAGCATAAGTACAACGCACCTATGCGTCCAGCTCCACTTATAAATATTATATGCGATGCAAGCAGCGGTTTTTAATTATTATGGCCTTTTCGTTAACAATTTTAAAAAATATTGTAGTTATAAAATGTCCTAGTAAAAAAAATAGTACATATTATAAAATTCAAAATTATAATTTTTTATGGCCTTTGGGTTATCAATATGAAAAAATCTTGTAGATATTAAATATCTTAGAATTATTAGTAGAATTTTTGGGTGTTTTAATTATTTTTGTAAGGGCAGCGATTTTTATTATGGCGTTTTGGTTAACAATTTTAAAAATGGATATAAAAAGTCTTACAATATTTTGTAGATTATATTTATATAATAAAAAAAATATGTAAATATATATATATATATATATATATATATATATATATATATATATATATATATATATATATATATATATATATATATATATAAATATATATATATATATATATATTTATTTGAGTGCATATTTAAAAATTCTAAATTATATTTAATAATTTTTTATGGCCTTTGGGGTAACAATATGAAAAAATCTTGTAGACATAAAATATCTTAGAATTATTTGTAGAATTATTAAGTGTTTTAATAATTATTATAAGGGTAGTATTAAGGGGGGCTTCAAATTTTGGGGCCCTATAACTCTGGAAGTATAGGGGCGATTGGATTTAAACTGCCCGAGGATACAAATGGGATGTTAAATAATATGTGTGCCAAATTTGGTGTGAATCGCTCCGATACCTTCAGAGGAGTACAGGGCACAAATTTAGTCTTACGATTGACGACTAACTTTAAGTTATATATTTTTTTGGATTCAGGGCGACAAATTGAGGAAATTTTTTGATCCGAGAATGCTACAGACACACGACCGAAAGTTTTAGTTTCTTCGGTACTTCGGCGAGCTAAAAACTTGTCAAACAACAGTTATAAGATATTCAGTCGAGTGAAGGGCACACAATCCGTGGTGTAATTAATTTTACTTAAGAATTTCCTAGGTTTATCAATGATTTATACAATCGTCAATAACGTATTTAAATATCAAAAGTGAGACAAACATTTAACGAAATGTACGAAGGGTTTCTTAAGATGTAGGGCAACGGGCACTGTGCCACGCAGGTATACCAAGATGTAGGCCAACAAAAGAATATTCAAGGTCATGAGAGATTTTCAGGTAAAAACGATATAATAAGTATTTTCCAAAAGGTCTTCCATCAATACGAATTTCCAAATATTACAAAGACAGCTTACCGAGAAATACCTCGAGGTTCTGTTAGGCCAATTTACCATTTACAAGAACATAACTATTGTTAGAAAAGGTCCGTTTTCTTATTATATTAAATAACAAAGATTATTCTTCGAGAATATTTAAATTTGAAAAGAATTTACAGCGAAGTAATTAAGCTCAGAAATTACAAATAATAATTCCAGTTTGTTGACAAAGCTAATGTGTTCACAGCAACAAAATTGATCATAAATTATGTTAATTTTTGCTTAGATTTTTAACATGGCTTGTTATAATACAAACTAATTTATTATTTGTAATTTCCTAATCTTAATTACTATTTTGTTAGCTGTGAATACACCTTAATGTTATCGATGTTATATATTATTACGTAAACTTTAATCAATATTCACGATAAAATAAATATGAACACGCTTAGATTGGCAGGCACCAATGCCTTTAGCTCGTCGTATTATCTATTCAATGGATGGTTTAAATGCTTTATTTATATAGAAAACAAATTTTAACCACGATAAAGTAAAAAAATATGTTTATAACCACGGAATTTTAAAAAGATAATGACCTTGTTATTGATAGATTGCTACAAATGCGGTCGCATTGTTAACATATTTGTTTAAATATTTTTTTCCAGCCATTTAAAAAATAGATATAAAGTCTTATATTTGAAAATTATAATTTTTATAGCTGTCGGGATTACAAAATAAAAGTAGAATTTTCTAATATTTTCACTAAAGATAGTATTAAGGGGGACTCAATATTGTCGGGCCCTATTACGCTGGAGCAAAATTTTCTATATAGTAAATTTCAGTGAAATGGGTCCGGTACCTTCATAGGTAAGTTAGATCTTACGACCAACCGAGTGAAATACAAATATCCAAGTATATGAGTTATATATATATATATATATATATATATATATATATATATTTTTTTTTTGGGCGACAAGGCCAGATTTTTTGATCCTAAAATGTTACAGACATACTAAGAAACACTAATGGTGGAATTCTGAGCAATTCCATAAATATAACGCTTATAATTTCAAAATAATACTGTTTTGCAGCAAAATTGCTTTATATATCGGATAATGTTCAATTTGTAAATTCAATAATAAAATGATTTATTAAATTAATAAAACACTTATAGCGTTGCCAATATTTTATAGAATAACGTTATAGTACATAGAATTCCACTATAAAGCTCAAAAGAATGAATGTCCTCGATGTTAATAATTTTTATAGGCGTATTACGTAATTTGAATTAATATTCACGATAAATAAAAATGTAAAAGGTGCTTCGTTGCTATAAATTATGGATAAAAACTAGTTTTAATATAATAGGCAAAGTGCAAGTCGACTAAATAAATGGTATATAAAACTTTCTCGCAGCAAAAATCAAAATCCAGTCACACCGGCACCAGCCCCAGTCCCGTATGAATAGACATTGGTGACGTAACCATATAAAGTTGCAGACGTGACATTGAAAGATTCGAATGTCTCAAACGTGGTCGTACCGAACCGACCACAAGTCATATATATATATATATTAATATATAGTACAAGAAAGTCGGTCGGCCGCCGCAATGTGTGCAAAAATTAGACGGGCAAATATGTGAATGGCATGCGGGAATCGAGCCGTCGTTCTGGGCGAACTGGTAACGGGCACGGTTTCTTGAACTTTTAGCATGCATAGGTCGGCCACTCGAAGAACCGGAACGCGTCAAGGACGCCAACTTTACGAGAACACAAAAATCGGTCGGGATTTTCGATTTCGGTCACACCCACGACCATAAAAATCGCATGCACCACTTAAACTAGACACTACTACTTTCTCTGGCCTGCATAAACTAATCCAACATTACATAACATAAGCGAATAAATAAAAAATTACCCCGATTATTTACTGTCTGCCACATGGCGTGTTCTTCTAATATCCAAATTCGTTTCAGAACTCACGATAGGTTTTAAAATACGAATAAAAATAATCATAACACAGCCTAAACTGCACTAAACTTAACACACATGTTCCTTTATATCTTATTAAAAGATTAGATTTAAAAGAAATTAATTCAAATTATATCACACGTTTACGAAGATTAGTAAAAAAAATTAATTTTAAATACACATTTGATACGCTTATAAAATTATTTAATAGGGTTATTACTTTATAGATACGTTGAAATCACAGAATGCTTAATATGGTGATGCATGCGACCCATGTGGTCGCCTTTGACTGCCTGCCATATTGTCAGAAGTCGTACACATTCGGCAAAGCGACGAACCCACCCGAACACACTTATATACCAATCCATAAAATATCCCTAGACAATTTTTGTACGCGCGCGAAAATATGAACGTAGTCGCCTACACATTTTTCCTATACTTGTTTATTTCTCATTCTCTGTCTAGCAACGGTAAATAACTATTGATTTCTGACTTATTAAGGTTTATATAAATATGTAACACCCTACAACCATACAATATAGCATATTTTTTACAACGACATTTTATTATTGTAGTTGAATTGATAGAATCTACAATTAAATTTCGATTAAATATGCCATATTGTAGTTATAAGGTGGTATTACAAAATTATTTAAATAAATCTCAATAAGACAGAAATTCATTTATTTTTACCGTTAATAGACGCCTTTATAAGGAAAACAATTATTTATATATATATAAAATTGTTTTATTTTAATTAAAATTGATTTTACGACCGCTATGAGATAATGTAACTAGGGTAATGAGGCAATTCTTTTGTAAATAGTCGTAAAAATGAGTTTCATAAAATATTAAATTTTGGAATTCTTTTTTTAGTTGCACATATTTTATTGTTTTAGCGATTATTTTTACGACGAAATGAATGTAGATGTCACCAATGACGCAACTATATGAATGATTTTCCTTGTTTTATTAACAAATATGATGTATTAGTTATTTGAATTAAATAAACCTAGACTAAATAACTTGAAATGGCCAACACTCGACTTTCTTATCATTTCACTATCTGTATTTTTATTTTGTTTTAAATTCATTATACGATTGCGAAACAAAATCAATATGTATTGTAACTAGAGAAACGAATCATTACCATTTTTCCTAAGGCAATTCTTTAGTAAATGGTACATTTTTCGAAAAAACTATTTAAACAAAAGTTGTTTGAAATTTTAAATCCTCTACTTTTATGAGAATCAGTTTTTCCCTAACTCGTGCCGTTTCCGAGATATTGAAAAAGTAGCAATAGTAAACTGTTACTTCCGGTTAAGATATTGTTTAAAAAAAATAAAAATAAGAGATTGCTCTGAAACAAAATCAATATGTATTGTAACTAGAGAAACGAATCATTACCATTTTTCCTAAGGCAATTTTTTAGTAAATGGTACATTTTTCGAAAAAACTATTTAAACAAAAGTTGATTGAAATTTTAAATTCTTTACTTTTATAAGAATCAGTTTTTCCCTAACTCATGTCGTTTCCGAGATATTGGAAAAGTAGCAATAGTAAACTGTTACTTCCGGTTAAGATATTTTTTTTTAAAAATGCACACCCCGGACATATACAATTTTCCTTCAACAGTTTTGGTTCTAGAGAGTGTTCACATACAGACGATCGAAAATTGCTAGATTCGATTCAGGGATGGAAAAAACATGTATTTTCGTTAAAATTTCGAGTTCGAAAATATTCATGATTACAATATATACTTTTAAACTGCGTCGAAGAAAGTAAAGTGACAAAATATATATTTCAATATAATACCAGGTGTAATAATGAATTGAAAACATATTTCCAATTCCTGTAAAGTAAAACGAGGTTCTAATTGGCCTAATCGAGGAAAACAATGTTAACTAGCATCTGTTAATTGTCTTATTGTTTTGATCGTATTTCGCGTAATAACCGGAAGTGACATGATCACTTTTTCAAGCTATAGAATTTGCACTAACAGTTTTACGCGCAGAATATTTGATTTATTCGATTGGTAAACACTGGGCGTTACTAATTATCACAAAATCACATTTAAATTAAAATACTAATTTACGTGAAATATGTTAATTAGATGTATTTATTTATAAGAAATTTGATTCCTTGGCATTTTCAATCGATCAAAATTAGCTTATTTTCCATATCTAATTGAAAATGACGTTGTTGCAACCGGATATTTAAGTGTCCGGAATTTGAGAAATGAATCGTTAAGGTCACCCGCGACTCGACAAACAAAACAATTATTTAATTAATATGTAAAAGCGCGCACTTACCATTTACTATCGTGTCATCGGGTACGGCAGCAACTGAATTCGTGTGCGGCGGCGTAGGCCGATGATCCACAACCACGGGCGGCGGCCCTTTCGTGAACTCGCTAGGAGGCATTGACTTCACTTTCGCATTGACAACAACCGGCTTTGGGTCCTTCAATTCGGGCTCATGTGCAGCGACTTGATTGACTGGCGACACCGACACTTGCGCACGCGGAACTTCCTTTAAAATTGCTGGCGGTGGGCCTGCCGGAACGATGATTTCCTTCGGAGGCTCGCGATGTTGCTGCGGCACTGGTTCCGGCTGGTGTTGGTGCGGTTGATGCGTTTGATGTATTTGTTGATGAGGTTGTTGATGAGGTTGATGATGAGGTTGTTGTTGAGGTTGTTGATGAGGTTGTTGTTGATGAGGTTGTTGTTGATGAGGTTGTTGTTGATGAGGTTGTTGTTGATGAAGTTGTTGTTGATGAGGCTGCTGTTGATGAGGCTGCTGTTGATGAGGTTGTTGATGAGGCTGCTGTTGATGAGGTTGTTGATGCTGTTGATGAGGTTGTTGATGCAGATGATGCGGTTGATGTTGATGTGGTTGGTTTCTGCGTATTTTCGACGGACTCTCGCGATCCCGTGATTGTTTGTTGGGCAACGTAACTTCAACACCTTCGGTATTTGCGGACACAACTGGAGTAGTACTTTCCTTCGGTACATGTTTCGTTATTTCCGGGATAAATTCTTTTACAGATGCCTGGAACAAATTCATATTTATGTTAATTAAATTTGCCAGATAATTAAATAGTAACAAAAATGGATTTTCCATCTTTTATCCTCAAAAAAAAAAACTTACGAGAAACAAATATTTGTGATTTACATAAATTATATATTGTCAAACGATTCCTTTAGATAACTACCAATTTATCCTAAATTGAGCGCAAACTACAAATTTTAAATTAGTAATTTAGTAATAATAATAAATATTCTAAATATTTAGAACTTTTTCTGAACATTTTGTACAATTACTAAGTGTTGTCTCTTGTAGCATTACTAAAATATTGGTATTTACTCCTAACAGTCTGCTTTATAAAGTAACACCAAATTAGAGAATATAATTAAAACAAGTTTAGGTACAACGCATTTATGCGTCCAGCTTGCCTTATAAGTAATATATGTCATGCGAGCAGCGGTTTTTAATTATGATGGCCTTTCGGTTAACAATTTGAACAAATATTAAAGATATAAACGAGAAACATTTTTTAGTGCAAATTTAAAATTCTATATTATAATTTTTACGGTCTTTGGGTTATCAATATGAAAAATCTTGTAAACATAAAATATCTTACAATTATTAGTAGAATTTTTGGATGTTTTAATTATTTTTATAAAGGTAGTATTTAGGGAGGCTCCAAATTTCGGGGCCCTATAACTCGGGAAGTATAAGGACGATTGGATTTAAACTGCGAGCGGATTCAAATGTATGTGTAGCCCATTTAGTGTAAATCGCTCCGGTACCTTCAGAGGAGTAGAGGGCACAAATTTGGTCTTACGAGCGAGCGGCGAATAACATCCATGTATATAAGTTATATATATTTTTGGATTTAGGGCGACGAGACAAACACTTTTCGCTAAGAATGCTACAGACACACGAGCGATTGCTTTAGCTTCTTCGGTATTTCGTACGGCGAGCTTATTACGTGTCATAACTTTGAAGTTAGTTAAATTGGCGCAATTGAGTTTTACCTTCCACTATATAATTGTAAAGCGTTTGGGCAGTGGAATGTTAATGAGATGAATGCAGTAATTACCTGTAATTTGCTATTTTGCACGACGCTGCTTTCAATAACTTTGTGTATATCGTTTTCTTTGGGAGGGCACACAGCGACCATGTGTACAGCGTTATGGGGCGGTTGCACGGGTGGCGGTTGCATCGTAATTGGTGCACCATATGTAACCGTTACCGGAGCCGGTGGCTCTGGCTCAGCAGGCTGCACCTTGTCTTCACTGGCCACAATTGCGACGCGGGCCGCAAAATCCGCCGATATCAATTGTTGCATCGCGGTCGTCGACGGCGGCTGCGGAGTTTCCCGAGCTGAAGACTCCCCCGAAGGCGGCTGCGACTCTTCTTCATCGAAGATCTCTTTGCCAGACAACGGATTTATAATTGGAATCGCATTCGAGCGATTTTTCCGCTTTGTAGGCTGAGTCATCGCCGGCTGCATTTGCATCGGCTGCTGCGTCGCCTGAGCAGGATTCTGCGGCGGGGCCGCTGCCACCGGCGGCGGAGGCCCCTGTCGATTCGCCATTGTCAGCGCAGTCGCATTCGGATAATAGAATTGTTGGGCCTGAGCCTGCTGCGTTGGAAAGGTGCCGTGCAAGAATTGGCCATGCATCACCGGGAACGGCTGGCCATAGTAGTTGCCGGGCGGACGCGGCGCATTGTATTGCATTGTCATTGGATACGAGGTCATCGGTTGCGCCATCGGCGTCGGATAGATCTGCATGTGTTGCGAATAGATGGGCGTTGCCGCCGCCGCATTCGACGCCATAGTCTGCCGATGGTGGTTTGATATCCGAGGGCCACCTTGGTTCGGTGTGGGCGTCCTGAAGAAGCCGCCGCTCGGCTGGCCGGCGCGCACCTGCTGCTGCACGAACATCGGAAGCTGTCCTGATTGTTGTTGCATTTGTTTCAAGTCGTTTTGTGGTGGCGTTGAGGACTGATTTGGCGGACCCGTCGGTGCCATGCCTCGTATGTTTTGGCCCTGGTTTGCTTGCTGGTTAGACGCTTGTTGCGGCACATAACCTGTGGGTGGCGATGTCACGTGATACCCATCCGCTCCTGTAACACAAATTCGGACATTCCTCCTCAATCAACGCTGCATCATTGCGTGTGTTCATGTGCAGGCACTCGTTTCCCTAAACGTAATACTCACTTTGCGATGTAGGGGCACGCGGCGCATAACTGAACGTTCAACATTAAGGACAAATATAAACAAGGGTGCAATTATAATTACATTTTCGTGTTACGAGGAATGTATATCTTGAATGTATATCAGTTCCTAAGATATGCATTCCCCATTTAAAACAATAATTCAAGATCCACCCAATATATGTAAATGAAAGAAATGTGGCATGCAGCGTGAATATTGGCAAATTCGTGATCGATAGACGGTGTAGTTTAACGTCGAAAATAGATAACAGTAAGAAGAATGGTGATGTTCCATAATCCACGTGCACTTACTGTGGCCGTGGGGCGGTAGCATGCGGTAATGGTGAGGCGGAGGTGGCGGAGGAAGCAGACACAACCCCTCAGGTTTCATGGGCACGCTGGACACGTATCTAGAGACCATAATGGAGGCCGCGCACCGCGCGACGGACCAGCCGTCGTCTAAACAATACAAATTCAAAACGCCCCGTAACCGAGAATACAAAAGAGTTCGAGTTCACTTGACATCGTCACTGATCAGGGCGAGCATCACTATCATCGACACACATCGCTACAACACGTACACATACGGACGACGTACAAATCTCTCGGATAACAAGATGCACAATTGTTCAGAGACTGTGTGTGTGTATGGGAATACAAATTTGGGAATGGTGCACGGCGTGTCGCGCACACACGAGCAACGCGAAAAATCGATAAGGGCGTTTTGGAAATGAGTTTTGCGCGGCTTGTACAAGCAACGAGACGTATTGCGACACGAATTCACACACACAATCACCGTTATAGCAATACTAGTATGCCGAAAGTGAGAATACACATTGTTTAAATGATGAATGGGCTGAAACACGAATTAAGGGGACGACCATTACAACGGGTAACAGCGCCATTGCATTCGCTGCACGCAGCACTGTGCGCTGCGAACGCGGCCAAAGCGCATGCGCCCCTGGCGGCCAATCACCTGCCTCCATTTTAAATGTTTCTGCAACATGTTGAATTGCACGGCACGGCACGGCGCGGCGCGGCGCAGGGCGCATACGTGTATATATTCAAATGATACACGACCTTTTTGCCATTAAATGCATCACACCCAACACAAATACATTTATTTACACACCAAACCCCTAATCATTGTTCATATTTATTCGAAATTTCAATGAATTTTGCATAATATTATGACTATTGGGCAAATTTGTATACGTAATGTTACACTATATAAATAAAAGATAAGAATGTATTCTAGGAATGTGTATCAGGTTATCAAATGTGTATCAAATGTAACAAAGCAAATTATAAATAAATGTTTTAGTCAATGTCATTTAGGCGAATGACATTCCGCAATGAGATGTCACAAATAAAGTTATATTTAAATAATATGTGATTTTGAAGGATTCTTACATGATTTACTTCCTTTAGACACCAAGTAATTTAAAAAAATAAAACCAAGGTTTCGCCAACATCACAATTTATGCATGCAAACAGAACACTAACACTAATGATGCACAATAATCACTGCATCACTATTCATAATTTCTCATGGTTATATAATGTATAGGTGTCGTTGAAATCGTAAAAACAACAAAAATGTTTAGCCTAATGAATAAAAATAGCGTAAAAAAGCACGTTTACCATAAGACATGTTAAAATGAGTTATTATTGAGAGGTCATAATATGTTATGGGAACAATAATCGAGTTAGTAAAGCAGTAGCACAGCTATAAATGAGGGTGGTGTTACGCTGACAACAGTGATTTTTAGGAGTGACGAAGCGGCCGTTTCACGTTTGACAAATGGCAAACATGTGTCTGATTGCGAATACACTGAAAGGATACGGACCCTGTGCGTAGCGCTGTTGCTGGGGCGCTCCGGACGGCGCCTGCTTCTGGTTGCCGCTCATGGTGAGCCCTGGGGCGACACTCCGTAGCGTTGGTTAACACAGCCGCCTTGGATCTTTGCCCCGTACGCACAACATATGTTCACGATATATTCATAATCAGGCACTTTAAACACTGCTTCATTCTACCAGAAGCATTTTTACATAGAATTTTTTCGTTTAGATAGCGATGATCGTTGATTTATAAATGATAACTACTTCGAAAATATCCGCTACCAAAGGTTATGCAGGTTCAAAATGGCCGAATCTTAACCAACATGTTTTTGATTTATTTTTATCTTATCACCACGCCCACCAACAACGCTAAATTGTTTTTGAATATGCACACTTAATTACACTTTAGCATCACTTAGAAATTAAGACTGTTTCATAAGACGACAATAATAAAATAAATAATGAACACGTTGAAAATGACACGCGGCTCTCACGTTTCTCCAATAGCGCACCTAACGGTTCATTGTTGTACTAGTTAGAAAAATTGAAAGAAAAAAAAAAATAGCACAAGATGACGTTTTTAATAAATGAACATAGTAACAATTAGCATTACTATGACATTTATCCTTATTTGAAATTCACATTTTTTTCCTAAATCTACATCATTTTTACACCATTTTAAACCACATACATAACCCATAACTTTGACATGACACAGGGCCACATTATCGCTCGTACCATAGTTCAAAACAGCTATAGTGTTTGCTCGTGTGTCTGTAACATTGCCTAGTCCTAAATCCATTAACATATATAACTCATAAATATTACTCGTCGCTAGTTAAACCAAATATATGCCCCATACTACTCTGAAGGAACCGGACCGAATTGAACCAAATATTCTATGCAGTTTAAATCCAATCGCTCTTACACTTCCACAGTTATAGGCCCCAAAAATTTAGACCCCCCCTTAATACATATAATACAATAAAAAATTAAGTACCTAAAATGTTTACGAAAAAATCTAAGACATGTTATATCTACGAAATTTCTTCATATTATGGACCTAAAAGTCTTAAAAAAAAAAACGAATTTCTTTTATTTTTAAATAAATAGTTTTTGTATCTCTATAATTTCTTTTGTATCTCAGAAACGGCATAAGTTAGAGGAAAAGATTAAAATTTCTTATAATTTTTGTTTGAAAAGTTATCTCAAAAAGTGTACAATGAATTCGGATGTCGTAAAAACGTATTTTACGTAAATTACGCAACCGAGTTTATTTGGGACCACACTGTTTTGTTTTATACATTACGTATACGATTATTTGTTGTAATATATGAAGTATTTAACATGAATTAAATTTGTTATAAGCAAAAAATATTGAAAGAATTAATTTGTAGGTGGTAAAAACGTATTTTGCGTAAATTATGAGGCCGATTTTATTTGGGGACACAATACTTTGTTTTATACATTACGTATAAGATTATTTGTTGTAATATATGAAGTATTTAACATGAATAAAATTTACTATAAGCAAAAAAAAATTAAAAAATGAATTTGGCGGTCGTAAAAACGTATTTTACGTAAATTACGAGGGCGATTTTATTTGGGAACACAAACTTTGTTTTATACATTACGTATACGATTATTTGTTGTAATATATGAAGTATTTAACATAAATAAAATTTGCTATAAGCAAAAAAAATTGAAAGAATGAATTTGGAGGTCGTAAAAACGTATTTTACGTAAATTACGAGGCCGATTTTATTTGGGAACACAAACTTTGTTTTATACATTACGTATAAGATTATTTGTTGTAATATATGAAGTATTTAACATAAATAAAAATTTGATATAAGCAAAAAAAAATTGAAAGAATGAATTTGGAGGTCGTAAAAACATATTTTACGTAAATTACGAGGCCGATTTTACTTGGGGACACAAACTTTGTTTTATACATTACGTATAAGAATATTTGTTGTATATATGAAGTATTTAACAAGAATTCAATTTGTTATAAGCAAAAAAAAATTGAAAGAATTAATTTGGAGGTCGTAAAAACGTATTTTGCGTAAATTACGAGGCCGATTTTATTTGGGAACACAAACTTTGTTTTATACATTACGTATAAGATTATTTGTTGTAATATATGAAGTATTTAACAAGAATTAAATTAGTTACAAGCAAAAAAAAATTGAAAGAATTAATTTGGAGGTGGTAAAAACGTATTTTGCGTAAATTACGAGGCCGATTTTATTTGGGAACACAATATTTTGTTTTATACATTACGTATAAGATTATTTGTTGTAATATATGAAGTATTTGACATGAATTAAATTTGTTATAAGCAAAAAAAAATTGAAAGAATGAATTTGGAGGTCGTAAAAACGTATTTTACGTAAATTACGAGGGCGATTTTATTTGGGAACACAATATTTTGTTTTATACATTACGTATACAATTATTTGTTGTAATATATGAAGTATTAAATTAGAATTAAATTTGTTATTAGCAAAAAAAATTGAATTAATGAATTTTGAGGTCGTAAAAATGTATTTTACGTAAATTACGAGGACGATTTTACTTGGGGACACAAACTTTGTTTTATACATTACGTATACGATTATTTGTTGTAATATATGAAGTATTAAACAAGAATTAAATTTGTTATTAGCAAAAAAAATTGAATGAATGAATTCGGAGGTCGTAAAAACGTATTTTGCGTAAATTAAGAGGCCGATTTTATTTGGGAACACAATATTTTATTTTATACATTACGTATAAGATTATTTGTTGTAATATATGAAGTATTAAACAAGAATTAAATTTGTTATAAGCAAAAAAAAAATGAAAGAATGTATTTGGAGGTCGTAAAAATGTATTTTACGTAAATTACGAGGGCGATTTTATTTGGGGACACAATATTTTGTTTTATACATTACGTATAAGATTATTTGTTGTATTTAACAAGAATTAAATTTGTTACAAGCAAAAAAAAAAATGAATGAATGAATTTGGAGGTCGTAAAAACGTATTTTGCGTAAATTACGAGGCCGATTTTAATTGGGGACACAATACATTACGTATAAGATTATTTGTTGTAATATATGAAGTATTTCAGAAGAATAAAATTTGTTATTAGCTAAAAAAAAATTAAATTGCGTGATGTATTTTCTAAATTCAATTTTTCTAAATAATCGTATGGTTTTCTATGGTAACAATTGGTGGTTAATTTGACAATGTAAATTTTTGAAAGATGCATTTGTGAGTAATCAAATGATTAATTTAATTATATATAAATATAAATTGAAATTTTGCCCATACAGGAATTTAAAAAAATTATTGAAAATTATTATATTAATAGAAATATTTGGAAAAACCGTTTGTGGAAAACATCATAATATACAAAAACATAACAGAGAAGGAAAGTTGTGCATTTTTAAATATGAATCCGTTCTCTTTTATAGTTTTTTTATCTTTACAATATAGAAAGTTTCAGTGGTCCGAATCCAGAAAATAATGTATGCTTAAGACCTAATTGTGTTAAAACTGCAAATATGATACTGCAAAATATTGACACATCGATTAACCCATGCGATAATTTTTATCAATTTGCTTGTGGAAACTATATTAAGTCTACATTAATACCAGATGATAAAAGTACAGTTAACACACCACATTCCATCGGAGATCTTCTAGAGGAAAAACTTCGCCTCGTACTAGAAGATGATACAATTAAAAATGACCTGAGATCGTTTCAACTAGCAAAAAAATTGTATGGTGCCTGCATGAATATTGGTACAAAATATATATATCTGCCCCATATTGAATGTAATTCTACTTTTAATCAATTAAAATTGTGTTAGACGCGATTGAAACAAATTCCGTGGACACAGTGTTAATGTATCTGCGAAAATTCGGAGGATGGCCAGTGTTGGAAGGAGCAAAATGGAACGAAAAATTGTATAATTGGCAAAAGGCAACATATGATTTCCACCAGGCTGGTTTTGGTTCCGGTTACTTATTACGACTGTACATATTTCTTGACCCAAAAAATTCTAGTCGCACAGTCCTTTTTGTACGAACCATTTATTATTACGCAATCATTATTTATTTATTTTAATGGTTTTGATTACTTGAAGATAAACCAAGCTCTACTTGGTTTGAAACGGGAATATTTAAGCAAAGGAATGTCCGATATTTTAGTGAAAGCCTATTTTAGCTATATGATTGATGTTGCTATAATGTTAGGCGCAGATACAGCTGCTGCAACTGAAGAATTGAAAAAATCGTTAGAATTTGAAATTAAATTGTCAAGAGTTAGTATAAACGAGCACCTATGCTTTTAGCTCGCCGAATAAATACAAAAAGCGCAAGCATATTACATTGCCCGTCGTAAGATACGAATCCCCCACCCAACTCTGCGCATGCGTATAGTATACATATATTATAAATTTAAAAATAATTATTATGGCCTAAAAGTTCACAGTCTGATAAAATGTTTTTAATGTAAAAAGTTAAAATTTTCCGTAGTATTTTTTAGATATACTCAAAAAAAGTAAAATAATTATTATGGCCTTTGTGTTCATAATCTGACAAAATGTTATGAAAATAATAAGACTTTAAATTTTCCGTAGTTTCTTGTGATATACTCAAAAAAAAAAAGCAAAATAATTATTATGGCCTTTGCGTACACAATCTGACAAAATGCTATTACAATTTTCCGTAATTTCTTGTGATATAAGTAAAAATAATTATGGCCTTTAGGTTCACAATCTGACAAAATGCTATTAATATAAAAAGTCTTACAATTTTCCGTATTTATTTGTAAAATACTCAAAAAAAAAAAAATGCATATTTTAAAATTCTTATTTACTATATTTCATATTTATGGCTTTTGAGTTCACAATATGAAGAAATTTTGTAAACATAAAATAACATTTTTTTTATAATATGCGTATATTTTAAATTTAAAAATATTAATTATGGTCATTGGGTGCACAATCTGAAAAAAATATTATCGATAAAAAAGTCTAGACCCAAAAAAAATTGCTCATTTGAAAATGCATATTTGTTATTTTTGAGTATTTATTTATGGCTTTTAGGTTCACAATATAAAGAAATTTAGTAGACATAAAATATCTTAGATTTCTTAGTAGAATTATTGGGTGTTTTTATTATTTTTATAAAGGCAGTATTAAGGGGGGCTCTAAATTTTGGGGCCCTATAACTCTGGAAGTATAAGGGCAACTAAATTTAAACGGCGAGTAGATTCAAATGGGATACTAAAGAATATGTGTAGCAAGTTTGGTTTAATTCGCTCTGGTACCTTCAGAGGAATATAGCGCACAAATTCTTACGAGCGTCGACTAACATCCAAGTATATGGAGTTATATACATTTTTAGTTTCATGCCGACGAGACCAGACATTTTCTGAGATTATTACAGACACACCGAATGCCTTAGCTCTTTTGTAGTTCGTACGGCGAGCTAATTAGCCAATTCTTTATGGAGAAAATCAGATAAAAGATGAATAATTCCATTATTTCTAATAGATTTCTATACCTAAAGAGGATTTACGTAATTTTACAACCTTGTACAATCCAATATCGATTCGTGATTTACAAAAACAATATCCGAGTATTTCATGGTATGTTTACATCAATAGGTTTTTGAACGATGTTTCAATTAGCTACGATGAAATTGTAATATTACAAGCACCTAGCTATATTGGTCAGATGTTGAATCTTCTAGATAAAACCCCGAAAAGGTTCTAAAAATAATAAACCCCTAAAAGTGAAACCCCATTGATTCGAATTTTTATGTTAGAGTCCAAGCAAACTACTTATTTTGGCGTATTGTAGAAAATTCGGTGAGTTTTCTCACGAACGATATGAGATCGCGATTGCTAGTTTACATGCAAATTATGTCTGGATCTACGGCATTGCCAGAAAGATGGCGGGAATGTGTATCTGTTGTGAATAATGGGTATAAAACTTCATTTGAGATTTTCTAGAAATAATTTAGGCAATTTTTAGTATGCCTATAGCTGTGGGAGCGTTATACGTCCGGTCGTATTTTTCTAAAGCTGCCAAAAAAGAGGCAACGGAAATGGTTAGTAATATTCGGATGCAGCTGCGTGAGATTTTGGAAGACGTATCTTGGATGGACAGGCAAACGTTAAGACGAGCTCTCCAGAAACTGGATTCGATGAAGGCGCATGTTGGATATCCAGACGAGCTGCTCAACGACACATTGGTGGAACAGTATTACAATAAGGTAATAAATACTCAATTTTAGTTTATTAAATTGTATTCGCGCCAAATAATACTTAAGATTAGAAAATTGCAAATAATAATCCAGTTTGTATTATGCAATGCTAGCATTCACAGCAACAAAATTAACACAATTAATTGTGTGAACGTTGTATAATGTCATACAACAAATTGGAATTTCTACTTTTAATTACTAATTGCTTCGCTATGAATACACCTTTAGGGTTTTCATTAGTCAGTAAAGTATTGGAACGTTTAGTTATTACTTTCTTATACACAGTAATACGAGATTTGAACGGATATACACGTTTTGACCTCCCTAAATCGAATGTGACTATTTTCTGTGTGTATGTCTGTCTGGAAACGTTCTAGAGGCAAAATTATCGAACGTAAAATTGTGAAACTTTAAAATTAAGACTTATATATGGTCTACATGTGCACCTCCTATGTTTGAAAGGAATATTCAAACCAGAAGTGCACGTTTAGTTATTACTTATACGCAGTAATACAAGATTTCTACGGATAAACACGTTTGACCTCCCTAAATCGAATGTGACTATTTTCGGAATTACTTCTGTATGTTTATCTGTCTGTGAACGTTCTAGAGCCAAAACTGTCGAACGTAAAATTGTGCAACTTTAAAATTAGGACTTGTATATTGTCTAGATGTACACCTATTTTTTGAAAATATTATTCAAACCGGAGGTGCATGTTGATTTTATGCATTTTTGTCCCTTCCCCAATATTACTTATAGCAGAAATGTTCACAATGAAAGATATTAATAATTCGTACAACTTTTGTTTGAAAAGTTTCTTCAAAAAATGTACCAGTTACGAGAAAACTGCTACGGAAAATTTTAAATGCACTTATTTTTTGTCCTTTCGCAAATATCACTACAATGGCCGTACTTATGGAAAAAATAGATATGTTCATAATGAAAGATGTTAATATTTCACACAAGTTTTGTTTGAAAAGTTTCTTTAAAAAATGTACCAGTTACGAGAAAACTGCTACGGAAAATCTTAAATGCACATATTTTTGTCCTTTCTCAAATATCACTAGAACGGCTGCACTTATGGAAAAAATAGATTAGCTCATAATGAAAGATGTTAATATTTCACACAAGTTTTGTTTGAAAAGTTTCTTTAAAAAATGTACCAGTTACGAGAAAACTGCTACGGAAAATCTTAAATGCACATATTTTTTGTCCTATCTCAATTATCACTAGAACGGCTGCACTTATAGCAAAAATAGATATGTTCATAATAAAAGATATTAATATTTCGCACAATTATTGTTTGAAAAGTTTTTTCATAAAATGTACCAGTTACGAGAAAACTGCTACGGAAAATCATAAATGTTCTTATTTACGCATTTATAGGGATTATATTTATTAAATCAACATTTTTACAGCAATAAAATTTATAATTAATGTCGTAATGTTAATTACTAATTGGCTCGCTGTGAATGCAATTTTAGATATCTCTGATAATGTGCGATAACCTATATGAATTTATGTTCTCTATATTTCGTCAATCCTCGGTTCACGAACTTAATTCGTCCCTGAAGATCGTCCGTAAACCGAAACTATATTCCTCTATTATTCCCTCAGATGATTGCATATTTAAAATTTTACAGTACTTTGGGTACAAGTTCTTATGAACCGAATTTTGACTACACTTATTTTTCAGCTTAATATATTTGAAGAGAACTATCTAGAATCAGTACTAGAAATCACGAAATTCGAACGCTTGTACGAGTTTCGATCATTGCATTCGGTGGTGAATAAATCCAGTTGGGTTGACCATGCAAATGCAGCAGTTGTAAACGCGTTCTATACGTTTTCAGAGAACAGCATTAGTAAATAACTTAATTGTTTACAATTTTTATTAAGAATACTAAACGAATTTAATACCAACAGATCTGCCAGCTGGTATTTTGCAAGAAGCTTTCTTTGAAACAGATCGACCACGGTACATGAACTACGGGGCCATTGGCACTGTTATTGGCCACGAAATTATTCACGGATATGACGACAAAGGTCGCCAATATGATAAAGATGGCAATTTGATGAATTGGTGGAAAGAAAATACAAGTAGAAATTTTGTTAGACGCGCTCAGTGTTTTATAGATCAGTATTCGAGTTATAAAGACGAACAAGTGAACATGCACGTAAGTGGTTAAAACAATGCATTAGTGTAAACCTTAAGACTGCGTTCGAAGTTCTCTTGACGGGAAACAATACATTTGGTATTCAAATGTAGGTAACAACTTAATACATAAGATTTTCATGATAAAAAGATTCTATTAGACTAGATACTGTTTAAAACTTGCTATATATGTCATCAAATTATTTAGGAATTGTAAATTAGAGCAATACATTTGGAAATCAAGGTTTACAGTGCGTAAAAATAGTTGATTTCTAATAATATTCGAATATAATGAAAGGACAATTTTCAAGCTATAGACATTGGCGCACTAATACGTTCTCGCACGGCGATTTCAACAAAAACGGAGTTTCGGGCCTATTACCTGCCTAAAATCATTTACCTTATCAGTAATTACCCTTTCAACCTGCCAGTAGACGACGTGTATGCTGTTTACTGTTGAAATAATTTGAAGGAAGAGTCCTAACGGCTATAACCGACGCTTGAGTATAAATGTTGTAGTTGTGAATTCGACAGCTTTTCTCGAAACCACATTTTCAAAGTCGGTGGGCACTCTAGCTTCGCCAATTTTCAATTAATCTCCTTGATTTTTTTTATATAATCGTCACATATTTTTCTATCGAAATACGTTGGATTTTTTGAAAATATTTATACCCCGATTGTATATGAAACTTTAAGTATCGAGATTATTGACTAAAAATGTATGTTTTACTTTGAATCGATACCATTTCATTAAAAATGCATATTTTTTTGAAACGTCTAGGTATTTCGATAGCTTTAGGACTAAGAAAACTCTTTATTTTCACTTATCGTGCCCACCGTTTAATCATATATGTTCGCAGTGCTCCCGATTATCAGCTGTTATGCCGTCATTTCTTAATATATCGAAAAAACAAAAAATCATTTTCTACTTTAATGTATATATATATTAAATTAGTGTACTTAGATTTTTATAAAACCTTTTACTGTCTGTATTAAAAATTCGCGAAAAAGGCTTATATTTCGGAAGGTCGATGTGGTGTTACCCCTTAAGTTGTTACTAAATGTAATGTTCCCACTTAGAGAACTTCGAACGCAGTCTTAAATCAAACTCGAAATTAGAAGTTTTGTGTACAATTTCATTTAGAAGTGGATGTATCTTGTAGCTAAATGGCATAAATACGCAAGGAGAAAATATAGCTGATAATGGGGGAGTGAAAGCAGCATATAAAGCTTACAAACATTGGGTGTCGGATATTAGAAAAAAGCAAGAACCAAAATTACCCGGACTGCATTACACGCCGAATCAAATGTTCTGGCTGTCGATGGCAAACGCCTTTTGTAGCAAGTCTCGGCCGGAATACTCAAGATTAATCATAACGACGGACGAACACTCGCCGGCTATGTATCGCGTGCTAGGCACTTTAAGTAATATGAACGATTTTGCTAAAGATTTCAAATGTGTGAGAAATACTACTATGAACCCGCAGAAAAAATGCATTTTATGGTAGTTTTATGTAAATTTAGTCATTCATTATCTGTTTTATATCACGTTAAGTCAAGAATAATAACTAATTTATACAACAACTATAACACGACCCCACGTTATATTGTTTTGTTTTACCATAACAAACTATATTTACTACACTGTCAATTATTTAATTTGGCTGGATTTTCGAAAAAAATATTTTACTATAATTCAGTAAAATTATATGGATTTTAAGTGTAATTATATTAGATTTTTACAGTGTATTTTGAGGGAGCGCGCAAATATTAGTGTAAAATTCTGTAAATTGGTAGTACGTAAGGTATATAGTTTCAATTTTTGAACCAGGTGCTTGTTTATTCTTGTTATTTTTTATATATCCCAAAAACGACAAGAGTTAGAGAAAAAGTTAAAGGATGAGCTTTACTTATGAGCTCTACTTAGAAAATTTAATGGAAATGTTCGCTTTAAGGGTTCTTGTATATCAATTACGCCTGTGTGAGTGTTTATATATATATATATATATATATATATATATATATATATATATATATATATATATATATATATATATATATGTGTGTGAATGATCTAAAACCCTATACAGCTGAACATAACAATAAGATGCTTCGAAATTAAGATTTGTATATTTTGGGAATGAAAATCTTCTATTTCTTAAAGTATATTTTAACCGGAAGTGCTTGTTTACTCGTATTATTTTTTAACTATCTCGAAAATTACAATTACAAGAATATTTAAACCGGAAATGCATGTTTACTCTATGCATTTTTGTTCTTTCTGTAATATCACTAGAAGGGCTGTATTTATGGCCAAAATAATTATGTTCATAATGAAAGATATTCATATTTCCACAACTTTTGTTTGAAAAGTTTCTTCAAAAAAAGTGCCAGTTACGATAAAACTGCCATGGAAAATCTTAAAATTCTTATTTATGTTGTCATAGAAATGCTGCTTCAAAATTAAGATTTGTATATTTTAGGAATGAAAATCTTCTATTTCTTAAACGTATATTTTAATCGGAAGTGTTTATTTACTCGTATCATTTATGTATCTCGAAAATGAATCTTTTAAAAGTTAGATATTAAAATTTCTACCAACTTGAATTTCGAAAAATGTACTAAAAAATCACATTTAAAAATAGCAATGTAACATTTACGTACTTCTAGTTACCATACATATTGATATTATTTCATAGCAATCGTTGCACGAATTTAAATATAGAAATAGATTTGTATTAGAAAGTATTGTGCTAGCCACAACAGATCTTTTACACCGAATGTATAAAAACACACTATTTGATAACAAGACTTTATAATTGTAGACGTTTCTTGGAGCAAATGATATAATTGTAGTAGATATATTATAATAGCAACAAATTTCACTTTAAACCCGAGGAAGCAGATGTGCACCAGCAAGAGTACATACTCTTGGAAGACGTTACTGTTTCGTCATTTTACTACTGAATTAACGCAACGAATTATGAACAAAAATACACGTGTTTCAATTACAATACGTGCTGTATTGTAATTTAAACACGCGTATTTTTGTTCATAATTAGTTGCGTTAATTCAGCGCCAGGAACGCCGGGAACGTCGGGAATCATCACTGAAGTCCTCACACGAGTCCGAAGGCGATCTACTTGTTCTTGTACTGACTGTTGTACATGTAGACGGATCGCGACTTTGATCATCTTTACGTATGTAGTAACCACATTTTCCACAAATACTAACGTCTCTCTTTTTGACTTTGTATGACTTCTTTAATTTTCCATACTGCGGATATAAAATTACAAACTGTATATTGAATATTTGCGACGCCATTTTATACACATTGTATTAGAACACACATAATGGCGAATATAAAATTACCAATTTAATACAGTACAGTCTGAAATATAAATAAGACGAGCACCTTATGCTCATATCTTGTACTCTGCTCTGGAGAATTACCAGAAATGGAAGTACGTGACAACAGCCGAGTAAACAAAATACTTTGTATACCATGTGTCAGAGAGTTGTACATTAATTGTAAATATAAAGACACTTAAAATATATTATTAAAAAACATCATAAATAATAAAATGTAGTTTTTTATTTTTGTATAACTATAAATCAGTATAGTTTTCTTTGTGGTTTAATAATAATTACACAATAAATAGTAAAATAATGATGATAATTAACATACGAAATATTGAATTCTTCTCGAATTCGAGCAACTTGAACAGTTCTTCAGCTGCTACAATAAATTTTGGACTTCCATTGTATAAAGCATAATACACTAAAAATAATTTCTGACTGTTCACATTCTATGTGAATTGTGTACTGTCCGTACCTGTTATCAAAAATACCAAAAGCATATTCAACTGCCCGTTCCGTATCGTGCGAATTAATCATAGATAACATCATACACCTCCCATAACTGGGGTGGCAGATAACCCTCTTTAATCACATTCTTACAATCTTCGTCCATTCAATTCTATCCTTAGACCTTTCGCGCTTCATTCACACCCATTAAACCTTTCATACACGCCCTTTTGTTCACGACTTATTCATTCTCAATCATATTCATCCATTACCCTAAGCAAATGCGTTGCTCGACTGTTCTTAAAAGAAATTAAAAACTTCTTTGTATATAGTAGACCATGCTGGCTGAGTATAATTATAAATCAGCAAAATGGCCGCCGTATTAAAACCTTGGGTCACCAACATCAAAGCGACGACAGTAATTGTCGCTTTATACTGTTTGAGTTCGACAAACATAGCTGAGATCAATGAATCTGTCTATTTTAGTAAATGATGAGGAAAAATGAAATGATCACCTTTTTATTATGATTTCCTTTTCTTCGCCTATGCTTTCTTGCTTCCTCGGCTTCCTTTATATAAGCAGCGCGTTCAGCTGGGCTCATTCCACGCCACCTTTGCGAACCCCTACTGATTATCTGTCGGGGAGTCATATTATCGTTCTTTACTTCCTGTAAAACGCAATTTATTATACACACATATTGTGATATTTGTTTATAACCGTGTATACTTTACGATAGTCTCGCATGAAATTTAGAAACGGATTTGTTAAGCTCTCCCGCGTATAGCGACCTTTCTTCTCTTGTGGTTTTTTTGCAGGGGGTGTAGTTTCGGACTTTTCAGATTTGGAAGATTTTTCCGATTTTTCAGATTTTGAAGACTTTGATGGTGGTGCTGTTTGTGATTTTGAACGACTACGGCTAACAGTCTAAAAACGCTATTATGTTTATTGGAAAATAACACGGTGCAAATATCACAAATACCTCACGTCCCATTTTAAGTTTATTTATACGAAATGTAAAATATTAATTTTGAATAGTACTGTCATCAGGATGTTTAAACAAATAATATATTGTTATGACAACGGGATGTTGTTGTAAATTCACCTATTTCTTAATATATTAATTTGTATTCTTGTTTTAAACAAATTAATATATTGCGAAATGGGCGACTTTACAACCAAAACCCGTTGTCATAACTATATATTATTTGTTATAACATTCTGATGACAGTTCTATTCAAAATTAATATTTCAAATTTCGCGTAAACACAAAATGGGACGTGAGGTATTTCTGATATTTGCACCGTGTTATTTCCTAATAAACGTAATAGCGTTTTTAGATTGATAACCGTCGTTCAAGATCACATACAACTCCACCATCCAAATTTTCCAAATCTGAAAAATCCGAAATTCCACTCCCTCCAAAGAAGCCACAATATAAGAAAGGTCGCTACACGCTGGATAGCTTAACAAACCCATTTTTAAATTTCATGCGAGACTATCGTAAAGTATACACGGTTATAAACAAATATCACAATATGTGGGTATAACAAATTGCGTTTTACAGGAAATAAAAAACAATAATATGACTCCTCGACAGATAGCCAGAGGGGGTTCGCAAAGATGGTGCGGAATGAGAACAGCGGAACGCGCTGCTTATATAAAGGAAGCAGAGGTAGCACGAAAGCATAGACGAAGAAAAGGAACACATTATACTCAAAAGGTGATCATTATTTAATTTATCCTCATCATTTACTAAAATAGACAGACAATTCATTAATCTCAGCTAATTGTAAACATGTAAATCCAATGTACATGAAATGCAATGTTATTTATTCATCTTCGAAATCCACTATTTCTATCCCAATATACACAATAATACCCTAGAATCACTAATTCAGTACGTAAAAAAATGTGGAACCGAACAGAAAAACTAGAAAGAACATCATGCGCACTGCGCAGACTGATTATTTTTAAGAGAAGTGAACAGAAAGTTAAATGTTGGTCAACTTCCTTAAAATTAAATTAAATTTGTATAAATGCTTACATAAGATAACACGCATTTTAACTTTTTAAATTAAAATTAAATTTTCACTGTACTAAGTGGATATAACAAAAAAGATGTATATGGTTGGTGAAATAATGGATGAATTGGATGTACGATAAGTCGTGAGCAATCGGAACAAAAGGGCGTGTATGAAAGGTTTAATGAGTGTGAATGAAACGCGTAAGGTCTGTAAGGATAGAGTTGAATAGAGGAAGATTATAAGAATGTGATTAAAAAGGGTTAACTGCCACCCCAGTTATGGAAACAATTGTAAATTCTATTCTTAATTCATAACTAACTTGCTGTGACTGAAGCTGTACTGTATTAAATTGGTCATTTTATATTCGCCATTTTGTGTGTTCTAATACAATGTGTATAAAATGGCGTCGCAAATGTTCAATATACAGTTTATAATTTTCTATCCGCAGTATGGAAAAGTAAAGAAGTCATACAAAGTCAAAAAGAGAGACGTTAGTATTTTCGATATATTTTGATTATATATACGTAATGATGATCACAGTCGCGACCCGTCTACGTGTACAACAGTCAGTACAAGAACAAGTAGATCTCCTACGGACTCGTATGAAGAATTAAGTGATGAATCCTGGCGTTCCTAGCACTGAATCAATGCAACTAATTATAAACAAAAATACGCGTGTTTTAATTACAATACAGCACGTATTGTAATTAAAACACGTATATTTTTGTTCATAATTCAGAACACCGGCATTCTTCACTTAATTCCTTACACCCAACAGATTTGTTCATACTTCGTATTAAAGTGTAACATTGTGTTTAAGTCAAGTCACTGACGGAATTAATCAAATTTACGAATGTCATTAAATTCTATCTGAGGAAAAGAAAACTGGCATCAAAAAATCCCGTTGTCATAACAATATAGTATTTGTTTAAAAGTTCTGATGCCAGTTTTATTCAAAATTAATATTTTAAATTTCCCATAAACAGCAAAATGGGACGTGAGTTATTTCTGATATTTGCACCGTGTCATTTTCCAATAATCATAATAGCGTTTGTAGACTTATAACCGCAGTCTTTCTAGATTACAAACAGGTGCTGTTTGAGATCTTGAACCACTTTACGAAAGTCTCGCATGAAGTTAAAAAAAACGGTTTTGTTAAGCTTAACAAATTCGTTTTTTAACTTCATGCGAGACTTTCGTAAAGTGGTTCAAGATCACAAACAGCACCTGATTGTGATCTTGAAAGACTACGGTTATCAGTCTAAAAACGCTATTATGATTATTGGAAAATGACACGGTGCAAATATCAGAAATATCTCACGTCCCATTTTGCTGTTAATTTATGTGAAATTTAAAATTATATTAATAATGAACAGAATATTTAAACAAATAATATATTGTTATAACAACGGGATTTGTTGGTGCCAAATCAAATGCTAGTATTCTTTTGCTCAGATAGAATTTAATGGCATACGTAACTTTTATAACATATGAGACTGATTCATTCAGTCAGTACCTTGACTTAAACAATGTAACACTACGAAAAATGAACAAATCTAATGGGTAGCGGCTGGGTTTACTACACAATGGAAGACAACAGTGGCCGACAACCAAAGTGGACATGGATGTATGAACCACCGATTGACAAATGGATGCGAACATACATGCATTTTATATTCTTGAGCAACTCATAATAACAAAGGTCCCCAACAGGGCGATACTTGAAACATGAACACGCAAGAGGCAAACAGACCAAGAATGATGATGGGAGGACGAGGGTGGGAGAAACTAGAATATGGAGATGAAACACCAAGAGAAATATAATAGAGATAGACACGTTGCTCCATGATTACGTACGTCCGACGTGAATTTCACATCTCACTTTATTCGTCTAGAAATTCAGTCAACTCCACAAACAATCACACCTATTCAGAACTCAGTAGTTTTTAAAGGGAGTTATGTATAACACAGATTTTTAGACAGACTGTGCGTCGAAACCGTATAAAATGGTTGATTTTACAGTCTTTATTATAAGGACTGTTAAAAGATGTATTTCTGTACAATAAATAAATTATTGCTTTAAAACATTTCACATATATAGAATTTTGTTATTTTCATACAGGATGCACTAAGTTATGAGAAGCATAGGTGCACCAATGCCTTTAGCTCTATTATCTATTTAGTGGATGTTTAAATTATTACTTTCTTATACGCAGTAATAATAATAAAAAAATTCGTACTCCAGATTTCAACGAATATACAATTTTTGACCCTCCCTGAGTTGAAAAACATCTGTGTATCTGTAAGCGCTCTAGAGCCAAAACAGTCGAACGTAAAATTATGAAACTTGTATATGGTCTAGATGTGCACCTCCAGTTTTAGAAAAGAATGTTTAAACCGGAAATGCATGTTTACTCTATGCTTTTTTGTCCTTTCACTAATATTACTAGAACGGCTGCACTTATGGCGAAAATAATTGTTCATAATGAAAGATATTCATATTTCACACAACTATTGTTTGAAAAGTTTCTTCAAAAAATGTACCAGTTACGAGAAAACCGCCATGGAAAATCTTAAAATTCTTATTTATGTTGTCATAGAAATGATGCTTAAGATTTGTATATTTTGGGAATGAAAATCTATTTCTTAAAAGTATATTTTAACCGGAAGTGTTTATTTACTCGTATAATTTTTTAACTATCTCGAAAATGACACGAGTTAGAAATAAAAAATGTATCTTTTAAAAGTTAAAGATATTAAAATTTCTAGCAACTTAAATTTCGAAAAACGTATAATTTACTAAAAAATGACCTTTAAAAATAGCAATGTAACAATTACGTACTTCTAGTTACCATACATATTGATATTTCATAGCAATCGTTGCACGAATTTAAATAAATAGATTTGTATTAGAATGTATTGTGCTGGCCACAACAGATCTTTTACACCGAATGTATAAAAACACACTATTTGATAACAAGACTTTATATTTGTAGATGTTTCTTGGAGCAAATGATATAATTGTAGTAGATATATTATAATAGCAACAAATTTCACTTTAAAACCGAGGAAGCAGATGTGTACCAGCAAGAGTACATACTCTTGGAAGACGTTACAGTTTCGTCATTTACTACTGAATTAACGCAACAAATTATGAACAAAAATACACGTGTTTCAATTACAATACGTGCTGTATTGTAATTAATACACGCGTATTTTTGTTCATAATACGTTGCGTTAATTCAGCGTCAGGAACGCCGGGAACGTCGGGAATCATCACTGAAGTCCTCACACGAGTCCGAAGGCGATCTACTTGTTCTTGTACTAATTGTTGTACACATAGACGGGTCGCGACTTGCATCATCTTTACGTATATATAAACCACATATTTGGCAAATACTAGGGCCTATCTTTTTGATTTTGTATGTCTTCTTTACTTTTCCACGCTGCGAATATAAAATTATAAACTGTATATTGTACATTTGCGACGCCATTTTATACACATTGTATTGAAACACACGAAATGGCGCATATAATATTACCCATTTAATAGAGTACAGCTGCAGTCACAGCGAACCAGTTATGAATTAAGAATAGAATTTACAATTGTTTCTATAACTGGGGTAGCAGATAACCCTTTTCAATTTTATAAGATATGAAATTTTAACCCATTGCTTCTAACCCATTTATTATAAACAAATTAATTAAATATGATCAGTTTGTTAATTTTACCTTACAGACCTTACGCGGTTTATTCACACTCATTAAACCTTTCATACACGCCCATTTGTTCCGATTGCTCACGACTTATCGTACGTCCAATTCATTTTCAATCATATTCATCCATTATTTCACCAACCATATACATCTATTTTTGTTATATCCACTTTGTACAGTGAAAATTTAATTTTAATTTAAGAAGTTAAAATGCGTGTTATCTAATGTAAACATTTATACAAATTTAATTTAATTTTAAGGAAGTTAATCAACTTTTAACTTTCTGTTCACTTCTCTTAAAAATAATCAGTCTGCGCAGTGCGCATGGTGTTCATTCTAGTTTTTCTGTTCAGTTCCACATTTTTTTGCGCACTGAATTAGTGTTTCAATGGTATTATTGTGTATATTGGGATAGAAATAGTGGATTTCGAAGATGAATAAATAACATTGCATTTCTTGTACATTGGATTTACATGTTTACAATTAGCTGAGATTAATGAATTGTCGGTCTATTTTAGTAAATGGTGAGGAAAAATGAAATGATGATCACCTTTTTAGTATAATGTGTTCTTTTTCTTCGTCTATGCTTTCTTGCTTCCTCTGCTTCCTTTATATAAGTAGCGCGTTCAGCTGAGCTCATTCTCCGCCATCTTTGCGAACCCATACTGATTATCTGTTGAGGATGCATATTATCATTTTTTACTTCCTGTAAAACACAATTAATTATACCCACATATTGTTATATTTGTTTAAAACCGTGTATACTTTACGATAGTCTCGCATGAAGTTTAAATACGGATTTCCTAAGCTGTCCCGCGTATAGCGACCTTTCTTATCTTGGGGCTTCCTTGGAGGTGGTAGAGTTTCTGATTCTACAAATTTGGAAGATTTCGATGGTGTTGTATGTGATCTTGAACGACGGTTATCAGTCTAAAAACGCTAGTATGTTTATTGGAAAATAACACAGTGCAAATATCAGATATACCTCACGTCCCATTATGCAGTTAATTTATGTGAAATAATATTAATAGTGAATAGAACTGTCGTCAGAATTTTTAAACAAATAATATATTGTTATGACAACGGGATTTGTTGGTGCCAAATCAAATGCCAGTTTCTTTTGCTCAGATAGAATTTAATGACATTCGTAACTTTTATAACACATGACACTGATTCATTCCGTCAGTGTCTTGACTTAAACAATGTAACACTTTAATACGAAAAATGAACAAATCTATTGGGTAGCGGCTGGGTTTACTTACACAATGGAAGACAACAGTGGCAGACAAACAAAGTGGACATGGATGTATATGTACCACCGATTGACAAATGGATGGGAACATACACAAGTATTTTGTATTCTTGAGCAACTCATAATAACAAAGGCCCCCAACAGGGCGACACTTGAAACATGAACACGCAAGAGGCAAACAGACCAAGAATGATGATGGGAGGACGAGGGTGGGAGAAACTAGAATATGGAGATGAAACACCAAGAGAAATATAATAGAGATAGACACGTTGCTCCATGATTACGTACGTCCGACGTGGATTTCACATCTCACTTTATTCGTCTAGAAATTCATTCAACTCCACAAACAATCACACCTATTCAGAACTCAATAGTTTTTAAAGGTGGTTATATATAACACAGATTCTTAGACAGACTGTGCCTTGAAACCGTAAAAAATGGTTGATTTTACAGTCTTTATTATAAGGACTGTTAAAAAGATGTATTTAAGAACCATAAATAAATTATTGTATTAAAACATTTCACATATATGGAATTTGTTGCTTTTATTTTCATGCAGGATGCCCTAAATATGACAAGCATAGCTGCATGCACCAATGCCTTTAGCCGCATTATCTATTCAGTGGATGCTTAAATTATTACTTTCTGATACGCAGTAATAAGTAATCATGAAAAAATTCGTACTCGAGATTTCAACAGATTTGATCCTCCCTGAATTGAATGACGCCTGTGTGTCTGTAAACGCTCTAGAGCCAAAACGGTTGAACTTAAAATTGTGAAAATTGTATATGGTTTACCTCCTATTATTGAAAAGCTTATTCAAACCGGAAGTGCATGTTTACTCTGCAATATCACTAGAACGGCGACACTTATAACAAAAATGGCTAAGTTCTATATGTTCTAGATGTGAAAAGAATATTCAAACCGGAAGTCATGCACTTTTTTGTTTTGTATTTTTTATTCCATCTCCAATATCACAAAAACGGTTGCACTTATAGCAAAAATAGTTAAGTTCACAACTTTTGTTTGAAAAGTTTCTTTAATAATGTACCAGTTACGAGAAAACTGCTACGGAAAATCTTAAATGTATTTATTTATGTTACCATAGTTATAATATTTGTCCCTGAATTTTTATGAGATTGTAAAATAGCTAATCTTTTAAAATTTAAATCTTTTAATACTTAACCACCTTTAAAGACTGTATAACTCGAATAGGCTAAAATGTATCCCTTAATCTGAAACCTTTTCTAGACGAACAAAGTACAAGCTTTACATTAGATACGCAAACATGATTTTACATCAGTAAATTTGCGTTTGTAGTACTAGCTTTGTCTTTATCATTTATTGTTTGTACAAAAAGGGCGCGCACACTGCACACATGTCTACGGACTAACCGTCAGAGAGGGCCGGCGTGACCCAGCCGTATTTCTCGTGCGTCTTTACTAGTGATCGAAAACTTTCTTCAGCAGACCGCCTGCTGAAGTCTTTGGCACCCTTCGCTTTGCGCGCAATACGGCCTTGCCCCTTGACAATACTAGCAGCAAACTGCATAACAACCGCTTCGACAGTGTAAGCACTCGCCCATCCGCGCGGCGTCAACAGTTCCATGCAAATGGCGCCGCCTTCCATAACAAAGCCCTTCTCTATTCGCGGTGATATAACACGCATAAATGGGGGCGCAAACGGGAAATTCTCAGGGAACACTATATGCAATAGTATACAGACAACGCCAAGTTCTCGCATATCTGCGGCTAAATCGCTCTCAGGATCAACGCGAAGCAACCGCACGTGCCACTCGAACAGGTTGTCGCTGACGAGTTCGACTGTGAACACAGGATCAGTTCGGTTCGTCTGAAGTCGCTGGATTTCCTTTAGTTCTTTCATGAGACGGCGAGCGCGAACTGTCTTCGCAGCAGCGGCTGCGTCTGTGCTGCTGCTTGGCATACTTTTCTTTTTGGCAACAGATGTGGGACCACTGGCTGAACCCGCTGCAGGACTGGTTGGTAAGCTGCCTCCGGCCGGGCTCACGGCATCTCGGTATCCGCGCAACAGGCGACGACCGGGTGAACCGCCGGATGGGCCGCTCTTGGAGCCGCCGGGCACTTCGCCGTCGACTAGTTTATCCGAGGTACGGAACAGCTTCCGAAACGCTGCGGCTACCTTTTCCTTGGAACGAGAGGCCATCTCGTTACACTTCACGCTCATACATCTGAAATGTTTACATATTAAAACTGCGTTTGAAGTTCTCTTCGTATGTAACTAACAACTTAATACAATAGATTTTCATGATAAAAAGGTTCTATTGGACTAGAAACAGTTTAAAACTTGCTATATATATATCATAAAATTATTTAGGAATTGCAAATTAGAAGCAATGCATTAAGAAATAATGTTTATAGCGTTTAAACGCCAAATTTGATCTCTATGCATTATTTGTGCTTTCTCCAATATCTCTAAAACGGCTGCACTTATGGCAAAATTTTCATAATAAAATGGTTCTATTAGACAAGATACTGTTTAAAACATGTAACATATGTCATAAAATTATATAGGAATTGTAAATTAGAAGCAATGCATTTGAAAATGTTTATAGCGCTTAAACTTCAAATTTGAAAGATCTCTATACATTTTTTGTGCTTTCTTTAATATCTCTAGAAAGGCTGCACTTATGGCAAAAATAGTTATGATCATAATGAAAGATTGATATTTCGCACATTTGTTAGAAAAGTTTCCTCAGAAAATGTGCCAGTTACGAGAAAACTGCTAAGGAAAATTGTAAATGTTCTTATTCTTGGTCCTTTCTCTAATATCAATAGAACGGCTGCACTAATGCCAAAAATAGTTATGTTCATAATTAAAGGTATAGATATTTTGCCCAACTTTTGTTTGAAAAGTTTCTTCAAAAAATGTACCAGTTAAGAGAAAACTGCTACAGAAAATCTTAAATATTTTTATTTTCAATCCTTTCTCTAATATCACTAGAACGGCTGCACTTATACCAAAAATAGTTATGTTCATAATGAAAGATATACATATTTTGCACAACTTATGTTTGAAAAGTTTCTTCAAAAAATGTACCAGTTACGAGAAAACTGCTACAGAAAATCTTAAATATTCTTATTTTTAATCCTTTCCCTAATATCACTAGAACGGCTGCACTTATGCCAAAAATTATTATGTACATAATGAAAGATATACATATTTTGCACAAATTTTGTTCGAAAAGTTTCTTCAAAAAATGTACCAGTTACGAGAAAACTGCTACAGAAAATCTAAAATGTTTTTATTAATGTTACCATAGACACGGACGTATATTTAATAAATCAAGTATGAACTATACTTGAAATAGACTAAAATAATGTAAAATTTGTCATTTGTCCAGAGAGCCTTTGCATTTGGCATCAATATATCGACTGAGAACGTGTTTTATTAAGCGTATTGGATATTGAAAATAAATATAGAAAAACAGTACATATTAAATATATGTGAATTATTAAAAAAATAATCTATACTTAATATTAAAGAAATAGTATTTGATAACGTAACAAATGCTACAATTTCAAAGTATTACTGTGGTTTATATATTAAATATTATATTTGAATATATTGATAAGGTGAATTATAAATATTGTAGAAACAGTATTTGATAACGTTTTACTGTAGAGTATTGGTTAGTTTGGGATATCTAGTGAAAACTACGTATAAGTCAAGGGCAGGCCACTCACATTGTTTATTTATTATATTACGGCGAATCTAGACATAAAACTGATTAAAAATTAAAACTATTGGATATATTTACTTAATTTCCATAATATAACAAAATAAGTATTAGCAATATAACTAACCAATGTAATAAACGAAAAATAATCATAGATTAAATTATTAGGCGGTGCGAACAGTTTATTACATATTCTTTTGTCACATTTCATATTAGAACTGTTGAACTATACGAAATTTTGATTTGTGTACACAGAAATTTAATGTATTATTATTATACTGTTGATTATTTATGTTTACAGCCGAAAGCTTTGGAGTCGATCGATTTGGAGTTTGTTTACGATACGGTCATTCGCATTTTACACGAGTTCTGTGACTGGTACAAATATGCTAGATGTTTATGTTGTGATAATGATTGTGAATGCTTACCAACCACGAGAAATGGGAATCCAGTTGATAAGCTGTAACACCATCACGGGAATGTTGTGCGGTACACGACTGATAGCAAACTAGTCACTGAGACTGGGAACTTGTCTGTGTGTATGTGTGTGTGGATCGATTCTATTGCCACCCCTCAGTACACACCCTAACGTTGCCCTACGTCATCTATTGCCACTTATTCAAATTGGCAACAAAACCCTTTGTCTTTAAAAAATGCTTTTACTTAAAATGAAAATTAATTTGGTAAAAATCAATTTATTAGCCGAACGCTTCGAACAGTAAATATGCGCCCTATGGGGGTTCGTTAAAACGAAAAACATCCGAAAATATATATTAATTTAACATTTATTGGGATACATGGAATTACAATAAATTTACTTAATACATATCACAATAGTTCACAGTTGAAGTACTATAAATCATTAATAAAAACAGTTCACACAATAAAGCTAAATCGCGATAATAATATTTAAATGACTGATATTGTTATCGCGATTTGATTGTACGAATATAAAAATACATATCGATGTTATTTGTGGTTTCGATATTTTTAATCATTTTCGAAAGTTTAGAACGAATTAAAGCTCCATTATGTGCATTTCGCATATGAAAGTTATGATTTTATCATTTATGATAAAAATGTAACACATAGGTACATACAAACATCGGGAAAAGGGATTATTTTATTTTTAAGATCATATCCACTGTATATATATATAAATAGAATTGGAAAAATTGCGGGTAAAACCGATCGGAAAAGGTTATTTAAACCATTTCAAAATTATAACAATTTTAACTTAAATAATATAACAAATATAGTGTTTCAAATTAAAGGATGTATAACTTTTACTAAGAAAAAAAAAACTAATGTTTTTTGTCTGGAATTTAAAAAGTTACTGGCTATAGAACAAATTTTTCCATCTTCGAATAACTATTCGTTGAATAAATTAGGTTTATGTCTTTCCATCTCAGAATTTTATAATTCTGCAGAATAAAACACCATATTCAGGGAATAAAACACCATATTCGGGGAATAAAACACCATATTCGGGGAATGAAACACCATATTCGGGGAATAAAACACCATATTCGGGGAATAAAACACCATATTCGGGGAATAAAACACCATATTCGGGGAATAACCCATCATATTCAAGGAATAAATTATTCGCTGCCAGATGACCAAATAACCAACAAATTTCTGGCAAATTTTCAACATTTAAAGTTCATTCAAATTATTTGTGTAAGTTTGATATACGGGAATATGTATATCCGTTCACAGTATCAAATTTAAACACTGTGAACGGATACACATATTCCCGTATGTTAAACTTCGACATATTTCGCCGAATTTCCTTTGTGAATGAACAATTAATAATGAATTTATACTAAAATATGGATATTATTAATATAGTAGTATATATTTAATTTATAATTGAATAATTATATAATAAATATAATAATTTTAAATATATTATTTAAAACACGAAATATTGGATGAATAACAGTTTAGTAATTTTGAAATGGTTTAATTAACCTCTTCTGATCCTTTTTAGCCGCTATTTTTTTAAATGCAATATATATATATATATATATATACATATATATATATATATATATATATATATATATATATATATATATGTATATATAACGGAAAAGCCGATAGCTTATTCGCAATCGAGAATATTGTCGTAAAATTACCACTACAAAGGGCGCTGCGAGTGTATATTATGTTATTATAGACGTGTAAATATGTTAAAAACAAATTCCGATATAAGACATTATGTATATTTTTGACTCGTGGTACAACAAATACATTTAAAAACGTATTACATTTATTGTCAAGAACTGTCACCACACAAACATGGCGTCTATTCGGGGTGGACTGTGTTTGAATTTTTCTCCGCTAGATAATAAATTAATTACTCGATTGCGAATAAAACTAATATGTTAATTATATTTTTGTACTTTGGCGTTAACGAATTGTCGTTTTAAAGTTCGCGCTATTCCAAAAGCGGAAGTAGAGCAGTATGGCCGCCTATATGGCTGATTTGTAATCGAGTTCCCGTTATATATATATATAACCAATTTTATTCGTAAATCGGTTGTGTTATATAATGAAGGTTTAAAAAGATGTTTGTTTTTTTGGTTTTGGTCGTGCGTCAAATGGCGGATGAATTCGTTTAATATAATTTTGACGAAAAATGGGATGGGTTGACGATTATTATAGTATAAAGAGTTCATGTTATGTTTAATCAATTCGATGAGTTGGTGGTCGTCTAGCCTCATTGTTATTTTTATAACACTGAACCTGTAGGAGTATCGCAATATCGACAGCCACTTGCATGGCCCCGCAAATCCAGAATTGCGCAGGCGCTTCTCGCATTAGAAAATACACGGTTTTAAAAATATCACCACAGGTCCACATTATTACCATGGACACACTAAAAATTTCAATCGCTTGTTAGACAATTGTTAATTCCCATTGAGAAGAAGATCCCTGGTAATTTCACATTTGAATTGATTCAAAAAACAAGCTTAGATATAACGCACTTATGCGTCCAGCTCGCGTTATGAGTAATATATGCGAGCAGCGCTTTTTAATTATTATGGCCTTTTAGTTAACAATTTGGAAATATGTTATAGATATAAAAAGTCTTACAATTTTTTGTAGATTATTTTGATATATAAACAAGATTCGGTACAAACGCACCAATGCGTAGAGCTCGTTTTTAGGTAAGATATGTGTTGCGAGCAGCGTTTTTTAATTATTATGTCCTTTTAGTTAACAATTTAAAAATATATTATAGGTATAAAAAGTCTTACAATTTTTTGTAGATTATTTTGATATATAAACAAGATTTGGTACAAACGCACCAATGCGTAGAGCTTGCCTTTTGGTAAGATATGCGTTGCGAGCAGCGCTTTTTAATTATTATGTCCTTTTAGTTAACAATTTGAAAAAATGTTATAGATATAAAAAGTCTTACAATTTTTTGTAATTAAATTGATAAAAAATAAATTTTAGTGCATATTTTAAAATTCAAAATTATATTTAATAATTTTTTTCGGGGCTTTTGTAGACTAGATTGAACAAAATTTTAGTGCATATTTTAAAATTCAAAATTATAATACTTAATAATTATTTTCGGGCTTTGGCTTAACAATATGAAAAAATCCTGTAGATATAAAATATCTTAGAATTTGTAGTAGAATTTTTAAGTGTTTTAATTATGTTTATTAGGACAGTATTAAGGGGGGCTCCAAATTTTGGGGGCCTATAACTCGGGAAGTATACGGGCGATTGGATTTAAACTACGAGAGGATTCAAATAGGATACCAAATAATATGTGTAGTAAATTTGGTGTAAATCGCTCCGGTACCTTCAGAGGAGTTGGGGGCACAAATTTGGTCTTACGAGCGAGCGACGACTAACATCCAAGTATATAAGTTATATATATTTTTGGATTCAGGGCGACGAGACAAGCACTTTTTGTTAAGGAAATTATTTGATCCGACAATGCTACAGACACACGACCGAATGTTTTAGCTATTTAGGTACTTCGGCGAACTAATAATAATCGCTATAGCCGGAAATTTAACAATATTTGATATTGTTTCATACTGTATCAATTTACAAAAGAAATGCAATATTACAAGTATAAGTTGAGTGTATGATTCCATTACACTTATACGTAGGATAACATAAGTAATGAATGTCTTACCTCATCCCGATGGTAGATCGGCTCTTGTGGTTCCGCAAAAGTTGCGGCAATCCAAGCATAGCCTCCGTAAAGACAGCTAGGAATCCGACCAGTTCGACGAACCAACTTAAATTGATCATGAAATACATGATAATGGCGCAATTAATGGCAAATATAACCATGCAATCGAGGTACGATTGAAAATCGGTCCATGCCCAGAAATATTTGCCCTCCAATTCTAAGCGAGCAAGTCAAATCCAAATTAGATTTTTGCGCTTTTTTACACAGTACAAATTAAATTCTAGTCTACGCATAAATTGATATCAGTGAAACGAGTTACAAAACAAATATACAACGGATCATGCACAACCGCACCGACCTACCACAAATCGTGTGCGATGAACGCCATTGCTTAGACTGCAAAAGTCGGGCCGCTTCGACAGATTTGGCTGCCAGCCGAATTACGGTAGCAAAAGCAAACCAAGCGCATTATTTATATACTATATGCAGTCAATTATTATTTACTAGAGTGTCTAACATTTTCAGCATTCTAATTATATATATAATCGCCCTGTATGTGTTCATATGTGAATTTTTATTTATGTATATGTATATATGTGTAGAACGTCCTTTTTTAATTATTTTTAAATGCAATATATTTATATTTTTATTTATATGTATGTATGTATGTATGTATAGAATATATTTTTTTATATAAATGCAAACTGGTCTAAGCAGGGATCGAACCCCAACTTTCACCGCGCCAGTCGAGAATATTTCCACGACGCCACAGAGACTATTAAAATTCTATATTTAATCAAGAAAACTGTCCTACAATCTATATTGTTCATAAACGACAAAATAATTATTAAATATCAAAATAAATATATAAATTACCAACAATTTGTTGCAATAATATTAATATTAATTCTAATAAAGGTAGGAAAAAAAATTGTCATGTTTCAAGACTATTCAATGATTTACCAAAAGAAAAAAAAAATTACCCTCACTTTAAAAATAAATTAAAATTATATATTAAGGAAAATGTATTTTAGTTCTATTTATATTTTATTTTCTATGTTTATTTTTTTGTAATATATTTTATTATTAATTGTTTTAAATGTTTAGAGCTTAAATAAATAAATAATAAAAAATATCGAGTTATGTAAATAATATACATGGATTTTTATAGATTTAAATGTGTTATATAAAGCTATTTATTTTACTAATACAAAAAAAAAAAATCCCAATTGATTTTCCTTTGTATTAATCGTATATTTTGCTCATGCAGCGTAAATCTAACCAAAACTAAACGAAAATAGATGAGTAAATTGTTAGTTTGAATAATTGTTATCTAGAGAATGCACTAATGTAATTGTTAGACACTCGACTATTAAAAGCGCATAATTACCTGAGAATACTCTAGCACGAGCTTGAACCAATTTATTTTTATTCTTCATTCGAACGCATAAATGAATCATTGCAAACATAGTTATATTCATTATGACACTCTGGATTAATAATGGATATTCAAATCGCTTTCCAAACCTAAAATAAAACGTGATAAGGTGAATTATAAATCAATCTATATTTTATATTAAAGAAACAGTATTTTATAACGTAATACGTAAACGCTAAATTGTACAATATTAGAGTATATTACTGTGGAGTAATATAAATATTGAATAACAGACCATTTTAAATATTATATTTGAATATATTGGTAAGGTGAATCAATCTATGTTTTATATTGAAGAAACAGTATTTGATAACGTAATAAAATAATAAGCTAAATAGTACAATTTTGGAGTGTTCGTTGGTTTAGCAGATTGTTTAGGATATAAATATTGAATATATTGATAAGGTGAATTATAAATAATCAATCTATATTTTATATTGAAGAAACAGTATTTGATAACGTAATAACATAATAAGCTAAATAGTACAATTTTGGAGTGTTCGTTGGTTTAGCAGATTGTTTAGGATATAAATATTGAGCATATTGATAAGGTGAATTATAAATAATCAATCAATATTTTATATTGAAGAAACAGTATTTGATAACGTAATAAAATAATAAGCAAAATGGTACAATTTTGGAGTGTTCGTTAGTTTAGCAGATTGTTTAGGATATAAATATTGAATATATTGATAAGATGAATTATTAATAATCAATCTATATTTTATATTGAAGAAACAGTATTTGATAACGTAATAAAATAATAAGCAAAATGGTACAATTTTGCAGTATTCGTTGGTTTAGCAGATTGTTTAGGATATAAATATTGAATATATTGATAAGGTGAATTATAAATAATTAATCTATATTTTATATTGAAGAAACAGTATTTGATAACGTATTTTTAGCTAGTTAAGGATATAAATATTGAAATACAATCAATTTTAAATATTATATTAGAATATATTGCTAAGGTGAATTATAAATAATCAATATTTTATATTGAACCGTATTTGCTAACGTAATAAAATTGTATTGGTTGATTTAGCAGTTTGTTTAGGATATAAATTTTGAAGAAATTGCCCATTTTAAATATATGTGAATATATTGATAAAGTGAATTGTAAATAATTCATCGATATTTTATATTGAAGAAACAGTATTTGATAACGTAATAAAATTTGTATTGGTTGGTTTAGCAGATTGTTTAGGATATAAATATTGAAAAACAGTTCATATTAAATATATTTGAGTATATTGATAAGGTGAATTATAAATAATCTATATTTTATATTGAACAGTATTTGATAACGTAATAAAATTTGTATTGGCTGGTTTAGCAGATTGTTAAGGATATAAACATTGAAAAACAGTCCATTTTAAATATATGTGAATATATTGATAAGGTGAATTATAAATAATCTATATTTTATATTGAACAATATTTGATAACGTAATAAAATTTGTATTGGCTGGTTTAGCAAATTGTTTAGGATATAAATATTGAAAAACAGTCCATTTTAAATATTATATGTGAATATATTGATAAGGTGAATTATAAATAGTCTATATTTTATATTGAACAGTATTTGATAACGAAATAAAATTTGAATTGGTTGGTTTAGCAAATTGTTTAGGATATAAATATTTAAAAACAGTTCATAATAAATATTATTTTTGTATATATTGACAAGGTGAATTATAATAATCTATATTTTATATTGAACAGTATTTGATAACGTAATAAAATAATAAATTAAATGGTACATTTAGAGTATTGGTTGGTTTAGCAGATTGTTCAGGACACATATTTCTAAACTAGGTATAAGTTGAGTGTAGGCCATTCCACATTTTTATTTTTTGTATTCCAATGCATTAAAATACTTTTACTCTCTTACACAATATACAACACTTATTATATCGGATAGTTGACAAAACAAAATAACTTACCAAAAGAATATTCTTAAAGTGTTTGCAACCAGTAAAGCTAGGCAAACATATAGCGAGAACCCCTCCGAATCTTGGGACTTTTTGATATGACGGTATTGGGGTATATACGGAACAACACCCCCAACTATCATCGCACTAGCACTTACCCAGCCTACTACATGCCCGACAGTAAGGGATAGTTCGTCAGATATAACCCAATCCATTTTGCTGCGATATCACTTTAGAATAAATAAATTAAATTATTTACACGTGAATGCTGTCATTGACTTGTTGATGCAAACAAAGTACCTTTTCAACGAAATAAAATCATAAACTTTAAATATATTAATATATATTTAATCGTTTAATCATTTATATAAAATCATTTTAAGTAAATTATTTAAATAACACTACGCCGACATGACTAGCTTTTGATATGTAGGCAATAACCGTATTCTTTTTACACAAATTCGCAGCTTGGCTCACTTCTTGCTCTGTCTAACCAACGTATTGACAGAGCGAGCATTTTATTCTTAACTGTAAAAAGAATACTGCTAATGTTGCCAACGCAATAAAACCAATTTTAACGTATTACCCTACTTTTCATTCAAAGTGAGTAATCTGATACTACTTAGAATTTTCAAGTATGACGTCAGGAAAACACCCTATACAATATGGCGTCGCCTTATGGATAACTTACCGGGGGCTTAGATATACGCTAGTATAGGACGTTATATGTATGTTGTGAGAATACTCACATTGAAAGTACGCACCTGTTGCTCAACTTCGTGAAGCATTTGAAATTATTGCCGTTATTAAACGCACTATTAATATTTAAGGATTGTTCACAGCGAAACAATTAGTAGTTAAACTTAGAAAATTACAAATAATAATCTAGTTTGTATTATGACAAGCAATGTTAACATTCCAAGCAAGACAATTTATGATAAATTTTGTTGCTGTGAACGTTAACCTTGTATGCCATACAACAAACTGGAATTATTATTTATAATTTCTAAGCTTAATTACTAATTCTTTAGCTGTGAACAATCCTTTATGTATAAATACATATAAACATTGGTTAAAATAAAGACAATTCGAATATTTTCGTTAAACTAGAAATAATTTTAATATTTTTTTACGACATTCAATGCGAATTCATAGAAACAAAATTTATAATTAATTGTATTCATTATTATTGCTGCTAGCATTGCTAGATTATTATTTGTAATTCCTAATCTTAATTACTATTTAGTTCGCTGTGAATACAGCTTAAGATCTACTATTCTTATTATATTTAATGTTGTATTTATGATCTTATTATAAATGTCCGTGGATACTTTAATACATTTCCCTTATAATTCTAACTGTGGCGATATAACATGGACATATTTAAATTTCCCGCAAAATCAACAGTAAATAAGGCAGAGAGAGATAGGTATGACTCTTTTGAAATCACGTGACCGACGCTGACCGCCATTTGTATTGTATAAACATCAAGCGACCGGGTATTATCACTAGATCCAGTAATTTCTTGTATTTTATCGTGGAAATTGGTGTTTTTTGTAAAAAATATGTCAGAAACAGAAGCTATAAGTGCAGTGAATGCTTCAAATGAAGATAAATTGCAGGTATGTCATTTATAAACGGTATTAAACATAGTTCAGCGTAATGCATGCACTACGAACGTAAAATCAGTGTCGCTTAGAATGTGAGTGTAAAGGTTAAACCCATCAAATAAGCGGGGGTTAAATGTTCCTGTGGTAAATACTTGTTTTTAAGCTGGTATTATGTGTGTTATATGCAATAACTGTCGATTAGATAAAGAATTTGTGTACTTTTGCGCGGTTAGAATAGTGAGAAACGTTGCATGCATCAAGAAAATCTGTTGTTCAACATTTTGTAGTATCACAGTCTGAGGCAGCATTAAGTTTTATATTTTCACGTTGTTTTTATCGGGTATTAGCGGAGATTGTAGTTTAATGGTAATTGTACACGGTGAAATGTGTGTATTTTTTTAACGGATAGTTTAGTGTGAAATAGTTGTGAAATTTTCCATTATATTGATATAGCGTAGACATATATTCGTATCCCTGTCTCTTTCTAACGAGTGTACGTTGGCTATAAAACGTTTGTGCAGTGAATCTCGAACTTTGTAATTTGGAGGGAAAATGTATAGCAGTAAAAAACTTACGTTTTATTCAGTTTTTTTTATATATTTGTGTATTAACGTTAAAATAACTAATTATATATGCATTTTTAGATAATTAAAATTTATTAATATGTATTAGGTTGTAACAAGGTGGCAAAAATAACACATGAATTATACTTTAAAACGCAAAAATGCATTATTTATTTAATATTAATGTTTGTAACTAGAAATGCAAATTTGAGAATTTAAATTTTTGTATCACCCTCTTCTTTATTATAGCAACGAAACCATTAAAATTAATTTCAATTTTGATTTAATGAGTTTATACTTATTTTACATTGAAATAATAAAATTTTATATTTATTCAATATTAAAATTTGTTACTAAAATTTAAAATTGGATAATTTAAATTGTATTACCATTAAAATTAATTTCAATTTTGATATAATGAGTTTATACTTAATTTACTTTAAAACGATAAAATTTAATATTTATTTAATACTAAAATTTCAAATTTGAGAATTTAAATATTTTGTATCACCTTCTTCTTTATTTTAGCAAAAACTTTACCATTAAAATTAATTTCAATGTTTATATAATGGGTTTATACTTAATTTACTTTAAAACGATAAAATTTAATATTTATTTAATACTAAAATTTCAAATTTGAGAATTTAAATATTTTGTATCACCCTCTTCTTTATTTTAGTAAAAACTTTACCATTAAAATTAATTTCAATTTTGATATAATGAGTTTATACTTAATTTACTTTAAAACGATAAAATTTAATATGTATTTAATACTAAAAGTTCAAATTTGGGAATTTAAATTTTTGTATAATCTTCTTTATTTTAGCAAAAATGTTGCCATTAAAATTAATTACAATTTTGTTATAATAAGTTTATACAATTTGCTAAATAAATTTCATAATATAAATTTGTAAAATGTAAAAAAAATGTTGTGACGTCGTCAATAAGATTAGATAGAATATGTTGTAGCAACTAACATAGTTGCCAAAACTAATATTCGTTACTAGCTGATTATAATATCTATAAAATGCACAGGCATATGACGTAGCATGCCTATGTTGGCGGGAAACTTAAAAAAAGTCATAGGTGTTCAAATATGACTATTTAAGAAAGAAAAAAAACATGTATAGCTTAGAATAATGTTAACTTTCGTAATAATTACAAACAAAATCTGTTGTGGCCTGCACAAGACTTGTACGTTAGGTATCACAAACTTCTTGCGCTCGCAACACGTTCTTAATCAATCTATGATCGAACTAAAATGAGTGTATGTTCGTTGATTAGTTTCATTAGCCTTAGTTTTATCTATTTTTGTATATATTAATGCAATTTTTTTTATGATATAGAATGATAAAACGAAAGGAAGGAAAGGGAAAGGTAATCGTTTGTCAACAATTGATAGGTTGAAGGAAGAAGGAGAAGCATTACTTAAGGTAGCAGAGCGTCTACACGGATTTTGAGGCTTTTAAAAATCTTTTTATTTTACAAACAATTATTTTGTGTGATTTAGGGCCTGGGACCTGTGCAAGAAGTCGAAGGCAGACGCCGTACACGTTCCTCAGCTAGGGGAGTACCGGCCACACCGCCACCTCCAGCAAAAAAAGAAAAAAAGAACACGCCTGCCACCGGCAAGGGGAAAGGTACACATTTGTCCAAATTTGAGTTATTATAATAATAAGTAATTAACATTCTGTAAAATAAAAATTCCATTCGTGGGCAAATTACATATAAATTGTAATTAACTATAATTACAGTCAAAATTTTAATGCTTCAATTGCAAATAACACAATTTTGTTTCATTTTGTTAAAATGTAACTACAATTTAATTACTTCAATTACGTACGAAACATATCTTATTATAAATGTAATATATATATATTGAAATTATTATAAAAAGGCTGGAGTGGTCTTCACTTGGCTTTCTTATACGTCCACTATTTAGTATAATATAGCTTTTAGTTTTAAATTTATTCTACCATTACCATGAAACAATATCAATATGTTTGGTAATATCAGTAAATTATAGATAAAATAAATAAATATATATATATATATATATATATATATATATATATATATATATATATATATATATATATATTTAAACAAAAATGCTAGAAATTTTATATTTTTCACTTATATATATATATATATATATATATATATATATATATATATATATATATATATATATTTACTTTCTTTTACGAAGTAATAAGTATTGTAATCATGAAAAATTTCGAACTCGAGATTTCAACAGACATGTTTTGACCTTCCCTGAATCGAATGTGACTATTTTCGGAATGACGTCTGTCTGTGTGTATGTGTGAACGCTCTAGGGCCAAAACTGTCGAACGTAAAATTATGAAACTTCAAACTTAAGACTTGTATATGCCCTAGATGTGCACCTCCTATATTTGAAAAGAATATTCAAACCGGTAGTGCATGTTTACTCTATACATTTTTTGTTCTATCTCCAATATCACCAGAACGGCTACACTTACAAAAATAGTTATGTTCATAATGAAAGTAATTAATATTTCGCACAACTTTTGTTTAAAACATTTCTTCAAAAAATGTACCAGTTGCGAGAAAAATGCTACGAAACATTATAAATATGTTTACGTTGCCATGGATTCGCATGTAGCTTAATAAATCGGATCATCTGCTATTTTGACAGGAAAACAAAATAGACTCAATTAGATAAATGACATTTCAGGATATTTCCGTAGAGTATTGGTTAGTTTGATTACTTGTTTTGGTTATATATATGTATATAGTGAAAACTGCGTAAAAGAAAGTCGAGTGCAGGCCACTCCAGATATTTTAGTTTACTTATGCGCTTTACTACATATTGTAAATGTTACTTCCGATTAATATATTGTTTGGTTCTAAAGCGTTCACCAACGTAAATAGTCAGGATTCGATTCAGGGATGCTCAGAACGTGTATTACCGTTAAAATCTCGAGTTTAAACTAATTCATTATTGCAATAATCCTTATATACATTCGTATAAGAAATTAAAAATGAATTATAAGTGTTTATAGTTGCAAAACTAATTGTAATTGATGGTCAAATTAAATTACAATATTTATCAATGTAATTAAATTACGAAGTGTAATTCCTCTTCAGCTCTGAATATAAATGAATTTGTTTATTCAGGACGAGGTCGCCCAAAGAAAAATGTCACCAAGGAAGTGGAAACGGACGAGACGGATTCACAGGACGAAAGCAAAGAAAAGGAATCAGCATCGAAAACCGACGATGAGGAAATGAAGGACGCAGACACAATAGACGCTGAAGCTGAAAAATCCGAGACAACTGAAACACCGAACAACACTGAAGTAGCTAACAACAACACGGACTCGAACGACAAGACAGACCACTCAATAGCTACCAAGGACACCGGGGACACTGCAGCCGCCGAGAACGGCGCCGACAAAACCGAAGGTGAAGACGAGGAAGAGGAGGAAGATGAAGAAGATGAAAAAACTGAAGGGGAAGAGGAAATTGACGCTAAAACAGAGACAAAAACAACGGAGAAAACGTCAGCGGCGGCGGCAACGGCAGCGGTGACCAGCAATGAGTCTAGTATAAAACAGAATAACGCGACAGGCGATGCCAGTTCGACAGACAAGATTTCGGAGTAAGATTTGTTCCGATCTATTATATATGTAATAATGATTAATTAACAACAACAACAACAAAAAAAAACAGTTTAAGTTTCCACTGAAGCGCGTTTAGTCGCACTTAGTTTGCTCTGGCTGGAGGCAAGCGCACTGCTTCCAGCGCGTTTATCGAACTTGGAAACATTCAATCGGGCGATGCACCAATTCATATTCTTTATTTTAATCCATTTTTACTTTAAATTTGTTTTACATTATACGTATTTTTTCGGCTAGAACAATGTACACGTTTTTATTTGCAACGTCGATAGTTTCACATGTGGAAGTTAAACCATTAAGACCCAAAGATTTTATTTTTGTGTGATTTTTTGTCGCAAAGCAATTTCAGGTTGTACTCAAACTCCGATGAACTTACGGTGCAGCTTTTGTCTGTGTACTCAAATGACTACACTAGGAGTTAATATAATATAATATAATTATTTGTTATTCTAGAGCGGCTTAATCGTTAAGTTTTTGTTGTGATAATTCGACGAATTTATCTTAAAATATAGTAAATTGATTGACAATTATAGGTAAAACATCAACCTCGCTTCGCAGCGTACCCATCGATGCATATTTACTTAAAGAATATTTGTATGTTCAGTGATTATTTTGGATGTTTATATTTTTTATCACCGAACAAGAAAAATAGATTAAATTGATATTCTTACCAGATATTCTTAATGCAAATACGCATCGGTTATAGCAAAGTCTGTAATTGATAAATAGGTATTAATTACTTTTGATTAATAACTAAGACAAAAACTTGTAATGGTCAAAAAGGCTTCAATTCTTATTGAATTGTGGTTTGAAATCAATTGTAGGTGATTTGAAATTGTGAATTATGCATTAAATTCCACTAGTAATTTATTTTGCCCAGCTTACTACTAAATATTTATTAATCTAGTATGAAACGTGATGGAAAATTGGACATAGGTTAATTTGTGAAAATATGAAACTTGATACATATTTTATATAATGTAAAACAAGTTTTAACTATAAGGGCAATTTTACTCTTGTACAGGCGCAACTACTAGATTGACGTCATTTTTAATCGCTAAAAAGTGCAAATCATTTCGAATCTGTGTATCGCCCGTTTGACTATTGCAACACGAGGGCTTTTATATTTCTCTAAAAGCTTATCAGGCAAATTAAGTGCGACTTTTTATTATTAAATGTTTAGCTTTATAGCAAAGTACATATTGTTACATATGTACCTGAATTTTTCAATTACATTTTCAGAAAAAGGTAAATAAATAACAAAAAAAAAAAACAAACAACTTTAATATTAATTCATGTGAACCAGTACTTTTTTAGTTACTGTGTAGTAAATTAAACATATACAAATACACGGTGCAATTTATCATTATTATTCACAAACGGGCCGCGTTTGGTGTGTGTTGTGTACCATAATGGGTCACAGAGGGATCAGCGTATGAACCACTAACATATATATATATATATATATATATACATATATATATACATATATATATATATGTATATATATATATATATATATATATATATATATATATATATATATATATATATATATATATATATATATATATATATATATATATATATAACTGGAAAGCGTTTAGGTGTCTGATGCCAGTGCAACTGTTGACCGAAGTACCTTCGTTACTTGTCGGTTTTTATTTGCGCGCGACATTTAAATTATTCAATTAATCATTGACAATCGCTAAAATGTATTAATTTTCGTGAATAACTGTCTAGATATTTTATTTGTAAAAATAGAGAAATTAATGTTACTAGTACTTATGTGTGAAAACTAATACTTTTAGTATGTGTATCGGGTAAATTGTAATATTTATAGTAGTACATCTTTGGCTATTTGATTTAATTTATAGCATCTAAATAATAAATATTGTTAAAAGCGCGCAAATCTAAATTTAACAATCCGCATTTGTAACTAGCTGTGTTGGCTTGGGGTTCTAACGAACACATCGAGGGTGCCCGAAGGTTACCTGCTCAGCCCTTCAATTGGCCTCATTTAACTAACTGTATTTTCCAGTTACATTATATATATATATATATATATATATATATATATATATATATATATATATATATATATATATATATATATATATATGTATATATATATATATATATATATATATATATATATATATATTTTAGTGGTCCAAGCGCTCTTTTTTAATATCATCGGTAATTTTATCAATTTATTTTTGATTTTTCTCTTGATTTTTTTCTTACATATTTCATAGCGCCATAACCGCCGATGTACATTTTAGACGATGATGTTTATTTCTTATTTTAGTTTGTTTACATATTCGTGAGATACAACATATTATAATTATATAAATATATATAAATATATATATAATAAATTACATAATTACATATTGGTAAATAATAATATATTCTTACTTGATATGAGATAAACATGTGTCCTTAGCATAGGGTTTAATAATATTTTAGTATATCGAAAAACTTTTGTAATGTACTGAAAGATTTAAAGAAAAAAATATATATAGTGGATATATGGCGTATTCAGCGTTGAGTTGTATATATTTAATAAAGAAATGAAATATGTGAAATCATCAACAATCAGTAAGTAATAATAATAATGTAGTGGCGACACTTCGCATAGTTATTTTGAAATTACGCAGGACGTATCGGCCAATTGCCGTGTTGTTTCTATGATAACAAATAAACATTTTATTTACCTAATGTATGAGCGACCTCGTTCCGTTCAACTAATCCTAATATTTTCTCACATTTCACATTTGTAGTTTTCTTCTATCAATTTCTCGCGAAAATTTGGTTCTTGTTGCACGGAACAAGGTTTCAGAATGGATATAATGAATGTTCATCATGATAATTTTATTTAGCACTTTTAAATAATTGTAAAAGTGATATTTTATTTTTCCATGAATTCCGTTTGATTTATTGTGGGCGTGACTGATAACTGAACAACTAAACAATAAATATGAGTAAAACATTATTACGTTTTTAGTATTTATTTCCAACTATCGGCCAACTAATTCATCCACATACGTTATGATTATATATACAGGGCTTCCACGCATTCACTTTTTCCGAAATCGGTCACCATTTTAAAATTTTATTCACTATATTCATTTCATAAATGTATGAAAAGTATTAAAGACGCTAAAAATTCGTCAATGTTCTAACTTCGTTGACTCAAAACCCATTATTAACATTTTTTTCTTCGGCAAAAGTTTATATAAAAGTTCCCCATAGGTAGGAAGGTGTGCTTTTTATTTTTTCAATTGTCAATTAGCAAATATGTGTGTCTACTTTCTTTTACAAAGTAATAAGTAAGTCTTGTAATCATGAAAAATATCGAACTCGAGATTTCAACGGATATACACGTTTTGACCTACCCTGAATCGAATGTGACTATTTTCGGAATGTCGTCTGTGTGTGTCTGTCTGTGAAAGCTCTGGAGCAAATACTGTCGAACGTTAAATTGTGAAACCGGAAGTGCATGTTTACTATATGCATTTTTTGTACTATTTCTAATATCATTAGAACGGCTGCACTTATAGCAAAATTAGTTATATTCATAATGATAGATATTAATATTTCACAACAATTTTTGTTTTAAATGTTTCTTCAAAAAATGTACCAGTTTCGAGAAATCTGCTACGGAAAATCTTAAATATCTTATTTATGTGGCCATGTATTTGCATATAGTTTAATCAATCGTATTATGATTTGTGCCTGTCAATATTTTGATTTTTCTAGTAAAAACTACGTAAAAGAAAGTCGAATGCAGGCCACTTCAGCTTTTTATTAATACAAATTAATTAATATATGTATAACTCTTTTATTTATTTAATCAATTGCCTGAAATTTGATAACACAAAGTTTTTGGGGTCGCAAATTACGAATCTGGCATCAATATCGGTCAAAAACAAAATGGCGTCAACAAAATGCATATTTTATTCACTTTTTTATCTTTTTTCGGTCACTTATTTCGTTTTTATCCTTTAAAAATTACACTTTTTTGTATACAAAATTGCTGTGGAAGCCTGTATATATAACTAGATTAACCCGTGGGCACCATGTGCCCATATCATATGTTTCTTTCATTCTTATGATTTTTGGCAATCGTCGCAAAAAATAAATTAAATTGAACCATATGGAGAAGAAGTAATACAAACATCAAAAAAATCATATATATATATATATATATATATATATATATATATACATATATATATATATATATATATATATATATATATATATATATATATATAATACTTAGATGTATGTTTCCGGAACGCGTATAAAATAATATTGCTTTATTTTGCGTATAAGAAAAAAAAAAGTACTGTTTGCAAACAATACTAATATGTTATTTTTTACCGGTTAACAAAAACGATACATGTTTCTATAGCAAAACCTAATGAATTATAGTAGTAATTTTTCCCTGTTAACAAAAACGATACAAGCATAGTCAAAACGTGTATTTCCGTTTCGAATATTTCCATGATCACAATGATGCGCTTATAAGAAAATAAAAAGCCCTAATGTGTGTTTCTGTAACAAAATCTAATGAATGATAGTGGGTATTTTTTGCCGTGGTATGCCATTCAAGTGACTAGGTCAAACAACTGGCGCACAAGTTTAGTAATTAGTTCGTAAGCTCGCCGCCAGATGCGATCAACTTCGACGTCGATACACGGGTATCGCGTGACGTCACCCCGCTGCTGCAGCGATCGATACGGCGGGACCTCATGCAGCCGTTGAAGACGCCGATCACATCAAACCCGGGGGATTCTAACAAACTTGATTACAACCAGATTATACATTACAAACATCCGAATTATAATCATATTTGCATTGTTACTGCTCATTCAATACGGGTCGGGTCGTATTTGCGGGTCGCAAATAACATATTTCAAAATGGCCTCCAATTAAAAGATTTTAATTAATTTTTTAATAGATATGCAACTTTTTACAGTAAACTATATATATAGATTTACAGTTATTTATTCACTAAGTGAGCTTTAGAAATCGACCTTTACAATTTTAGTTTATAATGACATTGACAGCTTTAGACGGGAATAATAAATGCATTTTATAACTAGATAGATTTGGATCGGTATTCCCATTTTATGTTTACACTTTCCTCACAACCCCCAACTTCATGCAGTGGCGGATCTAGGCCTGAATTTAGGGGATGACAAGAGAATCAACACAAATAGACGATTTTTTAGTTTGTCGTATAGAATTTACAAAAGAGCTATAGTGATCGGTCGTGTGTCTGGAACATTCTCGGGTCAAAAATGTCCCTCACAAAATACTTGGTTATTTTATGTTTATTAAATTTCTAAAAATTGTGAGCCCAAAGGCTATAAAAAAGGAATTAAGACATTATAATTTTTAAATATGAAATATTCATATTTTGTATGTCCCAGAAAGAAATTAAAAAAATAATAATTTATAAATTTAAATGTATTGTTGCAATCAATCATAACAGAGATTATTATTTTATCTCTTCAAAATTAAGTAATTATGTGTCTTCATTTAAACATTAAAAAAAAAAACATTTCTAAATAATAGAAAGAAAAAAATGTTTCTAAATATAAAAAAGAAACATGTAGAAAATACCGTGAGCTGAAGGCATTGGTGCCTGTACCTATGCTTGTTTTATTGAAAGTAGGGAAGATCTACACAAAAATGCTAATATTTATTCTTTATGCTTGTCGCATCTGACCGTTTAATGTGTAGAAAGAACCTGGAGTGGTCTGCACTTAACTTTATTATACTATAATTCATTTAGTATAATATTACTAAATTTTATGTTAAATTCAAGCTAATTGCCGTGAAACAATATCAATATGGCCTATTTTCAAAGATGATTTTTCAGTAAATTATACATATTACGTAAAAATGCTTTAAATGAAAGTTGCTAGAAAATTTAATATCATCAACTTTTATAAGTATCACTTTTTCTCTAACTCATGCCGTTTCCGAGATATCGAAAAAGTATCACGTTACTTCCAGTTAAAATATTATTTTCAATATGAACATATTTTTTGTCATAAGTGTAGCCGTTCTATTGATATTAGAGATAGGACAAAATGCATAGAGTAAACATGCATTTCTGGTTAGAATATTTTCTTCAAATATAGGGGTGCACATCTAGACCATATACAAGTCTTACAATTAAAGGTTCGACAATTTTGGCTCTAGAGTTCAAAGACAGTCGTCGGAATTAATTCAGTCAAGCTCAAAAATAATCGTCTTGGGGAGGGTATTATCTCTTTAACCCTTCAGTGGATCCGCCACTGTAGTGGGAAAATGTAGAGGCAAAGCACGAGCGAATGGGATGAAAGGACGTCGGGGGTAGTGTGACGTCACCACAACCCCAAACGGCGCTGAGCAGGAGCGTCGGAAATCGAAGCGGCGTCGCGGTTACCTAACCAGTTGCTCATGAGTCGCAAAACACAGCGTCCGATTTATTATAAATTCAATATAAAACAAAATATTTGTTAGCATCAAAATAATGGCATCACGTTCACGGAATGTCGCTATTTGTTATTTTTCGATTGTGGTCTAAAGTCAGTGTGTGAATAGTGTTTGTGTGGGTGAATTTTGAACGCATGAACAAGTCCTCCCTCCTATGTACGTCATGAAATACAAGCAAAAATTGTCGAAAGTTCGGGATCCGGCGAGATATAATCGTCAATAAAAGCAACAACCGACACGATACAGCGTAGCCTAAGGATTATAACAGACGACTCAAACGAATAGCAGGTTTATACTTTATATTTCACTGCCATTTTTAACATACACGAAATAAAACTGTTGAAAAAAATAATTATACATGTAAAAAGGTCAGATTGTTCTATCAAATGGAAAAAAAAATCTTTCCCAGTAGGCAGAATACATCAATAATATATTGTAGCCTATTTCGTTCTAGGAATTGTGTTAATCGTGTCAAATTACTTAGAATACAACTATATCGATATTTTTTTTAGTAATCTGCTAAACTGTTTGAATCACTCTACTAAATTGATTCATAACTAGGTTAACTCGTGGGTACCATGTGCCCATACCATATACAGTCCATTCTACATCGATATAATAATAATAATGTTATTGATTCATTAACATTGCCAAACAATACAGAATAGAATACAATTCATGGAAACTGTCGTAATGAACGCCTAATATAGGTTAACCCGTGGGCACCATGTGCCCATATCATATACAGTCCATTCTACATCGATATAATAATGATAATGTTATTGATTCATTAACATTGACAAATAATACAGAATAGAATACAACTCATGAAAAATGTCTTAATGAACACCTAATATAGGTTAATACGTGGGCACCATGTGCCCATACCATATACAGTCCATTCTACATCGATATAATAATGATAATGTTACTGATTCATTAGCATTCACAAACTATATAGAATAGAATACAATTCATGGAAACTGTCTTAATGAACGCCTAATATATGTTAACCCGTGGGCAAAATGTGCCCATATCATATATAGTTCATTCTACATCGATATAATAATGTTAATGTTATTGATTCATTAACATTGACAAACAATACAGAATAGAATCCAATTCATGAAAAATGTCGGAATGAACGCCTAATATATGTTAACCCGTGGGCACCATGTGCCCATATCATATATAGTTCATTCTACATCGATATAATAATGATAATGTTATTGATTCATTAGCATTGACAAACAATACAGAATAGAATACAATTCGTGGGAACTGTCTAAGTGAACGCCTAATATAGGTTAGTCCGTGGATACCACGTGCCCATATCATATACAGTCCATTCTACATCGATATTTGTAATGATAATGTTATTGATTCATTACCATTGACAAACAATACAGAATAGAATACAATTCATGAAAAGTGTCATAATGAACGCCTAATATATGTTAACCCGTGGGTACCATGTGCCCATACTATATACAGTCCATTCTACATCGATGTAATAACAATGATAATGTTACTGACTCATTAACATTGACAAACAATACAGAATAGAATACAATTCATGAAAAGTGTCATAATGAACGTCTAACCAATAACTTCATTTATCTCTTCAAAAATCAGGATTAAGTTTCTATTTTGTAATTGAATCGCTTATTCAAAAAATATATATTACATGACGCTAAACTTTATTTTAAATTTCTCGGCAGACAGATCAGATTCACTTTACGAACGCGAAGAGATTAATTTGACTGCATTTCTCAACGTCTACTTTTCGTAAACACGTTGAAAATCTGTTATTTTACTATACAAAATATGTTCATATTTGATTTTTAATCGGTTATTTTAACACAAATGCCAGAGAATCACAATTATTGAGAAAATTCAATGTTCAGTACAAAATACACTTACCGTGAATTTTTAATATTATTGACACAATTCACAAATAGCTGTATGGAATTCATTTAATTCTATAAAAAGATACCTATATTCTAATCTACTTCATTATTTACACAACCCAATACGTAAGAAATTGTCGGCATTTTGATATTCACATAATATATTTATTTTGATATTTATTAATTATTTTGCTGTTTAAGAACATAGCACTTGTTTTTTTCCCATATAGAACGATAGATTAAATATATAATATTTATAACTATATTCGTGGGGTCGGGGTACGTATCCCGACTTTCACGGTGCAAGTTGGGGTTAGATTCCTGCTCATACTGCTTATTAGCATTTTAAACATATAAACACATACATCTGAGTGATTATATATATATATATATATATATATATATATATATATATATATATATATATATATATATATAATTACCGGTAAAAATAATGATTACAATTAATTATTTATATTTAGCAAAAGACACGGATATTATTAATAATGACCGGTTACTATTAATACAAACCGGATTTATTATATCAACGGTAACACATTGTAAAGATAAGTAGGTGCTCAAATACTTATGTACGTGTTACACTCTATAAACCAATATATTATAGATTAGATTTTTAGTGGTTTTAATATTGGATAACACTTGAACTATATACGTAGTAACAGCAACAGGCTGTAAAAGAATACTCAAAAATGTCATCGATTCTAACAAATTTTCTAATATTTCTACAAATCCAATCATAGAACCGATTTACCTTTGATTAAATATTGAATTACAAAACGCTTCAACGTGCACAAGCTAAATAACATTGATAAATCGCTGACAGAATATTATCGGTCAAAGGTCATACTGGAAAGCTCATAACATAGAATTTATTACATTTTCTTTAATACGTGCCGTTTTGAAAATACTGAAAAAGTAGTAGTTGCCAGAAATATTGATATTGTTTCATGGAAATTGTAGAATAAATATTAAACAAAATAAAGCAATAATATATTAAATTAATAGTGGAAGTATAAGAAAGACGAGTGAAGACCACTCTAATTTTTAATTAGGTGATTTTTACTAATAAATAAAATTTATTTTTCTATGAATGATATTCGGAAAAAATAATTACCTATTTACAAGTATATATAAATGTATATTGTAAAAGAAAAGTAGGTTTTCGAATATAAATATAAGGACTTTTGAATTTAAATAGCGACGTCAACTAATGTAAAATAAATTATTTTTCATATATATATATATATATAAATTTAAATACACAATTCGTGCCATTCTACCCAGTACGGTGAAGTTAACCGAGGCGGACAATCTGCTTGTTGCAGCATCCAGTGAGTAGCCGCCAGCTATCAAGATGAAACTGGGAGCATGGCCAATGGACCGGGACGCATTGCGTAGGGACGGCCTAACCTTGTTCAGCAAACTAATTCGGACGAAAAACGTGGACGGACTGCAAGAGCAAGTCGGCACGCGTGCTGGCGCGAACAACGAAGGGAAACAGAAACTCACGGTAAGCATTTAATCGGCGAGCCGAAGGCATAGGTGCCTCTATGCTTGTTTACAAAATAAATAGTCATGTGTATGTAAATTTCTTTTTCTAGAAATGCCTGACGACCTTAGACTTGACCTCACTAGGTGTGGGAAGTTGTGTCGGAACCGGGATGTATTTGGTAGCAGGGATGGTAGCACGAAACGTGGCCGGTCCTGGAGTAATAGTTAGCTTTATAATCGCAGCGGTAGCTAGCATCTTTTCAGGTATTACCAAAGATTACGCTATAAATAACGTATACACCTCGAAATTAATAAATAATAAACTAGTTATAAATCCATACAGGTGCCTGTTACGCTGAATTCGGGGTCCGGGTACCACACACCACCGGTTCCGCCTACATATATTCATACGTAACTGTAGGCGAGTTCCTAGCGTTCGTCATCGGGTGGAACATGGTGCTAGAGTACCTAATTGGGACAAGCGCATGCGCGTGCGCCTTAAGCGCCTGTTTTGATGCACTAGCAAACGGCGCTATTAGCCACGCAATCGCAGATAATGTCGGCACTATCTTCGGCAGGCCACCAGATTTTTTAGCATTCATTATAACGTTGCTTATGATGTTATTAATGGCGGCAGGAGTTAAAAAATCATTGATTTTTAACAATGTATTGAACGCTATTAATTTAGCTGTTTGGGTGTTTGTTATGACGGCAGGGTTGTTTTATGTGGATACCGATAACTGGTCGCAGCACCAGGGCTTCCTACCTTACGGCTGGTCCGGGGTGTTCACGGGTGCCGCGACTTGCTTCTACGCGTTCATCGGTTTCGATATCATCGCTACTACTGGCGAGGAAGCCAACAACCCAAAGAAATCAATCCCCTTAGCTATAGTCACTAGTCTCATTATTATTTTGATCGCTTACGTAACTAGCTCAATGATGCTAACATTAATTGTGCCATACAATGAAGTAGACCAGGATTCAGCACTAGTAGAAATGTTCGGGCAAGTTGGAGCTTATCGATGCAAGTACATTGTGGCAGTAGGAGCACTGGCTGGACTTACAGTGAGCATGTTCGGCTCAATGTTTCCGATGCCCCGTATAGTTTACGCTATGGCGCAAGACGGTCTAATATTCCGAAGTTTGGCTCAAGTCTGGCCGAGCACTGGCACACCGGCAATTGCAACTTTTGGTAGTGGTCTTGCAGCAGCTCTGGCTGCATTGGTTATTCAGTTAGAAGTACTTGTTGAAATGATGTCTATTGGTACTTTGCTTGCATACACATTAGTATCTACATGCGTATTAATTCTTCGGTATCAACCACACTCTACCAATCTGATGGAGTTGCTACCACAAAGTTTGCGTACACCACTGAAAGGTTCTCCAACCAAGGAAGGGCCCCTAGGCGCTAATGGGCAACCACATGCGATTTATGGTAACGAATTGAAACCGGATACGTTACGGCAAGCATTAGATACTGGGGCGGTTGTTCAACCAGTTCCGGCAACTCAACAACAGCAACCGCAAAGAGTAATGGTGCGACGAATCACCCGTAGGTACGTTATCTGTCTATATTTTTCGAAATGTTAGGGAAACTATGAGAATTATTTAATTGTAGCTCCCCAGACAGCGATGACACGTATCCAGGGGAAGAGCCCGAAGAAGAGTTCTCAATGAGGGACGATCAGTTTTTGGTATCCGATCGAACGGAGAACAAATTTTATGGATCACTGCATGGTGCTGGTAGTGCAACAAGTACTGGGGCTGCACCGTTGCCTGGAGCCGCGTCTCTTGGTTACTTGGGCAGACGGTTACAAGCAGCCACTTATCTGTGTCCAGCCATATTTCCTTGGGTGGACACAGGGCCAGCTACCGAAGAGTCGGGGATGTATGTTATGAAAGCGGTTGGACTTCTGTATGTTCTAATCATTACATTCGATTTGATCATTGTGTGTGGGATGCAAAACATGAACACAGCAACTACGGTCTTCCTTTTCATTTTCTTCTTTGCCATTCTTGCAGTGTTACTGGCAATCTCCAGAAAACCTCAAAATAGGTAAGGCTTTCTATTATATATATATATATATATATATATATATATATATATATATATATATATATATATATATATATAAATGTATTAATTTTTAGGAGTACACTGATGTTTACGACGCCGGGTTTGCCATTCGTACCAGCCATTGCTGTTACTGTAAACATATATTTAATATTCAAGCTTTCAGTTCTGACTTTAATCAGATTTACTGTGTGGATGTCTCTTGGTTTATTAATGTACTTCTACTACGGAATCAACCATAGTTCACTTCAGGAGCCAGCTGCAGATAATACGATAGAACTAACGGTCACAGAGCATGATCAAATGGCGCAAGACAAGGAGCAACCACAATATACAGGACAAGATAATTTCAGGTAATTCGTAACAAGTATTAAACAGAAAACGTAAATGTGTCATTTGTATAGTTTCAGTCAAGTCGATTACGCAAACACTTGGGATCCGGATGCCATGTGGGATTCATCAGGAAATCCGACAACGGCGACAGTGGCAGCGTCAACGGCGACAAAGCAGTGGGCCGCACAACCGGCCCCAAGTCAGTATAGCCAGGTGGAGCAGCAGTACAACGTACAAACGAACAACACACGATCTGTAATCAACAGAAGCAATATGGCGGCTAACCGGACCGCGTCTCAGGATTTATTTGTTCAAGAAACGGCGTTCCCGTCATGGGACGATTAGAACACTTTCGTAATAATCAGACAAATATTAACAGATCGCGTTACTAGTGGCACAAGTAATTATTGTATATTTGCAAATTCCGTTCTTCTTATTTTCAATGATGTCAAATTTATCTGGTAACATAATTAACTACGTGTCGATATACAAAAGAAATTATGCCTTCAAACAGTAATGATGTTGGTTTATTAAATCATTAATATTATATTATAAATATTACTCAATTGTGCTGTATTTATATACCAAATGTATATTATTATTATTACATAAATAGTTTTACTTCTAAATTAAATCCGTGTGAATTAGTACGATCATATTTGAACAATCTTTATGTGGAGCTATACATTTGTGCTTCGATATATATATATATTTTATTCATATTTAGGGACAATTCACAGATATGCTCAAATCACTATTTTTAATTCAAAACAAAGTTATTGTCAAAGTGGAAAGAAATGGCTACATTTAAACTGCACTTATATTCATATAGAATCAGAAATGATCACCCTTTATTTATTTTATTTTATAATATTTCCAGTACAATCGGTTGTGGCCAGCACAAGACTTTCTTATACGTTATATTATATTATAATCGATGCCAAATATCAAATGATTTGAGTACTTTGTTTCCCTGTCTACTTTTTAACAAGAACATTTAAGATTTTCCGTAGCAGTTTTCTCCTGGTAGATTTTTTAAAGAAACTTTTACAAACCAAAGTTGTGCGGAATATAAATATGTTTCATGATGTACCTAACTATTTTTGCTATAAGTGCAGCCGTTCTAGTGATATTAGAGAAAGGACAAAAAAATGCATAGAGTAAACATGACCTTCCGCTTTGAAGATTCATTTCAAAAATAGAAGGTGCACATCTAGACCATATACAAGTCCTAAGTTTGAAGTTTCACAATTTTACGTTCGACAATTTTGACTCTAGAGCGTTCACAGACATACACACAGCCAGATACACAGAGAGATACACAGACAGACACACAGACACACAGTAAGACAGACAGACACACAGACAGACAAACAAGCAGACAGACACACATGCACACAGGCAAACAAACACACAGGCAAACAAACACACATGCAGATACACACATGCTGATAGACACACAGTAAGACAGACAGACACACAGTAAGACAGACAGACACACAGTAAGACAGACAAGCAGACAGACACACATGCACACAGGCAAACAAACACACATGCAGATAAACACACATGCAGATAGACACACAGGCAGACAGACACAGACAGACAGACACAGACAGACAGACAGACAGACACACAGACAGACAGACACACAGACCCACAGACGTCATTCCGAAAATAGTTAAACGCGTATTTCAAGATTTACTTATTACTGCGTATAAGAAAGTAATACTCTTCTGGCTTCACAAGTCGAACAGTTTTACAACTAGGTGTATCATTGTTCGCCTAACCAAGGGTGGGAAATACTATAAAGCAAAATAAATAATAAAGACAAAAATGAGCAATTCTATAAATGTAGCCATTGTTGGAATTATGTATCCGTTCTGATTAGTATGGTTTTAATTTAGTAATTAATGTCCTCCTGCCGGCCGTGAACCGGATATCTGTTGTGCACGCTTCCCCCATAACTCTAGATGTCTATACATAAAGAAATATAACCAAAATAATGTGGTCCTGTCCACGAACTAGTGGCAATGTTCGCACACTGGTGTTTAAACAAAAGATGCCATCTACAGACTCCATACGGTTCCCGTAATGAATTCTCAGTTCCTTCTGGTTTTCCAACTCGATAATATTGTAGATATTTTTGTGAAATTAAAGTAATAAATTAGATGACAGTCCGCATGTTTTTGATGCCGTGGCATTACAATGTGTACATACACTTAACCAAATATACTTAAACAGTGCCTGTACTCGATATAGTGTTGATATATATTGAATTGTAACTCGCTGGGGCCCGCTTGTGTTACTCCACCGATGTCTGAACGTCTTTATACTGGCCGGCACAACTATTTTCAAAACATATTTTATAATAATAAAAATGCTTCATTACACTCAGATTATATACATAAAATGTAATAGTATTTTTGGTTCTTTAGGCGCTATAATAAAACCAGCCGGCAGTAAATTAGACTGGGTCTGTAAAGGACCAAAGTATAGCCCACTTCATTCCCCTTCGAGGGATACATTCAACAATTACACAACCATGGCCAATTAAAATACAAACAAATCTAATTATCTTGAACAGAATCTGTATTTTTAAATTGTTTTACACAAACCAAATTAATTCGACGTCCTAGTCATTATTAATTAAAACAACTGCTAACTGTATCATATTATATTTGTAACTTTGTTGCGGTATATTATAGGATCAAACAAGCTTAGGTACAATGCACCTATACCTTCAGCTCACATAAGTAATATATGCGATGCGATCCTACTCCACGTTAAAATTTAAATATATTTGTTTTTAATTATTATATGCCTATGGGTTAATAATTTAAAAAAATGGTACATATATAAATTTAATGTAGATTTTTTTGATATACTCAAAAATAGATTAAATGGTGAGCTCCAAGCCTAGGTGCCTGTACCTTTGTTTTTATTGGGCATTGGTGGAATTGTTTTGCTCGATTGCTCGAATTGGAATTAAGTGAATTATATTTACTCACATTCTCAGTTGTATACATATCAAAGTGCGGGTGGAGTTTTGTATATGATCCGGGTTCCTCGAACAAATTTTAAATTATTTCATATACGAATGGGTACGCAAATGATCCGCCCATTGATTAAATATTGTAGCGATCATTTTGCTACACATTCGCATACACTAAATTTATAAAACAAAACACATCTGTATTAGGAGAATATAAATATTCCCAAATGGCGCGCTTGGGATTCGTAATTTACGTTTTTGAGCTTTGTACATACACGTAATGTAAATTCAACCAAAAAAAAGGTACACTTATACATAGGAGATTCGTTCAAATTTTAATTTGACTAATGTGATTTCTTTTTATAATAGCCGGTTCTTTTTAAAACATTCTTTAAATTGCTGTTTACAAAAAGGACATCCCCAAGTAAAGTAATAATTTGTTGAATTCGCAAATAAATATAAACAGAGAGACAGATACACGGGACGATATAATTTTATTTCTCTGTATTTACTGTATATAAGGAAACGTAGTGAACTGATATTTATTGTTGATATTATATAACATTATTATTATTATATATTGTTGATGCGCAAGAGTAAAGTGTGTCAAGCTCATTTTGGAAGTATTTAATATATATATATATATATATATATATATATATATATATATATATATATATATATATATATATGCGAAGAGTTAATTGAATGCCTGCTGCAGATGAGCCCCTAGACATAAAATGGTTTGGGGTCGAGTACCAGCGGTTTTCGATGAATTTTTCCCATTTCAATTTTCGTCTTATATATATATATATATATATATATATATATATATATATATATATATATATATATATATATATATATAAGAATAAAAAATCGACAATTTAATAATTGCTGCACTGGAATGGTTGGATTTCTGATGTATACAGTTACTCCATCACCATACCGGCGTTGAGCTCCCAGAACGTGATAATTCACATTCATGTGTTATTCTAAACAGTTTCTTCCTAGTACTGGTTTAGATATTAAATTTATTATTGAAATGTTAATAAAATATAAAATAACAGGAAATAAAAAATTCAAGCATAAATATTTCTCTCATTAACCATAATTCTCCTTGTTCATATCCTCATTTGCACCCGTAAATTTTAACCATCCAAGTTAATTTGTTTTCTCGTAACTAGTACATTTTATGTTAAACTTAAGGGGGCATTCACCTTTTGAGCACAAAAAGAAAAGTTGTTTTTTAACTTTTTTTTTCTCAGGGTACGTTCGAGATATTTGCATGCGGTTTTTTGTATCGTATTTATTCAACTTTTCTCTTTCATAAGGTATTTTTTAAAGTCGGGTACGTTCAGCCCCGGCGAAGATGTCCAGGTCCAAAGTGGGCAGCTCAATTTAGGCGCGCGGTAGCATAACTCTGGTCCCAGTTGTTTGAAAAAAAATAAGGGTTTTAAAGTATATTAAATTGTCTAAGAATTGATCCTCGGGTGGTCTATTTGGACCATAATTAGCAAAATGGCGACCATCGTACGAAAAAAGTTATTTTTTGCCACTTTTTTTCTCCTTTGGCGGGCCTTAAAAAATATTAACAATTGTCGGACACATTTCGTCGAGAATCAACTCCTAGAGAATTTTATTACCTTTAAGATACGCTTATCGAGAGTTAAATCGGTTAATTTGTTGTCGAGATATTCTACCGCGCGACTTAAAAAATATGGTTTCGAGATAAACGCGTTTAAAGTTTCAACTTCAGACTGACGCGCGCGAAAACGCTGTGTTTGAGCAAAAACATTGTTTTGTTTAAATCGCAATTTCACATATTTCCAACTCGAATTTCAAAAAACGGCTTCAGAAACCTATAGTCAACACTTCAAAGTGTCCTATTCTGCAAAAAAAAAAAAACGATTTTTTTAATTCGCAAAAGGTGAATGCCACCTTAAGTTCCTATTCTGCCCGATTTAAACCAGGGTGCTGCCATCTGTAGCTCAAAGTATTTGCGTTAAACTATCTTTATATACGAACGTCTGTGACCACAACTGATACAATACAAATATATTCATGCATTGTTGGTCACTGGTAAATAGGCGTTCATATTTCATATAATAGATCTTTTTCACAAATTATAAATTGACTTTAAAAGCTATAAACTATTCAAAATATAAAACCTAAATTCGGCATGTACCGTGTCTAAAAAGGTCACGAAGAAACGCCGTTTTGAATAACATAAAAATGAAAAAATGCTTGACCTCGCATTGACCTATCAATGATAGATTGTCAATCATTATTGTATGTATAACTGCTGGCATATCATTAACATTACCGAGTGAAAATCATGTTCGAAATAATTATTTTTGTAAATCATCTGCGTAAGATCGATTGCCTGTGGATTGCTTCATGACATTAAATCTATCAGAAACACAGGTGTTTAGGCAGCGCAACCCAAATCCGTGCATATTTAAACTGTTTTGCTCGTTACTACTACACGAATAATACTAGTGGCGCCATCAGAGAGCATATATTGAGTGTTAAGATAACTAAGCAACTTTTACTACTCCTTAAGTACTAACTAAATTGGCCCAAAAAAGCATGCTTTTTATGAATTTTTTTCTCAAGCTAGGAAAAAGATAACAATTTGGGGTTTAAGCCACTTTATTACTCGTCTTTTTTTCTACACTTAAAACATTTTTTCGTACAAAAATATATGAAACTTTCCTAGATAACGCGGAATGTGTGATTTGGTCACCACTAAACGGGTGAACTCATATCTCATCAACGGGTCATCTGACTTCAATTTTTATGTTAGAATCTTAAAGCGTATAGATTTATCTGGAGTTTATACCAACTTTTGGGGTATAAAATTTACATTTGATTAAATGGTGGCCGTGTAAAGACAATTATTATTTGTTACTTTCTTTTACGAAGTAATAAGTAAGGCTTGTAATCATGAAAAATTTCGAACTCGAGATTTCAACGGATGTACACGTTTTGACCTACCCTGAATCGAATGTGACTATTTTCGGAATGACGTCTGTTTGGCTGTGTGTGTGTGTGTGTGTGTGTCTGTGAACGCTTTAGGGCCAAAACTGTCGAACGAAAAAATATGAAACTTCTAACTTAAGACTTGCATATGCCTTGGATGTGCACCTTCTATTTTTGAAAAGAATATTCAAACCGGAAGTGCATGTTTCTCTATACATTTTTTGTTCTATCTCCAATATCACTAGAACGGTTACACTTACGGCAAAAATAGTTATGTTCATAATAAAAGATATTAATATTTCGCACAACTTTTGTTTGAAACATTTCTTCAAAAAATGTGCCAGTTGCGAGAAAAATGCTACGAAACATTATAAATATGTTGTTTACGTTGCCATGGATTCGCATGTAGCTCAATAAATCGGATCATCTGCTATTTTGACACGAAAACAAAATAGACTCAATTAAATAAATGACATTTCAGAATATTTCTGTAGAGTATTGGTTAGTTTGATAGCTGGTTTTGATTGTATATATATATATATATATATATATATATATATATATATATATATATATATATATATATATATATAAATATATATATATATATATAAAAGGAAGTCGAGTGCAGGCTACTCCAGATATTTTTTTCTTCACTTTAGGGCACTATAAATATAACTGCAGGGAAGTTTGACACGTATACTTCCGTTCGAACTTTTCCTGATTTCATTAGTTAATTTTAGACTTCGTCTTAATTATTCTTATGTTCGCGAAGTTGAATTTATTTTGCTGTATGAGAAAAGTAGTCATTAAAATATACGAAATTCATTTATCTATTTTCGTTAAATTCCAAAAAAGCAAAACCTCGTTAATTGTGACAAGAGCCGTTACCAATACGTAAATATATATAGTGTCATTTAATGTATTTTTATTAATTGGTTTATGTACCTAATAAAATAACGAACACGTTTTATTTTTGAACAAGAAGAATTGGTCGAAATTTCAGATTAGTTTGCACGCTGGTCATGGTAATGGTAAGATACATATATAGCAGGTTGACCCGGATGTGCCCAGGCAACCGTGACGCCTAAATAGCCGAAATTCTAAACCTGATTTTACTACAAAAGAATCAAATAACTGCTAGGCTATTATGCACGATTTCATTGTACTAAGCGTAACTTACACCTCGACTAAACTAACACTCAAAATAAATAAGTAATTTTATATCGATACTATAGAAATGAAATTAATATCCGGAAGAATTGGCAAATTTGCCCCTTATACGCAGTAATATAAACAATTACGGACTCGAGATTTCAACGGATATACACGATCTGACCCTCCCTGAATCGGGAGGGACGTCAGTGGGTCTATATGAAAATTTTGCTGTGTCAAATAGTAGCATTTATGTTTTGCTAACGAAGAGTAAATAATTTTTTTTATCTAGTATTAGATTCACACGTATTATAATTATTATTTAGTAGTGAACAATCTCCTGCTGTGAAGTATCTAATTTTTCAAACTATTAGCTTCGTTAGAGAGAAATGTGTAATTTATTTTCTTTAATACACATTTTCTAAACGCGATGACTTCGCTTGAAGAAAAAATATGCTTATTAGATTAATGTCCTGTCGAGTGACATGAAGACGAGCATTCCACAATTGGCATAATTTATTTTACTATGAGCCGTTCCCATTAATATTCCACTAAGCACTCTCCGTCCACTTTAGATTAAATATCTGGAGTGGCCTGCACTCAACTCTCTTTTACTTATATATATATATATATATATATATATATATATATATATATATATATATATATATATATATACATATATATATATATAAATTAATGAAAATAACTGGATAATTATACCAATTTATAATGGATCAGAATTTGAAGTACTTATCGTATTCACTCTTAAACAGTCAAACTCCACAGTAAAACTCTGAAATTGATAATTAATTATGTTAGCAAATATATAATATAAATTGATTCTATAATAATTTACCTAATACAATGTATTCTAATAAGAAATCAATATTTTAAATAATAATTCATACAGATAACTGTCAATGCAATGCTTGTTTGTTTTTAATAAACAAGAAACAAATGATGTATCTCATGGTTGATTTTATTTAAAAATAATAAAATTTGTCACAAGTGTAGGTATAACTATGGCAACGTAAATAAGAAATTTGAGTTTTTTCGTAGCAGTTATCTCATAACTGGTACAATTTATGAAAAAATGTTTCAAACAAAAGTTGTGCGAAATATTAATATCTTTTATTATGAACATAACTATTTTTGCCATAAGTGCAGCCGTTCTAGTGATATTGGAGATAGAACAAAAAATGTATAGAGAAACATGCACTTCCGGTTTGAATTATTCTTATTCACGTGAAATATATATTTAGTGGGTACTTATATTGAAAAAAGCTGGAGTGTCCTACACTTAACTTTCTAATAAATACAAACTAGATTATTATTTGTCTATTTGGTTCACTGTGAGTGTAAAACAGAACTTGGTTTACGTGCAATTCGCGCAAGGTACAGTTATTTAACGAATCGGTCGTTTCAATCATTTTTTAATTACGGTCGGGCACAATGTGACATTTGTGAAATGGCCGGGCTAGTATATAACATCGGCGATGCACTTGTTGTATATTTAAAGCCCCGTGGCATTCAACATAGATTTACATATCTTAATTGAGTATAACCGTTGAAGAGTCTTGCATTTGTTACGCTATAACGTACATAAAGAAAGATACATACATACAGACATACATACATACATCGTGTACTTTCCCAACTCATCTTACAAGTGACACAATCATGTCACTGTGGCGATACCCATTTTACTTTAAATGACATTCACCTTATTACTTTCGAACTCTAAAAGTTTACTTTTGTAATCATAACATATTCGAACTTGGCATTTTAACGGAAATGCACATTTTCACCATCACGGAATAGAATCTAGTGTGTGTGTGTGAACGCTCTGATCGTATACCGTTGAACAAATAAATATTATGTTTTGTATTTAAGATTTGTATGTCCTTTGTATGCTTATTTTTTAACTAGGGTCACCCGTGGGCACCATGTGCCCATATGGTATACAGTACATAGGTCAGTTTTGACTGATGGCGAATTTTCATGTAATTTAATAATAATTACACGGTTGTATGGTGCAACTGGCCATAATTGTTGTATAATTAAGACAGTTTCCATAATTGTATTATTACACAAAAAACAGGATTATAAATTTACTTACGATTGCTGTTGCTGTTGTTTGATTCGATTATTCAAATAATATGTATTACAAACCCTTTTTACATAACATTTTTAAAGATTGGACATTTGAATCATTATTGTTTTTGAATTAAATAATCAGGCTAGATTCTGAATTTTGCAGTATGACGACAGTTTTAAAAGTGATAATTAGTTATATGCTAAAATACAATGGATTGTGCCATCAAAAATAAATAAATAAAATTGCCAACCAATCATGTTTCTAAATATGTTTGAATTATCTCTTCAACATTTTATTTCTCTAATAATCAGAATTACAAATTTACTTCCATGCAGTTATTATAATTAGACCAACTATAGAATCTTACCGAAACTCATATTTTTAAAAATCACTGCTTTTTGCCCATTTTGAAGTGAAAATATTAACTATGAATTAAAATAAATGGACGGAATTTCACGTATTTGCTAAAAATATATGCAAATTAGGCAATAATATGCACTTATTTCATACTAAATACTTGAAAATTGAATAATAACATGTTACTCCCCTTAAACTTAAGATTTACAATTCAAACAATGTTTCCGTAACTCGTACGTCACTAATTCACATTGAAATACTGTTTTTGACGCTCACGTGGTAGCACTTTTATTTATATTTGTTCTTTGGTCGGTCATTTTAACATAAATGCTTAATTGCGGCTCACAAACACTTCAAATTAGAATAAATAAAACTTAATTTTATTAACTAACAATTATTTATATTTCTCATTGACATACAATATCATTGTAATATAGCAGATGCCACTCTGTGTAAAGTATACAACACACTAAATACACTTCAAATCATCAAATTAATTGAAGATTTATCACAAAAACTTTTTTGACATTTCATTCTGACGTTTGGTTCGTTTTTGTCTATTTCAAAGCAGACTGAACTTCAGAAGAGTAGTGATAATTTCAGTATAAACTATTTGATTATTTTTTATAACATTATTAGCAGTCGCCATGGCGCAGTGGTTATGAGTCTTCCTTTCACCCTGGAGGTCGTGAGTTCGATCCCCGTCTATGCCAAGTTATTCTACACATAATCACTCACATACAAAGATTTCAGGGTAATTATATTAATGATATCTCGAAATCGACAAGAATTATAGAAAAAGGAATTCTTGTACTAGTTAAATATGATGTTTTGAATGAGTGAGTGATTTTGTATTAGGTACATTTAAAATGCGTTTATGAAAATTTGGTGTGGACGTGGGAATGTATGACATTTAAAAATGGAATATCGGAGTGGTAGATCGATCGATTTGAATTCAATGATTGTTTCTATGAACTGTTTCGTTTGTAATGGTTGAAAGCGGTCCCTTTTATATGATTATTATTATTGGTGCGCTTGTATATGAAATGTCAGATCACACCCACCATAACAGCACGGATATATTAAAAGCCATTGTGTATTCTATTGAGATAGGAATACACAGTATATTGTTCTTTGTATATGAATACGCGTGCGATAATAAATTGTTTTTTATTGTCATTGAAGTCGCGCACGGAAGAAAATGCAAGTAACTGTTTAATTGAAAAATATATTCTATTGCCAATTGGCGGAAGCAATACAACAAATATTAAGGAAATTTGGTTTTACTTTCTTATACGCAGTAATTAGTAATCATAAAAGAAATTCAACAGGCCCTCTGAATCGAATGTAAATAATTATTAAATTATAGAATCGTATTCTTATATGGGTAAATTTCAAATCATTTATAATGTTTAATACATACACATGTATGTATATAAGAAAGTTAAAATTTGATCATTCTTTGATAGATCGGAAGATTAATCGATAATTGATCATCTCAGTAAAACTACACCGTTCTCCAATCACTGCGTACGGTCAACGTAGTGTTATACTTACAAAGGCGATGTCTCATATTTTTACTAATACTTATATACATTTATATAAACGGAATTATACAGGGACGGCTCCACACAATATTTCTAAAAGGACCCTAACTGTTATAAAGTATATCAAGTTGTGAATTAACTTCAGCTGGTTCGCAAAAAGTGATTTTATCGATAAATTAACGATTTCGAAGATTGATAAATAAATAATTTGCTAAATACTGCTCAAATCAGTTGATTAATTCAAGTTGATTTAGCGCATGAGCTTGAGCCGGCCCTGGACTCATCCGAAATGATCAGTTTGTTGAACTTTGTATCATAATCTAATTAATCTTGATTATACAAATAGGTAATAATCATTAGTTATTAAAATACATATTATCGATCATTTAATAACAAAAATACGTAAAAATAATCCAATTGTAGCCCCAACATGGATTTCATTACAAAAATAATCAAAAGAAGCCTCAAAACGCATATTTTCATTAAAATTTCCAAAGTGAAATACTTTCTATTGTATATTACGAATAAGAAAGTAATATAGGGTATGAGTGCAGGCACCAATGCCATCAGCTGGCCCTGCGACAACTTATACTAAGTGAAAAAGGAAACCTTTGGTATTCATATAACCAATAATTAATTAATTATTTTCAGAATCAAGAAAACACTAACGAATTTTGGTGTATTTTTTTAAAATTCTGATATTGTTACAGATACACAATATGTAACATTGTACGTGTTAACAATTTTTTGCGGGTAGGTAGATTATTTTAGGTATGCAAATGGCCACTAAGGCCCTTCTTTGGGCCCGGCCCTGCAACTACAGAACTAACTGTGATTATATATATATGTGTAAATCATAAATTGAAATCAATATTATACATACATATGAGTTATTATACATCGATATTATTTGTTCAGGAACTGCCTACTTTATGTAGTGTTAAAGTATTTTTACTGTCTTCGCCGTAGCACCAAAGAAAGTATTATAATCATTTAAACAGCTGCAGATGTTAGATTTTGCAACCAATGTTGTTGAAAATTAATTTTTATATTAACAATATATCAGTTATTATGCACAGAAAAGGAATAATGTCTATATTTATTAGTTTTTGAGAAAATAATTCCTAAAGTTTACTTTATTTCAAATGTCAATAAAAATAAGGTTATATAATAAATTTTTCCTTGTCAAAATGTTGTCCAGCATAGTTCATACGATTGATTAAATATAATCATCTTACATGCGTATTTATGGTAACAAAAATAAGAACATTTTAGATTTTCTGTAGCAGTTTTCTCGTAACTGGTACATTTTTCGAATAAACTTTTCAAACAAAAGTTGTACGAAATATTCACATCTTTCATTATAAACTTGACTATTTTTGCAATAAGTGCAGCCGTTCTAGTGATATTTGAGAAAGGGTAAAAATAAGAAATTTAAGCTTTTCCGTAGAAGTTTTCTCGTAACTAGTACATTTTTCGAAGAAACTTTTCAAACAAAAATTGTATGAAATATTTATATCTTTCATTATGAAAATAACTATTTTTGCCTTAAGTGCAGCCGTTCTAGTGATATTGGAGAAAGGGCAAAATATAAGAACATTTAAGATTTTCTGTAGCAGTTTTCTCGTAACTTGTACATTTTTCGAAGAAACCTTTCAAACAAAAATTGTACTAAATATTCATATCTTTCATTATAAAAATAACTATTTTTGCCGTAAGTGCAACCGTTTTAGTGATATTGGAGAAAATACAAAAAATGCACTTCTGGTTTGCATATTCTTTTCAAAAATAGGAGGTGCGCATCTAGACCATATACATGTCTTACGTTCGACAGTTTTGGCCTTAGTGCGTTTACAGATAGACAGACGTCATTCCGAAAACAGTTATTTTCGATTTTGGGAAGGTTAAAACGTGTACATCCTTATTACTGCGTATAATAATGTAACGATATTTATAAGTCGAATAAATTTAGCGTGTATTTGGAGGTTTGTCATTAATCTATTGCGGCGATTGTGTAATTAGGTGATTTGTCAATTAATATTGATTATATAATAAATAAATTAGTTGTTGACACTATAGTTCAGCATGCATTTATATTAATATGCATATAGAATCGCAGCGAGTTATTATGCAGCTAGGTTGCATTTTCAATGATTATTTTGATGTGTTCCTGAACCGCCCACACTTGCTAGCTTCATATACTATAATTATAGCTCATTATTATGTACGGAACGTAATACACACACTATACAAAATATTATTAATAATCATTATAAAATTGTGAACATCACCATAAAACGTAAACATAAGAAATATTATTACTATCTTATACGCATAAGTAAGTAATCATGATAAATTTTGAACAGATATACACGTTATAACCGTCCCTGAATCGAACTATTTTCGGAATGACGTTTGTCTGTTAACGTAAAATGCCACATTTTTTATTGTATGTGATAAGTAAAACGTATTGATAGTTGTGTATTTTAGTACTTCATAGTTAAGAAAAGTAATCAGTTTTTCTTGTGCAAAACATAGTATTACGAAGGAGTAAATAAGATGTTTGGTTTTTGTTCTAAATAAATAACGGTTGATCGGTGGTTCTGTGTGGCGTAATGCCGATGGGCTCGTGCTATTTATGAATATTCAGCGAGATATGTACGACAGATGCTAATCTAATCTTTCCGCCGGCCACCGGATACTGTACAGCCGCCATTTTTATTCTTTCCTATACTTATGCTAATTATAAACGCGCACAATAATTTATTCGATCGATAACTAAATTATGTTATCGTCGGATCATTATATAATATTTTATCATCTTTAGAATACAGGATCAGTTTTATGTTACCCTACACTACGTATACAATAAAGACTAGGGCACAAAGGTGATATATCCACAATACACTGTTACCATGCTTAGGTACAACTATGTGTCCAGCTCGCCTTATAAGTAATATATGCGATGCGAGCAGTGGCTTTTAATTATTATTATTATTTTTGTGTGTTTTAATTTTTTTTATAAGGGCAGTATGAAAGGGGGCTCCAAATTTTGGAGCCCTATAACTCGGGAAGTATACACGCGATTAGATTTAAATTGCGAGTGGTTTCAAATGGGATGCCAAATAATTTGTGTAGCAAATTTGGTGTGAATCGCTCCGGTACCTTCAGAGGAGTAGAGGGCACAAATTTGGTCTTACGAGCGAACGACAACTAACATCCAAGTATATAAGTTATTTATATTTTTGGATTCAGAGCGACGAGACAAACACTTTTTGTTAATTAAATTCTTTGATTCGAGAAAGCTACAGACACACAATCGATTGCTTTAGCTTCTTCGGTACTTCATACGGCGAGTTAAAAATGCATTAGAACACTTTTGCTGTATTTACTGCATTTAGTAAATTTACCTAATTTATAAAACAAGCATAGGTAAAGGCACCAAAGCCTTTAGCTTGCCGTATAGTCAATTTTAATTACTGTTTTTATGAGATTCTTTGTTTCTTATGAATAAAACTACATATTTTTAGGAGTCTCTTATTACAGGGTCAGATTTATGGGGTTTTGTAACTTTAGGGCCAAATTTTAAAGCCGGCCCTGGATCGTTAACCGTTAAATCTGCCATTGGTGATGGTTGGAAAAGTGATAACACATCACCTAAGTGGTGTATTTATTAATTTCATATACAAATCTTGTTAGAAAAGGTTTCTGAAGAAGTGATAAAAATATGTAACAGTTAAAGTCTGGTATCCGTGATGGCTGTAGCAGAAGAGTGATAACACTTCGCTTGTCGGTGGTGTTAGCATTTATTAATTTCATACGATTGCGATTTGTCTTCGCGTCTACATCTTCTGCATCTTACCACATTCATCATCATTCACTTCTTCATTTCAGTAATTAATCATTTTACAATTATTTATGTATTGTTGACAGAATTGCATTTCTTTTTTTTGTTTATTCTTTGCGTTGTTTTTGAAAATGTCAAGAAAGTAGAATGCTCATAATATATGACTGTTTGTAATTAAAATATATATTTTTATAACCTCATCAATATCACACCTATCACGAATTATCACACCTAATAAAAGTTAGAAATAGCGTTAATTAATTTTCAAACTCGAGAGTATAACGGAAATACAAGTATTGATAATCCTAAAACAGACAATTGCAGGACCTCAAGAGACCTTAAGTTCGTTTTGAAATATTGGGTAGGTCGTTTTGAAATATTGGGTAGTTCTTTAGGTAAGCAATGAATAATGATGTTGAATTAGTGTTAGATGCAATCTCGATGAATCTAGCAGTAATTTCTTGCCGATATTTGGTGGTATTGCAGTTGGACGGGTTTGTATTGTATGGATTGAAAAATTGGGCAGTAGTCTGAACAGGTAACGGTCATTGTAGTGATCTAAGTGCGAGATATTGAGAAAAAGAGCTCGCTATTGAAGCGTATCGCACCGGAAATAAGCACCGCCATCACTATCGCCACGCCTCGGCCGTGATGACCTACTAAAACTTAGTACACCTGTGTCTCTAACTCGAGACACTTTTGCTACTCGCGATAGATACGAATCTTACTCCATGCTAAGCGAACAGAAAAGACCTTCTCTTATCTCTGTACCTCTGTACCACTCATTCTAGATTTATATCGGATCGTACAAACCATTTATAAAACACAGCATTTATTATAAAATCATATTCTCTTTAATTGGGTATTTCTTGAGAAAATTACGGTTCTAGGCGTCTTAAAAACCCTTAAACTTACAAATTGTGAAACCTGTTGGTTGCGTCAATCAGTATGAATTTCAAATAGTGATTGATGCTAAAGCCCTGCCACCACGTCAAGGTCGGCTTCCCTTCGGCAGGGCCCTTTCCCACCCTGAACCCCCTGTACATTGTAGTTGCAACTATTTTATAAATTCGTTATTTATTTTTGGTACACCAATATATATTGTATAACCCAACAATTATTTGCAAGGATCTTTACAAAATATCTGATAAGATTCAGTTGTGACTGAATTAACTTCGTATTCATACCGAGCGGAATTCGTTGGCGCTCCAACGAAGGAGATCCTGTGGGTGACAGTTCTCATGAAAGTGAAGAGATAGGGAGAGTGTCCTGTGTTACGTAGGTTTTGGCCCATCCCCGGAACACCGCCAAGCGTTTTATGCCCTAGACTGGCCAAGTCTGCGAACCTAACCTAACCTAACTAAGTGAAAGTACAGGCCCTTGTAGCTAAGTATGGGTAACATCAAATATATAATGCCATTACTTTTATTTTATATTTTAATTAATATTTTTATAACTCATATTTGCAATTCAGAAACAACCTTTAATCTTTGCTTTTTGAGCATTTGATTATCTCATGACATAGTTATTTCCGGAAGTTCATGCATTTGAGTGTCTGAATTAAATAATTATATAAATTTATATATATATATATATATATATATATATATATATATATATATATATATATTTCTAAACCTCCGTTCAAATATAGTGTAATATTATTATTTATAATAAAAGACCAATACTGTTATTCAATTGCAGTAGAACAGAATGATGTTGAACATAAAACATTTTGATGTAAATTTATGTCTTTTCAGATATAATGTTGTCTAAACCTGTCATATATTCAATTATATTTTAAATATTTAATAAAACTGGTTGCCAATTAGTTTAGTTGGCTCTCTTAATTATTAAAAAAAAACATGAAGCAAATTACATGATCTATTATTTTCTAAATAGACATTTTGATAATTGATCGAGTCAATTTAAATATATGAATTGCATGATTTTTACTACAATACATTTCTATTCTGAACAATATATGTTACTTATCAAATACGTAATCCATATTTAAATAAATAAATAATTTGTGCCCTAATGAACAAATTTCAAAATATTGCATCTAATAAAATATCAAAAATATTAAATTTTATTCAGAACATGTTAATGGTACAATGGTATATTAAATAATTTATAATATTCGCCGTTAACGTACAAAAATGAGACGAAGAATAAAAAAGATCCCCCTATTTAGAACCACTGAAATTAATTTTACAAGTTTAATACTTCCAGTTCAAAATTCCAATTAAATCGCAATTAATATTAAAAAAATATTATCTTGATTATAAGAATAAAATTCCTTTAACATAATTGAAATAAACCCCCTATTTGGAACCCCTGAAATTAATTTAACAAGTCCAAAACTGCCGGTTCAGGTTCTCATTATAACATAATTAATATTAAACAAATGTTTAAACGAAACTTTCTTGGTTATAAAAAATAAAAAATTTCTTTAACATAAATGAAATAAAGAATAAAAAAGATCCCCCAAAATAGAAACACTGAGAATAATTTTACAACTCCATTACTTCCAATTCAGGTTTCCCGTTATATAGTAATTAATATTAAAAAGAATTAAATAATACAAATTTTATGAACAAACTATGCAAAACTAACAAAAAAATTGTTCATATTTCTGTATTACTGTTTGGAACTAACATATAACTGGAAGAAACGATGATATATATATATAGAGTAATCGATTTTAGATAGATATTCATCGATTCCGAAGCCTTAATTCAGGCATTACCACATATTTATTACAAATAAGACTGGTATAAAATCGTATAAAGAACCAAATAAATGATTTTCTTTTAATCGAAATATGCATTAGACTCCAATACAACATAGTAAAATACATTATAAATCATACCTTAAACATTAGCATATGAATTTTCGTCCTAAATGGACATCTGCATTCACAATACACCAGAAATTATTTGAATAACCACAAAAATTCGTGTAAAATCTCGAGAAAACACTTAAAACCCCGAATGCCATAAAGCATCACATAGTTAACGATATGAAACTTCCGAAGGAATGAAATATTTTAGTTCATACATGTACAAAAACACCTTTAGGTTAGCTAAAATTGCAGTAAAGCAATATGACCTTTATAGCAATAGCATATTAAGGCGATATTAGTAGTGGGTAGTGAAAACTTGACCTTGGTAGGCGTTAGATTCATTTGCATTATATACGAGAAAAAACTTGTAAATAGTTCAATTTAATTTTAAAAGAAACTGCATTTATACGGTAAAAACATGTTTAGTTTATATTTGTACACTTATAAGTATGACGCGTTTTGTGGTTTTGTGCATTTCGTGGCTCTCATGTGTTCAAATGGTAAGTATTTAAACTAAATTAAAATACATTTAGTGGGAATTACGTCGTGTAGGGGCCACTCTAGTTTTATACACTCAAACAAATTTTGGTACAAAATAAAACTAACATCGTATTTTGAAGGATATAGTACACATAATCTTAAAATTCGAATTCCCAACTAAAGATACTCGGTTAACGTAAAATTTAATGTAATGTTTGTTGCTATATGTTTATTTTTACTTACCTTACTGTTCTTTGATCGTTATTCTACCCTGAATATACGAATGAAACTGAATATATTTAAATGTAAACACTTCATTTCATTCTCTATGCAATTATTGCGCAACCACATTTACCTATGAACATCGAATTATCAACCTTTAATGAATTATATTAATGTATCCGTTATTATCCGATTTTGTTCATTCTCAGTTAACAGTGAACAGCAACGAGTGTAATATCGTTTTTCAAATCAGAATTGGGGCATTCTGCCCCAAATATAACGTTTATTAGTGTATTGTTTTAATTAAAAGATAGTGTAAGTATAGTTTGGGTCATTCTTATAGTTTAGAAACTGCAATATCCCTTCGGATAATCACATTTTGTATGAATAACCATTTAACGAATCGATTTGATTGTAACTTTGTATAGAGCATAGATTAGGTTAGAATTATTACAAAATAACGTTTGAATCGATGAATATCTATATATATAATCGATTACTATATAGATATCATCGTTTCTACCAGTTATATGTTAGTTCTATTCAGTAATACAGACGAAAAAGCATATAAATGTATGTAGGTCAAATCAGAAATGTTTATAAAATTAACAGGTATCTCATTGAATGTATTAAAAACATCCCCGATTCAGCTGGATATATATGGAATATCGAATTTTGATCGAATAAGGCCAAAATGTATTTTCTACAAATTAAATATTCATTTACGGTTTTCATATATTTCAAAAATAGCTAAAATCGGGAAAAAATTGATTTAGGCGTTTTGAAATTAGAACAATTTTTTTGTAAAGTTAGTTTTGTGTAATTTTTTCTTGAAAGTTTAAATCAAATAGGAATTTATCGACTTTTTAAACCAAGTATTCGAGGAGGCTTTGGAATACGTCATCAGATTTTGTGTCTTAAAAAGAAATTAAAGTGATATTGTCTTTGAAAGAATGACCCTGCGATATATGTTTTGTCCATTCGGAATTGGTCAATAAATTGTGGATGTTTCAACTTGATAATATTAGAGTATATTGCAAATAAGATACAAGCCCGAATTCTTGGATTGTGCATCACCGGCAAATCTAGGAGAGCCTAGAAGTACATTTCGTTGGCAAGGCCTTCTTTGGACCATATCTATAAAGGGCTCTATAGGCTATAGTCCAAATTAAGGCTGGACCAACGTTATGCTATGAACAGGTGTTGGTCTTAGGTCCTGTGAAGCCGACCTTGACGTGGTGGCAGGGCTTAAGCATCAATCGCTATTTGAAATTCATACTGATTGATGCAACCAACAGGTTTCACAATTCGTAAGTTTAAGGGGTTTTAAGGCGCCTAGAACCGTAAGGGGGGCTCAGTGTACCGTTGTAGGCTGAGGTTTGGAAATGTCTTAAATAAATTTTTATCAAAACGAAAAATAAGTTCTTGTAATGACAGTAATAGCAATATGCTTATATACTTATTATGTAAATCGCACAAGCAAGTACATTTAAATGAATTTAAGAGCAATAATTGCTGGTAAGAATGTCATTTACTTTCCGTATTAACATCTCTAATATATGTATTCTGGTATGGTAATTTTACGGCGCAGACAATTTTAATTCGAATAAATTCTGTTGAATGTTGAAAACTTAGAGAAATATAATATGTATACATTATTGGCTTTATATTCATTCTGTTCACACCTAATGACGTTTTTAACCTAACATTTACAGAATTGGACTAAATAAATATAAAAAATAGTTGGTGTGCCCTTCACTCGACTTATATATTAATAGTGGAATTCTGAGTCAATCTATAAATCTATAGAGAATTCTATAAATTATTGACAACGTTAGAACAGTTTTATTAATTTAAGAAATCATTTTATTATTGACTTTACTTAATAAACTGAACAATGTATGATTTCTCTACAAAATTTTCTGCAAAATATATTAATTTTGAAATTAATAACGTTTAAATATCCTTATAGATTTACAAATTAGCTCAGAATTCCACCATAAATTTTGCTGAATTTAATCGCAATTCTAAACCTCAAGTAAATAATGTAGTTTTAATAAATGGCCTAGTTTATTAATAACAAGTTTAGGTCCAAAAGCACCTATGCGTCCAGCTCGCCTTATAACTAATATATTCGATGCGATCAGTGGTTTTTAATTATTATGGCCTATTGGGTAACAATTTGAATAATTAATAATTTTCTATAGCCTTTCGGTTAACAATATAAAAAATCCTTGTAGATACAAAATATCTTAGAATTTTTCGTAGAATTTTTGGGTGTTTAAATTATTTTTATCAAGGCAGTATTAAGCGGGTTTTTAAATTTTCGGGCCCTCTAACTCGGGAAATATACGAGGCATTGGATTTAAACTGCGAGCGGATTCAAATGGAATGTCAATTAATTTGTATAGCAAATTTGGTTCAAATCGCTTCGGTACCTTCAGAGGAGTAGAGGGTACAAAATTGGTCTTACGAGCGACGATTAACATCCACTTATATATATTTTTGGATTCAGAGCGACGAGACACTTTTTATTAATGTAATTCTTTGATCCGAGAATGCTACAGACACACGGCCTGCTTTAGCTTCTTCGGTACTCCGTATGGCGAGCTAAATTTTCTTTTTCCTGTATACAAATATGAAGTAATAACATTTAAATTGCGTGAATAATTATATATTTAAATCTAAATATAGTAGTATTGCATGAAATTTGGTGTGGACGTAAGCGCAACTTAATATTGTATGCACAGAGTGGTTGATGTGTATAATTTATACTTTATGGTGGATTATTCGAAATAAAATGTGTATATATATATAGAAATTATACATTAAAGTCTTGAAGCGTTCACAGCGCACAGGACCTTTTTTGTATGCATCCTCGTCAGTGTATATATATAGTGAGTGCCGTTATGATGCATCTTTCTTCAAAGGTCGATTAGTGATAATTACTTATCACTATTCATTCATTGGCTGTGCCACGTAATTAACGTGAATAATGTTCGCGGACTAATTGAATATCGCTGGTGCGATTACACATGGCCGACCAGACCTTCGTCACCACTAACGGGGCGAGGCCAAAGGTCGCACACCAGTAAAAGCCTCGTGTACACCAAGTGCTATATACCCATCGTAAACACTTTTATCACATAAGAGCTACACATATTATTACTACTAAGAAAAATAAACTTGTCTTTATAATTAATAAATTTTTATTTGAACATTTCTTTGGAAAAATTTCTAATTTCAAGTACCGGCGAAGCTAAAGCAATTGGTCGTGTGTCTGTAGTAGTCTCGGATCAAAAGCATTCCTTAACAAAATGTGTTTGTCTCGTCGGATGGATGTTAGTCGTCGCTCGCTCGTAAGACCAAATTTGTATCCTCTACTCCTCTGAAGGTACCGGAGCGATTCACACCAAATTTACTACACATATTATTTGACATCTCATTTGAATCCGCTCGCAGTTTAAATCCAATCGCCCGTATACTTCCCTGAGTTATAGGGCCCTAAAATTTGGAGCCCCCTTAATACTGCCCTTATAAAAATAACTAAAACACACAAAAATTCTAGGATATTTTATATCTACAAGATTTTTTCATATTGTTTACCAAAAGGCCATAAAATTTAATTAAAATTAGAAATTACTAATAATATAACATTCGAAGCAACAAAATTAACGCTATAATTATAAATGTCGCTGTGAACGCTAGTATTGTTTGTAATAAAACAAACTGGATTCATAATTGTAAATTCCAATCTAAATTAGTATTTAATACGTTGAGAATTGATCCTTACAATTTCAACTATTTGGATTTAAATACATAATCTACTTAAGATAATCTATCAGGTTCATCTAGTTCGAAGAAATTCCGTTCCGTTTTCCATAGACGGCGCCACTATTAAATTAAACCAGTCCTAGAAATATTGTAGTTTTACGCGACATACGAATTATATTTGATTAATTAATATAATGGCTTTTAGAATATATTAGTGACTTTTGATGAATTATTTATAACAAATATTTACATAAAAGCATCAATTCGTTTTGAATTGTGATTTGAAATCAATGAATTGTAGTGATGATTTGAGCTTGTGAAGTATCGAAGTAATTTTTAAGTTGAATTGTGAATTAGGAATTGAATTCCACTAGTAATTAAATTTGTCCAGCTCTGATTTTTATGGTCTCCTCATCACGCAACTCATCTTATACAATTTTCCAACATAAATTGGAGCGTAAATCATTTTTGACAGTCAGATTAATGTAGTATTTTTCAATTAAATTTCCAAGAATATTGTAAAATGATAAATGTTACATTGTTTTTATTGTTTATTTAAGCGTGCGCGCGGCTGTGTGCGTGTTAACATGGGTGTGACATGCGTAAAATATCGGTAGTTTATGTGCGTCGTGCGTCTTGTGTCGTGCCTAGGCATCACTGGCTTGACGACACACGAATGAACGCACAAACTGGACATCCGTTTCCTGCATATAAACCGGCACACGCGCAAAGACAAAATCACTGCAATAAAACCGAAAACAAATTTTATGTATATTAAATTAACTTTGAAGCACAAGCACACTATATAATTTAAATATTATGTATAGCAATTATAGCTTTGAACATTATTATAAGGTTGTTCTTGTTTAACTACGTTAACACTGTGATTTCATGTTTATTTCAGGCATGCGGAATTCATAAATGCCCATTAATATTCAATAAAATACAGCTGCAGGCTTCACTATAGCTTAAGTAGATAAATCTCGATTCAAATTTTTATTTCAACATTTTTACTTTCATAGAAAAATAGGAAATAATACATTTTTGTACATATTAGAGACTTTTACTGAAATTCACGATTTCAGCTCTTCTAATTTCTTTTTTAATTATTCAAATTGTTAGCCAGAATTCCGCAATAATTAAAAGTAATTATTTAATTACGCTGCTGGCATTGCTTATATTACTTATAAGGCGAGCTGGACGCAAAGGTACCTAAGCTTGTTAAAAGTGATAAATGGCCATATGTTAAAATACAATTGGTCAAACCATTAAAAATAATAATTTTAAAATATTTTAGCCGACCAATAAAAAGTTTATAAATGTTTGGAATATCTCAAGATTGTATTATAATTTTATTGGTTAAATGGTGTAAGGGCGCGAGTCCTGCTCATGCCAGTTTTCAATATTACAAATGAGTGTTCTAATGACCAAGTTTAGTAGGCAAATAATAATTGAATATCCGGGCAATATTGTGTATGTCGTGGAAACGTTCTTGAAGGTGTTACAAATATATTTGCCAATCATACTAAGGCGTTTTTGGTTGGTGTAAAACTTGCAGAATCATTCTAATAATTTAGATACTTAAGATCGATACCTTTATTACAAGAACAGAACACTGTAAGAAGGCGGTTCCTTTACAAACGTTTCCTTGGCCTATATCAAAACTATATTCCACCAATATATATCTATATATATATATATACAATTATATTATATTTATATACAGTTTTATTTCACGAAATAGTGATTAGATCGAGTTTAAAATAAATACTAGGTACACTGTAGAGAAAAGTAAATATAGGAAGTTAATTATAACTGAAAAATATATGGTACATGTACAGATTTATAACAGTGGCAACAAAACAGTAGTGTGTTGACGGGCCCATTATCTATAAGTCCATCGAGTACATCATTCATCGCTATAAATTATTACAGCGTAAAGAAAGTTGATACATTTTCAAATATAAACTACACGGAATTTATGTTCAATCATTTTATGTGTTTTAAGTGGTTTTTACCACCCGATTTATAGGAACATATTACTAGGATGACAACATTATTTATTTAAGACAATCATAAAAACTGGAGTGTTCCTCACTCGACTTTCTTGCCTGTATAATAATAATGTTTAATTTCGTTTTAAATTCACACCACAATAGCTATAAAACAATATCAAATAAAATAAGCATATATATATAAGAAATTAAAACATTCACTTAATAGATAATACCGCCAGCTAAAGGCATTGGTGCCTGCACATATGCTTGTTACATTTTTAGAGAAGTACCGAAGAAGCTAAAGCAGGTCGTGTGTCTGTAGCATTCTCGGATAAAAAAAAAGTCCTTAACAAAAAGTGTTTGTCTCGTCGCCCTGAATTCAAAAATATATATAACTTATATACTTGGTTGTTAGTCGTCGCTCACTCGTAAGACCAAATTTGTGCACTCTACTCCTCCGAAGGTACCGGAGCGATTTACACCAAATTTAGTACACTAATTATTTTGCACCCCTTTTGAATTCGCTCGCAGTTTAAATCCAATCGCCCGTATAGTTCCCGAGTTATAGGGCCCCAAAATTTAAAGACCCCCTTAATACTGCCCTTATAAAAATAATTAAACACCCAAAAATTCTACTAAAAATTCTAAGATATTTTATATCTATAATTTGTTTCATATTGTTAACCTAAAGGCCATTAATTTTTTTTTAAATATTATAATTTTGAATTAATCTGTTTGCTGTTAGCATCGCATATATTATTTATAAAGCTGGATGCATAGGTGCATTGAACCTAACCTTGTTTTTTACAGTGTAGTTGTTTTAACCACCCCATTTATCGAAACATCAATATGTAAAGTAGGACACAGTAGTCTTTTGTTTTAAGATAATAATTGTAAAATAAAAATACAAATGTATTTTTTTGCGTTGAAACAATCCGAAAAATTTCTCTTGTTACATTTATATATCAATAAATATGGTCAATTATTTGGTGTACACTGTTAAAATGTGCCACAGTTGTATTGTCCTGGTAAAAATTGTAGTCACTTTACTACTGTGTCTGTGTGTGTCTGTCTGTGTGTGTGTGTGTGTGTGTGTGTGTGTGTCTGCAGATACAGAGCGCAACTGGTAGAGTAGATCGCGCGGGTTCGCACGCTCACTAAAGAAATCTAATTAGCGACGTGATGTAATGTTCATTACGAGATCGTTCTCGTTGATATACACCAATATTGATTTGCTATATAGATCCAAAATGCGTTTATTTATTTCTATTCCGTTTTGTTACACAATAAAACTATATCACGTATAAGGTGCCAACAAAGGATAAGAAAGTTGAGTGTAGATCACTCCAATTGGTCAATAAGTGGATACCGCTGAGTTCTATAAATTAATTGTTGTTGTTTCGACAATATACAATAGAAAAGAAATTTTGGTAGTTCTATTCGTGCGACTAACAATAGTCTATTAATTTAAATAAAATTACAATTTCTTATATATATATATATATATATATATATATATATATATATATATATATATATATATATATATATATATATATATATCTATATAGATTAAAGCATCTATATAGTTAGATTGTGCAAGAAGTTGTGCACTCTAGAACCAAATGTAGAAATAATTCAAGCGATTTAAAATCTTGGTCAGTTCAACACACACACACAATCTTATTACACAACATACACTGATTTATTAGGACATTCTTTATAAGTCGAACTGATTGACAATATTATTAACAATGGCCAAGTTTACATCGAGGTTTAAACTCGCGTGATATCACAAGCGACAACGTGATATCACCACATTGATTTTTGATGAAATTGGCATATTTAATTTATTAAATAAGTGTTACAATAAATGCATTAAGTAAAGGATTGTTCCCAGCTAAAGAATCAGTAATTAAGCTTAGAAATTATTAGTAATAATTCTAGTTTATTGTATGACATACAAATTTAACGTTCACACCAACAAAATTTATCATATATTGTGTTAATTTTGTTGCTTGGAATGCTAGCATTGCTTGTCATAATACAAACTAAATTATTATTTGTAATTCTAATCTTAATTACTATTTGGTTCGCTCTGAGCACGCTTAAGTGTTCAGGATTGTTCACAGTGAAACAATTAGTCATTAAACTAAGAAAATTGCAAATAATAATCTAGTTTGTATTATGACAAGCAATGTTAACATTCCAAGCAACACAATGTGTGATACATTTTGTTGCTGTGAACGTTAACTTTGTATGTCATACAACAAACTGGAATTATTACTTATAATTTCTAAGCTTAATTACTGATTGTTTCGCTGTGAACAATCCTTTATACTAAATGTATTTAATCAATGAAATTAAAATTAGTCGACGCAGTTTAAAATTCATAACAGAGTTTGTTTTCTACATGTGGATGTTACAGACACACGATCGTATGCTTTCACTCATCTGTACTTCGTACATCTAATACTACTATCTTATAATCTGCAGTGATTGTGGTCAATATATGTTAGCTGTTCCGTCACGATGTAAAATTTCGCGTTGGAATAGAAATCACTACGATTCTGTTGAAGATGAGGCTTCACCTCTTTCCCCCGCCAGCAATGGCCAGGGGGGGAGCTATCTATGGATGATTGGCGTTTGATTGACAGTAGTGCCCACACATAGCTGATGGCTTGTGTTAAAACTCTGCAGAATCTGCCACAGGCCACAAGAAGAAATGCGTACCTAATCATTCGTTATCGTAGAAATTTTATCTTGATGTTATGGTGATTGCTTGTTTAACGTACGAGTAGGTACTCCTCGCATTTGTGGGACAATCACGTGCGTAATTTTAGAGAGACGTTTACGTTAAATGAATGGATCCAATTGTAAGCTACGCTTAAAGTTTGGTTTAAAAATATATAAATAAATATATATTTACTTAGTAGCTCGCTGTGTGTCAGTAATCAAAAAAATGTCATTAACAAAAAGTGTTTGTCTCGTCGCCCTGAATCCAAAAATATATATAACTTATATACTTGGATGTTAGTTGTCGCTGGCTCGTAAGATCAAATTTGTGCCCTCTACTCCTCTGAAGGTACCGGAGCGATTCACACCAAATTTGGTACGCATATTATTTGACATCCAATTTGAATCCGCTCGCAGTTTAAAACCAATCGCTCGTATACTTCCCGAGTTATAGGGCCCCAAAATTTGGAGCCTCCCTTAATACTACCCTTATAAACATAATTAAAACACACAGAAATTCTACTAATTATTCTATGAAATTTAAATATCTACAAGATTTTTGCTTATTGTTAACCCAAAGGCCATAAAAAAGTATTAAATATTATAATATTGCATTTTAAATCAAAATAATGGCTCGCTCGTAAGATAAAATTTGTGCCCTCTACTCCTCTGAAGGTACCGGTGCGATTCACACCAAATTTGGTACACATATTATTTGGTATCCCATTTGAATCCGCTCGCAGTTTAAATCCAATCATCCGTATACTTCCTGAGTTATAGGGCCTTAAAATTTAGAGCCCCTCTCAATACTGCCCTTATAAAAATAATTAAAACACTCAAAAGTTGTACTAGAAATTGTGAGATATTTTATGTCTACAAGATTTTTTCATATTGTTAACTCAAAGGCCATAAAAAATATTATAACTTTGAATTTTAAATTGTCTATTTTGTTCGAGCTAAAAAAATTGTTTTTGACAAACTGTGAAGATAAGTTACGGTAAATAAAATTGTGTTATAGGTACAAGGAAGAAATCTTAAACATTTTTACAATTATGCCCATAAATCTAAGATGTTGCCGGTAGCAAGAAACGGACATGCAGTAGCGAAAGAGTTATACAGCAAATATACTCGTATATTTGATTTGATTTTATATCTAATAGTGTGTGTATGTTGAATGCCATATTAAATACGCAATTAAAGAAAACTATATATATATAAAGTTAGAAAAGATGCACCATGAATAATTAATTTCTATATAGATATTAAACTGTTTTATTAAAGCAGAGAGATACGAATGTCGATACAGTAAATTACTTTCATAGCGGTGTTAAATCACTGCGCATACAACGCGAGGAATGCTCTAAGGTTCTTCTTCTTCGTTCGGAGAAACGCGATGCTTTGTGCTTATCTTTGTACCGATCATTTTATGTTGTCCGCCAATACATTCAGCACATTATTCGTACAATGAGTCTACAGGTTCTTAATTTGGTCATAATAATAATAATAATAATAATAATAGTAGAGCCAACGATGATTTTTATGCTTCGCTGCTAACAGACCCAATTTTTAATCAAAGCCACTCAGATATTTATCTTTATTGAATTTGTCTATCCTATATATATAAATATACCTAGATTCCGTGTAGTAGTTAATTAACTTTGACAAAATTATACCGTGAAGGTAATGATAATTCCATTGTTGTTTTTTTGTAAATTACTCAGCAATTTACACTGGAATTAATCCTGTTTTTAGTTCATCGTATACACACACAATAATACACTTTTTGAAAAATTTGAGGTCGTTATTTACTGAAATAAAATGTAAGTGTAGGACAGATATCTATGTATGTAAAATTATTATAATAATTTTTCGACAGTATAAACACCGGTTAAATAATGCTTATGTTAACAGGTGTTTCACCCACTCGCCAAACTATATAATGGACGTTTTATGAATAAATCATTGTATTATACATACGTGTGTATATGTATAATACGAACAATCATTTGATAAACGGCTGCGAATAAAGCCCAATAGGAAATCGACATTATTATTATAATAACCACTGTCACACACGCACAGAACCGTATTTATATACATTTTGTCCCTTGAATAATATTTATCCATTTAATAGTAGAATTCTGGGTATATCTATAACTCTATAGGGAACTCTATAAAATATTATAAACGCTATAATTAAATTTCATAATTTAATAAATCTTTTCTTTTTTAATTGAATTTACTTAATAAATTAAACATTACGCGATTTAGGGATTTAGGAATAATTTGAGTTTCTTGGGAAAAGCAGTCGTTTATTTAATAATTAATTTTTTTTAACGTTTCGGCATCTTTTAAGCCATCTTTAGGAGTCAGAATTTATGATGTACATGAGAAAAACTTAAAATATAAAAAATAATGTCACAATTAGTTATCTTTTTTTTTTCTTGGTTTCCATTAATTAAATTAAAGAAATTTGATTTATTAACCAATTTTGCTACAAATTATAATTATTTTGAAATATAAGCGATTACATATACCATAAAACATGCATAAATATTTTTACAATGTGTTTGTGTGAAGAATGACTGTGTAAAACGCTTTGTTTATATGTTTCTATGGTTATTACCAGTGATAATTCGTCTAAGTTACCTTAAAATTTTGAAATATTTATTTTAAATATTGAACCATGCGTCAAAATTGACAAAACTATCCTTTGACCTATTTGTATTTAAACATAAAACCATTTATCACTTTTAAAAATTATTTCCCCACTGAAATATTTAAAGTTTAGCCCTGCCACTGATTATTTATTAATTGGACAAAATTATGAAATGTAGTTATTGTGAATGAGGTTATTAATGTGCATTGAAATATCCAAATACAAAATAGAAGCATTAAGGGAATTTATATTCATAACTGATAAAATAGTATTATTATTATTAGAATACTGCGTACATAATATCTTAAATATCAAAGTTATTACTTTATATATATATATATATATATATATATATATATATATATATATATATATATATATATATTTATATATTTGAGCCCTAAAGGGGCGAAATAAAATGGCACTAGAGCCTGCCCTGTGTATATTTCTTGCAAGAAATGTAAAAAAAGCTGTTTGAACAAGTGAATAGTTCTAATAAAATTTCCATAGCTGTGTAATACCCGCCACCTACTACTCGGCCACACCCATATTTTACAATTATAATTTCGATTTACATAGACGTAGATTATAATTCAGTATGTGTAACACACATATAAATATATGCGATTTATTAGTAGTGCCCGGAGGATCCCGGATTCACACGTGCGTATCTAGGATAACCGGAAAGGCATATTCAAACAATGATTCGTTTCATGCCAACACTGATTTTTACATTTAGATTAAATTCTTTATTCACTTATCTATTGTTATTAATTTTAAATAATTAATAATACAAATGTTTGGCTTGTTTACACACAATAAATAATCTGATTCATTATAATAAGTTCATAATAACAGTATATATAAATAATAGAATAGATTTCAATTTTGATTAAAAGTCTATTTTATATAGTAACGAAAAATGCGTGTCTTAAGGTGTGAATAATTTATTAAACTAATGTAATTATCAATTTTCAATCACACGGAGTGTTCACATTTATATAGAATACAGTTTCCTATTACGCCCACTAGATTAAAATTCATTTTAATATATTTAGCTCACCGTACGAAGTACTGAAGAAGCTAATGCAATCGGTTGTGTGTCTGTAGCATTCTCGGAACAAAAAATATCCCAAAAAATGTTTGTCTCGTCGTCCTGAATCCAAAAATAAATATATAACTTATATACTCGTCGCTCGTAAGACCAAATTTGTACCGAAGCGATTCACACCAAATTATAGGGATCAAAAATTTGGAGCCTCCATTAATGCACTGCCCTTATAAAAATAATTAAATCACTCAATAACTCTACTGTTAATTTTAAGATATTTTATATCTAACAAGATTTTTTCATATTGTTAACTCAAAGGCCATAGAAAAATATTAAATATTATAATTTTGAATTTTAAAGCACTACAGGAAATTGTAATTAAAAGCCGCTGCTTGCATCTCATATATTACTTATAAGGCAAGCTGGACGTATAGGTTGTACTTAAGCTTGTTTAATTGTAATATACGTTTTATATATTAATAAAATTTATGAATATTCAATCTCCTATATTAACGGTGAGATTTCTCTTATAAAATGAGAAAATGGCCCCGCGTAAAAAGACACAATTGTGTATAGTTTATTTATGACAGTATTGTTAACATTGTACAGTATCATCTTCTGGTAAAATGATTATTATTTCCTGAAATGGTTAGTTCCGCATTCTTGTAGATGACCATTTAATATACGCCAATGTGGGCGCTAGTATACCGACTACCTAACCTAACCTAACATTGTATTCAATTGAATTCATATCTTTAGTGGTGTGTGTGTGTGTGTGTGTGTCTTCTTCCTTGAAGGCTCATATTATTAATATTGATGATGGCCCCGTGGTCAATCTTAAGCAAACACTCAATTTGAATCGCAGCAGTATAAGTTGATGGCTATATTTGATGGTTTTATAACGTTGGCTGCGCGATAAAAGTGCGTTCTTATTTTTCAAACAGCAAAATAGAAGAAATAGAAATAAATAGGCATCGCAGTATTATATAGTGAGTTGAATGTTGCAACATTCTCAGGTCAACTGTGACACGTATGATTTACTGTGTTTTAAGGCATATAGTGTGTATATGATTTAGTTGGTTGGCATCGTGTGGGACGGATTCTAACGATAAATATCCGCGATGGATATCTTACACCCAGCTAACAACTAGACTTAATAATATACTTGATACTTGCCAACCAAACTACATATAAACATACTTATACATTCGCCTCACATATACACACTTAAATATATATATATATATATATATATATATATATATATATATATATATATATATATATATATATATATATTATTTTAAATTTATTTTTCCATTTGCCATGAAACAATTACAATATATGCAATCTAGGAAATGTAAATATAATTTTTTAATAAATAGTCAAGAATATAAAAATATATAACAATTATATACGATTTGTCATGGCGTTAAGTCAAGCTTAGTGTGTCCTTGAATGACCTTGACGCTTAGATCAGGTGTAACTAGTTTTTATAGTGCACATATACATTAATTAATATAAGCAATTAGATTAATATTGCTTGCATACATAAATAAATTTCATAACAATATGTTCCGCCTGCACGTATATTAATATCACATATAGTAACTAGGCAAATCTATGGCAAAAATAATTCAAACCGGAAATGCAGTTGTACTCTATGCATTTTGGTTCTATCTCCAATATCACTAATGGCAAAAACAGTTATTTACATATGAAAGATATAAATATTTCGCACAACTTTTATTTTATAAGTTTATTTATAAAATGTACCAGTTACGAGAAAACTGCTATGGAAAATTATATTTGAATATATTGATAAGGTGATAAGAAACATTGATAACGTAATAAAATAATTAGGTAAATAATACAATTTCAGAGTATTACTGTAGAGTATTTATCAGTTTGTTTGGGATATTTCTAGTGTATACTACGTATAAGTCGAGTGTAGACCACCCCACATTATTAGACATAGATTTGTTAACAAAAGTTGCTATATATCTTTAATTGTTATAAGAATACATTTTTCTATAATTCATACCATTTCTGGGATATTGAAAAAGTAACAAAAATATACTATTATTTCCGGTTTAGATATTGTTTTCATAAATAAAGGATTCTCTTCCGGGTCCTATACAGGTCAAAGTTTTATAATTTACCATCAATAGATTTTGCTGTAGAGCGATTACAATGAGACAGACACACACAACGAAGTCAACTTCTATATTGGTTCGAAAATTTTCATGATTACAGTACTTTCTTATATGCAATCGTATAAGAAAGTTTATTAAATATTCAAAGTAACAAAAACAAAAGAAACAACTTTTTGATAATTAAAATAATTCCTTAAATGCATTCGTATAAGTATTAAAAATATAGTCTATAAATATTAAAAGTAAAAAAAAAAAAACTATTGATGATTTGTATAAAAAATTATCCGAAATGATGGACGGATATACGGGGCAATATAACTCCGGATACTAACCGGTCCGCCTCGTGCCAAAGTTAACCAGAGCAGAACTTGACCAAAAAAACACTAATTTCCGTTCTTAAATATAATTATACTTAGATGACAAAACGGAACTTGGATTTCAACTAGATTTTGACAAGCCTTATTTCAATTTATATTTAACCCTTTTTTAACAAATGCCGATAATGTAGGGCACCGCTAAATAATTTTTGCAACCATTGAACAAGAAGGATTTATGTATATAGTATTAGAAGAACAATCACTTAACCGCACCTGTTTAAAGCGTGTATTACCTTTACAAGAAGTAAATTAATATTAACTGTACTTGTGATCACACTATATACATATATATATATATAAAACTAATATATTAAATACATATATCTATATATAATATATAAATGGCAGTCTTTGATTTTAAATATCGCAGTGGGCAGATTCTACTTACATCGTAGGCTGCAATACATTTAAAACTACTCTGCCTCATTAGCGGCAGCCATTTTGTTTTAATCATATCAAGTACAACAAACATAGGCTTAGGCACCAGTGCCCTAAGGTTTATTCACAGCGAAATTACAAGTAATTATTCCAGTTTATTTTATAACAATATTCTAACGTTCACAGCAACAAAAATGTGTTAATAAGAGAAGCAAAAATAAAAATATAATAAATTTTGACCCATTTATTTAATTAATATTAATAATGGCCAGTTATTATTAATTATATCCGCGTTTTTAGGTAAATATAATATATATTTTTCTTACATTTCTCGAAAATTGTGAATTATTAATAATTAACGCTTTATTTAATTAAATTGTTACTAATTAATTACTTTGACTTATTTATTTAGTTAATATTAATAACGGCTGGTTATTACTAATATAAACCGTAACATATATACTATAATATCTCATTTAACAATAGGGAAGCCTTTCGTAATAGAGCGTTAACCAAATTAACGTTAATAAAGTATTATGTTTAATATATAAACGAAATAAATATTAAATTGATGAATCCGGGAAATTCTTAGACGTGCGCGCGCACTTGTAGTACAATACCTGTATTTGTTGTCCTTTTGGGGCGAAGCCCTACGCAAACGTCCCTTTTGTCCCCCAGTAAAGGAATAACGTGTATATTATATTTGAAGAGATGTAACAGCTGATTATTTACAATTGCATGATAAAAATCGTGTTCTTGAAAAACAAAGCATTAAAAATTAAAATAATTCTAGTTTTTTTTTAATTAACAAATACAACGACATGAAAAAAAAAAAAGATATGTTGTATTATGTATTTTATGTATACGTATGCAAATGATGAGAAATACTCCTGAGAATATTCTTCATTTACAAATAAGATCATTGTTGTATCTTTTGGGGCCGTATTCAAGGACACACGCACTTAAAATATTCATACTCAAAAATTTCAGTAATTAAAACAACCAAACGGGCACAGCTGCAAACACCTATGCCTCCAGATCACGTTATTATTAGTTACGGCAGATTTTTCATTTTTTTAAATAATATTTGTTGTATTAAGGGGGGCTTTAAATATTACAAAATCATAAAATTAAATGTTCGCCTATAACAGGCTCAAGATTTACGACCAAGTGAGCGATATACGAACAAAAAAATGTGGAATCTATTTTTGAGGTACACGATAAAATACTATAGCTCTTTCCACTAGTTTGTGCGATGAGATATACGTGCAAACATGTATTAACAGTTATAAAATAAAATATAAATTTTTTTTTTTTTTGCGAATTTTATTGCAAAATCGTCTGACTAAGAATTCTCAGACAGTAGAAATAAATTTAGCGAATCTAACGTAACGATTATTAGCTTCAAATTTATTGCGTACCTAATTCAAGGTTGTCCCATATAAATATATTTTTTTCTGCTACAATTACCAAGCGTTTTTAGCGAGCAATCAAAGATCCGGCTGTGAGTACGTACGTTCAGCTTGCAATATTAATTATTATTCGTAATAAAGATAATTGGCGAAACCGCGCCTAAACCACGCTTAAAATTAAATGAATCAGCACTATAAACCATTGACCATTGGTTATTTCCACTAGTGGACAAGAAATATCCCACTCGGAAATATTTGTCAACAAAATTATTAGTATAATTACATTTATTTACATTAATAGTCAAGGTATTTTCCTCACAAAGTGGGGCGACAAAAACCGCATATATATATATATATATATATATATATATATATATATATATATATATATACATATATATATATATATATATATATATATATATATATATATATATATATCGCATTACTTAAAGACTACTTTGTATATCTGTAACGCTGACGAGCATGATTGCCATGACGACCTAAAAAGAAATCCCATAAAAAGAATAACGAGATTTTTTATGGTTAAGTAGCACCCTGTTTAAATTTATTATTTTAATTTTTATTGCAATATTTTTATGATCTTATTATACACGATAAGTTATGACTATCTTAAAAAATATGCAAGTAATTAATGCAATATATTACATTATTTATTAACTCGCCGTACGAAGTACCGAAGAAGCTAAAGTAATCGGTCGTGTGTCTGTAGCATTCTCGGAACAAAAAATGTCCTTAACAAAAAGTGTTTGTCTCGTCGCTCTGAATCCAAAAATATATATAACTGGATGTTAGTCGTCGCTCGTTTGAGCAAATATGTGCCGTTTATTCCTCTGAAGGTACTGGAGCGATTTACACCAAATTTGCTACACATATTATTTGGCATCCCATTTGAATTCGTTTGCAGTTTAAATCCAATCGCCAGTATACTTCCTGAGTTAAAGGGTCTCAAAATTTGGAGCCCCCCTTAATACTGCCTTTATAAAAACAATTAATACACCAAAATATTTTACTAATAAAGATATTTTATGTCTACAAGATTATTTCCTATTGTTAACCCAAAGACCATAAAAAATTATTAAATATTATAATTTTGAATTAAAAATTTTAATTGTAAGACTTTTTATATCTATAACACTTTTTGAGATTGTTAACCAAATGGCCATAATAATTAAATACCGCTGCTCGCATCGTATACCTAATGTCATTTTATACGAATTTATAATATAAGGAAATATTGTAATCTTCAATCATTTCAAACTCGAGATTTTAACGGAAATACACATTCTGACAATTTTCGAGTGCTCGACACTGACACTAGAATAAATAAATCTGATGTGCCCTACACTGGTCTATCTTTTACGTATACAGAATATGCATAGATATTTTCTAGTATGTTACGGTTCAAGTAATCAATCGGTTTATATTAATAATAACCGTATATTATTAATATTAACGATGTAAAAGGCCAAAATAATGATTTTGTAAGAATTAATTTATATTTACCGGTAATTATTAATAATTCACAACAATCTTTGGTAAATGTAAGAAAAGGAGTGGAAAAATAACAATTCCGCGGGTTAGGTTAGCTAAATTTGTGCATAAATTGTAGAAAATAATACAAAAGAAAAGTTTTTATTAAATGTACCAAGTTATACAAGTAATTTTTTAGAATTACCGGTAAATATAATTACTCCAGTTTATTATTTATATTTACTAATATAAGCCGATGTTATTAATATTTACTAATAGACGCCGATAGTAATAATAATGGCCAGGTATTATTAATACAAACTGAATTTATTATATCAATAGTTTTGTATTGATTATATTTAAATGACTGTATCACCGGATCCTGATAATCGATTTTTATCGATAGGTACTCGTTTTAAAGGGCAACTAAGAAAGAGAATGAACAAATACCGATGAAAAACGGCTAAAAGAAACCAGAGATATAGCTGTATAAAGATAGCGTATTTTGCAAAACACGCGGTTTTAGCCGACTTTGAGCCTCTCGTAATCCCTTCTAACTTAATGAAATTTCACAAAAATTTGTATATTCAATCAACTCTGCAAATGATATTTTTGGGAATCTCTCCTGTCCAGTAAAGATCCAAAAATGGTAATATTATCAGAAAATAATATTAAAATTCAAATTGTTAGTAACAATCGTAATATCATTTTAAAAATTATAATCTTAATGGGATTAACTACATATTCCTAAACGTAAGAGTAATTGATACGATTAGTTCCATGAGAAAAATAATTTTAGAAATCACTTGGTAAATATATATTGCCATGTTGAAATCTTTATATATATATATATATATATATATATATATATATATATATATATATATATATATATATATATATATATATATATATATATATACATATATATATTTGTGTGTGAATGTGTATCTATGTGTATGTGTGTGTGTGTGCACCGTTTGGGTATGTTGTTAAATTGTCAGTGTGTGTTTGAATAATTAAGAATACAATATAGATTTTTAATATTCAATCAATATACAGCACGAATAATAGAATTATTATAGCAGCAGATTCTAAGAATGACAATATATGTGAATGTGCGCGTGTATAGGTGTCTTTAGTGTTAACACAAGAAAAAGAACTAAGTATATATATATGTGCTTTGTCATCTAATAGGTCCGTATTCGCTTCCTATTGTCTGTCTGTCCGTGTGTGTGTGTGTGTGTGTGTGTTTAATCCATGTCTGTGTGTGTGTATGTTAAGTACTGGATGCTGGAGAACTACAACTCTGGTACAGTTACTCAGTCACCGTTGCATTGCCGGACATATTTCTCTTAGTTCGCCGCCTCCACCCGCACACACACACCGCCCCCCCCCCCAACCTCAAGGACACGACCAGTGCTTTTGTTTTAAAGTGATACATACATACATACATACAACAGCAACCTTATTATCGCGATGGTCTCCGTTTCTCCTGATTCGTTAATTTATGCCGAAATATGATTCTTACAACAATTTACTTGGTTAAGCCGTAGGTGATAGTAATGTTGAGCATAGGCCACTCCAGTTTATTTCTTTTTGATGCCATCGGTGGATTCTACGATTGGTTTAGTAGGTTTAATGGTTGGGGACGTGCCCAGTAAGCTGTCTTAACTAGCGTAGAGTGTAGAGGAGAAATCTGCCGTTAAATGTATAATAATGTTGGTATGTAACATGGAGGAGCAAGCGAAGCAAGTGAAGACGTTTTGGTGCAACGGAGCGTGACTGCGGCTTTGATATCTGCTTACCATCTGGACATGCGCGCTTCAATAAAAACGTATATTATAAATTTTAATTTTCCAATGCAGACATATTAATTAGCACTGATTTATATTTACAGTTTATCGAGGAGGTTCCAATGAAACAAATTATTACATTTTTTAGCTAGCTAAAGCAATCGGTCATGTGTCTGAAGCATTCTCCGATCAATAAATGTCCATTACAAAAAGTGTTTGTCTCGACGCCTTGAATCCAAAAATATATTTAACTTATATACTTTGGTGTTAGTCGTCGCTCGCTCGTAAGACCAAATTTGTACCCTCTACTCCTCTGAAGGTACTGGTGCGATTCACACCAAATTTGCTACACATGTTATTTGGCATCCCATTTGAATCCGTTCGCAGTTTAAATCCAATCGCCCATATACTTCTTGAGTTATAGGGTCCCAAAATTTGGAGCTCCACGTAATACTGCCCTGATAAAAATAATTAAAACACCCACAAATTCTACTAAAAATTCCATGATATTTTATATCTACAATATTTTTTCATATTGTCAACGCAAAGGCCATGAAAAATTAATAAATACTATAATTTTGAAGATATCTACACAAAGTTGTAAATCTGAAATTGTTAACCAAAACGCCATAATAATTAAATGACGCTGCTCGCATTGCATATATTACTTATAAGGCGAGCTGGACGCATACGTGCGTTGTACTTAAGCTTATTTATATTCATATAGTTAGATTCTGTAATCTATTCCATTAACAATAATTTTAATAATATCACTTTTATAGTTCGATTACTATTGGGATTTTAATTATAAACTGTAATTGAACCTGTATGTCTAGTAAAACATATAAATATGCGTTCCGGATACATATAAATCACATACAGACATATATCTAGGTGTTTATATATATACTTATATATAATTCGTGTAGTTGAGTGATTTGAGGAACAGTAAATATGTTGAGTAATTCGAAGAATTGTATGTTTCGGTAATGACATTCTCAAAATTTTAATTCGTTGTTCATAGTTACTTAAGTAGTTATTCTGTACAGTACAGGTACACGATAATATCAGACGCCATTAATTTACCTAACAATAATAACATATAATTACCATACTAAGCTAAGTTTTCCCAAATACAATTGGACATTTTAAACGAATCATTTTGTTTGTCGTACATTTTTGAAAACACTGCAACATTTTGACATTACAGGACATTTTGGCAATCAGGAAGATGTGAAGAAACGATTTTCTATATTCTGAGAATGTACAGACCACGATCGAATACTATAGTATTGCATTAAATGCACTAATATAATAATATCTAATACAAAATGTTGGAAATTTAACACCAATTGGTAAAATGTAGACATGTCAAAATGCTAACTAATTTTGTCAATCTAACATTATTTTGTGTTAATTTAAGATAATGTGCAAAATTAACACCAATTGAATGTTCCTTAAATGGGACACTTAGATCTCCGTCAATTTAATAGTTAAATTCGATTTAAACGGATTTAGCTCGTAGTACGATAGTAAAATAATAATTAATAATAATAATTTTGAAATTTAAAATGATTGATTGCTTGTTCGAATGATTACAACAATATATTTTGTACTCAAACAATTGCTATGTTTTATCATTTTATCTCTTCAAAAATATGTAGTTAAAATAATGTTTCCTTAAAAACATCAGCAGTTAAAAAGTGTGTCCCTACTTTAATATACAGTGAGCAGTAGGCATTGTTGCACCTATGCGTGTTTTTGTAATATTTTACTAAAGTATTTATGGTAAAAATTTGCTTTTTAAGCTCGCCGTACGAAGTACCGAAGAAACTAAATCATTTGGTCGTATGTCTGTCACTCGTAAGATCAAATTTTTGAACTCTACTCGTCTGAAGGTACCGGTGGCGATTTGAACCAAATTTGCATAACATATTATTTGGCAACCCATTTGAATCTGTTCGCAGTTTTTGTTTTAAATTCATTATATCATTGTCATATTTAGGGGACCGAAAATCTTTTAAAATATATGATATTTATTATTTGTAAATATATTCTATTAACTAATTACATACATAAAATCATTTATAGTTAAAAATAAATCTTGAAGCGTTAAAATTATCTAGAAAATATTGGAATAAATATATTTTTTTTAATATAAATCAGTGCTGCCCTTTGATATACTGTTAAATCCTTTGAGTTTGTCAATTAGTTGATTAGTAATGATATAGTTGGGGATGTATGTCGCTCGTACGCTCGTAAATCCAAATAAACTTTAAAAGTACCGGATGCACAAGAAGTTGATGGCATGGTAAAAATGGCAAGTCAACAGTAAACCAAAGATGGTTCCCAATTATAGGAAATAATTAGCGATAATTTTAATTACGTTAATTTCAGTTGTCTACCCCCCAATTAGCATGATAATAATAATAATAATAACATGGTGCGCTTAGATATTCGAGTGTTGTTCAATAAACTACGAATCGTGCGATAGAGAATAGTGCTTCTTACTTTTATTTTAGTTGTTTGGTCTTTTTTCGCTGGAATACCGTTAAGAAAGCCTCTGGAGCGCGGCGTGGCGAGGGGGGGTACCCCACGAACGAAGAACAAGTTGACGACGTCTAAGGGGGGGCTATGTAGGTCTGTGGGTCCCGGCGGTGGGTGGCTGCGAGCAGTGAGCTCGCGACACTGCCGCTGCAGACACACCTGAAGAACTCGAAGAACACCCAAGTCACCCATACGGCCCGGACACGTGCTTCCTCAGCGCCCCTGCTACGTTGACACTCAGTGTGCTTGTGTTCCAGTGTGACTGACCACTGTCAACCTAAGAGTGTGCAGTGTGCGCGAGTGTTGTGGTGCTAACCGTATTTTTACCATCTTTTGCCTTTAACAACTCTTGCATACACCTATTTTTACTAAGTGATCGACGGTTTTGTGGGTTTCTGTGCACATCGTATTTATAAACACCATCAACTTGCAGACGAGCGGATTTTTGTGGATATCTGATCTTAAAAGTAAGTCTTTTTCATATTACAGCCCCTGGGTATCCTTCTGCCCCTAACTACATTTGTACCTCCTAAATTAATTACTCATTTAGCCCACAATCTTAAGAAGAACTTATATACCAAGCATTGAAATCTCCAAATTATTTACTTTATGTTCTAAAAAGTAACACAACAAGGCCCCTAGATACCTACTGCCTCTTATTACATCTGTACCTCCTAAATTAATTAGCCATTTAGCCAACAATCTTAAGATGAACTACTAAGATTTATGTACAAGCATTGAAATCTCTTTTTTTTTATCTAATAAGTAAGTCATTTTGATATTACACCCCCACAACAAGGTACCTACTGCCCCTTATTACATCTTTACCTCCTAAATTCATTACTCATTTAACAATCCTAAAAATATCTCCAAATTATGTACTTTATATTCTTTTATATCTTTTATATTCTTTGATATTACATCATCACAACAACGCCTCTAGGTATCTACTGCCCCTTATTACATCTTTACTTCCTAAATTAATTACTCATTTACCCAACAATCGATGAACAACTAAAATTTGTATATAAGCATTGAAATCTATTTAATATTTTAAAAGTAAGTCTTTTTTTAATATTCATCCCCACAACAATGCCCCTGGGTACCTACTGCCCCTAATTACATCATTACCTCCTAAATTCATTCTTTAGCGAGCAATCATAAAATATATCTCTAAATTATGAATTTTATGTTCTTTTATATCTTAAAAGTAACTCTGTTTGATATTACATCCACACAACAAGGCCCCTAGGTACCTATTGCCCCTTATTAATTACTCATTTAGCCAACAATCTTAAGATGAACTACTAAGATTTTTATATAAGCGTTGAAGTCTCGTTTATATCTTAAAAGTAACTCGGTTTGATATTACATTCATACAACAAGGCCCCTAGGTGCCTACTGCCCGTTATTACATATTTATCTACTAAATTAATTACTCATTTAACCAACAATCTTAAGATGAACTACTAAGATTTATATGCAAGTATTGAAATCTCTAAATTATGTACTTTATATTCTTTTATATTTTAAAAGTAACTCTTTTTAATTTTACATCCTTTTTTTTTTTTACAACAAGACCCTTAAGTACCTATTAACCTTTATTGATGCATGTAGATGTGCACTTGTATTTGAAAAGAATATTCAAGCCGGAAGTGCTTGTTTACTCGATGCATTTTTGTTCTATGTCTAATATCACTGGAACGGCTGCACTTATGGCAAAAATAGTTAATTACATAATGAAAGAAATTAATACTTCGCACAACTTTTGTTTGAAAAGTTTCTTCAAAAAATGGACCAGTTACCAGAAAACTGCTACGGAAAATCTTAAATGTTCTTATTTATATTGCCATGTTTGGAGGATAATATTTAATAAATCGTTTGAACATCGTATTGACATGGAAACAAGACAGACTTAAATAATTAACTAATTAATTTGTCTTGCCCTACGTTGGCCATGGTAGGCCCTTTTTATTTGTTTATAGGAAGACTGGTAATTTAACTTCCTTGAAGTCTTCTAGTAGGATTTAGAAGTCTTCTAGTAGGATTTAGAAGTCTTCTAGTAGGATTTAGAAGTCTTCTAGTGGGATTTAGAGGTCTTCTGGTAATCTGAGCACGAGTATGTATGTGTTCGGATAGCCAGCAAACCTAAGATGGACATGGTGGGTGAGCAAAGGAAGCATAATTGTCTAGAAACCGGATTGTATACCTGATTTGAAATTCTAAATAATCTCATTGTAATGCAAGAGTGTGGTTCCGTGAGCCAAGTTTATTTCTCTCAAACTGTCATAAATACTGCACGGTTAACACAGTGGTGGACATAGCGCACTTGTTTGTACGTGTGTTGTGTATTTATAATTTTATTACTACCGGCTTTGCGATTAATCATGCCATCAAGGTTGCTTCGTTGAACCGGGCTCAACATGAAGAATTTACACTACAGAAGTTTCCACGCTAAACGCATCGGTTGAGTCTCTGCGCGATATAATCCTGCTTCTTTGAAATGGCTGTCGTTCGTCTATCAATTATTTTCATAACGACTTCCTTTTTATCTAAGATTTTCTCTATGTTTACCGACAATTTCGCAAAATTTAGACCGGACAATTATTCTACATATTTTTAAAATATATCTTATCTTTTTTGCTAGTTAAACTCTTTCTAATGCATTTAGCATTAAAAATAGTTTAACTACGTTGTAAATAACGCAGATTCTACGAGACAATTTAGGGTCAGTTTTATAATAAATTTAATATACTATTATAATTAAAATCTAATAGTAGAATTCTGTGTCAATCTATAAATTTATAGAGAAATTTATAAATTACTGACAACGTTATAACAGTATTATGAATTATAAAAAAAATATTTTATTATTGACTTTACTTAATAAACTGAACAACAGTGTCTGATTTATCTATAAAATTTTCTGCAAAATATAATAATTTTCAACTATAAGCGGATAAATATTTATAGAATATCCTTATTGACTTGCAGATTAGCTCAGAATTCCACCATAAATGATATTTCTTATCGACAAATTAATATTTTGTCTTAATTTAATAGCTACGCAAATTTTAATGGACAATTAAATTGTTTACGATTTTTTCTACTATTATTTGTTAAATGTAGGGTTTTCAATGGTTGCCTAACTAATTTTGAATAGCATATTAGGGTTTAGCGAGTTATAAAGTGATTGTTTTATACCACTACAGCCATAAATATTATTATAGCATTTGTGTAATAGTTTAAATAATAAAATAAGTCAATAATTTTTGATAATTAATTGACGTATGGATTCTAGAAAATTCATTCTCAATTGAATTTAAATAAATTATCTGCCAACATTTTAATGTAACATGTAATTAGTGTTAAAAGTGCCATTACATTTTGTATGGTTAGTTTACTACCTCATTGTGTTATAAAATCATTTTACCATTGCCATGAAACATAATCAATATATGTGGTAACTAGGGTAACGTAAATGTAACATGGCTATTTGGCGATTTGTCACTAACTGGTTCATTTTATAAAACAAAATTTCAAACAAAAGTTGCTACAAATTTAATTTTCCTTGGCTTTTGTAAGACTTATTTTTCTGTTAATGGTGTCATTTTTGAGATATACAAAAAATAACATGAGTAATCAAGCACTTCTGGTTAAAATATCCGTTTCAAAAATAGAAAATTTAATTTCTTGGGATTTACAAATATTCAAATCTCTCAAATTCAATTTTTATGTTCAAGGGAACCTGCAGGGCGTTCACACACAAACACACACATTAGAAAAATAGTTAAAATATATTAAGGGACCATTAAAACGAATATTTACTTAAGAACCTATGTTGTTATCTACTTTACTTATAAAAAAATAATAATTAAAATAAAGTCATTAGTTTTTGAAATAAAAGTTAGGTAAACAATAGCCAATAAGGTCTTATATTGCAACCAAAGTGTATGGAAAACACAATTTAAATATCTTGATCTAAGATCTAAGTGCAGAATTCTTGTAAAATGTTAGTTTGGTAAATATAAAAATGAAGTAATTAGTTACAGAAATAATAGTTAGGTAAACAACAGCCTAAAAGATCTAAAATTGCAACCAAAATGTATGGAATATGTTGATCTATCGGTAGGATTCTTATAAAAAGGTTAGTTTCTTAGGGGGGGGGGAGTGAAATAGGGATTTAAGGTAAATTCGTGAAGAATCCGAACAGTTATTGACCGTAATCCTGCAGCAATTGTTGTTGCCAACAAAATTTAACACGAATACCAATTTTCCATTAGATCCAACGTTAGATAACGCAGCGGCTATGGTTCCGTTACCACAGCAACAGCAACAGCACCAGAAACAAAAGAACAATCCACCGCTTAAACACAATGATCTCTTGCAAGCAAAGAAAAATAAAACAGCAACAATTGAACACTGCGATGATTGTTATATTCTTTACGGCGGACAACCGAATTTAATTGAATTTCGGTGTCCAGTTACTCCTGATGGCTGTGCTCCACCATTAATTTAATGCTTAAATGTTGCTACGCCACTGGCGATTAATAAAATCTGGTTTTCCACACACACACACACTAACACATACACAGAAGAAGTGGAAGACCCAGTTTGGTGTCGAATTAAAATGACCGCGCAATGAATCACTTGCTCAGCATGGTGCTACCACCAACTTAAGGAACTGCCAGTTAATTTACGTCAATATAAATAATTGTTAGGCTTGCATCCGCAAATAGCGTAAATTTACGCATTTATCATCATTTCGCATTTAATTGCCGAAGTCAAAAGAATTCATGTCTCCCTCAATGGTCCCTTATATAAATAGCGATTTTGAACCTGGGAATCAACAAAACTAATTCATGGTTAGTCAATTTAATTAGCTGTGGTCTGTTAAATTGTATTTACAGCGAAACAATTAGCAATTAAGCTTAGAAATTACAAGTAATAATTCTACATAAAATGTTAATGTTCACAACAACAAAATTTATAATTAATTGTGTTAATTATGTTGCTGTGAATGCTAGCATTGCTAGTTATAATACTAACTTGAGTATTATCTGTAATTAATAATAATAAAAATCAAATGCTACGTTTTGAAACATTAAAATAATTATTAAATGCCAATATACATAAGACAGCATAAAAATTATGCATTAAAAACCGCTGAATACATTAATTTCATCAATATTAAAGTTAATAGTCCTGAAGGAATAATCTGGAGGTATTGGCGCCTGCATCAATGCTAGTTATAATTGTTATAGATAAAACATTGTATATGCGCGTGCAATGTCATTATTAAACGTAAATAAAAATCGTTAGAAAATTATATGGTTTGTTATAGGTGTATGTCAATCATTTACATAAATAATGACAAGGAAACCAACCGTGAGCATGTGTGTGTGTGTTAGTGCATAATAATCATATATGCATATTGATTACGATTGCGCGATTTAGATCAATATTAATTGATTTCACTGCCTACAGAACTATAGTTTGTGTTAGAAGTAGACACAGAAAAATTCTGCGCGTATTTGGTATATGATTCTGAACAACTTAAACCCGGATTTCTTGATTTAACTGAGACGAAAATGATTAATTTGTAAGAGAACAAACAAAAACAAGCTTCCTACTCGCCTTATAAGTAATATATGCGATGCGAGCAGTGGTTTTAAATTATTATGGTCTTTTGGTTAACAATTTGAAGAAAATGTTATAGATATAAAAAAATATTACAATTTTTTGTAGATTATTTTGATAAATTTTTTTTTATTGCATATTTTAAAATTCCTAATTATAATATTTAATAATTTTGTATAGCCTTCGGTTAACAATGTGAAAAATTCTTATAGATTTAAAATATCTTAGAATTTTTTGGTGTTACAATTGATTTTATAAGGGCAGTATTAAGGGGGGCTCCAAATTTTGAAGCCCTATAACTCATGAAGTATATAGGCGATTGGGTTTAAACTGCGAGCGAATTCAAATGGGATGCCAAATAATATGTGTAGCATATTTGGTGCAAATCTCTCCGGTACCTTCAGAGAAGTAGAGGGCACAAATTTGGTCTTACGAGCGAGCGAGGACTAACATCCAAGTATATGAGTTATATATATATATTTTATTCAGGGCGACGAGACAAACACTTTTTGATAAAGACATATTTTGATCCGAGAATGCTACAGACACACAACCGACTGCTTTAGCTGCTTCGGTACTTCGTACGGTGAGCTAATTAAATTAAAGTTGGTGGATTATTTTAAATATATTTAACATTTTTTTACCACTTATTTGGAGGAGATAAAATTATATAAAACAATATTGAAAATTAATGTAATTGTTATTAATATTATATCGATGAACAATGGACTATGATATGGGTATAAAGTGCCCACGGGTTAACCTAGTTTTTCTACGAAATGTAATATATCTTTATATGGGTTTAATATAACCCCAAAGCGGGCGATACAATGTTTATATGCGTTGATATGTCGTAACATAGTCGAGATTGAAACGGTTGCCGAGACATACGCAGCAGGCATAGTGTATAGGTAGCTAAGACAGCTTTTTTCACATTCCTCAGTGGCCAGATGTGAACGCTAACCAAGACATACTAGTCATTGATTAAGCCCGTATAATTATTCACATAATTTTCTGCATATCGAGTAGCTACTTTATACACATTATTAACACGTCGTACGAAGGACTTATAGTGTTGTGTGTCTGTAACGAATTCAAAATTAAATTGCGGAAATTCCTTTTAAATCTTCCTCATTCTGGTAATCAAATTTGGTATAACTTCTATAGGTATCATTTTATAATCATTACTAGAAATTGCTTATCATAACTGTATTAATTCATATATCTACTCATAGTTATTTGCGATGAATTGTGTATTTATCGAATTTTAAACGAATTTCTGTTTGGTGAATAATTAACAATAATTACTAATGACTAGTGCATTCTAAATTAAATTATTTTTAAAATAGTTATGACTAATACTAATATAATTTGTATTAAACTATACTTTTTGATTGCTTTCTGTACATCTGTAATATTTATTATTATTATTATACATATTCGTGTTCAATTTGCCGTATTAAATAATCAATAGTTTGTGAGTTATAGGGCCCTAAATATATTATAAACCTTATATTTTAGCCCGTCGTATATATCTAATTGTATAGTTATAGCGTTTTTGTGTGTGTCTGTAACATTCTCGGATCATTTTACTAAAATATGCATTATATATAATTCTAATTATATCAAATAACTCTATTAATATTGTGAACCTGAAACCTACAAGAAAAGAATTAAAAACAATCATTTTAAAAATAATAATAGGCATGCAGTGTTTGCATGATTGCAACAATAAATTCAGTTTCCCAAGTTTATCAAATAATCAATAACAATTCCCTTAATTTTTGTTATTGTTTTATTATTATTATTATATCATTTCGAAAACCAAAATATTTTCTATATGTATATAAAAATTCAATAAAGAGATTAAACGAGCTGAAGGCTTTGGTGCGCGTACCTATGCTTGTTTTTATATATACATATATATTAAAAAAGAAATTATAAATATTCTAAGATATATTTTTTTGAACTCGAAGGTTATAATAATTATTTAAAATAATAATAATATTGATAATCATAATATTCAATAAAAAATTGCAATTTTGGTTATTTTAAGCTCGCCAATCAAGTTTGTGCGTTTTTGCAAAAATTAGTCGTTATATAAAAAAAGTTTAAATTTGTTTTTCACTGATACGGTGAGCTGATAGCATTGGTGCTTGTATCTATGCTTGTTTTATTTTATTATTATTTTATAATTACCTAGTAACAATATATTATTTACTATGAGTATATTGGGAAATGCCGTGCCCGAAATATATTTATATTTAAGAAAAAAAATTGTCAAGGATATAAATTCATTGCACGAACTTGTTAATTAAAAGTGATTTTTTAGTGTCACGGTTGCTAGTATTTTTCAAGTAACGTATTTAATGCGAAATTGGTCCACGGAAGTTTGACACGTCACCACTGACAGCTCATTAACATACCTACAACATTTACATTGACAACACTACAGCATTGAAGCTGAATAATTATAATAATTAAATATTTCTGTAATAAAACTGAATTGAAGACAGTTTTTGCCACCCCCATTTATTGACCAGTTCACCACTAATTAAAATATGTTTTATATGGTGCAAAATAATATAAGTAAATATTTATTAGTTTAAAATAAATCATGACATGGTAATTCTATAAAACTATAACGAATAATTTTAATTTAAGCATGCTAAACTGAACGGTTAGTTACCATACTAATTAAACACTGCGACTGAATTAAGTTTACCGTTTTCTAAGGCATAACACGGATTACCCGTACATATCTGATTGTAACCTCACTTAATACAGTTTTTGATACGTGTAGAAAAATACATAAATATATATGTATGTATGTATATATAACACAACACAAGTTCATTGTATTCAAAAATACTTGTTTAAGTATCAACGGTGATGTCTGTGTCTTCATGGGTTCCGGTGTGGCCGGCAGTTTCCGGGCGAGCAACCACATTTCAGATACAATTAGTGAGCTCTCATTAAATACGGACTTTTAATTAGCCTGTTATGGCTGCTGAACACGGCCAGAAGACAATGACAGCAAACATAGCGATAGATTCTTAATTTTCTTCTAATCGTTCTCGACATATTAGAATTATTCTTGCATTTACATAAATAATCATACAAAATATATATATATATATATATATATATATATATATATATATATATATATATATAAAATGTATAATTATATATTGGTCCAAGAATGTGACAGACACACGACCAAGCAAGCACGCTGTCTTTGAGGGTGGCAACGTAATGTGGACATGGTGGGAGGGCCAGTAAATGATATTTAGGTTAAATTTAGTGCGCAATAGTTGTAAACGGAACTACCGCCCACTATAGAAACGCAGATACATGATTTTGATTAATGAATTACAAATATAATATGTATGTCACAAATTTCGAACGCATTCTTCAATTTCAAAACATCGTTTGACCCGAATTGATCTTGAATTTGCCTAAAACATTTATCTATTAAAATAGAAATCTATATATTTGACTTTATTTTAAATTTTTACCGTTGTAATGTCACAATTTCTCTCAATAACATTAATTAATTATTTATTATATACACTGTCCAACAAGAAATCTCCAATTATAGAAAATACAAAACTAAATAAAAGTACAATATCAACAAAAGACAAAGAAATGATCTTAAATGATTAAATTATTAGTACATTAAATAATATAATAATAATAATTTTCTAGCTCGCCGTACGTAGAACCGACGAAGCTAAAGCATTCGGTCGTGTGTCTGTAGCATTCTCAGATTAAACATTTCCTTAACAAAAAGTGTTTGTCTCGTCACCCTGAATCCAAAAATATATATAATTTATATACTTGAATGTTAGTCGTCGTTCGCTCGTAGGACTAAATTTGTGCCCTCTACTCCTCTGAAGGTATCGGAGCGATTTAAACCAAATTTAGTACACATATTATCCCAATTGAATCCTTTTGCAGTTTAAATCCAATCGCCCATATACTTCCGGAGTTATAGGGCCCCAAAATTTGGAGCTCCTCTACTCCTCTAAAGATACCAAAGCGATTTGAACCAAATTTGGTGCACATATTATTCGGCATCCTATTTGAATACGTACCCAGTTTAAGTCTAATCGCCCGTATACTTCCCGAGATATAGGACTCCAAAATTTGGAACCCTCCTTAATACTACCCTTATAAAAATAATTTATACACCCAAACATTCTACTAATAACTCTAAGGTATTTTATTTCTACAAGATTTTTTCATATTGTTAATCCAAAGGTCATAAAAAATTATTAAATATTATAATTTTGAATTTAAAATATCAAAATAATTGTAAGACTTTTATAACTATAACATATTTTCAAATTGTTAACCAAAAGGCCATAATATTTAAAAACCACTGCTCGCATCGCATATATTACTTATAAGGCTAGCTGGACGCATAGGTGCGTTATACCTAAGCTTGTTTTATACATTATGTAACGAATTGGACTAATTTCTGTCAGTATGTATGTATAATTTTATATATAGTAGAAATCTGTGTGTTATAATTTTAATAATGAATTGTAACCTTTGCACATGTCACTATTGCGTTCGAAGTCGTGACATTGTTATTTGAAATATCAACGTTTATACATTTATATGATTGGCAATGTTGATGTTAATCTGCACGCTGTGTTAAACTTGCTAACTCATTTTCTGGATTTCTAGTTTCAGATTAAATCTTGCCTTCAACTTCTCATAATATTTTTCACAAGCCAATTATAATATAAACCCTTTTATCGTTTTGATTGATTCGTATATGTGTGTTCACACTGTGTTGTCATAAAATATATAACCGTACACTTCGTAGCGCTTTTGTTGCCAGTTAACGAGTTTTGCTAACAATAATGTTAACAATTAACGACTTTGTTAACGATTTATTGCTAAATTGTTAGCAAATTAATATGATTTCCTACCAAACCTAATAATTTCTAAGTTTTAATGAAATACGTACAGAAATGGTGCTTTTAAATCAGCATAAATCGTAGCGCAGAGATCAACAAACTGGTCGTAAAACTGGAATTGTTTATAAATAATTATACTTTAGTTATGATCGATTTTCTATTATTACATCGCAGCGGATGATGTGAATATTAAGTTAGAGGCACCGGGAATCACACGACTTCCGCCGGATGACCGGAAACAATGAGAAAATTAGAAGAAGAAGAAGTAGAAGAATTCTTCCTTTGGTATTAGTGCGTTGAGATGAGCGATGAACCAGTTCACAGTTAAGAACGTGCGAAGTGTGCCACTGTTCTTATACAATGTTTTACTCCGAATATCTCGGTACACTCATTAAAAAATTACAATAACTTAAACATAAAACAGTCAAAAGAAAAAAAAAAAAAGATTATTTGCATATTTTTATTTTTTAAATAATTGTCAAAATAAGTTATCAAGCAATTCTGTAACTAGCCAACTAGAAAATGTTGTAAATGTACACGCTTTAGTAATATAGTAACAGTACTAACAGCAGTTAGCACGTGAAAACCTCATCAGCGTACGAAAATATGTGTATTTTTTTTTCTCAAGTCTAATTATTTAATCATATATATGCATATAATTTATGACTCATTATCTAAAATTCTATCCAAAGAATTCGAATTTCTAATGATGGAAAACGTAGAAATTGCTTTTATAGTAATAATTAATTGAATTTCTTATTAAATTCTCACCTTACGATTTTGCGGGCTTCATATATCACGGTGTGTACACTGTACAAAAAAAAGGCCGTCTATGACATTGCGTGCAACAATTTACTATAACAATAATAAAACAATTATAGAAACATTTGAAACGTCGTATGAGCGAATATTATTATTATGCCGAAGGAGATTTATGCTGTAAGTACGTATGTGTGTGTATGTAGTATTACGCAATAAATAGTTGTCTATATATATATAAATATATACTATGTCCGTTACAATTCTTTTGTTAGCCTATCCGGCTCCTCGCCTATTTTTTCTTCTTATTATCTTCTTTGTTGTTATTTTAAATAGTTCCTCTATTAATTAATTTACGGTATTTTTAAATATTATATATATATATATATATATATATATATATATATATATATATATAATTACGGGAACATGCGAAATTAGGAGGGCGTATTAATAAGGTTTAATTACACTGCAAATTTATTTAAAATTTTACTTCAAAATTATGTATATTTTACTAAATTCGGTAAATTTACATTATTCATAAATGTAGAATTAGAACACTTCCTATTAGCTCGCCGTACGAAGTACCGAAGAAGCTACAGCAATCGGTCGTGCATTCTCGAATCAAAAAATATCTTTAACAAAAAGTGTTTGTTTCGACGCCCTGAATCCAAAAATATATACAACTTATATACTTAGTTAGTGTTAGTTAGTCGTCGCTCGCTCGTAAGACCAAATTTGTACCCTCTATTCCTCTGAAGGTACCAAAGCGACTCACACCAAATTTGGTACACATCCGCTCGTCCGTATACTTCCCGAGTTATAGGGCCTCAACATTTGGAGCCCCCTTAATACTGCCCTTATAAATATAACTAAAACACCCCAACATATTATTAAAAATTCTAAGGTATTTTATATCTACAAAAAAATTTCATATTGTTAACCCAAAGGCCATAAAAAATATTAAATATTATAATTTTGAATTTTAAAATATGCACTAAAATTGCTATTATTGTAGCTTTAAAATGGTAATTTGATAGTTTTCTTTGTATATATCATTTTATAGCTACAATAATAAAATTTCGATTGAAAAGAATATCCTATATTGTATGGTTCTAGATGGCAGATTTACGAAATTATTTATATATATATGTATAGCTTAATTTATGTTAGAAACAAATAGATATTTACCGTTGCTAGACAGAGAGCGAGTTATAAACAGGTGTAGGCTGTAAAGTGCGAAAAATCGTGCAAATTCGTACGTTTAGCAATAGTGTTCTTTGTGTCGAATGACGCATTCTTTATCTAAGAGTCGAGGAGACATTAGGCGCGCATTTAAATTGCATTTGGCCAAAGTTGAGAATCGTGAACTTAAACAAGAACGTGCAACCGCCTTGATTTGTCTTATAACCGCGACCAAGAATGGAATGTTACACCCACACCCACTTATCTACAACATGGAACTAACTAAACCATTCATACATGTGTGTATTAAGCGACACTTAACTCACACAATTGGTACACCCGGGTTTCACGTAAGCTTTATGGCTTTCACGTAAACAATACACCTATAATTAAGGCCTATGTTATACAACTAATTAACCCTTTATTGCGTTAAGTGATACTTAAATTCACACAATACTTTGAGGTGACAATTAAATTTTATGGGTTTACTTAAACAATGCACCAGGTGTTAGGAATACATTTTAACTTATATAGAAACTGGGGTGGCCTGCACATAACTTTCTAATACCTCTACAATCTATTTAATATTATATAGATTTATTTTGTTTAAATTCTTGGATTGCCGTGAAACAGTATTAATTTTGTGAAATATTACTTTTTTCAAAATTGATTTTTCAGGATATAGTACATTTTACGCAAAAACTTTTCAAACAAAAGTTGCTAGAAATTTAAATATCTTCAACTTTTACAGGAATCACTTTTCTCTAACGCATACCATTTACAAGATATTGCATATGTAATAAGGGTAAAATATTACTTTTATTTCATTTCTTACAAATAATATTTCAATAGTGTTTTATTAGTAAATAAAACATTTATCGCAAAAACTTTTCAAACAAAACTTGTTGGAAACTATAATATCTTCAACTTTTATTGGTATCAGTTTTTCTGTAACTCATGCCATTGACGAGATATTTTATATAATAATTTCATTTATTGTAAACTGCAGACATAATTAAGAAAATTATCATATCGTACACAGTTTACCTCGAAAAGGTTATATTCTATAGGCTATATATACCTATATATATATATATATTTTTTTTTATAATTATTAAAAACAAATAATTGCGAAGAATTGTTGGGTCTCTTTTTATGAATGTAATATAAGTTGTAAATGAGCAGGAATGATGCTATTATATTAATGTTATAAAATACCTATATTTAACTTCTTAACACTGGTTTGAATGTAAAAAAAAATTAATTATGTATAAAATATATAAAAAGTGCATCGCTGAGATTATCGCCAGGCTGAAGCACTTCCTTATAGCTTAATCTCGTTGATCAGTCGACTGTACTTTAAATTATATACATTGGCTACTATGTATATACCTACCGTGAATCGTAATTAGTGTATTATATACACGCGCCTGCCTCAAAACATGTACCTTGTACACCTCAATTACCACTAGCCATAAACACAAAAAATAAAAATTATAATAATAATGCGAAATAATTTATTAAAAGCACAATTAGTGTTAGCTATGTCCAGCCATAACGTAGAAAATATATTTTATGAATTCCATACCGAATTTATTATTACGAAACAAATGACTAGCTGTGTTCACTCTAAATTTCCGACATTCCTTAAATGTTCGCCTATATATATATATACCCCTCACCCCCCGCCACCCTTTTATGGTATCACTGTAATTATATATACTTAATAATAAATAACAATTTTAATAATAACTTAATCAAAACAGTTTCGTGAGCTCAGCTGGAAATTGTTTTTTAATGTGTTCGGCGACCTTTGACCAGTAATTAAGGTCACGGGCCGCCACGACGCCCCAGCCAAGATGGCCGAAGAACCTTCGACCAACGTAACTCGTGAACAAGTTTTTATAACAAATATTTTACCCAGCAAATTGGTTCTACGTCATTAATTTTTAGATGCTTAAAAATCGACGATTGGACGTTGCAATGAAAATAAATAAAGAGACACATCCTCTGTACTTTCTTATACGATTGAGAATGTATGTATATATGAATGTATGTAAATTGTATCTAATTGTATCCGATAATCTGTTGTATAAGAATGAGATGATGGTGTACAAAATCGGGTAGTGCTTACTACATACATATATGTACTATATAGCTAAGTTTGTATCGCTAATTAATAAAAGTGGTTAGCGATCGTTTAGCTGCAAACGACGCCAGGTTCGCATCAATCAGAGTGAGCGAGTCGATTGTATCTGTGCCGTAGCCGTGTTTGTAGTGGACGATGTGTGTACGCTGGAAATAACAGATGTTATTGAATAGTACACGAACAAATTACTTGTGTAGCGACCAAACGGCCGACAGTAGCTAAAAACTGAATTCTAGGAAATACGTACATATAAATACTCTTGGCATCAGTTAAAATAAATATTTACTATCATATATATATACATATATATATACCGACCCGACAATTTAACGGTGTACTTTCAATCGTTTAAAATAACTTTAAAATTGTTTTCCAATCATTATATTTTACTTACCATTCTTTTTAATGTTAGGGAAATTAATTATTTTACCTATATATATATTTCCCATACGGTGATGAGGTCGATGACCTTAATAGTGCACATTTCAAAACTTTCGGCGCACTTAAAAACATATATATTTATGTTAATCTCACATTATTTCGAGAAATCATCTAATAGTAATCAGAAGTATATATAAATTTGTTTTTATTTAAAACATGTTCAACTCGTAGCAATCTGTTTAAAAGGAATGCAGACCTTGATCAGGTGTCACGTTTGATCTCTAGATCTGCGCAAGTGCCATGTTTTTGTATTTAAATGTCAATTTTATAAATGTTTCCGTAGAGGTAACCGTACCATAATACTATCTACGTACATTATTATTGCAAAATACTTTATAACCTATTCAAAATACCCATATTTTCTCCAGAATACCTCCTATTTTCTTTGGAATACCTCATATTTTCCTTAGAATATCTGTATTTCTTCTATAATACCTACAAATATCTTCTGTGACTCCTCGTATTTCTCCTATAATACCTTATATGTCTCCTATAATGCAAGTATGTCTCCTGAAATGCCAGTATGTCTCATGTAATGCCAGTATGCCTCTTGTAATGCCAGTATATCTCCTGTGACGCCAGTATATCTCCTGTAATGCCAGTATGACTCCTCTAATGCCAGTATGTCTCATGTAATTCCAGTATGTTTCCTGTAATGCCAGTATGTCTCCTGTAATACCAGTATGTCTCCTGTAATACCAGTATGTCTCATGTAATTCCAGTATGTTTCCTGTAATGCCAGTATGTCTCCTGAAATGCCAGTATGTCTCCTGTAATACCAGTATGTCTCCTGTAATGCCAGTATGTTTCCTGTAATGCCAGTATTGTCCCTGTCATACCAAAAAGTCTCCTGTAATAGCTGTATTTCTCCTGTAATACCTATATGTCTCCTAAAATACCACGTATTTACCTTAAAATACGTATATGTTCCCTGTAATACATGTACTTCTCTTGTAATAGCTGTATGTCTCCTGTATTCCTCTAGGAATACTTATATTTCCCCAATATTACCTGTATTATGCCTGTAATACCTGCGATTCCCCTACAATACTAGTATTTCCCCTGTATTATCTCGAAATACTCCTGTAATACTTATATTTCTTAAATAATTCCTCCTCGTAATACCTTAACTATGTTCAGTATACTTTGTTTGCGGTCACCTCTTGGAATTTTCGTACAATTAATTCGTAAAACGTATATTTATGAAATAACAATTTTTTCGTGTATTTAATAATAATTACAGTTGTGCCTATTTTATCTATCTTAGCTATCATGTGTGTGTGTGTGTGCGTGTGCGTGAGAACGTGATGTATGCGGTTGTCTGAGACGCACGTGTGTGAATGCGTAAGCCATGTTCGTGCAATCAAAAAAAGATGACATTGTTTTTCTATTCGTACAGAAAAAAAAAAGATGTATGTTCTTTTAATATTAACAGTAATTTTTCATTGGTTAAATGTATATTAATTTCTTCTTTTGGGGAATCCAAAAGATTATTCCGGAAGCAAACGTTCGTAAACCGTATTCATTTCTAAATCCCCAAAGGTATAAGGGCACCTAGATTACAAATGCAACCAAATCTAATTGTAATAATTGTTTTACAACCGTAAAACAAGACAATGGCGTTCGTAATGAACTAGATTACCCGACAAGGTCGATCCGGATAGGTAAATATGTTACATCGCCAAAGAACTGAGCGTCAGTGGTCAGTGAGAAACTAGTTTCAGAATCTAAATGCCATCAGACGTAGAACACTACAGCGATACACGCCGTAGTTTATAGTTCAAACAACTTTAGAAGAAAATCTGCATATTGTGGTGTGTGTGTGTGTGTGTGTGTGTGTTGAAGATGGAAACTGCTTGAACGACCTTCAACATCTCGCTGCCTCACCTACATTTTCTGTTCTCACAATAACTTGCGCCTAAGTTCTCAAAGGTGCCATGTACGCGCGCCTACTTGGCCAATTTTTATATGCACATCACTTTAACGTTATTGTGGCCTGAGTGCGCGAGATACAGTACATCAACATTATTTTTTATTATTTATTTATTTATATTTAGAGTTGACATTTCAAACACTATTTTGACCTTTCAGTTCTTATGTCGATTCATTTCCTCGCTTACTCATACATTTTATATATTTATGTATACATTTCGACGCATATTTAGATACTCTTCTTGTTGGGGACCACACGAATAATCTGTCGCAACTGTATCTATATCTATTCATTGTTATAAATTTATTTTATGTTTTACTACATATTCTTTATATATTGCAATGCTAATTTAGTTACATTTCTTGTTGGGGACCACTCAAATAAGCTGCCCTAATTGTATCTATAGTTATATACAGAAATATACTTTTTTATAAACTTCCCTTACTATTATATTTAATAATTCATATTATTTATATATTTATACGCATATTTACTTATATTTCTTGTTGCGGACCACTCAAATAAGCTGCCCTAACTGTATTTATAGTTATAATACAGAAATATACATTTTTATAAACTATCCGTACTATTTTATATAATACTGCATGTTATTTATATATTTATATGCATATTTAGTCATATTTCTTGTTGGGGACCACCCGAATAATCTGTCCCAACTGAATCTATAGTTAAAACCTAAAAATAATAATTTATAATTATTTCCTTAATTCATATTTGGTACTACGTATTTTATTATATATTTCAATGCATATTAGTTAAATTTCTTGTTGAGGATAACACGAATAAGCTGTCCCAACTGTATCTTAAGATAATAATGCAAACATATAATTTATATAAATATTTTTCTAAACTCAAATTTAATAATTCACGGCTTTAATATATTTTTAACACATATATAGTTAAATTTCTTGTCGGGGACCTCCTGTATAAGCTGCCCCAACTGATGGATATTAGTGATTTATAGAAAAATAATTAGTTGAACAAATTCGTTTTCGTAAAATTTAAAAACTAATGTATTTTGAATCGCATATAGTTATATATATATATATATATATATATATATATATATATATATATATATATATATATATATATTTTTTTTTGTTAGGAACCACCTGAATAATCTGCCCCAACTGAAGTATCTATCATTTATATAATATAGAAACTTTCTCAGCGCATTCCTCATGCTCTGCGATGTTACGTCATAGGTCAAAAGCTGTATTGTTATGGTAGTCGACATACGTCCTTCCATGCACACAACCGTATCCCCTCCGAGCCCCCCCACACACCTCATTTGCACCCACGGTATACTGAGTACACTATAGATTGACGAGGTCAGTGCTAACGTCATGTGAAAACTAAAAACTGTAATGCATTTAGCTATGTCCACGCCTAATTTCAAGCCCAGCCCCCAATAACCTCAGGGATCAAACTTATGGTGCAAAAATCACGTTGCAATTTCTATGCTACAATGAGACCGAACTAGTACATAAAGCGACGAACCTTGTATGAATTTTTAGAATTTATTAGCTCGCCGTACGGGTCAAAAAATACCATTAACAAAAAGTGTTTGTCTCGTCGCCCTGAATCCAAAAATATGTATAACTTATATAATTGGATGTTAGTCGTCGCTCGCTCGTAAGACCAAATTTGTACCCTCTACTCCTCTGAAGATACCGGAGCGATTCACACCAAATTTGCTACACATATTATTTGACATCCAATTTGAATCAGCTCGCAATTTAAATCCAATCGCACGTATACATTTCGAGTTAAAGGGCCCCAAAAGTTAGAGCCCCCCTTAATACTGCCCTTAAAAAAATAACTAAAACACCAAACAATTCTACATAATGTTCTAAGATATTTTATATCTACAAATTTTTTCATATTGTTAACCCAAAGGCCATAAAAATTATTAAGTATTATAAATATAAAGTAATCTACAAAAAATTGTAAGACTTTTTATGTCTGTAACAGAATTTCAAATTGCTAACCAATGGGCCATAATAATTAAGAACCGCTGCTCGCATCGCATATATTACTCATAAGGCGAGCTGGACGCAAAGATGCGTTGCACCTAAGCTTACTTTTGATGTATTAAAGCTATATTAGTAATCATGATTATAAATTGCAAATAATATAATCTAGTTTATTTGTAGACAAGTAATGCTAAGCCCCCTTATAATGTTGCACTGTAACTTTACTATTTTAACATATTTGTCAACATCGTCTGCATTTAGTTTTAATCTGAAAATAACATAGATAATAAATCTACATATATAACTGTTTGATGGCTAATTATAAATGCATTTAGAGTTGCAAATGTCTTTAGATCCACGTATAATTTATGTTAGATGTCACACTTGCATTCTGGTTTACAGACACACGTGCCCTCTTTCATGAATCTATCATTTCCTGCGTGTCTTTTCCTTCAATCATTTAGCACTCTGCATGCCTTCAATTAGATACTTCCGCTTGAATTAACTTTTTCAAAAATAGGCATAATTCTCTTTGTCGGGAAATACGACTCTTAATTTCAAAACATCATATTTAAATATAGGTATATCACTGACGCATTAACACTTGAGAGGCCTCAGGAGCATAGTGAGGCCTCAGGAGCATAGTGAGGTCTCAGGAGCATACTGAGGCCTTAGAAGCATAATGAGGGCTCAGGCGCATCGTGAGGGCTCAGGCGCATCGTGAGGGCTCAGGAGCATAGTGAGGGCTCAGGAGCATAGTGAGGTCTCAGGAGCATAGTGAGGCCATAGGAGCATAGTGAGGCCATAGGAGCATAATGAGGGCTCAGGCGCATCGTGAGGGCTCAGGGGCCTAGTGAGGGCTCAGGAGCAATTCAATTTTGAAGTTGCCTTCTAAATATTTTCACTTCCCCTTTTTTTCATTTTGAGAGCTGAACTTTGGGACCCCCGAATTAATGAGGGCCGCTACTGTGGTATAGACTGTAAAGCGTTCACATTGTGATTACACACTACACTGTATTTTATAGCTGACGTATAAGAAAGTAAAAACAGTAACCGGCTGGAGTAAATAGTGTTATATATTTATTTAAAACAGGTTTCTGTTTCACATGTGACTGTGTGTGTGTGTGTGTGTGTGTGTTACTGACACACTGTTAAATGCTAACAAGCTACCACAGTAACCGAAGCCTCTTTGACCACCGGATGAACAGCTGAAGAAGTCGAGGGTCGAACGTATAGAGACAATAACACATAATTATATTAATATGTATTTAAATTAATATTACTGTTGATATTAAATGCGTCACATAAGACAGCAAATGGTTGATCATTTTTGTTGCATGGCTCGCCGGCCGGCCGGTGTTGGGCCATCAAGGCCGCCCGGATCAACATAACTGTATACTCGCGGTTAGTTCCGCGTCATGACACCCCCCTCTCTCAGTATTTCCCCCTGGTCTATGCCCGGACACACGATATAAATATATATACATACATATATTTAATATCTTAATAGCAACAAATTTTATTTCTATGGTAATAGTGACACCCCAGGATGGACATGGCGGGTTTGCTAACACTTAATTGTAGCTCCCTTTGGCACAGGTTGGGTGCGAACCCAAAACAATTACATACTTATACGAATATATACATTAGGAAGTATTGTAATCATGAAATGTTAACGGATCCATCAATCTACTTATTTTCGGACTAACGTCTGTGTGTGTCAGAGTGTATGTGTGTATGTTTCCCTAATTATAATACATTTAATATAAAATAAAGCAATATTGTAATAATAGATAGTGAAAGTAGAGTTAAAACCACCCCAGCTCTATTAAATATATAAATAAATAACTGAAGGAAGAACCGTGTAAGGGAAATGCCTTATTTATATATATTGTAACTATGATTTACAAAATAATTACATGAAAATTCGCCACCCGTCGAAAGTTTACTATATTCTGTACACCATATGGGCACATGGTGCCCACGGGTGACCCTAGTATATACAGAAAATCGTATGTCTAGCACTAAAAGGTTTAATTAAGAGAAATTAAGTTTTAATTAAAAAATGAGTTAATCGCGATAAACTAATATAACATTTTCGATTTTTCACTCCACTTAAACTATATATACATACATACACACATATATACATACATACACACACATATATGTACATATACGCACATATATACATACATACAAATATAGGTGTTATTATTATTATTATTATCATTATCTATTGATAGTTAATTAATTACGTAAGTTATATGATTAGAAATCGTTCTAAATTGCAGTCGCGCAGGTTCCCTGAATTCACGATTTTTCCCTTACTGGCACACACTCATTATTTATTAATTTGACGCATGAATTAATTAAATTTTGCACCAAGAAACTAATAAATTCACATGAATTTTTCAATGTGAAGAAACAAGTAAAATTTTCCTTATTATTATTAATACTATTATAATATAAAACGTAATAATAATGTTATATGTGTATATACTAACAAATTCCATTGCTTATTTTGTTTAAAACATAAATAACGAGTTATGCTAACTTAATATGAATATTAATATATGTTTTAAATATAGAATATATTCAATTAAAATATTGTACATTTCTTGTTTAGTGAAATTTTAAACTGCTCATTAAGTATATTAACATTTCGCAATATTTATATATATATATATATATATATATATATATATATATATATTTAATTAAAAGTAAAAATATTTCGGTATTTAGGTGAATTGTCCCGCTCGTGTCTGGCGGCGGGAGGGGTTAATATTAAAAATCGTGACTGAAACTTGTTTTTGGTACAGTATCAGAAAAATCGAGAAATTATTCCGAGAATTATTTGCAGCTATAGGTCAACGAAACGAAACTTATTTATCTTTATTTATAATCTGTATTGTTAAAAATAATTATTAATAACGCAGATGCAAGCACCAATTAAACTACATATTAAAAATTTATTAGTATTGAAAATTATAATATTTAATAATTTTTTATGGCCTTTGGGTTAACAATCTTGTAGACATAAAATATCTTAGAATTTTTAGCAAAATTTTTGAGTGTTTTAATTGTTTTTATAAGTGCAGTATTAAAGGGGGCTCTAAATTTAGGGACCTTATAACTCGGGAAGTATAAGGGCGATTAGATTTAAATTGACAACGGATTCAAATGGGATGCCCAATAATAAGTGTAGTAAATTTGGTGTGAATCGCACTGGTACCTTCAAAAGAGTAGAGGTCACCAATTTGGTCTTCGAGCGAGCGACGACTAACATTCAAGTATATAAGTTATACATATTTTTGGTATCAAGGCGACAGAGACAAACACTTTTTGTTAAGAAATTTTTTTGATCCGAGAATGCTACAGACACACGACCGATTGCTTTAGCTTCTTCGGTATTTCGTACGGCGAGCCATATTGCAGATATATGGTTCTAGAGTGGATGCTTTACGAAATTATTTATTTAAATCTTAATAAGTCTGAAATTAATAAATATGAACCGTTGACAGAGACAGAGAGCGAGATATAAACAAGAGTTGTGAAGAAAACGAGTGAATCCCGGGTGTATAAAAAGCATGGACGGCCATGAGGCATGGTATGGTCCACTAAACAAGTATTCCATCCAACACGTTTGTTTTTTCTTTTGAATTTCGTTCCTCGTCTCAAATTCTCACGATTTGAATTTTAATTATCACGTGCTGTATCCTTCACCATATACTATATACTGTATATATATATATATATATAGTTAATATTATTAAATTAACATGGGACGTGACCGATAGATATAGATGCTAGATGCACGGTGGTAGTGTCTTGCGTGGTGTCCTCAATCCGCCATCACCATCAGCCCAATGGTGATGATGATGATGATGATGTACATCACCACTGCGAGCCAACAGCCGAACAACCTTTTTTTCTTTGCTCATCTTCTTGTACGATGCTATTTATGTGCCTGTGTATTATTATTATTTGTTTCTGCACGTGAGCCAAGTACTAATGTGCTCAAGACGTGACCACAGGGCCGGACTCATACATATTTGCAAACTGCACAAAGAAAATATATCTATATTTTCACTATAAAACTAATTATAGCCTCATTTTCTCTTAAACAACCATTTAAACCGAATTCAATACACTTTTTATATATAAACACCTAGATGTATGTGTGTATGTATGTAGAGAACGCTTTAATTATAAAAGTACAGACTGGCATAGACACAAAATGTGATTAATCATATTTTAAATTGACACTGCAGTGTTTACAAGTGTTTTGGTTTAAAATTTAATTGAATTTAAATTTAATGCAATGTTTTTAGACACACCTAGTCACATTCAGCCATCCTAATATGAATTAAACATGGCTTTTATTCAAATCGGTTACATACGTGCCTGATACAAGCCTAATATCAATATTAAAATTAGGTGTATGTACACTGATAAAAATCTAATAGGAAACAAATACTTAACTGTTGGAATGATCAATAAAGTTTTTTATTTATACTTAAATGTGTGTCAATCGTTTTTACTTTCTTGGACTAAGTCTAAAAGGAAGTATTGTATACATGAAAAGTTTCCAACTCGATATTTTAACGGAAATACACGTTTTGACAGTTCCTGAATCGAATCTGACTACTTTCGGCATTTAACAAGTTTAGGTCCAACGCACCTATGCGTTCAGCTCGCCTTATAAGTAATATATGCGATGCCAGCAGCGGTATTTAATTAAATTCGTTGTGGCCGTAGCTAAGCTCAGTTTAATACTATTATAAATTAAGTCTGGTATAGACGTGAAGAAATACAATAAATACAGGAAACTAGTTAGCCTATAAGGCTGTACCAATCTACAACAGCTTTATAGAAACAGTCAAGAATTTTAATCATTCGACTTGTGTGTGTGTGTGTTTAGTAGCTTCTAATTAGCGACTATAGCTACTGGTATATATGGCAATGGTAATAACGTTATGTAAGCGATATTTAGCGACTTTTATTATTTTGAAAGCGATCACAGCGCTAGTGTGTTTATGTGTGCGGCGACCTTGAAAACTAGAAACCCGGAAAATGCATGTACGCGGCTTAAATTTTAAATGGCAACGTGCTGTAGTTCCAGCGATAGGTCTAGCATTACTAATTTGGGCTTAGAATTGATAAACATGATTTTATTACGCTTGTTGGGGACCTGTTTTGTAAGCTAACCTAACGTTTAGTGGAAACATTTCGATGCAATATATATATATATATATATATATATATATATATATATATATATATATATATATATATATATAGCAATAATAATTAATTAGTTGTAAATTGCATACAATATACTAACTAATAATTATAATTATATTTCTAGTCTAATTACCAAAAAATTAATTCAGTTTTGTGTCGTGAAGAAATTTCTAAATTTTAACCCAGAAATCACAAGTACCATGACAATAATTTTTATTTAAATTCTTCTTTCTTACATTTTATGTTAACAATTATTTTCTTTTTTTTTTCTTTCTTGGACGAAGTCTAAAACAAACTATTGTAATCATGACATGTTTCAACCTAGAGATTTTAACAGAAAAATATACATTTTTACCATCCCTGAATCGAATTTGACGAATTTGCAGAAGAACGTCTGTATGTGTGTCTAATCTGTTTGTCTATCTGTTTGTCTGTCTATCTGTTTGTCTGTTTATCTGTTTGTCTGTCTATCTGTATGTCTGTCTATCTGTTTGTCTGTCTATCTGTATGTCTGTCTATCTGTTTGTCTGTCTATCTGTTTGTCTATCTATCGGTTTGTCTATCTGTTTGTATGTCTATCTGTTTGTCTGTCTATCTGTTTGTCTGTCTATTTGTTTGTCTGACTATCTGTCTGACTATATGTTTGTCTATTTGTTTGTCTGACAATCTGTCTAACTATCTGTTTGTCTGTATGTTTGTTCTTCGAACGCAGTTTTAATACTTGCATAAGTTTATAAATTATTGAATTCAAAGTATAGCAGTAATAATTAGTGGAGCAAGTGTGGTAATTTTGGGCCGGCGGGCGTCGGCGCCGTGTGATGACCCGTGTCAAATTGCGTGTCGGTCACACGACACTAGTGGCACGCGTGTCCACCCAACCATAACTCGTCTGCTATTTTGTAATATAGCATTATCTCAATTTACCTCTCTGCATATATTATAATCATATTAGCGAATGCACACCGAGAAAAAAGAAATTTTACACAATTAAGATTTACTACAATTAAATAAATGCCATTTATGAGTACAGCCAAAGAAGAATTTCCAAAGATATGCTCAAATAAAGATTTATTAACTATAATGAAAAGTCTTTTTTCTCTTTCAGTGCAACAATAAAAAATATTTCTCACTTTTACAACAATTACGAATATAATTGGTGGGTTTTTTTTTTTGTTCATTTTATTATTAAATATGGTGATAGTACCTGTGGGCTGTTTGTATTTGGCCCACATCGGACATCAGTCACCTAACCTAACCAACTACATTAGCTTTCTAAGCTGTTGGTGTTGGTGCTGGTGCTGGTGCTGGTCAGTCGCCGACAGAGAAATTTCTAAAAATAAACAACGTAAACAGCATTTCAGATTCATTTCAAGCCATGCATGCCATACATATTTTTCGGAGATTCTGCTTACTTGAACGGTACCTTACTTACCGGCATAATGCTTTACCGAAAATAATTCGCTCACAACTGCCTTCGTTTTGCTTTCCATAAATAAAAATTCCGCTAATTAGCGATGAAGTACATTTTTAAGTGAATAGTGTTTATTCGTATATGGAACAGACAAAACCGCCATTTAGGTTTGGGTCCTTCATTTTAAATATTACAATCTAAATGTCCTTAAAAAGTTGTAAATCTGTTAACGTCCGCCGGCATCAATAATTTTAAAGAAATACCTAACAATTATATTTAAGTCTTAAACATGTTATAAACTCGAGAGAATATACTTTTACCGCCTTGTTACTTACCACTGGCAGTGTAAGGCCTCCAATGGAAATGAGCCAAAAATAAGGCCTATGGGCCATTGAACATAATTTTGTTTTAAATCGTTGTTTTTAACGTTTGAATAGTTATTTGTAATAGGTATAATATGATTGTCTGCTGACATTGACGAATTGTTCGAGCCACACGCGATATCTGGGTAGCATTTGATACGTTTGACATTTTCAGCGCTCTAAACGATAATTACATACTATACATAATATACTGTTTCACGCATTTACAATTTGACATTTTGTTTATTATTATAAATAATTTATAAATTAAAATTAAATTAATTTCATGAAATCTAATCAAATTTTTGTGCGGGGCAAGTACTATATATTTAAAAATCTGTGCTAAAGCTGGAGGTGCCTTCATTCGTCTATATTATACACGTTGCATGTATAGCATTTTTTGATAAATAAATATTTTATTATTATTATTTTTATATATATCGACATATATCATATTTAGAGAAACGCGTAAATGTAAATTGGCTATTTTCAAAATCGATAATTTAGTAAATGGTACATTTTTCGAAAAAACTCTTCAAACAAAAGTTACTAGAAATTTTTATATCTTTAACTTTTATTAAATTCACTCGTGTCGTTTTCGAGATACCCAACAAATAACTTGGATAAACAAAATTGTGATTTTTTTGAATAACTGTGGAAACAAAAGTTGCTAAAAATTCAAATCAATTTCTTTTTACACAATTCATGTTTCTGTGTTTCTAAACTAATACAAATACAGAATCTGTGAATTTTCTAACTATATATATATATATATATATATATATATATATATATATATATATATATATATATATATATATGTATATATATATATATATATATATATATATATATATATATATATATATATATATATATATATATATACTAGGTTAACCTGTGTGCCCCATGTGCCCATATTATATACATTCTTCATCTATATAATAATGTAAATTTTAATAATTATAATTTGTATTGTCAATCTATTTAAATATTATTGAATATAATTAAAATTACTGCTTCATTCAATTCACACACAATATATTTATTTTGACGTTTTTATTATTCTAACGTATAATAATGCACGTAGCATTTGTTATTTATGAACCAATTATTTTTAAAAGATTTACACAAATGCCCTTTGCTAATTATTAGAAATTTTCTACAATACATTTATAATATGTATTAATTATTGCAATTTTTGATCAATATTTTTGAAATTTGTAAAGGAAATATTTATATATTATTACTTAATTTTTTTCGTGTGCATATAATATCTTTGTATGATACGGCATGGATATTTGTAATAGTTTCACAACTGCATACCTTCACCCCGGGGACACATAGAGGCATATGACCATAGCAGTCGATCCGCTGTGTCCTCTTCAAAAAAAAAAAAAAAAGCGTTTTCTTAATCTGCAAGAATTCTTTAATTTTGTGAAGAACTTTGCATATTTGGACCCACCGCGTAATTTGGCCAATAAGTCCTAGTCCCAATGTGTCCCAATTAAGGGGAATCAATTATAAATACACTTTTTAATTGATTTAAACCTTTATGTTTGTTATTTGACATTTGGTTCGTGTCCTTATTTATAATGTCATATTGTACTCAATTATGAACCATGATTTTTCAATTTGTGATTCAATTTAAATATAATTTGAATATATTGTTAGGCGTGTGGCATTTCCCTTAAGCCTGTAGTGGCAAGAGCCCTGTTACTGTGCATACAACAGTATATGAAGTCACTCGAGCATCTAGCAGAAATAGCCAATAAAATATAATGTGGATACGGTAGCCTTGGCGGCATTAGTCACCGTTTTGCTAGGTGAAACCGCGGAATTACAAATCAAATCTATGTTAGTTCTCACGCTCGCACTAGTGCCCGCAGCAGACATTATTCATCTATATTTATACATTTATACTAAAACAAGATTATTTTTCATGCTGTGTGCATGCTACGTACAAGAAAGTCGAGCGTAGGCCACTGCAGAATATAATTTTTATGTTATAGTGAATAGTACATTAACATAAGTTAACCAGAAGTGCAGAACACATATATAATTTCAATTTCCTGAATGTTATTGGTGAGAATTTCTCATAAAATCCACGTTAAAATATACCAAGTGGCAGTAAGTTCACTAGATATAATAAAACTGTGGATATGTTAACGGGCTATCGTCACACGCGTGCGAAATACGACTGGCCATAAACGTCTACACGGTAAAACGGTTATTATACGCACATAAATTCTCTATTCTATACGCATAGGCCCTTCCTACACTCGCTTTACTACTAAAATTAAGTTTTGCCCCCGAGCATCTACACTGTAAAAATACCTACAAGCTTACATTAATTTGTAATAATAAACTATACCGTTAGATATTGTGTTACAATAAAATAATTCGACAATTTATTCCAGCTGCTCGGCTTATTATAAAAGTTGAAAATATTAAAATTTCTAGCGAATTGTATTTGGATAGATTTCTACTAAATTTAGTACACGTATTATTTGGCATCCCATTTGAATTCGCTCGCAGTTTAAATCCAATCGCCCGTATACTTCCCGAGTTATAGGGCCCCAAAATTTAGAACCCCCCTTAATATTGCCCTTATAAAAATAATTAAAATACTTAAAAATTCCACTAATAATTCTAAGATCTTTTATGTCTGCAAGATTTTTTCATATTGTGAACCCAAAAGCCATAAAAAAATATTAAATATTATAATTTTGAATTTTAAAATATGCACAAATAATATCTATAACATTTTTTCAAATTGTTAACCAAAAGGCCATTATTATCAAAAACCGCTGCTCGCATCGCATATATTACTTATAAGGCGAGCTAGACGCATCGGTGTGTTGTACCTAAGCTTGTTTTTATTGTTAAGTTAGTCGTAGCATAAGCTGAAGGCATTGGTGCTTGCACCTTAATAGGAATTACAATATATTCTTTATTCTTAATCTATATTTATAATACGATATCAATAATAGTAATATTCCGAAAAATCGGTAATAATATACATTATTTTCAATTTAACGCAGTACGTAAGAAATATTGAATAAATCAATCAATCACTCGATTATCGATATATCGCGTTGTGTATCTGTGCGTGTTAAAGCCTCATAATTTATCCGTGCTAAATTAGTTATACCTACAGCAACTTTTCTTGTCGGGACTTTGATGAAATTTATCTTGCTCTAAGCGAATTTCCAGTCAGACCCGAATGTCATGGTGCAACGCAGACGGGGTCATATTTGCAGTTGTCTTTACTTAAACTAAACTGTAATTTTAATTTGTCATTTTCGTTGACATTTTTGTAATATTAATTAGTTTAATATGTAAATAATTAGTGCTCTAGTGTTTAGATAGCACTTAATTCACTTATTATAATATGTTTTTATTTAGATTAATTCGAAACATATGTCACTCGGCGTCGAGCTGGTTAATTAAAATAATGTACTTATTAATATCAGGGCATATGTGGTTCATCATAATTTTTGGTCAAACAGTGTGACTATCTTTAGCGGAATCCGTTCCGCCAACACGAGCAAAATTGTTGAAAAGTATATTATTATAATATGTACGTATATCTAATATCTGCGAACTTGTTATATTTATATTTAAATTTTACAATGCTTTAATTATGTGTAATAAACTATATTATTTATTACCTACTTTACTACATATGTATATATTTATATTTATATATATATATATATATATATATATATATATATATATATATATATATATATATATATATATATATATATATAAAAGATCGTATCATGTACTGAATAAGGTTAATTATCACAATTATTCGTCAAACGTTTGAAATTAACGAAAAATTATAATATATGTATATATATATATATATATATATATATATATATATATATATATATATATATATATATATATATAAAACTTATATACTTGGATTTTAACCTTTGCCCGTTTGAAACAAATCGATTTCATCGGTTAACCAAAATCGAATGAATTACGAATACACCGATTTATAATCAAAAACATCGATTACAACAGAATTAATCGGTTAAAAATTTAAATTTAATTAACTAAGCGATAAATCTATATTTTATATATTTTAAATCGATCAATTTTATAAAATGAAAAATCCAAAATTGGATTTTTGCCAGGCCTAGTACTAAGATCAAATGATTTAAACCTATATTATGTAGGATTCAATTTGAATTCGTTCGCTATTTAAATCCAATCGAAATTATACTTCCGAAGTTATAGGGCCTCAAAATTTGTAGCTCTCCTTAATACTACACTTAGAAAATACCAAAATATTATAAAATATGTCTTCGTATGTGAGCCTAAAGGTCATAAAAATAATTAAAATTATAATTTTGAAATTAAAAATATTCTTACATAATAAAAAATTATAAATTAAATAAAGGTCACTCTTGGTTTACTCTTGCTAAGTTTTCTATATTTTGTAGATGTATGAATTAGAGAAAAGCAGTTTTTATAAAAGTTAAAGTATTTAAATATTCTAGCAATTATTGTTAGCAATTCTTTTTTTTTATTCTTCTAAAATTGTGTTATTGGATGGCTTAGCGACAAGAAATTTAATAAAATATGGAATATTTAAATGTGTAAATAGTGAATTTAGTAAACTCAGTAGCTATATTTGTTATTGATTGATAATTGTGTCCTTCTGGAAGCGATTTATCGCTACAGAAATTCCCTTGTGGTCACGCCAAGACATGCTCCATCGACTTCTTGAGAAAGTAAGATTCTTTGATGGTAAACTGCGTATATCTACCTGTCTATGTAAAAAAAAAACATTTATTATAAATAGATATTGAAAACAATTGGTTGAATAAAAGCTTATAAAACTTGACAGTTTCATATTAATTGAAATTTAATTCGTAATTAACTGCTTCTTGGTTTATCGTTATTATTATTATTGTGTGTGTGTGTGTATGTGTGAACGCTTTTGTCTGTACCATTGAAGATAAAAATATGAATGTAAGATTTTTATATCCCAGGAAAGATAATCTGTTATTTATGAAACGGCTGTTTTATAAATAACAGAGGTGCTTGTTTACTCATGTTATTTTTTGTATATCTCGAAAACGACACTAGTTATAGAAAAATTGAATATTATAAAAATTAAAGTTATTAAAATTACTAACCATTTTTGTTTAATTTTTTTTTTACGAAAAATTCATCATTTACTAAAAAAATCCCTTTTGAAAATAGACATGTTACATTTATGTTTCCGTAGTTACCACACATATTCATTTAGTTTCATGGCAATGGTAGAATTAATTTAAAACAATTAAGTTATATTTAATTTATTTAATTATATTTTCAGTTTGATATATTATATATTTGTCAACCGTTATAAATGAAAACCGTTGAATGCCAATGACAGTGACCTTGGAGGGGGGAAGGGGGGACTGTCCCCTGTCTATGGAAGGCCATCTTGTGGTCTACAATATGTGCATTGTAAATCTGTAATAGTTCTTGTTGCAGAATTTAAATAAAAACATATGTTTTTATTTTGTGGCATATATATATACAGGGTGTCCCATTTTAATCCGCCAGTAGCGATAATTCTGAAACATTGCATTGAATCAAAAAGTGTTCCAAATGAAAAGTTAATGGTTTTGAGGGGGACATCTGATGCCGTAGACTTTGCCCCCCCAGCCCCCCAAGGGGGGCGGGAACAGGGGGCAACTTTAAAATCTTAAATGGAAACCCCTATTTTTTATTGCAGATTCTGATAGAGGGTTAAAAAGTATGTAAGTTTTATCCGAAACATTTTTTTTATTGGTCGAGAGATGGCGACTAAAATTGACCTACATTTTAAAACTCTATCCGAGTCTGAGGTACAAAATAGGGGTTTCCATTTAAGATTCTAAAGTTGCCACCAGCCCCCCCCCCGGGGGGCGGGAGGGAGGTGGGGCTATGTGGGGGGCCCGGTCAAACACTGTTTGAAAAAAAAATGACATTCTTTTTTGAATTATTTTACCATTATTTAATTTGAAAAATAAGCACTCAATCGCTATTTTTGAGTACTTTACGTCTTTGTAGGGGGGGGGCGGGGGTAGTATTTGGGCAGGCTGAGAAAAAAACAACCTTGTAAGGTTGTGAGTAAGTCCTAAGTAATAATAACAGTTAATTACGTGACGATTTTCGCAATTTAATTGACAAAATACCTAATTTTTACATTTGCAGCGCCATCTCTCGACCAATAAAAAAAAATGTTTCGGATAAAACTTACATACTTTTTAACCCTCTATCAGAATCTGCAATAAAAAATAGGGGTTTCCATTTAAGATTTTAAAGTTGCCCCCTGTTCCCGCCCCCCTTGGGGGGCTGGGGGGGCAAAGTCTACGGCATCAGATGTCCCCCTCAAAACCATTAACTTTTCATTTGGAACACTTTTTGATTCAATGCAATGTTTCAGAATTATCGCTACTGGCGGATTAAAATGGGACACCCTGTATATATATATATATATATATATATATATATATATATATATATATATATATATATATATATATATATATATATATATATATAATTAATATGTTGATTAGTTATTTTTGAATTTTATTTAACTATAGTTTACCGTTAGGTATATTAATTTCTACAAATGACTCACCTTTTTGTTTCTTGGATAATAATAAAAATAAATGTATGAATATTCAATGATTATTTATATTCATGAATCAATATGCATTAAAAATATTTTTTCTTGTTTGTTAATAATAACACGCATAGGAGCACCAATGCCTTTAGCTCACCGTATTATCTATTCAGCGGAAGTTTAATGTGTTCTATTTATATATAAAATATGTTTTAGCTCGCCGTACGGTCGTGTGTCTGTGCATTCTCGGACTATAGTTGTGTTGTACTATCGCACGATGAGCAAAAAAGGGTTTAATATATTTTAAAAATTGCATTTTTCTGTCGTCTGTCCCATTTTAAGTAAATTTTTGCGTAGCAAAGATGACATCTATGTGTGCGTATGTGAACGGTAGTAGTAAATACTATTGAAAATAAAAATATCTTTGTATTTTTACCAACAAAAACTAAACAGGAAATAACAATTTGCATTTTTTTTTCTAGTTGCGAATCCTTGAAATATTTGCGTTAATAATAAAATAAACTATTTTAATTAGTCGATTACGTTTTAGTTATAGATTAATTAAACATATAATTAGAATAATATATTTATTTATATGTAAAGTCATTTTCACAAAATTTTCAAACACAAACAGTAAATTGCAAATTTAATTCCTAAAACATATACCTAACGTATAGGAAAGTCTTGTGCTGACCTCAACAATTAATTTAATTCTTTAAAAAGTTAATGAACAAAAAAAGTACTCTAATTCAAGAATTCATAATAAAATACATTTTTCTTTTTTTAATTTAATACTTTTGGATGATTTAACGAAAGAGGTGCTATAAAGTGTGCCCACACCATGTCCATCTAGTTATTATATACAATGTATTAGCAACAGATGTAACTAATGTACGTCTTAAACAAACCTAATATTAAATATGATTTAGTAATAAGTTTCTCTTTGCCATCATAAATCCAAGCATAGTTTCAGCAATAAATCCTAAACTTAAGGATGTATTAGTGCGTTGAATTATTGTTGAAAATAATATTTTACAGCAATCATCTGCTGAGATGAGTTAAAGTTGAAGAAGACGATGAAAGTCTAGCATTTATTTATTTTTGTTATTTTTGGCCTGATAACCGTTCGTGCGCTGTCCTACTTCCACTTAGACTTAGACACACTGCAAATTATTTGATTCGTTGCCCCTTGGAGCGCAACGGGGACATGTGCACGTTCTTTTACATTATTATCCCATACATAAGCTCACAATGTTAGTCTATAGAAAATAATTATAGTGGCTTTGCAACTACAATAACTTTACGCTCATAATATATGTGAACATGCGACTCTTATCTGAAATTTATTTGTTTTCGCGTTTTTACAATAACGAAATTGATATAATAAAATATAATCGCTATTTGTGGTGTTGCAAGAAGAGACAGATACAAGGAAATGCATCAGTGTATAATAGGATGCGAGATGAATTACTCATTATAAATATAAACACTCAGATGTATGTGTTTATTTGTTTATATTAATGTCTATAAAGTTATTATTATTTTTTCTGTAAAATTGTTAACTCGCATTGTTAGGAATCGAACCCACACTTTCATGTGAAAGTCTTTACGCCATGGCGACAATTTAATCAAAAAAACTATCCTACAATCTTTAAGATAATCCAAACATTGGCGAACTAAAATATTTAATATTTTAAAATTTTTACCGCCACACTAATTTCTGCACTGCATCTAAACTAATCTTATATGGACGATGCTGTACGGAGAAAATACAAAAGCGTGCTCGCCAGGAAAAACCGTGTAAGGGAAATACCTAATTTATATAGTGTAACCATGATTAGATCTGCATTTACAAAACAATTACTAGAATATTCGTCACCCATCAAATTATGAGGAGTGAACTGTGTTCTGTATACGATATGGGCACATGGTACCGACGGTTAACCACTGGGTTTTTATTATTGAATAAACCATGAATAAAAATATCGCAATAATGAGTGATTTAGTCACGATGGCAATGCGATTAGTCGCATCTTCTCAGTCACTGGTGATAAATCTGCAAGACTGACAGTTGGTCACAGCATGGCGCTGACTAGATTTGTCACCTAATGCGTCAATTTTTATTTATTCCCATTACTGTGGTGAAAGGTGTACATATATATTTCTTTTTGTTGTGTTGTAACGAACACGCAATATCCCAGCAGCAGGGGGGTGGTTAGTTTTCGTTGCGAGTGTGACCTGGTGAGTGTGGGCGGCTCTGATAATGATGATGATGATGGTAAATGTTCAATGTTTACCTTTTGCAGACATGCGCGATGTCTGTTTACTCACTGACGATAAGTTGACAGGCCATGCGCGGTGTGTGCTAAGATAAATATTTGTCGGATGGATCATGCGTTGTGCCGCGATGACTGGCGCAAAATAAAATCGTTGGGAGAAATCTAACAGCGTTGTAACTAGTGTTAAAAGTATATTTTTAGCCGTACGAAGTACCGTAGAAGGTAAAGCAATCGGTCGTGTGTCTGTAGCATTCTCGGATCAAAAAATATCCTTAACAAAAAGTGTTTGTTTCGTCGCCTTGAATCCAAAAATATATATAACTTATATACTTGGATGTTAGTCGTCGTTCCCTTGTAAGATCAAATTTGTGCCCTCTACTCCTCTAAAGGTACCGTAGCGTTTAAAACCAAATTTGGTACACATAATATTTGGCATTTCATTTGAATCCGCTTGTAGTTTGAATCCAATCGCCCGTATACTTCCCGAGTTATAAGGCCACAAAATTTGGAGCCCCACTTAATACTGCCCTTATAAAAATAATTAAAACACCCAAAAATTCTACTAATTATTCTAAGATATTTTATATCTACAACATTTTTCATACTGTTAACCTAAAGGTCATAAAAAATTATTAAATATTATAATTTTGTATATTAAAATATGCACTAAATTTTCTTTTTATGAAAATAATTTACAAAAATTTGTAAGACTTTTTATATCTATATAGCATTTTTTCAAATGGTTAACCAAAAAGCCATAATTATTAAAAATCGCTGCTCGCAACGCATATATTGTTTATAAGGCGAGCTGGATGCATAGCTGCTTGTTTTTAAATTATATAGATAAGATAGTCTAGTTCAGTGTTTTGCAGATTATTTGGGCAAGCTGTAGGCATTAGATTTGGCACCTATGCTAGTTTCTTAAGCGATTTAAGGAAAATTTATTAACGATTCTAAGAACTATAATATTTTATAACAGTAATATTTAAAATTATTATGGATACTTTTCAAAATTTTAAGGATTCCCCTTGTCGAATTAATTATCGCTACTAACACCCTCCCTGCTGCGACAATTTCGAATGATTCCTTCAACATTGTAACGTGTGTTGGGACAAAATGTCTAATGACTATCAATATTACAAAGTTTATAGTTATTTCCTTGTGTTTCTTCATTGATTAACAAACAGATTGATTGATTGTTGTACTTGATATGAAAAAGCTATAAGATTACTGTACAAACAATGTGATGAGATGACAAATCAATTATACATTTATTTATTGCGACTAAAAACTGAATCACTTGCTCATTTTATATGAAACAAATCGTACTTGTCATGCTAATATCCGGAATAATAATAAGGACACAAGTTAATTAGTTTTCTATGCAGTGTAGAGATGAAAGACAATTAAGTTTGCGTAAATAAAAATATTTCCAAACATAAAACGAAAAAAATTTCATTCAAAAACCAAAAGTTGATCAACAATAAAACCACAAGGAATTTTTATTAGCGTGAAAAGAAACCATATTTTCTCCAACTAGTAACGTTAATGTAATATCGATATTTTTTCATTTATATATACACACACACACACACACACACACACACACAAGCAGAGAGATTCTCAAAACAGATATTTCATAAATTTCATAATCATAATAATTTCTTTTATACAAGTTTTACTGTACGCAATATCATATATTGCGGTATATAAAGGGACAAACTAACCTATAAAATAATATTTATGTTATTGTATATGGACGCATGATCGCTACGTGTTATATTAGCGATATACTAGCGATAATATTAGCGATATACTAGTGTTTCTCACGTTTATTAAAATGATTGTATATATTCTACGAATACACCGAATAGATGTACAACCAATAAATTACATTCAATGGGTATGTAAGTAATAATTCTCAATTACATGTAGTTTACATCTAGGCTCACATGATGCGCCTAATATGGCATACCTATACATACTTATAAGCGAAATATATATTGTGTTACATTTATAGGCAATTGACAATGGAATTTAATCCGTGCTTAAATGGTATTACTACACATTTTGGAAATTAGACTGGCTTAAATATATCAAACTAGTTCTTTATAAAAAACAGCATTGTAATCACGAAAAAATAAATTATCGTGCTCGAAATGCTAATGGAATTACTTGTTTTGAGTGGGAATCTTTTTTTAAAGACCTCTCTGTCTCTTCCTTTCTCGCTCTCTTTCTTTCTTTGTGTGTGTGTGTGTGGACGCTTTAAGATTTGTATATTCCGGGAATGAAAACTTCCGATTTCTGAAAAGAATATTTCGAACAAGAGATTTGGTTTACTTGTGTTATATTTTGAATATCTCGAAAATGACATGAGTTACAGCAAAAGTGAATCGTATAAAAGTTAAGGATATTAAAATTTCTAGCTACTTTTGTTTGGGAAGTTTTTTCGAAAAATGTATCATTTACTGAATACTCGCTTTTGAAAAGCCGAGGGAAGTTCATTTTTAATTAATATCTTTTTTATTACCATATTAAAATGAACCTTTAACTGACTCTTGGGGTCCATTGGACCCCTACCTATTTTTGAACCTGTCCCGTCCTCTACCTCTAAATTGAAATTTCACTGTACTATATAAGCTTTCAGAAAAGTTATTGAAGTATAGCCAGTAATATTGAATACTTTCGGAAAAATTCTCAATTTTGCACACTGGGGTCCAGTGGACCTCTGTGTCAGTTATATTATTTATAGGAGGTGTGCCAGTTAAGGGTTAAATCATAATTCGAATTATGTTAACCGAAAAAATATTATTGGCAAAATGTATAAGTTGTATATCAATTGTTGTATAAATGTGATACTTATGGACGTTACTGTATAATTAAGATGTTAAAATGCAATTTTTTGTTGCATTGTATAAGAAATTGGGTTAATTTTTGTATATGAAGTCCTTCGAATATAATACAATACGCAATCATATAAATTGATTGGTCAGTCAGTGTGTAATGTCTTTAAACAAAATGCCATTTATAATAAAGAGAAGTAACTGGTTTAATTTAATTACGTAAAATCACTTAATAGTGCTAGTGAGAAAGTAGTAAAAAGGGCACACCACACCACAGCACACTACACCACAGCACACAGCTCAATTGCTAAGCAAATTAAAATATCTCAGTGTTCATCAATGTTGTAAATGTAAAGAGCTGTTCACGAATAAGACAACGATCGCTCGCTCGACTTGACTATTAGGTGCTGCTATTAAACTATAAAAGGAGGTTTTTAAATTACCAGCCCATTACCACCAGATTGCAACACAGACACACACACACACACACACATAACGCAACAAACAGTTTTAGTTCGCCGTACAATGAAGCTAAAGCATTCGGTTGTGTGTCTGTCGCATTCTCGGATCAAAAAATGTCCTTAACAAAAAGTGTTTGTCTTGTCGCCCTGAATCCAAAAATATATATAACTTATATAATTGGATGTTAGTCGTCGCTCGCTCGTAAGACCAAATTTATGCCCTCTGCTCCTCTAAAGGTAACGAAGCGATTTGAACCAAATTTGCTACACATGTTATTAGGCATTCCATTTGAATCTGCTCGCAGTTTAAATCCAATCATTCCGAAAATAAACAGATTCGTATCAGAAATAATCAAAACGTGTATTTCACAGTTCCTGACATGCAAATACTGGCATATAAATACATTTAAAATATTCAACACTTCAGTCAAATTATCTGTGCAATTAATAATATAGCTTCATGTTAAATTTAAATTTATATGCAAATTTAGAACACAAATATTTACATTTATTGGAATGCTATCTACGTTGACACATTCAAGTTATCCTGTATGCTATCTAAACTATATATATATATATATATATATATATATATATATATATATATATATATATATATATATATATATATATATATATGTGTATGGCGCAGAGCTGGTCTTCGTATATCTGAGAGCAACTCTCTCTAATTGGCCACCAGAAGCACAAAAACTTGTGCATTGTAAATAAATGACAAAATAAATTTCGAATATAGCAATTTAATGGGCCGTTCAAAAAGTATTATTGTTATTTATTGACCGCGACACATAAGGCCCACTTATACGCTTCTGCACCTCAACTAATTGACTACAAAAAGCATTTGGGACAACATCAACAAAGGATCCAATCCTGTTCCAATCTTGTATGGCTATAAAATCCATAATGATTGCTTAAAACAAGCTTAGGTCACCGTACAAGCGAACTTATAAACACAAGGGGGACGGGGAATACAAAAAAAAAAAACATTTTAGCAACCACTGAATTTTGATGAGATAAACCAAAAAGTTTTCTTTTTTGAAGTCAGGAAGACGTAAAATGAGTTATTGTATAATTTCTATTTATAATGTTACCGATACACAATTGTTTAATTGTACGGACGAACAAAACGCGATAGCAACCACTGGTTGGCGACTGCAGATGGTTCAATAATTAAGATATCTTTGCATATCTTAACAACACACACACTCACACACACACTATATATGTATATATATATATATATATATAATACTTGCACTAATTAGAACAAGAAGCCAAGCCTCCATTATCGTTTTATAAAACATGGTAGTTAAGTATATATACATACATAGATACACAGAAACGAATTAAATGTTATTTATTTATTCAAGTATTGGTCACCACAGCGCAGTACACACCCACATTTATAAACATATGTCCTACTCTGCGAAATACAGTAGCTACGCTAGTAAAAATCGTATAAGGTCAAACGACATTTATCATTATAATATCATACATATTTTCTTTATTACTTTCTTCGTCTAAAAATCTAATACGAAATATTGTTAGTAGTAACATTCGTACTCGACATTTTTACATTTTAACCATCACTGCATCGAGATGATATCTGTGTGTGTGTGTGTGAATGCTCTAGAACCACATTTTTGAAACTATACGTATATATTTTAAATATTGTAAACTATTAAATTACTTATTTTTTATGGCCTTTGGGTTCACAATATAAAGAAATTTTGTAGAAATTAAATATTTTAAAAGTTATTGGTGAATTTTGGCAGTATAAAATAACTCCGGAAGTAATACGACGATATAATTTAAACTACGAGTGGATCCAAATGAATTACATATGATTATGTGTAGCAAATTTGGTTTAAATCGCTTGGTACCTTCACAGAAGGGTACAAAATTGGTTTTACGAGCATCGACTAACACCCAAGTATATGAGTTATATATATTATTGGATTCAAGGCGACGAGATGAGTACTTATTGTTTAAGAAATTATTAAATCCAAATGTGTAACAGACACACACACACACACATTAACTCTGCTATACTTTGTAGGGTGAGCTAATAATGACTGAAATAATTGATGAACCAAGTGAAATGCATCCTTGCCAAGATATAGCCCGAGGATATGTTCTGAAGGCGTTCCTCTGCCTCAGAGATTGATAACTTTCTCCGCTCATGATATTATTATTATTATTATTGGTAATGGGTATTTGTTTATTGGTTATAGTCTGCACGGAATTAATCAAAGATATATATATATATAGATAGTCGGAGAAATATTAAAACATTTCTGCTGATGTGAAGTGGGTTTCGAATAGAAATCCATAACTTATTTAAATTTAATTATAAATTCAGTAAACATGAGTTAAAACTAAACCGCATAATCTATGGGGCTATGTAATTACTTATGTTAATTTACGTTTAATTACAGCAATAAAATTGACTTAACTCAAATGTTTTAATATAAATTATAACCGTAGCGGAATTTTTAATAAAATTAAATTTCTATTGTTTCAGAACTAGTGCCATGGTTAACTGGACCAATCAAACACATCGAAATTGTAAGTTTTCCTTTATTTTCTGATTTGTTATTTGATTATGTAAATAAATATGCGTGGGAATTATGGTGGCAAAAGCAACCAGAACAATTGAATGTTCATGAGGCTTGTTCGTCGTTTTCTTATTGCACACACAGTAACAGTTGTTCCTCGACAACCACAACTTCCGAGCATCGTCAAACTCAAAGCTAATTTACTAAAGGAAATATGCTTACAGTAATTATATGGGCATAAAAGTATGAAACATTTATGTCCAATTGTCCCGACAACACTTAAAGTTCAACTAAGCGGCACTTTACCATAAATCTAGGAGTTGTTAAATTAGGGATTTTCAATCGCTAGTGTCTATTTGTGCTCTGTCATTACAATAATAAAAGAAAATGAAGAGTGATCTGCACTCTTCTTCTTCTTTCTGTTTAAAACTTGCCATATAGTATGTCATCAAATTATTAGGGGATTGTAAATTAGAGCACTGCATTTGGTAGTAAATGTTTATGGTGTTTAAATTCCAAATTTGAGCGCTATAAATAATTATTTGACAAGCAATACCAGGATTATGTACCTAAGAACAGTTTAGCTTAAGCTAGCAGTAGCTTGAATGGTGCTTAAGCACATCGAATGTATAAGTAAGTTAATAGAATTAGCTTTGGTTCCATATAACGCGGTGTTAATGTGTTAATTAAACAGAGAAAGCAAGTGTGAAAATTTCACTTTTTTGCAGGGAAATCCGGTTTTATACTAAACACCGGTTTCATATTAGAATACTGACTAGTATTTATTTATTAGTGTGGGAATTTATCGAAAATATCTAAATATTATTCAATGATTAATCTTTTAACAAAAAGAAAAAATCTGTAGTGTCCTACACTGGATTTTCTTGCTCGTATACGTATACGAATATTAAGACTGCGGAAAATAATAGATTTATTATTTAAATGTAGGTAACAATTCAATACATAAGATTTTCATGATGAAAAGGTTCTATTAGACTAGATATTGTTTAAAACTTGCTATATATGGCATCGAATTATTTAGGAATTGTAAATTAGAGCTATGCATTTGGAAATTAATGTTAATATTTTATGTCCTTAAGATTTTTTCATATTGTTAACCTAAAGGCCATAAAAAATTATTAAACAACCGCCGCTCGCAACTTATAAAACGAGCTGGACGCATAGGTGCGTTGTTATCAAGAAATATTTAAATAATTGATATTAAGTTAATATTCCTTTGAAATGAAATATTTCTTGCATAATTATATCTTTAACATTTTTTGCGTTTACACACACACACACACACACACACACATGAATATCTCAAAAATAGTCAATATAATTCAGTCAAGCTCTATACGTGTATTTCCGTTATATACTCGAGTTTGGCAATTGTAATGAATACAAAGCTTCGTTTCTAAACTTCGTCTAAGAAAGTAAAATGACTGAATTAAGAATTAATTCAATTATGCAAATAACTGGTGGACAATAGAAATAGTACTATATATTTATATACACGGAACGACCTCATAAGGCCGTACATGTGTTGTCTTTGTCTAATGAAACACCTGTACTAATAATAATAAAAGACAATTTGTAATTTGTATTCACACGGTTTTTGCATAGAGTCGACCTTGCTCGAGTACCTGGGTTGTACGACACAAAAAATATCGATCGTTTTATTGTTGTAATGATTGCAACACGGATATATACAAATCAATAATTATTGAACTGTGTAATCATAACTTTTATTGTGCAGCCATATAAATAAAATGATTCATAAATAATACAAATTTATTCTTTTTTTCACATAAATTATTGTTACGTGTTTCTGAACTGAACTGAACTGAAATGAGATATGTTCAATTGTTCATGAGATCGTCTATTGTTCGAATGTGCATCCATTAGTTTTATTGTTAAACATTAATTGTTATTGTGTTGGCATTATTGTGGCATACATAAGAAAGTTTATCGGCAATTTCTCTTCATTAAAAAAATATTTAATAATAATAATAATAAAAACTTTTTTTTATTATTATTAATGTGTTATTTCAAATTTGCTTAACACACGCTCCTGTTCACACATAACTTTACATAAAAATATAAATATTTGCACTTTTAACTGTGCACACACTATAATATTTGTTTTAGATTTTGAATACTATACATAGCTTTATTAAATATCAAATAACAAGCTTAGGTACAACTCACCAATGCGTCCAGCTCGCCTTATAAGTAATATATGCAATGCGAACAGCGGTGGTTAATTATTATGGCCTTTTGAAAGAATGTTATAGATATACAAAATTATAATATTAAATAATTTTTAATGGCCTTTGGGTTAACAATATGCAAAAATCTTATAGATATAAAATATCTTAAAATTATTAGTAGAATTTTTAAGTGCTTAAATTATTTGTATAAGGGTAGTATTAAGGGGGCTCCAAATTTTGGGGCCCTATAACTCGGGAAGTATACGGGCGATTGGGTTTAAGCTGCGAACAGATTCAAATGACATGCCAAATATTATATGTATCAAATTTGGTGAGGAGTAAAGGGCACAAATTTGGTCTTTCGAGCGAGTGACGAATAACATCCATACTAGATGTTAGTCGTATGTTTTATATATATTTTTGGATTCAGGGCGAAAAGACAAACACTTACGGCGAGTTAAAAAGTTAATAGACAGTTTGAGCAGCACTGGTGCGCCACCCACTGGTCGCGTGGGTGTCATGTCCCCCTCTGAGTCCCATAGAGCACCTATTCGCCTCCTACGCGAATGCCTCCAGCGACGACTAGCACGGCGTGAACACCGTTCATAAATTATTAATTATTGGCACATCTGTACTGAATTATTTTACATATTTTAACTAGATGCTGTCCCAGAGCACCAGGATGTAAACACACTTACTGAAAAAACGTTTCATTACGTTTTAAGCGAAATTAAATCTTTGAACTAAGTGTAGTTTAAATGCCAAATTACATTAGTTGTCGCAAGTTGAATAAAATAGTGTTACAATAAATGGAACAAGTTAATTGTTAATAATTAATATGTTGCGGAAACACGTAATAGTCGTTAAGTGAACTAGTCATTTGTAACGAAAGACCAAAGGGTGCTTTTAACGTCGATACCACCAACTAGTACTTTTTAAACATATTGCTAAAACAACTGGAGTGGCCTTCACTCGACTTTCTTATACTTTCACTACCTATTTAATATAAGGTTTATTTTGTCTTGAATTAATTCTACAATTGCAACTATGAGACAATATCAATATAAGTTTTTACACTAAATGGTAAATTTTTTAATAAAACTTTTTAAATAAAAGTTATAGGAAATTTTAATATCTTCAACTTTGTAAGAATCATTATTTATGTCACTATTTCCAATTCTGTAATATTGAAAAAAGTAGCAGAAGTAAGTCGTAATTTCTGGTTAGACATTTTGAAAAAAATTTCAATCTGCATTAAGGCCTGACAAAGAATTCGATTAGTCGATTTTTGAAAATCGATCGATTTTTTTCAGTTCTTATAAACTATTTTTGTTTTGAACATATTACTAATTGATTTTATCATTTTTAAATGAATTGTTCATGTTTATATTGATTTCAATAAATTGATTACAACGAATTAGAGGAAATCACAGCGTACCAATTAATGATTAAGATTAGTAATTATTATAATCAGCCAGTTTGCTTTATGATAAACAATGCTAGCATTCACAGTAACAAAATTAATATGCATTAATTATACATTTTGTTGTTGTGAACCCTAGAATTATTTATTATAAAACAAACTGGATTATTAATTATAATTTTTAATCTAAAAATAATTGGTTCGCTGTAAATGAACCTTAATATTTTAAGTTTCATAATTTTATCTTCACCAGATTTTGCCTCTACACACACACACACTCAGACAAACACACACACACAGATACATCCACACTGAGAGACTATTTTAGACAACAAATTTCGAGGTTTTCTTCCGGGATATATAAAAGTCTTCAGTTTTAAGATATATATATATATATATATATATATATATATATATATATATATATATATATATATATATATATATATATATATATACCCACAGACCCACATACACACACAAACACAGACACACATACACACATACACACACACCCATCATGTCAAAAATAATCTCGATTTTGAAATATTTCATGTATCCAGTGCTTCTTAATATACAGTCGTATAAGAAAGTAATACTATAAGGTGCATAAAAGAAAGTTCTCACAGATACATAAGTACAGAAATATTTTATTTATAATCGCATATCTTTTCGTAATCACAAAATAATAATATATTACACGTCGCAGTCGCGCAGTCAGTCACTGTGTGTACTTTTATTATTAAAAACGTTTGCACACTTTGCACACTCCAGTGCACATGTAGATTTGCACTGACAGTGCAGTGTAGTGCAGTGCAATGCAATGCAATGCAGGTGTTACTTACTACACTCTACATGACCACAAATCAAATGTATATGTATGTATGTACATTAAGCCATCTAATTGATAAGGGAAATGTGATTTTAATCATTTCCGCTCACAGATTTCTTCTTTAACAACTAAACAATCAATTTTATATACATATACTTAACAATAATTAGTAACAACATCGTTATAAATACATAAATTTTACTATTGCCCATTTTTTATGGGAGTTCCTAGAAAATTTACACTTGAAGACGCAATTTTCCTACAATCTTAATCAAAATGTATTCATATACTTTGTTAGAATTGTAAGAATTTTGTAAAAGAATTTAAAAAAAAATCGTTCTTATTCCAGTGTATATGTATGTATGTATATTTATGTATGTATATACGCACCATAGCAGTCGTGGTTCTCAGATCTGGACCAACAACTAATGAGCTCGATCGCGTAACTTCCGTCAATGCCGGCGTTGTGCAACAAGAACTATATATCTATACATACAAACACACACACATACTTGATTTTTAGCTGAAACATTTTTAACGTTTACAATAATTAATTAAAAATGCAATATATTGTTTGTAATTTTCTTTAGTGAAATAAAATACAGCGCATAATGAAACGGAACTAGTATAGGTATGATATTCCCGTTGTACAGGCGAGGTGAGCTGCGGGCGGGGGTGGGGGTGTATGTCCTTGTACTTCGCAATGTGTTGATCAGCAACAAGAGATTGAACAAAAGTCTTACACGTTGTGGAATCGATGGAATCGCTGTTCCTCGTGGTCGACGGGACCTTGCATGATCTAGATTTATCTAATAATTTTGAAATTATTTCACAAACACGCGATCTGAATGCGAAAGTTCATATTATTGTCTATAGGTAATTTTATTTACATTAATAAAGCAATTTTATCCAAGAACATTATTACTAAAACGTTCCCTACAATAAATTATATTATATTGATTAAAAACAATTTTAAATGCTATTTTATATTCACCTTGTTTCAAAATATTAATTTGTTTTTAAATCGTACTAAATTATTTTTTTACTATTGATTGCAACAATAGCCAGTTTCTTAACGCGATCACTTATAATTTAAATTTCAAAATTATAGTTATTAATATATTTTATCTGGCCTTGAAGTTCATTATCTTGAAAAACAATATAGATATAAAAAATATTATAATTTCTTGAATATTATTAATTTTCAAACAATTACTTTAAATTATTTATTTATGGTATCCTATAACACTAGAAGTATAAGGGCGATTAGATTTAAATTACTTTTCGAGCACTAAAATTATATGTATATACCAATTTTCGTTAAAATAAACCCAGTACCTTGAGAGGAGCTAATTACGCCAATCCTGAACAAGAACTGGATGGAATCTTATACATATAATAGTAGATCTGTCTTTTATGTATTAGGGCAGCTTGTTACACATGTTCTTAACAAGGAATTCTATAATTATAGTGTAACATTCATGCGTATTGGATTGGGCAGCTTATAACGTAAGTCCCGAACAAGAACTAGATGAAATCTTGTAGATATGTTGGTAGATCTGTCTTTTTTGTATTAGGGCAGCTTGTTGCATATATTCTTAACAAGGAATTCTATAATTATAGTGTAAGATGTTTCGTGGATTGGGCAGCTTATTATGCAAGTCCCGCACAAGAACTGAATGGAATCTTATAGTTGGTAGTAGATATGTCTTTTTTGTATTGGGGCAGTTTTATACACCTGTTCTTAACAAGGAATCTTATAAGAGAAATGCTTCTTGGATTTGGCAGCTTATTACGGAAGTTCCGAACAGGAACTGAATGGTATCTTGTAGATATGATGGTAGATCTGACTTTTTGTATTAGGGCAGCTTGTTACACATGTACTTAACAAGGAATCTACATCTAAATCGTTTGAAAATATGTGAATAAATGTAGAAAAGAATTGACTATATGAACACAATGTATTTTATGTTTAGTTTGAATGCCCCGTTAAAAATTCATATAACTAGCAGTAAGATGGGAACCAGAGCGTCACTGAATAACTTTCTTTGCTTCAACGGCTCGATTTTTTCTTCATTTGTTAACATTAACACTACAAGAAGTATTATATAGCTATCATAGTTGAACATTCTTCGCATTTGATACATTGTGGCCAGGCCAGGCCAGACCAGGCCAGGCCATCTTCAACGATTTACTAAATCAAATCAATAAACATATAATCAAAATATGTTTAACATAAAATATAACTGTTAAAATTGCATCTTCACACAGTATCGTGCGTCCAAGTTAATAGAATTCTGCAAATCTATCTATGTATATGTATATATATATAAAATAGTGTGTGCTGGTGCCCAGGTGCGTTAGTACAGCGTTTTATTACATTTTATAGATGCAGCCACGTCGGTGGTAGTATTCACAGTTGCTTTCTTCTTCTGCCTCTTCGTGTTACTATATAATTTAAAACGAAATGTGTTGTGCACACCGCCAACTACGCATTATCGGCTATTCAAAATAATTGAACTACACAATGTTATTAATGTTATTACATTTGTACGAAGAATGCAGGCCAAGGGCACACTAAATATCCATTACCAGAGGCTCACCTCACCGACCACTAATTACACCCGAAACATATTCACTGTCTCAATATTTTCTTATTTAATTTAGTTATTAAACATTTTTAATATATTACACAAATCATATTTATTATATTTATTATATATATATATATATATATATATATATATATATATATATATATATATATATATATATATATATATACATAATCACCCCGATCTATGTATTTATATGTTGTTGAATAGTGCATTATGATATGGGCACATAGTACCTAGTTTTATAATAATAAATAAATGAACAAATATTTGAAATGCATTCAGCTCGTGGCTCGTCGCATTTTTTGCTCGTTGTACAATACCATAAGACTGCTATAGTGCTTGGTAGTGTGTCTGTAACATGCTCGGATCAAAACAATTCCATTATAAACAGTTCTTGTTTCGTCAGCACCATAATTATAAAATTCCTTGTTAAGTACATGTGTAATAAGCTGCCCTAATACGAAAAGAAAACAGATCTACTATCACATGTATAAGATTCAAGTCAGTTCTTGTCCGGGACTTACGTAATAAGCTGCACAATCCAAAAAGCATGGATCTTCCACTATAATTATCAGATTCCTTGTTAAGAACATGTAAAACAAGCTGCCCCAGTACAAAAAAAAACAGATCTACTAACATATGTATAAGATTCCATACAGTTCTTTTTCGTTATAAGCTGCCCAATCCAATAAGTATTAATGTTACACTATAATTATAGAATCCCTTGTTAAGAACATGTGCAACAAGCTGCCTCAATAAAAAGAAGGCAGATCTACTACCTTAAGAATAAAATTCCATGTAGTTCTTGTTCGGGACTTGTGTAATAAGCTACCCAATCCAAATGGCATGGATTTTGTACCATAATTATAAAATTTCTTGTTAGGAACTTGACTAGCAAGTGGCCCTGATACGAAAATGACAGATCTACTACCTTAAGTATAAGATTCCATTCAGTTCTTATTCGGGATTGGCTTAATACGCTGCCCAATTCAAAAAACTTACACTATAATTATAAGATTTCTTGTTAAGTACATTTGTTACAAGCTGCCCTAATACAAAAAAGACAGATCTACTATTACATGTATAAGATTCCGTCCAGTTCTTGTTCGGGACATGCATTATAAGCTGCACAATCCAAAAAGCATGAATCTTACACTATAATTATAAAATTCCTTGTTAAGGATATGAGTAATAAGCTGCCCCAATATAAATAAGACAGATCTACTATAATATGTATAAGATTCCATTTAGTTCTTGTTCGGGACTTACGTAATTAGCTGCCCAATCCAAAGAGCTATTATTATAAGAATTCTTGTTAAGAACATGTGTAACAAACTACCTTAATACAAAAAAGACAGAACTACTCCCATTTGCAAAAGATTTCGTCTAGTTCTTGTTCGGGACTTGCGTAAAAAACTGCTCAATCCAAGAAGCATGGGTTTTACACTATACTTATTAAAAATACATGTTGGGGACTTAATTAAAAAGCTGCTCAAATTCGACTTTCTTCTATATAATTTTCACTACAAATATATATATATATATATATATATATATATATATATATATATATAAATACATTTGTAGTGAAAATTATATAGAAGAAAGTCGAATTTGAACATATATAACATTTTCAATCGAATGACAATTTGGTTTTGGAGTAAATCATTCGATTGTAATATTATCTGTAAAGCAAACTATATATTGAAATATGTTTGAATCATAAACAAAATATAAAGTAGTATATATTTAGTGCCCAAGTCAAGCGAGCGATAAAACTGTAGCTACTACAGCGCGGACAAAGACTTAACATTATTTATGGGCGAGTGCTTGCAGAATCTAATGGGAGATTCTTCCAACTGTTGCGCTTCCTCAAGTACCTACTAGTAAAGGGAACAAATTTATTGTCAATGCCGTATCGTATTTACGATACTCCAGTTCAGAACATGTCTTCGCCGATGTTCAATAATAACTCAAACCAGAGATCACATCATTTTCTCCAATACACTGACAAGTCATTTCATTCATCTAGCCAGCCAGTTCTCTACGCGACTCCCTAACAAGGAATTTGTTCTTACTTTCTTATACGAACAAGAGGGGATTTTTTAAAAACTATTAGGGGGGGGTCGTCAAAATGATTTAGACTCTTTATATATATATATATATATATATATATATATATATATATATATATATATATATATATATATATGCATACATCTGTTTAGCCACTGTATACTAAAGTATATAAAGAAGCATTGTAATCAGAAATGCATTTTAATTCGAGATATTAACAGAAATACACGTTTTGAACATTTTTGAATCGTTTCCAACTATTTTCCAATTGATGTCTGTGCGTATGTTTGTCTGTGTTTCCGTCTGTAGTCGCTCTATAGCAAATTCTGTTTATAGAATTATGAAACTTAAAACTTAACATCTTTAAGATTCCGGAAGACTTGCTATTTTTGAATACAAGCTCTTGGCCGGAAGTAATAGTTTAATCTTCTTATTTTTTCAATATCTCGGTAACGGTATGAGTTATAGAAAAAATTATTCTCATAAAAGTGAAAGATATTAAAATTTCTAGCAACTTTTGTTAATATAGTTTTTTCAGGAAATGTACCATTTACTGACAAATCGTGGTTTAAAATTGACTTGTTATATTTACATAGCGATCGTATAGTGAATTTAAAACAAAATACAGCTTTACTATAAATACAGATAGTCGAGTGAAGGCCACTAACGTTTTTTTATTTTATTTTTTACTTATAGAACATACACAGTAAAAAAATATATGTATATTTACATAACTTTTAATGCAATATTATACTTAAAATGCATGTAATTTTACTGGATTTTAGAAAAATACTTTATTTATAGTGTAATTTAGTAAAACAACATTAGAATTAATTAATTAAGCAAAATTATGTATAGATCGTGACAGTATAAGAGAGTTAAGTGAAGGGCACTCCAGCTTATTTACTTTCTTGTGCAAATTTATTGTATTGTAATCATGAAAGTCTTTAACAAATTTAATATTTTGAGCAAATAACTCCTCTTATTTCAAAACCAATTTTTTTTATGATAGTTCAGCGTAGAAATTATAAAACAGCATATTCTAACTGTGTTTTTATGTATTTTGGTCTCAATCTGAGATTAGAATTCCGCTAACCAATAATTATAATGTATTTTAAATTAGCTATAACAATATCATATTTTAAATTAGTCTATATATTATAATAATAATAATTTGATTTATATATTATATATATATATATATGGCGTGGCACAGTATATTCTTATCGACATAACAAAAACTATCATTAAAACAATAGAGTAAAGAAAGGCCTGCGATTCTGATTGAGGTTAGGTTAATCGAAAAGGCACGAAGATTGAAACGAATATAGGTACGATAATACGCGCGCAGGTGCTTCTAATATATATCTTCAGTCTCATAGGAACACTGCTCTGAAATTAGCACTTATCAGCAACACAAAAATGTATCACAAAAATTACCTTTTATTTCCAACGGTAAACTAAATTGATACCTAAATATTATTTACCTCTATAAACTATATTACTAGTTATATTTTTTAACTGTAATTACGGAACGACATAGATTCATTATTTTTTAAATTGCGGCTGTAATAATCAAGACATAAAAAATAGCTGGAGTGGCCTGCAGTTGACTTTCTACCATTGTCATCAATATGTGTTGTACCTCGGGACACGTACATTTTTACAGAAAAAAATTATATTTATATATATGTATATATATACATACATATATATATATATATATATATATATATATATATATATATATATATATATATATATATATATATATATATATATATATATATATAAGCGTTCAGCTCTAGTGCATTTAGTGCTATAAGTAATTGCGGTATTTGCGCTGTGTGTGTGGTAACACTTACATAAAAATTTGTAAAAAAACTGAACTGAACATTAAAATATTCCAAAGGAAAAAATGCACTAAATACAGCACTATATATTTTAGCGCCACAGTGTGGTGCGTGCTACCAAACACGCACTTGTAATTATGTTATGTAACATTTGTTTTTACCATTTTATTTTTGTCGCGAGATTTGCAAATATTTTCATAATCTAATAATTTGTAGTTATATCGTTATTAACAGTACGAGAAATAACGATGTTATTAGCGACCAATGGTTGTCAATGTTATGTAGAATAATTGATAGCGAAAAAAGGCGATTTATTCGCAGGAAAAACGTTAAGTGAAACTTAAAACTAATTCATTACCATTTATGTAAACGTAACGAAACGTTTATTACGAAAAAATTCGACAGATACGGAAGAGTCAGTCAGCCGTAGCGACACTTAAATTATTCACTTATACGATACTTTTTAAACTAAGTAAAATTGACTAACAGACTTATTCATAATAAATATTCTAATACCGGACGTAATATAAAACAAATAAAAAAATAATCCACTTATATATAAATATAAATTGTAAATCATGCAAATTTAAAACTATGTATCATTAGAACAAAAAATCTCGTGGTTACCGAAGAAGCTAAAGCAATCAGTCGTGTGTCTGTAGCACTCTTGGATCAAAAGATGTCGTTAGCAAAAAGTGTTTGTCTCGTCGCCCTGAATTCAAAAATATATATAACTTATATACTTGGATGTTAGTCGTCGCTCGCTCGTAAGACCAAATTAGTGCCCTCTACTCCTCTGAAGGTACCATAGTGATTTGAACCATATTTACTACACATATTATTTTGCATCCCATTTGAATCCGCTCGCAGTTTAAATCCAATCGCCCGTGTACTTTCCGAGTTATAGGGCCCCAAAATTCGGAACCCCCCTTAATATTGCCTTTTGAAAATAATTAAAACACTCAAAAATTATATTAATAATTCTAAGATATTTTATATCTTTAGGATTTTTTCATATTGTTAACCCAAAGGCCAAAAAAAATTTGTTAAATATTATAATTTTAAATTTTAAAATATGCACTAAATTTGTTATTTTTTTATCAAAATAATCTACAAAAAAAATTGTAAGACCGCTTCCCGCATCGCATATCTTACCTATAAGGCGAGCTAGACGCATCGCTGCGTTGTACGTAGCGAATCTTATCATTTATATTATTGAATGTTTGAATTGATGATCTAAAATTGTACTAAATGGCAAATATATAAACCTTAGGTAATAGGGCTTCGCCACGAATTAAATTTATTTTGTAACATCAAGTATTATGTAATTATTTTCTGAATTAAAAAAAAAATGAAATAGCCGGGCCAAAGGCGCCAATCAGTGCCGAAATTGTTGGTTAGTAAGGTTAATTACGGGTGTCAGTTCTTCGCGTTACTGTTATTTTTGATAATTTGACAGATCGTGGCCCGCGGATTCGCTGGGTCAGAGGTCGAGTTCATTTAAATTAACATTTTACGATACACCTTACGGCCATTTCGTTCTTCTAATGTTTATAAGAAATGTTCAACGTACAAACATAAATATTTGAACTAATTATTTAGTTGTCAATCATGTGCAGTCAACCAGTGAATGTTAGAGTTCTGTTAAATTAATTTTAACAAAAAACTATTAATGCGTTGACAGTTTATTCAATTTTATAACCTTTTACAATCAGAAATTTCACCGTATATTTATTAACGGTAATTTTGAATTCTTTTACGTTTTTTAACGTAATCATTTTAAATTAAATATATATTTTTTTAATTAAATCAATTTTGAAAGTGCACCCAGCAACGAAAGAGTGGCAGGCCATTGTTTTTATATTAAGTTTTCCAATAAAAAAAATCTGCATTGTCACTAGACTTACATTTACGTACAAACATATCACTGGCGTAGACCCGATGCTATCAGGGATTGAGGAATTGTGGTAAAATTATAAGAAAAACATGTATAGTATAGAATTATTACATTTTTGATTATCGATCTAGATATTTGGATCCTAGGGGAATAAGGAGAAAGGGTTCTGACCCCTCCTAGCCACTGAAGGATATGTTTATATTTTGTTTTTAGGTTTATAATAATTTAATAATGTGTAATTATTCCAATAAATCTCGCAATTATTATTTCAAATTTTTAATATATGTTGATACTACAAATATCATGAAACCATTTAATAAATGCACGTATCTATGGTTAAGAATTTTTTTGAATAAAACTGATAGGCAATTTGAATATCTTAAACTTTTATAAATACAGATATTCGATATATCGAGGCGTCTTTGAGGCAGTAAAAAAGTAGTTAGAATAAAATTTTTAATAACAGTTTTATAATTATATCTAAAAGAGTTTATTAATGTAGAGCGTTCTTTCAGATACACGCACATACACATACAGATAGACACCCACACAGAGGTTAACCAGTTAATAAAATAATGGTTACTATATCGGTTAACCGGATAATTTGTATAGCCATATCGAAAATAGAATAATTCGGGGAAGCTAAAAACGTGTATTTCCGTTATGAATTCGAATTTTTTCACGACTACAATGCTTCCTACACATGTACACGTGTATAAGAAAGTAAAAAGCTATAATTACTCGTACAATTAATTATATATCCGTTAGTTACCTTTTGTTTGAACCACTTTTGCAATACCTTATTAAACCTATATATAGTTAACGCCTTTTCTCCTAATTGGCGCCAGATAACCCTTTTTATCTATTAGCGATCTTACAATAATCTCAGTACAATCTACTATATAATAAAAACTGGAGTGGCCTGTACTGAATATCTTGCATTTTCACTATCTTTGTTAATAATAATGCCTTATTTTATTTTAAAATAACTATACGATTGCTATAAAACAAAAGCAAATATGTATTATATTTCCGTTCGAAATTTTTCATGGTTACAGTACTTCCGTATATACATTCGTATTAGAAAATAATAAGATAACAAGGGTTAAATATATATATTTGTAGAATTTGTTATACTAGGCTCCTTATGAATGTCTTCAGTGGGTCAATCGCTTCAAATTTCGTAGGAGTATAACAGTAAACAAAGAATGAAGATTTCTTTAGATTAATAATAATAATAATAGATGTCCAACTGTGCAATTGCGTGGGCAGAAATTTTGGCAAGACAAATTCTTTTAGATAATAAATGATTTCGCATATACACTGGGAAATGGATTTACATTAATCAATTTAGGTTTAAATAAAAAGAAATGCTCAAATAAAGGTTTATTAACTATAAAGACAATTAGTTTTTTCAGTGTATAATACAAGTCCCGTTTATATATGTCCTTAGAGTAATGATTAGTTGAATCCAAGAACAACTGTAGCCCCAGGCTATGCACAGCGCACCCAATATGTTAAAATTGCAACAATCATGCAGTCAACGCAAAAAATAGATATATAATAACTGTTTTACAAAACAATAAACGATTCGTTTCTTTTCGCCACGGAATTGTTAGAGTATTTGGGTTTCCCAAATTACATACACTGGAATGTACACTTAAAACGTGATTAGCCGGGCACGAAGTGCTTCGATTGACCCCACACTGTTAAATGTTACATTTTTTATCAGTTTAAGCTCTTTGTACAGTATGATACAAAAGAACTTTAGCTTGTGTGTCTGTAACATTCGCAAATTCATATAAAAATCCACAGGAATTAGTTTATGTCTTCCTGGTTCTAAATCTATTATTGATATAGTGAATATTAAAGAAATAGTATTTGTTAACGTAATAAAATAATAAGCTAACTGGTACATTTCTAAAAGAAAGTCGAGTGCAGGCCGCTCCTCATTTTTACTGTGTAGTTTTACATGTCTTAGAAATGTTATAAATAATATATGTAATATAAATATCATTTGAAACTTGCACAAATGTAACATTTAACATCTCTAACAATAGATTTTTTTTCCATCAACTTCTTCACGGCGAATATTAACTGTCGTACGGTTAACAATGAGTTCAAGGCGAGGTGTTTGGAAAGGTCTGTACTGCAGAGGACCCAACCTACCTTTCCGTCGAAATTTTCTATATCAATACATATATTATTTGAACAGTGGTAAAAACAGTAATTTATTGCTGAGTGTCGTGATAGATGCAGCCTCGACCAAACCGGAGGAATCCGGGTACCGGAAGGTCGCCGTATTTGATTGAAACATCAATACCATTTGATCAAAATAACGTTTCTTTGAGTAAATGTCTCGTCAACGGCAGGAAAACTTTTAAAGTAATACATATTTTTATTTATATACGTTGCATCGTTGTTCCAGAAAATCACACATTTCGAAGATCGTCAATCACACTTAAACACGTTGCACTCAAATAACAATATCACGAAAACTAAACGAAATATCAACAATCCAAGAACATGTGGCTTCAGAGGAGGTTATGCGCGCATTGCTGCCAACCAATAATCTGTAAACGTAATTATAAAGTTCGGTTATTTACTGAACAGACCTCGTATATTAATATTAATTTTTAACACGTTGGTATAACGGCGTCCATGTTGATTGGAATGCCGGTAATTTTGTCTCGTCATTATATTAAGTGATTTTTCTCATACGACACTCATAATGAGCATATTATTGAGGCTCCAAATATGGAATAGTGCAATTATGATAGAGTTCTGAGCTAGTATTGTTGTAATACAAATTGTAATCGATCTAATGCTTCCTGTTCTGATTGATTTTGCAATGTATTAATAAATCTAGTCATCAGGCTCGTGTGTATAACGCTACAAAGATATAATTGCACATTTTAGTTTGACACAACACCGTACAAAAGAGCTACAGTATCAGTATTATCAAATACTTACGCGGTAATCATAAAAAATTTCAAACTAAAAATTTCAACGGAAATACACTTCTTCAATCGAATCTAACTATTTTTGAAATGACTGTCTATCTGTGAACACTCTAAAGCCAAAACTGTAGAATTTTAAATTGTGAAACTACAAACTTAAGACTTGTATATGGTCTAGATGTGCACCTCCTATTTTTGAAAAGAATATCACTAGAACGGTTACACTTATAGCAAAAATAGTTATGTTCATAATGAAACATAATAATATTTCGCACAACTTTTGTTTGAAAAGTTTCTTCATGAAATGTACCAGTTACGAGAAAACTGCAACGGAAAATCTAAAATGTTCGACTTTATGCATTTTTTGTCCTTTCTCCAATATCACTAGAACGGCTGCACTTACAGCAAAAATAGTAATATTCATAATGAAACAAAATAATATTTCGTACAACTTTTGTTTGAAAAGTTTTTTTCTTAAATGTACCAGTTACGCGAAAACTGCTACGGAAAATCTTAAATATATTTATTTATTTTTTGCATAGATACGCATGTATGGGATTATATTTAATAAATCGTATGTTTCCTTGACAATATTTTGACAGGGAAACAAAAACCGGTTATCAAAAATAAATACTTTGAAGTAAATTTCGTCCTAGAAAGTAAAAATGCATCTAAAACCAAATGTAACCGATATTTTGTCAGCCCCCTGTATAAGATAAGATAAAGATTAACAGTAAGATATATGTATCGCAAATGGATAAAAATCTGCCTTTCTAATCTGTCTAGGCAAAGATTTTCTACCATTTATCTAAATTTTTCGGTTAAGACAACTAAGATATTATAACCTAACTTAACACCATGAAAATAAAACGGAAAAAGAATCGATAGCATTTCCGCATAGGTTTGCAGAGTACACAGTAGCGCATTTACAAAACCAGGAACTTCTTGCTCGTGACAAAGATTTATTACGTTGGCTCGTGATGGCTAGGGCTTTCAGCGCGACTGTGCTGCTCTCAGCGTGATGCACTGACGGGGCCATTCTTAACATCTGCATATATATACTACTATAACACCTGTATCACAACACCGCGAGAGATGATCCTCGGATTTATACGAATTTCAACTTATTTTTACTTTCTCATTCGCAGTATAATGCCTGTTACGTTTTGGCCCTTAAACAATAATTATGAATCTTTAAATTTAATACTTGTATATCTGATTTAGATAAATTGTTGGTACGTTTTTCTTGCTGGGGACACTATAACTGAAGCTGCACTCTGTATCTTGTATAGTTGTTTTACTACGCTGGACTTTAATTGCAAGTTTAATTAAAGCGTTAATTAGTGAGATGCCTAAGACGTGATTATCACGTTTTATAATTATTATTGAAACTAATACTTTATTTATTTATTTATGCGTATTGTTAATTATAATATAAATATCAACTCATTAAAAGATTCAACTACATCTATATAGAAGATATTTTGAAATTTTGTGTGGCTGTAGCTAAAACAAATATTACAGAAACAGATATATTCTTAAAATGTGGGTCTTCGCATTCAAATTAACGTAGCTTACTAGTTTGGTCCCCAACAAGATATTTTGTGTAGGTTATAATTAAATTGTATTTATTCATAAAATTAGCCTGAAATTTTATGTGGTTGTAGCTAAGACAAATATGTATATGCAGTAAAGGTATTTATAATTTCTATACTCAAGTTGGAACAGCTTATTATTTTAGTCCCCAACAAGATATATTGTGTAAAATTTCAATTCTAATTACTAATAATATTCGTATGAAATTCTATGTGGCAGTAGCTCAACTGAATATTAATTAACCATTCGATATGTTTTATAGTTTATATTCACGAATTTATATTAGGGAAGCTTACTAGTTAGGTCCCCAGCAAGATTGTATAAGCTTAATTAAATAGTAATTACTAATAAAATTCGCCTGAAATTTTATGTGGCCGTAACTATAATAAATATTAAATTACGCAGGCGATATATTTTATAATTTAAATTAGGGAAGCTTACTAGTACAAGATATTTTCTAAAAACAGTAATAACTATTAAAAATTTCCAGAAATTTGATGTGACCGTAACTAAAATAAATATTAAATTGTGCAGTCGTTATTTATTATAATACAAATTAGGGTACCTTACTAACATTATGCAAGTGATAATTAAATAACAATTACTAGTAAAAACATTAGTAATCGAAATGTCAAGTGTCAGTAGTAATTAGTAATAATAATGAATTATTAATATAATGTCACTTGCGTATCTAAATATAAAAAAATATATATATTAAATATAATTATATTAATAATTACAGTATTTTCCATAATTACATTTGTCTTAATAAAAAAATTAATTCTATAAAAAAAATGCTTACAATTCAATTCTGCGAATTAAACTAATAATAAGTATCAATTTATTGCAATAAATTAGCATAAATAAAGTCTGTTTGTGAACTTTAATCATTTTAGCAAAATTGAAGTAATATTACTCACTTCTAGGAAATACACGTCAATTATATTTATTGTTTATTAAATAAATCAAATCGAAATACATTTTTCGCACTTTCTAAATGTATATTTACAATAACAATTAGTAAACTTTAACAAAATGAAAATATTCCCAATGCATTTCATCTCAAGGTAAACCACACCAACGGTGAATAAGAATTTTTACTCAGGAAACCGCTACGCAGTTAAAAAAAAAGTTTAATTGTTAATAAATGTATTGTAAAAATTGTTATTAAAACACAACACAAAAAAATGTAACAAACCCAGTACCGCAGTGCGGGGGACGTGTTAGTGAATGTTTAAATATTAAACAGTGAAGGTCGAGTGTCATTTTTTTTACAACTAACAATAAATATAATAAATTATCTTAGAATTCGGCTACTAGACTAATTGTGTAATTTTACTACATAAGATTTCGTGTATGATAACAATTTTTTTCTGTTTTATAATTGACATACAAATAATAATAAATGGTATTTGAGCAAAACGTTTCTAAGACTTTCTTGGCATTCAAACAATTATGTATCTATAAGGGCCAATATTATAAACAATTTAATTTTTCGTAGCTAATACTATTGAATTATATAATTTTGTGAAATTTAGTGTGGCCGTCGCTAAAACCAATTTTTATCATTATTGTAATTTTCGTAATATATAATTTATGTATATTATATTGTCATTAAATTTTGCAGGTAATTGTGTGTGGGCGTAGCTTATCCTATTAAAATATTTTATTATTTAAAATTTAGTGTGGCCGTAACTCGTAACTATGTCAATAAATTACTTATGTATACAAAATATTAAAAATTCTCATTATATTTGGTGTGGGCGTAGCTAATACTAAATCGCACTTTTGCCTTTAATTGGGTGTGGCCGTAGCCAAGACCAATATTATTAAATTATTAAATTTTTCTTTTTCGTAAATTCGCCAATAAATTAATGTATATAAGAGATTTAAAATTTGCATGAAATTTGGTGTGGACTTAGCTAATATTACTATCAAGTACTATTGGCTGAAATTTGGTGTGCCCGTAACCAAGACACCAATATTATATTATAATTTAATTTGATTTTTGTCATATCTATGTCAATAAATTAATTATGTATACAAGATACTTAACATTGCCTGAAATTTGGTATGGCCGTAGCCAAGACCAATATTATTAAATTATTTAATTATTTTTTCGTAAATTCGGCAATAAATTAATGTATATAAGAGATTTAAAATTTACATAAAATTTGGTGTGGACGTAGCTAATACTATTACAATGCACAATTGCTGTAGCCAAGACCAATATTATAATATAATTTTTTGTTCGTAACTATATCAACAAATTACTACAAGATACTAAATACATTTGCAGGATATTTGGAGTGGACGTACCCTTTACAATTAAAACATAATGTTGTCTAAAGTTTGGTGTGGCCGTAGCTAAGACCCATATAATTATTATTATATTTAAATTTTTAGTAATTTTTAATATAAATTACTTACATATGTATATATATATATATATATATATATATATATATATATATATATATATATATATATATATATATATATTAAATTTACATACATTTGGAGTGGACGCAAACAATAGTATAAATCGATCAATATTAATATCATATTATTTTTTTGTTGGTATATATATATATATATATATATATATATATATATATATATATATATATATATATATATGTATGTATATAAAATGATGCATTAATATCTTCATATTATATAAAAAAATAAAAGGAATAAAAAAACAGCAAATCAAAGAATATTATAATTGTCGGTAACATTGCAACAGGTGTATGCCTATAAGCGTAGCGTGCCCCCTGGTGGCGGTAACTGCAGTTATACGATTGGTGCTTAAGAAGTAGGTTACTCGTGATGCACCGCCTCTTTGTGGTGCTGCCGATGCTAGTGTTGACTCTTTGCCTCACCTCTTCAGCGCCCACCGTCACATCTATTCACCGGGGTCTTTGAATTATGTTATTACAATTGAGCAAGAACCGACACACATATTATTAGGATATGTCTACAACTTTACTTTATAGATCTATAGAATTCGATTAGATCGCCATCGATTGCCACACTCTTATCCTATCGTTTATACACGAATTCTAAATATATTTCATTTAACAAATATATTATCTATAATAATAATTGCTACAGATATTCTTTGGCGGAAGAAAAGATTAAATAGTTTAATTGGAATTTTAAATATATATTATTTTTGTTAATAACTTATTTCTGGAATGTGCAACGTATCAAAATGTCAGATGTATATATAATTTTATATTTCCGGTAGTCGCAACGTTTTTGCGCCAACTACATTAACATTCTTTGTGGCTTAGTGTCGAAGAATATTTATTAGCACACATTTATATACTATTGAAGGGGCAGTGTTAAATTTGACATGTTAATCATAACATAATCATAATTTATTAAAAATATTTTATTTCTTATTATAATTTCTTGCGAGTCGTGCAGAATAATTGGACCAAAGAACAAAAGAAAATCGTAGTGTTGCGGTTATTGCCAGCAACTTGCAAAAAACTATTAAACTAGCATGATGCTAGTTTGCAGACAAGATGTGATGCCGTCGGCATTTTTAGAAACTTGTGCATGATTTTTATTTTTTGTAAATTCGTCATACTTTTTTGCGAAATGCACACATATAATTTGTTGCAAAAGAAAAAATAATCGTCAAATAATTTATGCAGAGAAATTAAAGTTTGAATATCCTTGTATCAACGGTTAATTTTGTTTGGCGAATAAATTTATGGTTAGTAATTAATAAATAGTAATTACTGTTTATTATAATATATTAGCCATTATAAATTTATTACATTGTATACATATAACGTTGCATCAATTTCACCCCACTTTCTCCATTGAATTCATATAAATTTCTTTTGTTGCAGAACATGTTTCCCAGACGCTTGCATTTATGGTAAGTTATAAAATATATTTTGACGGGGTTAGGTACGAAGCCGAGTGCCTATAGCAATCTCGCATCAAAAAAAATCCATACAAAAAGTGTTTGTCTTGTCGCCCTGAATCCAAAAATATATATAACTTATATACTTGAATGTTAGTCGTCGCTCGCTCGACCAAATTTTTGCCCCTACTCCTTTGAAGGTACCGGAGCGATTCACACCAAATTTGCTACACATATTATTTGGTATGCCATTTGAATCCCCTCGCAGTTTAAATCTAATCGCCCGTATATTTTCCGAGTTATAGGGCCCCAAAATTTAAAGCCCCATCTTAATACTGCCCTTATAAAAATAATTAAAACACCCAAAAATTTTACTAAAAATTCTAAGATATTTTATATCTACAAGATTTTTTCATATTGTTAACCCAATGCCCGAAAAAAATTATTAAATATTATAATTTTGAATTTTAAAATATGCACTAGTATTTATTTATCATAGTACATCTACAAAAAATTATAAGACTTTTTACTTCTTATAAATATTTTTCAAATTGTTAACCATAAGGCCGTAATAATTAAAAACCGCAGTTCGCATAGAATATATTACTTATGAGGCGAGCCGCACGCATAGGTACGTTGTACCTAAGCTTGTTTTTATAGAAAAATGTAAATTATTATATATATATATATATATATATATATATATATATATATATATATATATATATATATATATATATATATATATATATATGTACTTTCTATTACGAATCATGAAAAATTTCGAACGGATATACACGTTTTGAACATCCCAGAATTGAATGTTACTAAAATTGTATTTAAATCTAATTTGTAGCAATAATTTACGCCGCAATTGGCTGCTGTAGGCATTGATGTACTTTTGCATGTTTAATTTTGTTTATTTCTATTATTATTCGAAGGAGAGTAATAATTATATGTGCTAAAAAGAATTATACATTTTTAATGATTGAATTAACATTTTTAAACGATTCTTATGATAATTTTACTATTAAATTATATTTGCATACAATACAGTAAAAAAAAATATGTTATTTACTATATACTACTGTGTACTCATATTTTTATTTATATTTAATTTGTTACATGTGTGAATTCGGGAAAATAATTAAATAACAACCTTAAATTTGTGGTCTTGAAAACTGCATATTTTAGAATTAAAAAAATAAAAACCTAATGACAAGATAATTAGTATTTAATCTTAGTAGATTATCATTATTGATTAGTTTTTCAACTATTAGCGAACATTATTTAGGACAATCTCAATACTATTGATTTTAATAGTTTTTTTTATAAATCAACTTTTTATTAATTTAAATTGTTTATAATAAATTTAAATATATAAACAATCATTAATAAGTTATTAAACTTAGTCCACAGTTAATTTCAATCATCTAAAATAATAATAAAACGATTTGAGTTATAGAAAAAATTAATCTTATAAAAGTAAACGATTTTTAAATATCTAGCAAATTTTGCTTCTTGAAAAATATTTTGCGGGTACTACAACTCTGGAAGTGTAAGGGTTTTTGAATTATGTTAGGGTCTACAAGGTCACCAAATATAGTGTATCAGTCTAGTATCTCCAGAGATGCTTCCATATCCAAGTATATAAATTAGATACAGCTGTAAAATCAGGAATACGTGAAACGAATTTGCAAAAAGAACGTGACAGACACACGAACATTATAATTATTTTATGCTACCGTTGGACGAGCTATAATTAATAACCGAAAGTAATTAAATTTTTGGCAACGTTAAACGCGAGTTTAACGAACAATTTAATTACAAATCCTCGTACTAAATTTACATCAAGGTTTAAATGTTTTTTATTTTTAATAATCGCATTATGATTCAAAAATCTAAGAATGTATTTGAATACCTTGAAATCTGGGTCACAAATTTTCGTTTTTTTAATCTATGCTACTGCTAATTTTGGCATGCATTAACGCTTAGTTATTTAAGTTATAAATATAGTTGTTATAAGGGGACTGCTTAGCATATTATACTGATTTTTTAAACTAATAAGAGTAACAAGATATTATTATTAAAAAGAAAGTTAACTTTTAATAAATGCTAATTTGTAAAATGCTATAATTAATTTCGGAATTTTTAATTAGAATCAGAACATTGTTATTTATAGAGAAATTTTATTTATTTATTAACAGTTTAATATACATTTTTTTAATTCCATATTTATGTACAAATTATTTCACAGTTATTAAGAGTTATTAAATATATAATATATATATATATATATATATATATATATATATATATATATATATATATATATATATATATATATATATATATATATATATATATGTCATAGTTCATAAGATTGTGCCGGGTTCATGAGTGCGAAACATTATATGAAACAATAGTCCAAAACGTGTTGTTATAATAATAATAAATAAGCACCATGCCTACGGATACATAAAAAAATAGACCTTTATTAGTGATAGTATATAATTTTTAGATTTCATCGTTGTGGTCTAACACATTCATGAAGTCATTTCTCTGATAGAAAATCGTAATAATAATACTTAATAATTATGTGTGACCTCAAGAGGCCAAGATGCACGCAGACCAAACAAACAAAAAACAGTACATTATATGTTGAAACAATTGAGTTATGGGTGTCTCTAAACCTAGCCTAACTGACCTTAAATCTCGATAAATTTCAACATAACATTATAGGTACATATTATTGGCTCGTGCAGAGTGTTAAAGTGTCTGCGTTGAACACGCTTAGACGACAGTCAACTGTCAGAAGTGGATGATTGATCTGCGCTGAAAAGAAACCACAAAAATACATAAACCATCATACAACTGTTAAATTTGTAAAATAAAATTAATTTTACGACATTATCTAAAAAGAAAAAGAAATCATTTTACAGTGATAATCGTTTGGGAAATATTTAATAACTTTTTTCTTTTTCATATAAAATGCTATTAAATGTTTTTAGTTTACTAATTCCATGACATGGATTTCTGGAATGTACCAAAAAAACACATATTCGCAATAAAAAAGTCGCTAAAGTTTTTTACGGAAATGACGCCGAGTATATCTAATTCTTACCGTACAATTTTAATTTTATTTTGTTTTTAACCTATCATATTTTATTTCTACTAAATTCTGAAATATTTTGTCTACAAGATTTTTTCATATTGTTAACTCAAAGCTCGATATAAATGATTAAATATTATAATTTTGAATTTTAAAATGTGCTCTAAATTTTTTTGTATCAATATAATCTACAAAAAATTTTAAGCGTTTTTATATCTATAACCTAAAGGCCATAATTATTAAGAACCACTGCTCGCAACACATATCTTACCTAAAGGCGAGCTCTACGCGTTAGTGCGTTATACGCGTACCAAATCTTGTTTTTAATCAAAATCTACAAAAATATTGAACTTTTTATATCTATAACATTTTTTCAAATTGTTAACCGAAAGGCCATTATAATTAAAAACCGCTGTTCGCATCGTATCTATTACACATAAGGCGGCATAGGTGCGTTGTACCTAAGCTTGTTTGTAATTTTTAATATTAATTACTATTTGTTTCGCTGTGAATTTCTTTTACTGTACCATTATATTTTACTGAATAACACAAAATGACAACAATATAAGTTTTCTATAAGAAATGTTATTTAACGAACGATTAAATTTTAATAGTACATTAAAGTGTTTATAATATGGGCCCAAAGTGTGTAAACTTTTGTTTCGATGCGTGTCATGTCAAGATATAAAGAAACAGTTGAACAAAAGGGTAATATTGACACCTACGCGTCAATTGTTCGAGATGCGAATAGAAAATAATTGTTTATATAGTATGGGTCAGTGCTTACAATATAAATGTATTACGGTACCCGCAGAGCAGCAAATAAACATTGGTCCATATCTCATACGAAGTTCCATTGATTACCAATGGTATCGATCAACTTCAAGACGCCATGCTTTGAACAATTACCCCATCAACAAACAGAAAAATAACTACACACACACACACACACCAGATTCCATAGATCACTATCTCGCATACACAATATTTACAATTCTTCTCTGGTTGTTTCATTGCGTGTAATTAGTCCTGCTTGTTCAATAGTATTACTAATTATACTCTAATCTATTACAAACATTAATATTAACTAACAGGCACCAAAGAATTCAGCTCGCTGTACAATTTTAAGCCAATACTCCACAGTAGCTTTAGTTAATTGTTATAGTATATCGGAATGAATATTTTAGAAAGTTAGAACCCCAAAAGAGTACAGACAGTGAAGAAAATACAGTGTAAAAATGTGCTTGCAATTTTTTAGCAATTAGTTGTAGATGTATGAATTTTTTGTCCGTGTCTTCATATCTGAGGAACGTTTAATTATAATTTCTTTGTGATAGAAGACTAGATTTAGGTCAGTATCTTCTGCAGAGTTAGAAAGTTGATCTGATGGTGATGGCCCTACGAAAGAATGGTGTGCACTCCTTCACTTACGCTGTGTCATTACGACTATAAATTATTTATCGAATGTAAATATTCGACGAATTAAAATACTCATTAATAATAATCAAAGAACTCGATATATCTCTTAATGATTGGCATTTTATGAATTTACCAATTATTTATATATATATATATATATATATATATATATATATATATATATATATATATATATATATATATATATATATTCGTAAGATTTGCATAGCGTTCCGGATAACTAGCTAGATACATACACAGATGGATTGGTGAGGTGTGGTCTGTATTGTGTATATGATACGGGCACATGGTGCCCATGGTTAAGGGTTTAAAATAAATCATCGACTCCTGTGGATCTATCTAAGATTCTATGCGTAATATTAATTCATTGATTTATACCTTATTTATTGAATATACGGGATAAATGATGAGAATACTATATTCTGTGTATGATACGGGCACATGGTGCCCACGATTAAGGGTTTAAGTTAAAACGTTGGTTCATGTGGATAACATATTTCGATCTATCTAAGATTCTATACGTAATATAAAATCATTGATTTATACCTAATATATTAAATGTATTATGTATATGATACGGACACATGGTGCCTACGGTTAAGGGTTTAAGATAAAGCGTCGCCTCCTGTCGATAAAATACTTGTATCTAAAATGCTTTGCGTAATATAAATCATTGGTTTATACACCTTTTATTGAATATGTGCGGGAATAATAAATAATACTGTATTCTGTGTATGATATGGGCACATGGTGCCAACGGTTAAGGGTTTAAGAAAAACCATCGGCTCCAGTGGATTAAGTACTTCGATCTATCTAAGATTCTATGCATAATATGAAATCATAAATTTATACCTTTTATTGTATATGCCCGGGAATCATAATTAATATTGTATTATGTATATGATGCGGGCACATGGTGCCCACGGTTACGGGTATAAAATATAGCGTCGGCTCCTATGGATAAAGCACTAAAATATTTTTACCTATTTATAAATTGAATTTTTACCATTTTATATATTGAATATACGAGATAATTAATTAATATTGTGTTCTGTATATGAAACGGGCAAATGGTGCCCACGGTTAAGGGTATAATATTTAGCGTCGGCTCCTGTGGATAAAGCATTAAAATATGTATACATTTTTATATATTAAATATACGAGATAATTAATTAATTACTGTATACTGTGTATGATAAGGGCACATGTTGCTCACGGTTAAAGGTTTAACTTAAAACGTTGGCTCATGTGGATAAAGTACAAAAATTCTATGCGTAAAATAAAATCGTTGATTTATATTTATAATATTGAATATACGGGGTAAATAATGAATATAGTGTATTCTGTATATGAATATTTTAATTGTAAATAAATAGATATCGAAGTATTTCGAAAATGTTAGGTATATGTTGGAGGTCGTCGGCCTTAATAAATAAATATAATCTGAGCTGTGTGTCACGTACGAACATAAATAATCAATCGAAAAGCTTGTAATTAGAGGAGTTGTGTGTCGGTGCTCTTTAATTTGCGGCCATCACCACTAGCACTAGCACATAGCACATAGCACATAGCACTCGTTATTACGTTACTTCGTTTTCTGCGAACATCTTTCTAACCGCGCGCCAAAGACGCTGCTAGCATCACCAAGTGCTTCTGGAAATTGAATCTAGTTTAGAATATATAAGTTTTGATTCACAATTCGCGGTGCATATTATACGAAATACACGATTAAAGTATATATGCATAGTGTAACCTTCCCTTGGGGTCTCTGCTGTTAATGGTAATTTGTTTGACTTGACTATAATATGGGAGATCGTGAGCGAGCCATTGCAAAACACCATTTATACAGAGCGAACGAGAATTGGGGTCATACACTGCGCGCTGAACTGATCTGAACTGAACCGAACTGAACCGGCCACATAAATCTGAATCGACGCTGCTCTGACTGGGCCACCCACACTAACCGCCTCAACCCAATTGTCTATAACTACTTCAAGCATATGCAAATATTATGTATTTGCAACATCTAACATAATTGTCATATTTGCAATTATTTTATACCCCATTAAAACATTCATTGCATATTTAAAATATACTCAATGATTTCTACATTATTCATCTGTATTTATACATTTACTGGAACAAGATTATTTTTAGCTCGCCGTACGAACTACCGAAGCAGCTAAAGCATTCAGTCGTGTGTCTGTAGCATTCTCGGATCAAAAAATGTCCTCAACAAAAAGTGTTTGTTTCGTCGCCCTAATTGTAAAAATATATATAACTCATATACTTGGATGTTAGTAGTCGCTCGCTCATAAGACCTAATTTGTGCCCTCTACTCCTCTGAAGGTACCGAAGCAATTCACACCAAATTTGCTACACATATTATTTAGCATCCCATTTGAATCCGCTCGCAGTTTTAATCCAATCGCCTGTATACTTCCCGAGTTATAGGGCCCCAAAATATGGAGCCCCCCATAGTACTGCCCTTATAAAAATAAACAAAACACCCACAACTTCTACTGTTAATTCTAAGATATTTTATGTCTACAAGATTTTTTTATATAGTTAACTTAAAGGCCGTAAAAAAATATTAAAAATTATAATTTTTAATTTTATAAAACAAAAAATTGTAAGACTTTTACGTCTATAACCTATTTTCAAATTGTTAACCTAAAGGCCATAATAATTAAATGCTGCTGCTCGCATCGCATATATTACTCATAAGGCGAGCTGGACGCATAGGTGCGTTGTACCTATGCTTGTTACTTTCTTATACGCAGTAATAAACAATCATTAATTTGTTCTATTATTTTTAGCCGCATTTAGTTCTTAGGCTTAGGATTAATGATACACCTTAGTAAAACAAGCCAAGGTACTGGCACCTATATCTTCAGCTCGCCGTATTATGTTGGGTTATTATATATTTATTTTATTGTAAATATATATATATATATATATATATATATATATATATATATATATATATATATATATATATATATATATATATATGTATGTATGTATGTCTGTATTTAAAATATAGTCTTTAGTATTATGGAGCACAAGAACATTTATTGTTTGTTTGTCTTCCGCGTGCTCTGTCGATGGCAATATCGCTTTGTTGATCGAGCACAGCCATCTAGTTCTTGCATAACAGAACGACGCATTCGTTGCGTGGGTCTCGCCTTTTATTTGATTTTATTGGGTGATGTAATTTTAATTATATCTAGTTTGTAGGTAATTTATCGTTTTGAAGATAATCACCCGTGTTAAAGAGGAATGATTTATATTTTGTAGGAAGGACTGTACGTACGTATGTATGTTAGTGTTTTGTTGCACTACTAAAAGATAGGAATAATTTTAGTCATAAAATTGGCAAGGTTAACAAACTGAATATGTACTAATAAGTATATATATATATATATATATATATATATATATATATATATATATATATATATATATATATATATATATATATATATGTATGTATGTATGTATGTATATATATAAAACTTGAGATATTATAATATGCATATAGAATATTAATTTAAACTATATGTTTGGTTAAAGTTTGGCATTAAGTTATTTATATATTTTAATTAAAACATTGCTTTAAAAAATGTGTGCCATAAAAAGAGCAAGTTGAATGGTAATTTAATTTATGTTTTCGTATCAATTCGTTTGACGTGCGTTGATAAATTTGTCACACTGTTTTCTACGTAGAAAACAGGTGTATACATGTATGTATGTATGTATGTATGTATCTATAATATCCGCATATTGCATAGCTGATGATTGCGCAAAGTATATTACCGTAATGTTCCAGTAACGCGGTACACACTACATTTATTCGCAATAAAAACATTTTTACTACCACTTTCTAAGCTACCAACAATTTGTTTGGCAAGTCCAAAATATTTGCATTGAATTCTACAGATAATTTCGGCTCATTTGAACCCCCACTCGATTTTTAACTCTAAGCTTAACTCGACCAAATTAAAAGCAACATTGTTAAAGGAAAAATACATTAATTTAATACCTTACTCGATTTTTAACTCAAATTACTAACTCTAAGTTTAACTTGGCTAAATTTATAGGGACAGAATTGGTTTGTAGAGAAAATAGACTTCAATTTGACACCCCACTTGATTTTTAACTCAGGCTACTAAGTTTAAGTTTAACTCGGCTAAGTTAATTAGTAGGAATTTGTCAATTTGACTCCTTATTCTATTTTTAACTCAGATTATTTTTTCAATACGCTAACCCAATAAAACTTTATGTACTCAAGTTAGTTAGCTATAAAAGTGAGTTAAGAATCGAGTATTAATGTCTCACTCCATTTATTTAGATTATAGTTTAGTATGTTGAGTTAGTACTAGTTTGAGTTAACAGTTAGCTGTTGGTTTGAGTTAAAAATCGAGTTTGGGCTCATATAAACAGGCGTTTTAAGCTGAGTTTAAGTATTACGATGAAACCCTGTTTAGTTCATTAGGTTAAGTAGAATTGCATAAAAGATTTAATTGTTTGCAAATTACAGTACAAAACGTAAATGGATGTCTTTGTCAATTAGTTGGTAAGCACAGTGATTATGAACAATAAAAATTGAAAAAACGCGTTTCAAATCTTGATTTCACATCAGTTAATTATCAGCGGAAAACATAGTTTTTGCAAAGTCAGTAGTACTTAACATGTTTACTCTGTTAATAAGAGTAAAAATAAATGGATCACTTCATTTCAAAGAGATTTATCATACTTAGCATTATTTTACTGTAAAAATATGACTAAAACACGTCTGGTTTCGCAGCAATGTATTCGACTAATAACAGTAGAATGTACGTTGAGTAATATCTGGTGTGAAGAAGTGAGATTAGACAAATGAACGCCATCAACCACAGGTGTCGTGATAAATACGATCAATTAAGACAAACATAAGTTGCTTTTCCTTCTGAACCCTGGTAGCGGTGCTGTTGATGATCTCCGCAAATTTACCACTCATTATTTTGCTGCTTCCGGGATTTATGAGGACTATCGATTTTCAAATATATATATATGTATTTATAATAAAACAAATTCGATTCAAGAAGAACGTGTATTTCCGTTAACATTATAAGGAATAGTAATAGACCCCATTTTCGTAATTTTGAAGAACAGTCTATGAAAATCTGGGTCAATTTCGAATGTCTAATAATAATATTATTAATTTAAGTCTTAAGTTAACAACAGAAAAACGTATCATACACAAAATCTGCTCCAATTCGTGACCAATTCTTTTCTAATGGTAACAACACAATAATGACCGCTCCGGCTAGATTGATTTCCGCCTAATTATCCTCTGGTGGCTGGTGCACCTGCAGATTGTGTCCAGCCGTGTCTCGCATACACACACACACTTCTTTCTTTCTTTCTGTTCCAGTGGCAGTGGCCAGCTCGCTGCAGGGATCCAACAATGATTGTGTTTTGTTCTACATACCACCAGCAGCACCGCGGTACACCTTGATTTATATGACAGACCTTACCATTTTTGCACCATTGTCTTTTACGAAACTACTATAAGGTGTGTTTAGCACCACAATGATAGATAACACATTTGTCTTCGTTTTGTTTATATGGTAGCACGCAGATTCTAGATTTATCGCATCTACATTTTCTACACTGTTAAACCTACATTTTCAACTGTTAAACACAGATTTCTTTCAATTCTGACCTTTCATAACTGAATTTTTACGATTCTAACCATTTACTTGCAGATTTTTTAAGACTCCGGTACCTAAGAGGTAGATTTTTAGAGATTACAGTCTTCCAGAGGCGGAATTTTTATGATTTCAACCTTATTTCAATAGATTTCTAAGGACTCCGGTATCGAAGAATTGGATTTTTAAATATTCTAAACTATTAGAGATGGATTATTACGATTTCAACCTTTTATCAGTAGATTTCTAAGGACTCCGGTATCTAAGAGGTAGATTCAGTAGATTATTTAAGACCCCGGTATCTATGAAGTAGATTTTTAATGATTCCAACCTTTCAGAGATGAAATTTTATTATTTCAACCTTATATCATTAGATTTATAAGGATTCCGGTACCTAAGAGGCAGATTTTTAAAGATTCTAAACTATTAGAGGTGAATTTCTACGATCTCAACCTTTTACCAGGAGATTATTTAAGACTTCGGCATCTATGAAGTAGATTTTTAATGATTTCAACCTTTCAGAGATGAAATTTTATGATTTCCACCTTATATCAATAGATTTCTAAGGGTTCCGGTACCTAAGAGGTAAATTATTAAAGTTTCTTAACTATCAGAAGTAGATTTTTATGATTTCAACTATTTACCAGTAGATTTCTAAGGATTCCGGTACTTAAGAAGTAGATTTTTAATTATTCCAACCTTCCAGAGGTGGAATTCTTATGAATTCAATCTTATATCAATAGATTTCTAAGGATTCCAGTATCTATGAGGTAGATTTCTAAAGAAACCAACATTCCAGCCGTGAAATTTTTATGATTTCAACCTTTTATCAATAGATTTCTAAGGACTCCAGTATCTAAGAGGTTGATTTATAAAGATTCCAACCTTCGAGAGTTGAGTTTTTACAATGTCAACCTTTTACCAGTAAATTTCTTAGAACTTCAGTATCCAAAACAAAAAATCACTTTATTATTATTATTAAGTTACGATCCTTACGAGGTAGATTTATTATAGTATCTATTTAAACTACAATTGTTTAAATTCCAGTATTGCAACGAACGAATTTTAAATTGTAATTAATGAATAAATCATTAATAAATAGTTACGCCGTGTTGCGTAATATCGCAACAATTTTCGCATAATATGTTTAGTGTGTACGGACATAGATCAAGTTGCAGAATATAACGCCATCAATGCTCGTTAAGGCGAATGAGTGAGGATTTTGTTCGCACCGTCCGGCCCGTTGGACGGTCGATCGTGGCCGCGACGTAAATAATAATTAGCATAGATCGATCATCATGCGAGAAATTAATTAATGATCTTAGAGTATGTACACGTAATGATCTATCTCCTCTACTCAGTTGCCATCATCTTGTGCTTGTATACACGATGCACGAGCTCCTAATGAGTAAATATACACGTTAACACGAAACCTTCTATATACCTGGACAGCCACCAACAACCAACAAGCTTAGGTACAACGCACCTATGCGTCTAGTTTGCCTTATAAGTAATATATGCGATGGTGTTTAAAATATTGGAATTGTATGTGTAACATATGTCTGGAGGTGGTGGTCAATATCGTAACACAGCGAGCGCCAAATGTTGAGCATTCTTTGTCTGAATGCTATGATGCGTTGCACATTAAATCAGCTGGACTCTCGATGGACGATGCTAATATTATTTTGCGAAATCTTAATGTCGGCTTTATGCTTGGACGAGTCTTGTATCTTTAAAAGAGCGAGCGAGACAGTGAGCACACGAGGAACAGAGACAGAGCGTGCTAACATAGTCTGGTTTTATTTAAGTCGTAGTAGAAAGGTCATAGGTCAGTCATGCAACGCATGCAACAACAATAAATGTGGAAATTAATTAGAAATAACTCAAAGATTATTACGACAATTTTCAAATTAGTCTCGCTACAAGAACACGGAATAGAGCAAGGTCGTCGTCTGCATGTACGGGTTAGTACAGATTGTTCAGGACATCCCTCACAACATTCAGAAATTAATATTATCTATTATATGTAATCATTTCAAAATGCGGTAGTTATAAATAGGTGTTCTGAAGGCACTGGCGCCTGCACCTATGCTTGTTTCGATTTAACAGTTGTATATATGTATCTTAACGACGCATATAAGCGATATCCGCCTACACACGCGGCTGCACCTGAGCACTCCACTGACTTGTGACCCCAACTATTTCAACACTCAGGTGTACCAACACAGATATTCCCACACTAAAACACACGGTGTTATAGTTCTCTAGTCATATTTTAAATAAATTCTTTAACATTATTCACTGATACTCATAATTCATTCAAATATATTTGCTATTGTTAGAAATATCTGATAAGTTACTCAAACGTATCTTCTAAACAGTTTCTTGTTATGGATATGTGTGGTAAGTGTCGTATAATACCATAAAAATGCTATAGTGTTCGGTGGTGTGCTTGTTGCATTGGCGGATTAAAGAAAAAATGTTTTTACAGAAATTAGTTGCGTATAACTCATAAACTCTGTAGGTACCGAATCTTTTTGTCTGTTTGTCTGTCTGTCTGTGTGTCTGTTTGTCTGGTTATCTGTCTGTCTGTCTGTTTACTTGTTTCTTTGCATGTTTGTTTGCCTGTTTGTTAGCCTGTTTGTTTTCCTATTTGTTTGCCTGTTTGTTTTCCTATTTGATTACCTGTTTGTTTGTCTGTTTATCTATCTGTCTGTCTGCTTGTATGCTTGTCTATTTGTTTGTCTGTCTGTTTGTACGCTTGTCTAATTGTTTGTCTGTCTGTCTTTCTGTCAACGTTTCTTCAGTGTGTGAATTCAATCAATGCCATAAAACAATAATAAAAAGTAATAATAGTAAAAATTGAAATTACAATAAAATGAATGATTTTATTGTTGTATTATGATTGTTTTATGTCCACCAATTAAATTTGTATACATGTATGAGTATCTCTTTAGAAATAAGTAGTAATAATAAATAAGTTAACAAAAAAAGAAATAATTTATGGTTATAAAAATATTTTCGTTTAAAATGACTAATTTTTTTTTCCACCAAATTATGTACACACGGCGAGTTAAAAGCATTTTTAACACGTTACCTTGGTGTATGATTGTTGATAATTATTGTGGCGTAATGTGAGATATGTACCAACATTCAAAGAGATATATTACTTAATACACTAATTGTAAGAACATTAAAATGACGTTAGTCTGCATTTCTAGTTCTTTTAGTGTTAAACTGGAGGATTGCGTGACCTGTAACAATATATCGACAAATAACGTTTAGTATTTGCTAAAAAAAAATAACACATATATAAATTAGCTAAGTGATATCATTTATTATTTTCTACAACCATTAGTTTACCACTACAAAAACTTGAATATTAGCTACGTCCACACTTAATTTCAAGTATTATAGTCCGTTTTTAGCTACACCAAAACATAGATGTCGATGGACTCTTTAACTCGCCGTAAGAAGTACCGAAGAAGCTAAAGCAATCGGTCGTGGGTCTGTAACGTTCTCGAAACAAAAAATTTCCTTAACAAAAAGTTTTTGTCTCATCGCCCTGAATCCAAAAATATATATAACTGGATGTTAGTCATCCGCTCGTAAGACCAAATTTGTGCCCTCTACTCCTTTGAAGGTACCGGAGCGATTCCCACCAAATTTGGTACACATATTATTTGACATACTATTTGAATCCACTCGCAGTTTAAAACTAATCGTCTGTATACTTCTCGAGTTATAGGGCCCCAAAATTTAGAGCCCCTGTTAATACTGCCCTTATAAAAATAATTAAAATGCCCTGAAATTCTACTAATAATTCTAAGATATTTTATATCTACACAATTTTTTCATATTGTTATCCCAAAAGCCATAAAAAAATATTAAATATTATAATTTTGAATATTTTATATCTATAACATATTTTCAAATTGTTAACCAAAATGCCATAATAATTAAAAAACGGTGTTCGCATCGCATATATTATTGTTAAGGCGAGCTGGACGCATTGGTGCGTTGTACCTAAGCTTGTTTTTGTATGCGTATCGTCAATATGTTTAATAAAAGGGCCGAAAACCTCTTTAATATTTTGTTTCTAATTAACCTCTGCAGTTATAAATATAATAAGTACAAGCTACGTCCACACCTAATTTCTGACATCTGTTATTAATGTATCTATAAATAAACATGAATGTTTAAATCAATTGAATGTATAGTATAACATACAATTTAATTAACACATTCCTTCTTTTATGAGTGCTCAATATCAATTTTCAATTATAATTCGCATGTTCGTATTATAGCAGCAGATGATGAAGAAGAAGAAGAAGAAGAAGAAGTACAAAAGAGACTTTTACCAGTATACGATGTTGTCTAATGAGTCAGCAACAGTCAGTGTCAACTTACCACCCAGTGCGATTTAATTAGATGATGTTAACTTATGTATTCGCGTACGATATTAATTAAATTACTGCGTGTGTTAGTACCGTTATAAGCGCGTAGTATATGCCCTTGGATTTCAAAAGTACTTTTAAGGTCGCCGGATTAGAATACGGTACATACTTATACAGTAACAAGGTCTAACTACACAAATCAACCGTATATTCAATGTTAAATTTAACCGTAGCTACCGCCACACTCAATTTCAAACACATTTACACACATAAGCATCATAATAATTACTCATTTTTCTGTAAAAAGCCTAAAAGTAACAAATATACCTCTAAAAGGTTAAAATAGTAAAATATCTATCTCTAAAAGGTCTAATTGTACAGAAATCTAACTTTAACCGTTTGGAAACAATGTTAAAGAGGTCGAATTGCATTAATTGTGTCTCTAATAAAATTAAATTTCAATAAATGTACCTCTTAAGGGTCTAAATGCTAAAAATCTATTTTTTCAAGGTCGTATTGTTAAGAAATCTATCTCTAACATTTCGGAATGAATGTTATAAAGGTTGAATTACTTAAAATCTGTCTTTAGTAGCTTGGAATCTTATCGAATATATCCCTAAAAGGTCTAAAACTAAAAAAATCTATCTTTTCAAGGTCAGTTGTTAAGAAATCTACCTCTAACAGTTTGGAATTAATGTTAATGAGGTCGAATCTGTCTTTCATATGTTGGAATCTTAACGAATATGCCTCTAAAAGGTCTAAATGCGAAAAAATCTACCTCTTCAAGGTATAATTGTTAAGAAATCTATCTTTAACAGTTCGAAATTAATATTAAAGAGGTTGAATTGCTTAAAATCTATCTCTAATAGATTGAAATCTTAACAAATATACCTCTTAAAGGTCTAAATGTTAAAAAATTTACCTCTTCAAAGTCTAATTGCTGAGAAATCTATTTCTAACAATTCGAATTTTATATTAAACAAGTCAAATTGTTAAACATCTGTCTGCAATAGGTTGGAATCTTAACACATATATCTTTAAGAGGTTTAAATGCTAAAAATCTATGTTATCAATGTCGTATTGTTAAGAAATCTATCTCTAACCGTTCGGAATTAATGTTAAAGAGGTCGAATTGTTTAAAATCCATCTTAAATCGATTGGAGCGTTAACAAATATACCTCTAAAAGATCTAAATACTAATAATCTACTTCTTCAAGGTCTAATGGTTGAGAAATCTATCTTTAACAGTTCGGAATCAATGTTAAAGATATATTCCCTATCTAATAACATGGAGATTCCAAGCAGGGTTAAGCGACGAACTTTTCGTATTTATTTTGATTTTTACAACTTACACTGAAAAAAATGGCAAAAATAAAAAGTATTAACTTTTAATAGTCTATGTATAATATTTTTATATTAATCACCAATTTATTATTTTCTTAGTGCATAACAAAAATATGGGGTTTCACCTGAAATTAGGTGTGGGTGTAGCTAATCTTAATTTGATTTGAAAAAATAAATATTCAGATTCCTAGTGAGAAAATATGGTAATCTAATGAATGAATGGGTAAAAAAAACAGATTAGTGTTTGCTGATTTTCCCACGCAAAGCATTAGTACACTGTGAAAAAAATGCGCGTAGTTTCAAAAGTAATTGTCACCTCAATAACATCAATTTGCATTCGATTGAAATCTCTATCTCCAGAGCGTATATAGAGAGTTACTTTAAGAAGAGATTAATGTATTTACAATTGACACATGTGTACACACGTGTGCGTGTGTGTCTGTGCGCATATATTTACATTCAACTATAATAAATTGAAACTCAAGTATATATCCACTATTATTTATTTAGAAATATTACATTTAATATATAAGATTTTACAAAAGAATATCAGTTGTGGATATAGTGAAAAAGTATTAGAAAGTCAAGTGCAGGACACTCCATATTTTTTACTGTAGGGTAGATATAAAAATAGGTAGAATAAATAATAAAAAAATTCGGTTTGTCAAACATCTAAGCAGACAGTTGTGTGTGAATGCCTTAGGCAATTTAGCTGCCACTTTCTAAATTTTATTATTGGATATATGATTCCAAATACCTCGAGTTTTACACGTACTTGTGTGCAACCAATGATTCACGATCTTTACAATTTTTTTTTTTACTTATTTCGTACAAAAAAACTCGCTTTTATGGAGGCGGTATATATATGTATACACACACACGAAGTTTTCTAATGTATATTTTCATACTACAGTTTTTAGTATAACGTTTTATTAGTGAAATTTCGCGATGAACGCGATTAAAATACTTAATGGCCGATAAAACTTAATGCGATCATCAAAATTTAATATACCACTTACGTAATCTATGCAAATTGAATAAAAATCTATATGTAATATTAATTAAAAGCAAACATTTAACTTCTAGATTAGGCATTGATAGTTTATAAGTATTCTGGCATTCGTAAAATGTGCTGGGATCTGATTAGAATCTTCTAGAAACTGTTAGAATCTACTGGGAGCCGTTAGGGAGTGCGAGAATCTACTAGGAATCGGAATTAATTACAATCTGCTAGGAATATATTGGAATACAGGGGAATCTACTGCGAATCAGTTGAATTATCAGCGAATTATAAATACATTAATTAACGCATATATCAATGACAATACTTCCATATATACATTAATATAAGAAAGTAAAAATACCAAACGTTACCATAAAATATACTGGATTTAAGTGGCAGCTTCTGGAAACTTCTAAAAATATGTTAAAAACTGTTAGAATCTTTTGGGTTTATGTTAAATTCGTTTGGCATATTTCGTAATGATAATACTTCCATATATACATTCGTATAAGAAAGTAAAGATACCAAACGTTACCATAAAATATACTGGATTTAAGTGGTAGCTTCTGGAAACTTCTGGAAGTCTGTTAAAACTTTTAGAATCTTTTGGGTTTATGTTAAATTCGTTTGGCAATTTTCGTAATGACACAACTTTCTTATATACATTCATATAAGAAAGTAAAGATACCAAACGTTACCATTAAATATACTGGATTTAAGTGGCAACTTCTGGAAACTTCTGGAAATCTGTTAAAAACTGTTAGGATTTTTTGGGAATATGTTGGAAATAATATCTCGAGTTTGACATTTTTCGTAAAGACAGTACTTCCTTATATACATTGATATAAGAAAGTAAAGATACTAAATATAACCTTAAAATTATTGGATTTTATTGGTAACTTCTGGAAATCTGTTAGAATCTTTTAGGAATATGTTAAATTCGTTTGGCATTTTTCGTAATGACAATACTTCCTTATATACATTCATATAAGAAAGTAAAGATACTAAATGTAACCTTAAAATTATTGGATTTTATTGGTAACTTCTGGAAACTCCTGAAAATCTGTTAAAATCATTTGGGAATATGTTAAATACGTTTGGCATTTTTCGTAAAGTCAATACTTCCTTATATACATTGATATAAGAAAGTAAAGATACTAAATGTAACCTTAAAATTATTGGATTTTATTGGCAACTTCTGTAAACGCCTGAAAATCTGTTAAAATCTTTTGGGAATATGTTAAATTCGTTTGGCATTTTTCGTAAAGTCAATACTTCCTTATATACATTCATATAAGAAAGTAAAGATACTAAATGTAACCTTAAAATTATTGGATTTTATTGGTAACTTCTGGAAACTCCTGAAGATCTGTGAGAATCTTTTGGGAAAATGTTAAATTCGTTAAAATCTGTTAAGGACTGTTAGAATCTTTTTGGAATATGTTTGACATTTTTCGTGAAGACAACACTTGTTTAAATACATTCGTATAAGAAAATAAAGCGTGTAAAATGGCAATTGGTCAGAGCAGTGAATGAATCCAATAAGTTAACAATCAATCTTAAAGATCTCTTCCGACTTGTAGTAAATGTTTCCATAAACGAACAACTCTGTTATCAGATGTATAAATTGATGACCAGTCAAGGGAAAATTACCACGAGTATGCCAAGAATCTAGTTGGTTTCCGGTCATGTGTGGTTGGTTTTTTCCCCTGGGGATATTTGTATTTAGCCGTCATTACGAAGTTGATTAATATTCACTGTTTACGAAATTAGACATAAATATGTTACGTTTTAAATAAATATAAACAACAGTAATAAAGTTACGTTTCCATATATATAAACCAATGCATTTCTATATGTACAAATGCAACATTGATTTAAAATCGGTTTAATTTAAATAGAAACGTTTATTCTATTGAACAATATCGATCCTTTTATAGGAACAAGTGTATATTTAATTTACAAAACAAATTTTTATTAATGGCTTAGTTATTAGTTTGTTGGAGTTTAAAACTTTCTATTTTCCATACAGAATTTTTTTTTGTGTATCAATTATTTTTATATTGATCAATAAATTATTAATTATGAGCACTTAATATACTTAAAAATTAATTTAAACAAATATACTTACATTTATAATTTATTACTTCCGTATTAATACTATGGACTGTATAGACACATCCATGCTTTTAAAACAGTTAAATAATTATATAAACGTATACTTATCAATCTTAATGTTGGGGATGTGTCAGATTAAGCTGCACAAACACATGTTTATATTTATATAAATTCAAATTAAATTAACTTTATGGACAATATTTAAAAATTGAATATATTTGGACACAATAATGATGTAAATCAAATATATTAATCAATCAAATTATGCAATTATTGTTAGGGATATGTTGTATTAAGCTGCCTAGAAACCTCTCGTAACCGACGTGTAGATATTTTATTATAAATTAGTGTAAAAACGTGATATCTTTAACCTAAATAAAAATTACAAAATATAATGCGAACAGCGTATAGAAATTTGTAAGTTTGGAAAGATAATTTATCAAAATTGAGCATGTAATTGCTGTTGGTGCAATCACATACTTTAATCTAGATATTGTGGGTGATTTAAATAAAAATGTATTAGATTTAGATGCTTAAAGCGCGTATTTTATAGCTGAATATTTATTTTGTTGATAGATTTCAAATGACCTAGATAGAATCGCACAGCAGGACATATATCCAACGAGATCGATTGCTATTGGTCGATCTAACGATTTTATAAATAATACGATACATTAATCAATACTGATTAAATGAATTTTTAATTAAAAATTTCTGTGATCTGTCATAGACAGATCGATTGCTTGATAAATCTATTATATTCGACGATTTACATTGAAAATAAATCATTTGTATTTACTGCTTAGAATAATTATGATGTTAAATAATCATTTCTTTTTCTATATTTATTTATATATGTATATATATATAGGTATATTATAAATGATTGTAAGATATTTGTGCAACACAGTTAGGTTGGAATCTCCCTGGGGAGTGTTCTAAATACGGAGTGAAACTTAACAGTATCTACCAACCGCCCACAAGACATCTGCACTGCCTGCTCTTGTTCGGTCAATTGCGAACTAATGTTGAAATTATCCGTACGACATTTATAGACTTATTCTTTACAATCTTCAAACCTTACTACTTTCGTAAGACAATTGTAAACACGAAACAAGCTTAGGTACAACGCACCTATGCGTCCAGCTCGCCATACGAGTATAAGTAATATATGCGATGCAAACATCGGTTTTTAATTAGTATGACCTTTTAGTTAACTATTTGAAGAAAATTGTAGATTATTTTGATAAAAAGAATTTAAAATTCAAAATTATAATATTTAATAATTTTTTATGGCCTTTGGGTTAACAATATGAAAAAATCTTGTAGACATAAAGTATCATAGAATTTTTAGTAGAATTTTTAAATGTTTAAATTATTTTTATAATGGCATTATTAAGGGGGGCTCCAAATTTTGGGGCCTTATAACTCGAGAAGTATACGGGCGATTAGATTTAAATTGCGACCGGATTCAAATGGGATGCCAAATAATATGTGTACCAAATTTGGTGTGAATCGCTCCGGTACCTTCAAAGGAGTAGAGGGCACAAATTTGGTCTAACGAACGAGCGACGACTAAGATCCAAGTATATAAGTTATATATATTTTTGGATTCAGGGCAACACTTTTGTTCCGAGAATGCTACAGACACACGATCGAATGCTTTAGCTTCTTCAGTACTTCGTACGGCGAGTTAAAAAGGAATTTGTTATATTATTATTAATTGTTTTAATAATAAGTTTCCTTATACCATTAATGTTATGGCTTAGAACTTTAAGAAACTTACAAATAATAATCCAGTTTGTCTTATGACAAGCAATGTTAGCATTCCCAAAAAAAAATAACGCATTAATTATAAATGCCTTGTCTGTGAACGCATTGTTATAAAAAAGGATTATTATTTGTAATTTCTAATCTTAATTACTAATTGGTTCGCTTTGAATGGACAATTTGGGGTTTTAATTAAGCATAATTCGGAAGGTAAATTTTTTTGGTTATCTGAGCTGGGCAAAATCAATTCCTAGTGGAATTAAATTCATAATTCGCAATTCAACTTAATAGTTATGTCTCAAATCATCTACGGTTATTAAAAGAGCTATAAATTTCGTTATACCATTAATGTTATGGCTTAGAACTTTAAGGCACTTACAAATAATAATCCAGTTTGACTTATGACAAGTAATGCTAGCATTCACAACAAAATTAACGAATTTATTATAAATGCTATGTCTGTGAACGCATTGTTATAAAAAGAATTATTATTATTTGTAATTTATAATCTTAGTTTCTAATTGGTTCTCTTTGAATGGACAATTAAGCAGAATTCGGAAGGCTATTTGTTTTTGGTTATATGAGCTGAGCAAAATCAATTCCTAGTGGAATTAAATTTATAATTCACAATTCAATTTAAAAATCATCTACGAGTATCAAAAGGACTAATCCCTAAATGAATTAAAGCCCTATTGAATTCCTGTCAAGCTCCGGGTATATTGTTCATGTACGTGTTGATGATTGAAGACAATTTTAAAGAATTTCACAAGAAAAAGAGTACACATTAAGTTATATTCGCACGTCTTAGTAGAAACCTGTCTTAACTATGTAATGACTGCAAGATGAGTATCGTACAATTCAGTTTTTTTCTACTTTACAGAATGTTAATTAGAAAATTATTTCCATTATTGGATATATATTGCTTCAATCATTACACAAACCATATACAGCATTGTAGAAATTATTATTAACGTATGTTCCCTATTGTTGCAGATTATGAAACCGTTGTCCTCCAATAAATGTCGTACCGAACCAGAATGCAGTAATTCTAATCTGCCAAACCGTTAAATCTGCTCCCTGAACCAAAAATGGATATAACCGATACATTTCGCAGCGAGGACATCTCCAAGACAGACTTCTTCGATTTCGTCGTCGGCCCCGACGTCAACGACACCCAAACCCTGCAGCAATTCTCGAAACAAATGCGTACAGTGAACGCTTACCTTGGCAACGGTGACCCAACGGCCCAACCAGACATTAAACTAGAGACAATTATTAACAATAATAACAGTGGCGAGATACTAGATGCTTCTGCGAGCAGTGCAGACACCACCGCGTACGATCCAAGCTTTTGGTCATGCGACAAAGAAACAGTCCGTTTAGAAACAGCTATCCTCGAAGATCTGAACAAATACTGCTGGAGTCAGCAAGATGTTAATGCTGCCACCACTGGGACAACTGCTGATGGGCATATTTATACGCTAACAGTATTAAATGGAGTGGACCAGAGTACCCCATGGTATCGGCCGCCCCTAGCCGCCATCATTAAGGAGGAGGACTGTAGTTTATCAAGTCCAGGTTCTTTGGAGCACATTCAACAGTCCGCTCTCGACATAGACAGTATCTTAAATATAATACCAAGCGGTGTTAACGGCTACGCCAGCAACCCTCAATACGTAGGGACCCCTAGTCCAAACACGGATGGACTCATTAAATCAGAAACTTATACTTATGACGACAGTGGATATGCGGACAATAAAGATGAACTAGCGAACAGTATGATCATTGATACGCCAATGTTAGAAGCACATGACAGTTTTAACAACAATAACAATGACTGGAAGCTTTCAAACGCGAACAGTCCAACCCCAACTGGAGCTGATTCACTGTTAAGGAGCGCTTTGCAAGGTAAAGCGTTCGTACGGTACAACGGGGCAACTAAATCACCGATAAAACCAGACAGTGAGCTACGAAGGGCTTTATCAACGCCTCCCGCGCATACAGAACCTAAAGACGATGCTCCCCTTGACACTCAAGCAATAGAACCAGGGACAATCCTGTTCGTCGAAGCGCCCCCCTCTGAAGACCCCCCAAGTGCGCATAGCATGGACGACATATTACTATCGCAACTAGACGCAGCTTCATACCCAGAAGACTACGAGAAATTAAAACGAATCGCTAACGAAGTAGCTGAATCTGTGCAGCAGTATTGTCAGCTAGAACCTATTTATAGTATATCTGCCCCTGCGCCTGACCCTAATATAGTGAATACACCTGTTGCGCAAGTCACCAGCACGAAATCGGTGCAAGTGAAGAAGTATAAGAGGTCGAATTCAGCAGGCGCGAATGCAACGACAAAACAAACTTCGGTACAAGGGGCAACGAGTACTAGTAATGGAGTACGTAAGGAGCGCTCGTTGCATTATTGTAGTATTTGTTCGAAAGGGTTTAAAGATAAGTATTCGGTGAATGTGCATATTAGAACGCACACGGGGGAGAAGCCGTTCGCGTGTAGTTTATGCGGGAAGAGTTTTAGACAAAAGGCGCATTTGGCGAAGCATTATCAGACGCATATTGCGCAGAAGAATGCTGCGGCTGCTGGGGCGTCTGGAGGGACAGGGACCACTCCGAAAGCGCCGACAAAGTCTAGGTAGCTTGTCGCAACGAAAGTATATACGTATGTTCCTATAAGCTTTTTTTTTAAATATTATTATTTGTAATTTTGCGTATTACGTGCTGTGATTTGTATGTGAGAAAAATTGCAAAAGTATCTTTGTGTCCTCTGCCTTAAAAATTCTTGCCATTATTTAAAAGAAATTAGTTTTTTATATGTTGCGCTTACACTACACTGCCCGTGTGTACACTACGTTCGTATTATTCCCCTCCCCCACTGAAATATATATATTTCAGTGCCCTTTAATCAGACAAATATTTTCTCTGCGCGAACGAAGTTATACATAAAGTAGAGACGCCTGCAAAGAATATGAATAGCCAGAAGCTTAAAAAATGATGTCGCTTCTAGCAAAATGGCGACTAAGTGTCACTTCTGGATATAATTATTCTGTGGCTGAAACCCAGATGGTTTAGAATCCTTATATAAATAATTCCGTCCAAACTGTAAGAGTTTCGCAGCGCCCTTAACAAATTTGCAAGTACAAAAACTCTCATATTTTGGTAGAACTATTACCGTATCTGATATTACCACCTTGTTGAGTTAATATTTTATAAATATTTATACAATATATATATATACATATATACCTGTTATGCATTCACCAGTTTTTCTTCGCCAGTTTGTCTCTGTAGATATTGTTAATTACAGTAATAAACAAATCATTGCAACAATTAAATTAAATAAACTTGCCGAGCGGTTAAAGGGAAAAAACTCGTTGTTCGGATCTCAGAATGGTTGTGTTTGTCTTCTGTTTTTTTTTTGTGTTGATGACTGAGCCATACCCTGTCAGTACCATCAAATGTTTGAATTTAATAAGTATTTAAAATAAAAACACCCCTATCCCCCCCCTCCCTTATCCCCAACAATAGTTTAAGAAATGTTTTGTATAGTTTTACCAGATTTTATACTGTTCTTTACATTAAATTGTGTATTAATGATTTTATTATTTTTATTATTAAACAAAATATATCTATATATATACTATTAGTAATTTTATAAATGTAAATGTTTTTTATTATTCCAGAATAAATGATATTTTTTACAAAGTCCAAATAATATAAAATGTTTTTATATGCGTACTACTACAGTATGCCCTTTTTAACTGGTTTTGGTGCTACGCACACTTTAACCGGCTTACACAAATCTAATAGGCACGCACTTGAGTCCGAATGCGCGCGGCGTCGTGCCACATCCGCTTCCGGTACCGCCAACGCGATGTTAATGTCAATAAAACAAGCTTCTGTCCAGACTTGGTGAGATATTAACACTGTTGTTAACAAACGAAGGTTAGATCCTGAATTGGGATTATCTAAAAACAGGTTAAACATGTCACACTGTCAAAATGGCGATTATAAATTTAGAAGATGGCTGCCAAAACGCAACAATTAATCAGTTGATCACTGATACTGTTGCAAAAAAAAGTTTTTCTACGTTCATTGTTAAAAATAGGCTTGTTCTGTTGTTCTTTTCTCATATTAACAATTTTCAATAAATATTTAACATTGTTGTTGTGATTTATGTATAAAATACCTTCAATATCCATGTCTAAAGGCTTCAAATCTGCAACTCGAGGCACAACAACCTGTGTCCGTTGATCTGGGTATTTTATCTTCAGTCGCAACCGACCCGGATCTACTAAATTAGTAAATTCTGCCTCTAGCGGAACAGCCATTACTAAACCAGCCGTAAATTTTAACGCTGAGTCCGTTTGGCCGGTAGGCTCCAATATAACAGCTTTAGACATTTGAATCTTTAAACAAATTGTAAAAATGTCGATAATTGATTTTCGTGTTATTTCCAATTATAAATATTACATTTTACAAATTAATTACTTAAAACACATAAACGATATTAATTTGATTATTTAATTAAAAGAATTTGGAGTGGCCTGTATATACTAAATTAATTGTCAAATTAATACTCCACAGTAATATACTGAAATTGTACTATTTAGCTTATTATTTCATAACGTTATCAAATAAATCTTTAATAATTCACTTTTCAATATATTCAAATATATTTGATATGTACTGTTCAATATTTATCTACAATAAGTCGATCTATTTGTGTTAACCAGTGTTAAATATAAATTATTTCCCTGTCAAAGTTATGTCAAGCATAGTTCATACGATTTTACTTTCTTTTACAAAGTAATAAGTAAGTATTGTAAGCATGACAAATTTCGAACTCGAGATTTCAACGGATATACATGTTTTGACCTTCCCTGAATCGAATGTGACTATTTTCGGAATGACTTTTGTCTGTCTGTGTGTCTGTGAACGCTCTAGGGCTAAAACTGTCGAACCGAAAAATTATGAAACTTCAAACTTAAGACTTGTATACGCCTTAGATGTGCACTTCCTATTTTTGAAAAGAATATTCAAACCGGAAGTGCATGTTCTATCTCCAATATCACTAGAACGGCTACACTTACGGTAAATATAGTTATGTTCATAATGAAAGATATTAATATTTCGCACAACTTTTGTTTGAAACATTTCTTCAAAAAATGTACCAGTTGCGAGAAAAATGCTACGAAACATTATAAATATGTTGTTTACGTTTATATATATATATATATATATATATATATATATATATATATATGTCTAGTAAAAACTGCGTAAAAAAAAAAAGTCGAGTGCAGGCCACTCCAGATATTTTTAAACATAAACTGAAGGAAATGTCTTTAAATATACATACGTTCACATTAGGTTGTGGCGGTTTTCCAAGTTGTGTAGCCTGTAATAAAGGCAACAAACACCTAGCGACTGGGCCTGGTTTAGGCTCCTCAAGTGCCCCGAGCTCCCGAAACACTGCCCCTGTAAACGGTTCTGCGTCTTGCCCCTTAGACGATAATGCGCGTTCGGTTTCTTCGACTGCTGCTAGGAAATGGTGGCAAGGGGCTAACGCAGATGCGTTACTGCCCCTTACAACAAAGACTAAATGTATTGCGAGCGCCTTAAGGCGGAATTGTTTAATCGCACAGATTTCCGAGTCGGATAAACCAACAAATAAATGCTCCAATCTAAATAAAAATATTGTTTAAATATATATATATATATATATATATATATATATATATATATATATATATATTCCTTTTCATAGCCTACTTCAAACAATGCTGTAATAACTGCTGAATACTATTGCGCAGCATTTGCGCCTGTTGCGACGCCAATGTGGCTGGATTTGCCCACAATTTGTGGTCTAATATTTGTGCCATTAACAATTGTGCCCCAATATACAAAGCAGTGAATTGTGCCGCCCCCGCGACTGCCACATCCATTTCTGCTAATCTATTTACACAAATTTAATAAAAATGAGCATCATATTTATTTAATCAATGATTTTACTATTAAACCTGTTTAGATGTATTTGAGCAGTCTCTAGTAGAGTAATTCGTACTCTATTAGAGCCGGCACCTTGCTCTAAATTATTTATAATAGTTTCCAAGAATGTTTTACTTTCGGTTAAACACATTTCGCGTTCGATAACGCTGGTGTCGGTTAGTTTAAGATTTGGTACTAAGTTGGGCATGGTGTCCCTTAAGTAGCTGTAATGCCTTAAGGTGTGCTGTTCCAGCATTTGTAGCATTGTTGGGCAATGTTGAGCGGCGTTTAATACTAGGATTAGTATGCAGACGTCTGGTTAAGAGTTAAGTTATATATAGACGAAATTTTATAATTAGTGGCCAACACAGAACTTTTTTTAACGTTTTAGTTATATATATATATATATATATATATATATATATATATATATATATATATATATATATATATATATATATAAACCTGTATACAACATATAAATTCAAGTACAATGCAACCTTTCAGAAAATGCATTCAAATATATGTAGAAATAATAATCCACAATTTTCCACACTGGGGTTTAATGCACCCCATGTGACACTTGTGTTATTTTTTGGTGGTTAAATTCAAAACATTTTTACGTTGATTGGTATAGGCTGTGTTCACAGACATACAAATATCATTTCAATTTTATTAATGATCCCTTCATAAAAGCAACTAACAACTAAATAAACTCTAAAAAAGATACAACTAGGCGTATCTACATCCGGTTCCGCTGTGTCAAAGAACGGATGCACTGCCAACAATTGGGGCACCAATGGCAGCGTTAGCTCCGGATGCAATGATCCAATCCTCTGCAGACATCGGTAAGTTGATCGTTTATCTTGTGGATATTTCTTTAAATTATCCAACAATTTCTCGACGCACATTTGCAAACAATTCGTAGTTGATAATCGGCACGCAGCTAACATCCGGTGTAACCCTTCGCGAACTTCCGCGCTGTAATCCTCAAGCGCCCCTAAAATCGTCTCCAACTGATCCTCTCGCAATACAATATGTCTGCTAATTTTCCGCAAACTATCAATCGCTTTTAGCCGCACGTCTTCGATTTCATCATTGAACATATCAACCAAGAAATCTAAAGATGTGTTGGCAAATTGCGGGTTTTGGATTGAGAGGCAACAGAGGGATTCTACGGCTGCAGTACGGACTTCTAAAAAATTATTGGTATTTTAGAGGGAGTAATCAATTTCTTTAAGACAATATCTACATTATGGCTAATTTTATTATTGTAGCTGCAGTTTTTTACAATTTACCATATTACAACTACAATAAATACAATTCGTTGTAAAAAAAAGCCATATTGTAGATATTTCTAGGTTGCTGCGTTACAAAATGATTTATATTAATTTTAATAAGGCAGAAATCAATAAATATTTACCGTTGTTAGACAGAGAATGAGATATAAACAAGTTTAGAGCTTTAAAATACGTAAGATTTCTATGATGAAAAGGTGTTCTCGGCCTAGATACTATTTAAAACTTTCTATATATGTCCTTAAATTATTTGGGGATAGAAAATTGGATTTAACAATATTATTTATAGTGTTTAAGAGGTTTATATCTCGTTCTCTGTCTATTAAAGGTAAATATATATTAAATTTTGATATATTAAGCTTTATATAAATAATTTCGTAAAGCATCCACCCTAGAACCATACAATATCTACAATATAGCATATTTTTTTACAACGAATTGTATTTATTGTAGTTGTAAAATGGTAAACTGTAAAAAACTACAATAATTCTTAAAATTAACTCATGACGAAAAAAATAATTAAATTGACGAATTCTGATAAAGTATTCCTATAAATTATTTTATATTACTTTAATATTATAACGGATTGGCTTATTTTCAGAAAAATCGGGAGTGTACTGCACTCAACTCATACTTCTAATGATTAAAAAAATATAAAATTGATGAAATCTTATAAAGATTTTTAAGTATTCCTATAAATTATTTTATATTGCTTTAATATTATAACGGATTGGTTTATTTTCAGAAAAATTGGGAGTGTACTGCACTCAACTTATACTTCTAATGAATAAATAAATATAAAATTGACGAATTCTTATAAAGATTTTTAAGTATTCCTATAAATTATTTTATATTGCTTTAATAATATAACGGATAAGAAAAATCTAAAGTGTACTGCACTCAACCTATACTCCAAATTATGTATTATTCCTATTATACATTGATACAATATTAAATATGATACAATGAAAAATGAAGATTTATTTTTATAAATTATATCAATCGAGGCGTAATTGCATAAAAAATGCTTAGTAATAATATTAGTTATTTTTTTAAACCAGTTTTGGAGCTTTTTATTTCTTATCTTCAAAATTGTGTAATCAAAAACATTCATATTTTTACAAAACATTCTTTAGGTAATTACACATCGACTGATATATTTTTTTTAAATACATCGAGTTTAATGTTTGGTATTAAGAAAATTTCGGCCGCAATTTAAATGTAAATGTACCTAAGTATTCGTCTTCTAAGCCGTGGACGAACGCGCCGCAGGCACCGCTAGACATTAAATTAACATTATCGGCGTCGACGAGTTCTCTTGGGGCGTCGTCTGCCCACTTTTTCCCAGACGCCCACTCCCCGGATGTAACGTTTTCCCACGCTAATTCGTGAGCTGAACGTTTTTTCTGTAAAAATGTTATATTCATTTATTTATTTATTTAATTTAATGTAATTTTAGATACGTACCCGCATATTAGACATTAGTTTTTTGTCTAATGTTTGGTGTAAAAATTTCGAACTAACTAACACCATGGAGCCTAACAGTTGGGCTGCTAGGGTCCGGACGCACATTGATAAATCATTTACAGCACTACACACTTTGCCAAATGCGTCGTCAATTAATCGAATTTCTTGCTCACTTTCAGGTAATATAATTATACTGAAATAATTGATTGAGAGGTAATTAACTGGTAATATATTTATATTTTAGAATATAAAATAATAATTTTTAAACGTACATTAGAATAACTCGATTTATACTTTAATATTTAAAGTTTTATTTATAAATTATATATATTTTGAAATAAAAAACACGGGAAAGCGTAGTCATTGGTTCAATTTATTCAATTAATCTCGACATTTCGACTACAACTTTTGTTATTTGAGGATGAAAAAAAAACGTTGATTAATTGAATAAATTGATCCAATGACTGCTTTCTCGTTTTCTTATTTCAACATTAAATTTACCAGTCAATATATATTCTATGTATCTATTTATATATGTATAAACAGTGCGTACCATGTGCCCATATCATATACAGAATATAATCCACTTTTCACTGATCCATCTAATTGAATAATTTAACGGGTGGCGATTTTACAAGTATTTATTTGTTTATTTGTAAATATAGACCTATTCATGGATACACTATATAAATAAAGCATTTCCCTTACATACACACGTATGCGAGCAGTGAGACAGTTTATTGAATATATTGTTGCTATCTATTCTGTATTGTTTGTCAATTAAACAATAACAATATTATTTTAATCAATTAAACATCAAGATTATAAATTTACTTACTATTTCTATTTTGTATTTGAATAGATTATTCAATCCACACTCACAATAACTACTTTAATTTTGATATTTCATAATTGTAACATTTTAATAAATAACCAGTGACGGGGCTAGACTAATATATTAGATGCCACTATTTATATATGTATAACCAGTAAGCACCATATGCCCATATCATATACAGATAACAGTTCACACTCATCGATCCATTTGTCTACTTGAATAATTTAAGGGGTGGCGATTTTACAAGCAATTTTTTTGTTTAATATAGACTTAATCATGGATACTATATAAATAAAGCATTTTCCTTACATATACGCACACACACACACACCTACACGACTAGTAAGACAGTTTATTGAATTATATTGTTGCATTATATTCTGTATTGTTTCTCAATTATACAATAATAATATTATTTTATATTTTTAAATATTCGGATTATAAATTCACTGTTTCTATTTTGTATTTGAATAGATTATTCAATGCACATTAATCACCTCACTCGATTCAAATAATAAACAGCAATTGTAAGTAAATTTATAATCCTGTTTTTTATGTAATAATACAATCAAGGAAACTGTCTTAATGATACTTATGGCCAGTTGCACCATACAAGGTTAAAATCAAAGTTCAACAAAACTTAGTTTAAATAAATCTTAGTTTAAATTTATCGAATGTTACACATTGTATGATAAATGATCGATTAGTTAATCTCAGCATTGTGATCTAAAAACAAAATAGCGTTCAACAAAAGGAGTCGATTTTTTATTTATTATTATTTGTGATGTGGAAATTTGTATTACTATTATAGTCAAACGATACAAACTGAAGAAAAACCGTGTAATTACTATTAAATTACATGAAAATTCGCCATCAGTCAAAACTGGCCTATGTTCTGTATACCATATGGGTACATGGTGCCCACGGGTGACCCTAGTGATAGTAATAATAATAAATAATAATGATATACTTACTTTTCTGGAAACGTATTACGCAAACGTATAATAATAATAATGATAATAATAATAATAATAATACTTACTTTCCTAGAAAAGTATAACGTAAATGATAATAATGATAGTAATAATAATAAATAATAATAATAAATTTAGTATTTCTGGAATCGGATAGCGTAAAAGTATAATGATAATGAAGATAATAATTAAGATAATAATAATAATAAAATATCTGGAGTGGCCTGCACTCAACTTTCTTTTACGTAGTTTTCAATAGATAGATATTAATATACATATATATCCCAAACAAACTGTCTACATATATATATATATATATATATATATATATATATATATATATATATATATATATATAATATAATGAAAATAACTGGATAATTATACCAATTTATAATGGATCTGAATTTGAAGTACTTATCGTATTCACTCTTAAACAGTCAAATTTCACAGTAAAACTCTGAAATTGTTAATTAATTATGTATATATATATATATAATATAAATTGATTCTATAATAATTTACCTGATACAATTTATTCTAATAAGAAATCAATATTTTAAATATTAATTCATACAGATAACTGTCAAAGTAATGCTTGTTTGTTTTCAATAAACAAGAAACAAATGATGTAACTCATGGTTGATTCGTTTTAAAAATAATAAAATTTGTCACAATTGTAGGTATCACCATGGCAACGTAAATAAGATATTTGAGTTTTTTCGTAGCAGTTTTCTCATAACTGGTACAATTTATGAGAAAACTTTTCAAACAAAAGTTGTGCGAAATATTAATATCTTTCATTATGAACATAACTATTTTTGCCGTAAGTGTAGCCGTTCTAGTGATATTGGAGATAGAACAAAAAATGTATAGAGTAAACATGCACTACCGGTTTGAATATTCTTTTCAAAAATAGGAGGTGCACATCTAGGGTATATACAAGTCTTAAGTTTGAAGTTTCATAATTTTTCGTTCGACAGTTTTGGCCCTAGACCGTTCACACACACACACACAGACAGACGTCATTCCTAAAATAGTCACATTCGATTCAGAAAAGGTCAAAACGTGTATATCCGTTGAAATCTCGAGTTCGAAATTTTTCATGATTACAATACTTACTTATTACTCTGTAAAAGAAAGTAAAAACTTACTTTTCTGGAAACATATAACGTTAACGTATAATGATAATGATAATAATAATTATAAACTTACTATTCTGGAAACGTATAACGTAAACAAATAATAATGATAATAATAATAATAATAAACTTACTTTTCCGGAAACGTATTACCAAGGATCCAAACCAACTTAAGGGCAACCTGCCTAACGATTTCATAGTCATCTTTGAGCGCAGCGCAAACATCGCCATACATAGCCGGGTTTAATTTAAACCGGCGATCATGAAAACAGATGATCGTGCCGAACGCCTGACTGCGCACGCGCGCGTCTTCGCTATGGAAATAATTCTGCACCAACTTCATAATAAGCTCAGACTCCGCGCCACTGGGGCACAACACGCCCATCAGCTCTAAGCACCGCCCCTTTACACTATGGCTGACGTCCTTCAAATAATTCTTAGCAATTTCAACCAATCGCAGATGCAACACTACATTATCACCAACCAACGAACCGAGCTTTAAAACCGTCGACATTCCCTGCGCGATTACTTTGTGCGATTTCTCGTTTTTGAGCAACAATACGGTTTCGTCGATAATCGCGGGGACGTCCGCACCCGATTCGCGACCGATATCCGCGAACAACGATAACACTTTTACGCGAACCGCCGATTCCGATTCGGACTTAAAATGGTCCGAAAGTTTTCGCAATGCTTCCGCAATGTGAGAACTTTCGAACTCTAAACAATCGGAAATACGCAATAACGCCTGCAAGGCATCATTGCTTGTGGTGCATTTATCTAATAGATTAACGAACGCGATTGCAGAACAACCGATCGCTGGTTTTTTGACTAAACGTAGCTTTTTAAACGAAAACTGCGGTGCTTCCTAAATTATATATTTTTATTTTTGCATATATTTTTTACGAAAAACATGTTATAACTTACCTGAATTTGGCTGTATTCAGCTAAAGCCCTCTTTTTTAACACTGCTGCCATTATTTTAATTAATATCTTAACATTTCATATATATTTAGGTTATGTTGTGACAACTATGGTTGCCAACTATACAAAATTAAACAAGTACGAAAAATATGTTTAAATCTATACTTAAGTACATATTTGCACTATTTATCTATATTATATTAATATATATAATTAATTATGTACTTTTATTAATATTAATATAATTTTAAATAGTATAAAGTTTGGAAATTAACTAACTAGACTATGGTAACTTATGCATAACCGCTGTTCTACTTTTATACTTTTCGTTCCTATCAAGAGATGTCCTCTATTGTTATGAACGAAATGTTATGTCGATAATGCAGGTTCCATTCCCTTCTTTATATAATTTAATATCGGAAAATTAATAATTGATAAGTTTATTAAATAATGCACGGTAATATAGAAATAGTTCGGTCATGTGTAGCATTCTTGGATCAAATAATTTCCTTAAGGAGCAGTAAAAATTAGTTAGTTCTTCTAACACTCAACCTACGCTCTCCCGTGCCGCCACTAGTACTTTCCGTGATGTGAGTTTCTGCACAAATTTAGTATCAAAATTAACTTCTCAACTGAAGTAGCTACATACATACGTTTCGTTCTGTCGGTAGGTTGTAAAGGCGCGGGGAAACCAATCAAATAACAATGTTGTATTTAAAAAATATTATTTATTTATCTTGTTCCGGTTCAAAACATTTGAGCCCGCGTGGAATTCTTCTTCTAACTATTTCTTGCAGAATACATTCATTATAGAAATGTATTAATTTATCCTGCATTTTATTTTGCCAGCAATCACTTTCTCTCTCAATTTTTTCAATATGCAAGTCAACTTCATCATTTCTGTAAATTATAAAATAACAATATTCCCTATCTGATATTTGAAACTGACCTTGTATCTAAAAGTAAATGCGACAAAATAAAAATTTCAACAATTATGTGATTTATCTTACTTGGAAGTAATAGTCGTGGCTCTTTTTTAATTTAACTTCATTATTTCTTAATTCTAAACAAATATTTTTGTTTTTTAATTCTGCATTCATCGGCAATTTAGAGCCGGCTAAACTATACATGCATTTAATTTCAATGATGCCATTGTCATTTATCAAGCCTGTAATATGTGTATGTATGTATATATAAAAGTGTGTGTGTATGTATATATATATATATATATATATATATATATATATATATATATATATATATATATATATATATATATAATAATTATAAATTTGTGTGTATCTGTATATCATAGGGCTATTTGCTAACCATCCGGAAAAGCACCCAAAAATCCATATTTAGTATCTATAAATATTCCACTTGGTGCACTCACTTTTTCAATACATAATTTGTGTTTTTGTATACTATAATTATGAATTTATATATATATATATATATATATATATATATATATATATATATATAAATATATAAATATATAAATATATATATAAATATATATATATATATATATATATATATATATATATATATATATATTTATATATATATATATATATATATATATATATATATATATATATATATATATAAATATATAAAAACATATATATATATATATATATATATATATATATATATATATATATAAATATATATATATATATATATATATATATATATATATATATATATAAATATATATATATATATATATATATATATATATATATATATATATATATATACATATATATATATATATATGTATATATATATATATATATATATATATATATATATATATATATATATATTTATGTATATTTATATATTCGAAATTCTTCGTCCGTTCCCCACGCATTACTCAAATCATCAATTGAATCAAGTGTCATAAGTTTTGGACTAGCTTCAAATTAAGTCTCATTTCTTTTTGGACAAATTATAAGATAAACAATAATTCGAACAATGTTATTATACAAATTAACTTTAGTTTAGTTAATTTTAAGGTATAGTAGGAATACATGTTCGAAATATCCATCGCTTCTAAAACATCAGATTCTAAATCTATAAGTGGCCGTGGTGGTGAATAAGTATTATTATTATTGTCACTGTTAGTAAGAAATTTTTTCCATCTTAATTTCGCAGCTTTCGAGGCTTTAGAACGTTTAATTCTACGATTCAAACGTCTTCGAGTCGGCGCCATAATTATTAAACTGCGCTACACTGGTCTATGCTTTGGTATTAGCAAGCGGAAGAAAGTTTGATATCTAATACGTACAGCAGAGCCTCTCACGGACAAACCCTGAAACTTTTAACATTGAGTCTTATGGACGATTCTTTTATCATTGTTTTTGTCGATTATATATAATTAAGAATACAATAATTAGACTCATTTTAAAGATTATGACTACCTTAGAGCTCTGAGACATGATTCCGCTCAATTCGGTTCTATTAAACCAAATAAAATGAGGTTCAAAGTAGCAGCTAAAACATGCCATGGTTAATAAACACTTATATTATTTATAATAATGATTTAGCAGTTCATTTTCTATTCAGAGCAATCAAGATACATCATAGAATCAGTGTACTAAAGGATATATCATTTGATTACTTGTGTGTTGAGATAATTATGGAAATATTTCACTCATTTGTATCAAGACTTAAATTGACATTTTTACGCGACCTTAACAAAAAGTGTTTGTCTCGTCGCCCTGAATCCAAATATATATATATATATATATATATATATATATATATATATATATATAACTTATATACTTGGATGTTAGTCGTCGCTCACTCGTAAGACCAAATTTGTGCTCTATACTCCTCTGAAGGTACCGGAGCGATTCACACCAAATTTGCTACATATATTATTTGGTATCCCATTTCAATCCGCTCGCAGTTTAAATCTAATCGCCCGTATACTTCCCGAGTTATAGGGCCCCAAAATTTGGAGCCCCCCTTAATACTGCCCTTATAAAAATAATTAAAACACCCGAAAATTCTACTAAAAATTCTAAGATATTTTATGTTACAAGATATTTTCATATTGTTAACCCAAAGGCCATAAAAAATTATTAAATATTGTAATTTAGAATTTTAAATTATGCACTAATTTTTTTTAAATATAATATACAAAATATAGTAAGACTTTTTATCTATAACATTTTTTCAAATTGTTAACCAAATTTGCTATATATATTATTTGGAATCCCATTTCAACCCGCTGGCAGTTTAAATCCAATCGCTTGTATACTTTCCGAGTTATAGGGCCCCAAAATTTTGAGCCCCCCTTAATACTGCCCTTATAAAAATAATTAGAACACCCGAAAATTCTACTAAAAATTCTAAGATATTTTATGTCTACAAAATTTTTTCATATTGTTAATCCAAAGGCCATAGAAAAATATTAAATATTATAATTTTGTATTTTAAAATATGCATCTTTTTTATCAAAGTAATTTACAAAAAAATGTAAGACTTTTTATATTTATAACTTCTTTTTGAATTGGTAAACAAATAAGCATAATAATTAAAAACCGCTGCTCGCATCACATATTATTACCTATAAGGCGAGCTGGACGCATTAGTGCGTTGTACGTACCGAATTTTGTTTAATTTAATTTCGGAAAATTAAAATTGCTATGTTTATTAAATAATATAGAGATAATTTGTTTCTATAACCGTACATTCTTTAACAAATATAACAATACTACACAATATAGAAGCTTATTATAAAAGTTACTAATAGGCATTATTAATTGGATTGAATGACAAAACGAGACAATTAGTATTTATTTACGTATAAACAAACAATATACAAAATAAAAATTACAAAGAATGATAAAAGAATACTATTAAAATTACAAAATTGATATGCAGTGGTATTGTCAAATTAGGTTCAACAATTGATCCTATTTGAATGAATTCACAAATGGAAAAACAGAAAACTGTAGTATACAACAAACACAATATTTGATTTGCAGCGCCATCTCTTGATGGGAACGGCATGAATTACAGTCAAGGCAGTAATGTAGCCTTCCCCTAACAGTCAATTCCATTATTTAGTTTAACGTGGTTGGCTGGTTGGCGTCATTGTGTGTCAAATCGAGTAGTGACAGTGTGTGTTTTGTAGAATGGAATCGAAAATGTTACATATACTATATAATTTAGCTTCTTTTATCATTTTAATACAATTTCTGCCGTGTATTCTTCAAACGGAAGGTGTGTTTACAATAGTATTGTGTGTGTTTTGCTGTAGTAATTGAATTTTGTTATGTGTACAATTCAAATAATGTGTGTGTCGCTTGTGGATTGGTTGGGAAATGGGCGGCATTTTAAAATAGTTTGACGTGTCCGTGTTTCAGGGTCTAGGCAGAGGTATGTAACGTGTGGTTCAGTGGTCAAATTGTTCAATTCGGATTATCAGATACGTCTGCATTCGCACGATGTTAAATACGGGACGGGCAGTGGGCAGCAATCGGTCACCGGGACGGAAGTGCAAGAAGATGTTAACAGTCATTGGATTATCAAGGCGCCAACAAACAAGCACTGTACACGAGGGTAAGGAATTATAAATTACCGTTCAAAAAATCTGGGGTGCCCTATACTCGACTTATATTAAATATTGGGTTTTATTTTTTGTTAGGTTAGATTAGGGTGAGGACGAATATAATAATCTGGGGTGCCCTATACGAGACTTATATTAAATATTGAGTTTTATTTTTTGTTAGGTTAGATTAGGGTGACGACGACTTATAAATTGCTATTAAAAAAATCTGGGGTGCCCTCACTCGACTTATATTCAGGGCTTCCACGCATGCACTATTTCCACTTTTATTCACTTTTTCCGAAATCGATCACTTATAGTCACTATTTTAAAATTTTATTCACTATATTCATGTCATAGAAGTATTAAAGACACTAAAAATTCGTCAATGTTTTAACTTCGTTGACTCAAAACCAATTTTTAACTTTTTTTTTTCGGCAAAAGTTTATAGAAAATCTGCTTTTTATTTTTTCAATTGTCAATTAGGAAATATGTGTTTCTACTTTTTTTTACGAAGTAATAAGTAAGTCTTGTAATCATGAAAAATTTCGAACTCGTGATTTCAACGGATATACACGTTTTGACCTTCCCTGAATCGAATGTGACTATTTTCGGCATGAAGTCTGTGAACGCTCTAGAGGAAATACTGTCAAACGTTAAATTGTAAAATTTCAAACTTAAGAAACCGGAAGTGCATGTTTACTCTATGTATTTTTTGTTCTATTCCCAATATCAGTAGAACGGCTGCACTTATGGCAAAAATAGTTATGTTCATAATGAAAGATATTAATATTTCGCACAAGTTTTGTTTGAAAAGTTTCTTCAAAAAATGTACCAGTTACGAGAAAACTGCTACGGAAAATCTTAAATATCTTATTTATGTTGTCATGTATATAGTTTAATCAATGATATTATGATTTGTGCAAAAATTACGTAAAAGAAAGTCGAGTACAGGCCACTCTAGTTTTTTTAATACACTTAATTAAAATATGTATAACTCTTTTATTTATTTAATCGCCTGAAATTTGATAACACAAGATTTTTGGGGTCGCAGATTACTAATCTAGCCTCAAAATCGGTCTAAAAACAAAATGGCGTCTACGAAATGAATATTTTATTCACTATTATTCACTTTTTTTAATCTTTTTTCAGTCACTTATTTCACTTTTATCCTTTAAAAACTACACCATTTCACTTTTTTATACAAAATTGCTGTGGAATAAAGTTTTTTTTTTTCTTTATAGGGAAGAAATAAAATGCGGAGCCACAATTCGCCTGGAGCATTCTCTCACCCAAAAGAACCTCCATTCCCACAATTTCCAGTCACCTTTGTCGGGCAACCAGGAGATCTCTTGCTACGGGGACGAGAAAGCTGAGGGGGACACAGGGGACCATTGGATGGTCATCTGCACTGGCGAGTTCTGGCCACGCGATGACAGTGTGATGCTTAAGCACGTGGACACAGACATGTAAGAAGTCATGTTTTGTTTATTTATTTTGAGCCGCAAATTACTTTTATATTGTAATTAATTATAAATTAGTGCAATTACAATATATGTTTATTTGTGTGTATATAATAGGTACTTGGGTGCGTCTGGGCGAACGTTTGGGCGTCCCATCAATGGTCAAATGGAGATCGTTGGTCTGCATTCGCCCAGCGGAAGTGTCCACTGGCAGACGATGGAAGGGGTGTTCATCCACCCCCCAGACCTATCGGCGAGACAAGCACACCACCCCCACACAGAATTATAAACAGTAACACTAATTTTTGTAATTTATTTTATACTAAAAATTCACCACTAGTAAATACTATTGTATATTTTGTGATTATTCACTTCTTTTTGTTGTTAAAAAAAAAGCAAAAAAGCAAATTTTAATTGTCTTTATTTACATTCCTTTAACATTAACCGTTTCTCCTTAGAAAGAGAATTTTAAATATACCATAAAACTAAATATAAAAGTTGCATATCCAAAAAAATAAATCAACAATTAAGTATATATATATATATATATATATATATATATATATATATATATATATATATATATGTGTATATTCAACTAGAATGCTTCAAGTAGTAAATAGCATTGGCTCTTATGGCGCTACAATATTCGTGCGCTTCCCCCTTTACACCGACCTGTAAGGACGGGCAACCATGGGGATTCCTCTTAAAATCATTTTCCACTTATTATTTAGTTTATAAATAACAATTTTCGGTTAAATTTCGATCAAACATATAATAGTGCGTATATATCCTAGAAAATAGCTTTTGTTCTAAGTTTTTTTGATTAATCGATAAAAACATGTATAAATGATTATTTTTACTTTCTTTTACGAAGTAATAAGTAAGTCTTGTAATCATGAAAAATTTCGAACTCGAGATTTCAGCAGATATACACGTTTTGCCCTTGCCTGAATCGAATGTGACTATTTTCGGAATGACGTCTGTGTTGGTGTGTGTCTGTATGTGTGTGTGTGTGTCTGTCTGTGAACGCTCTAGAGCAAAAAATTGTCGAACCTAAAATTCAAACTTAAGACTTGCATATGCCCTAGATGTGCACCTCCTATTTTTGAAAAGAATATTCAAACCGGTAGTGCATGTTTACTCTATACATTTTTTGTTCTATCTCCAATATCAATAGAACAGCTACACTTACGGCAAAAATAGTAATGTTTATAATGAAATAGATTAATATTTCGAACAACTTTTGTTTGAAAAATTTCTTCAAAAAATGTGCCAGTTGCGAGAAAAATGCTACGAAACATTATAAATATCTTGTTTACGTTGTCATGGATTCGCATGTAGTTCAATAAATTGGATCATCTGCGCCTTTGATAGGAAAACAAAATAGACTCAATTAGATAAATGACATTTCAGAGGATTGGTTAGTTTGACTGCTTGTTTTGGTTATATATATATATATATATATATATATATATATATATATATATATATATATATATATATATTTAGTGAAAACTGCGTAAAAGAAAGTCGAGTGCAGGCCACTTCAGATATTTTCTTGTAAGTGTGGCACAAATAAAAAGAGAAGTGTATATCTTTGTATATATGTATTGTTTTTGTCTGTTTCTTTTATACTTGTTAGTTTTTGAAAATCATACATTATTTCAATTTATCAATTTTATAGTAAACTACAATTAAAATATCTATTTATTAACTTATATGAACACATATCTTGCAGAAATAATCACATTATTTAATTTATTTTAGTATACTGCAGATATAATCACATTATTTGAATATATAATTATTATTTATGGATTTATCTATCAAATAAATCTTCTAATGCCACCAACCCAAAGAATGCGTGTAAATGGGCGAGTCTAATTTGGATAAGAGTCTCTGAAAGGACTTTATTTATTTCTTTCTTTAACTCATCTTGGTTGTCGTTAAAAACAGCATTTGTCGATTCAGTTAACTGTGGATTGCCATTGATTAAATTATCGAAATAAGCAGATGATGTGCCAATATTTGTTTCAATTTCCCCTTCGGTGAAATCAATGTATTCCTTGCCTTTTCTTACGACTTTCTTACCCCGATACTTGTCTCGGGTATTCACATTAACTAAACAGAAATCATACATCTGATCTGACGATGACCGCAGTGCCATACTTTTTTGTGCAAAAATCGTACTTTTAAATTGGTTTTAAAAAAGATGCAAACTTACTCAATTTGATTTCACAATGTCCAATACTGTCGAGTGGTACAACTAAAATTTTTCCTACTGCCTTGTAGCTGCTTCTGATGTCAAAATGAGGGAAAAATGTATCGCCAGTCATTTCTGGATTTTCTAGATCGAGGGTTAGATTCGATAGGACAATTTTCGCAGTGCCAGTTATGCTTATGTTTGATAATGTCATTTGTAAATTAATTGGCGAATCACTTTCCCCCAATGAAATATTCAGTTCTTCCATAAAGTACGGGTCCATCACAGGGGAGTCTAAATCGGGAATGCCTTGTTGTAATAAATCTGCTGATTCTTGGTACGACTTCAGCACACAGTTTCCCAGTTCCATTTTGTCCGTGGTGTATTTACATTTTGTTATATACGACGCTAAAAATATATAAAATATCATCAAGTCATTTGATAATGAAGAAAATTATATCTAATACATTGATTACTTCCATACGAATGTATATAGCAAATCGTTCTTCACCCTAGAGATCGGCCGTTCGATTCCCGTTCATGCATTTTTCAAAAAAGCATTTTATACATATAATCTCACTCAGTCATTTACAAATACATCTGAGGGTTTATATATATATATATATATATATATATATATATATATATATATATCATTAATATAATAACCCAGAAATGTTTGTATGTGAGTGTGTATGTGTAGAACGCTTTTCTGTAAAAATGCAGATTGGCATAGACGGGGATCGAACTCACGACCTCCAGGGTGAAAGGCATGACACTTAGCCACTGCACCATGGCGACTGTTAATAATGTTATAAAAAATAATCAAATAGTTTATACTGAAATAAAACAATCACTACGATTCTGAAGTTCAGTCTGCTTTGAAATAGACAAAAACGAATCAAACGTCAGAATGAAATGTCAATATTGGTTTTTGTGTGATAAATCTTCAATTCAAAGTTTAATCTTAAGTTTAAGGGGAGTAGCATGTTATAATTTCAATTTTTAAGTATATAATATGAAATAAGTGCATATTATTGCCTAATTAGCATATATTTTTAGCAAATACGTGTTTCTGTACATTTATTTTAATTCATAGTTAATATTTTTCACTTCAAAATGGCCAAGAAGCAGTGATTTTTGAAAATATGAGTTGCGGTAAGATTTTATAGTTCGTCAAATTATAATAACTGCAAGTAAGTAAATTTATAATTCTGATTATTAGAGAAATAAAATCTTGAAGAGATAATTCAAACATATTTAGAAACATGTTTGGTTGGCAATTTTATTCTTTTATTTTTGATGGCACAATCCATTGTATTTTAGCATATAACTAATTATCATCACTTTTAAAACTGCCGTTGTGACACTGCAGCAGTTTAATACTGCAAAATTCAGAATCTAGCCTGATTATTTAATTCAAAAACAATAATGAATCAAATGTCAAATCATTAAAAATTTTGTGTAAAAAGGATTTGTAATTATTTGAATAATCGATTCAAATAATAAACAGCAATCGTAAGTAAATTTATAATCCTGTTTTTTATATACAATCATAGAAACTGTCTAAATGATACAACACATACCAACTGTATACCATATGGGCACATGGTGCCCACGGGTGACCCTAGTATATAATACTCACGTAACAGTTTGCGACCAAAAGAAAACTCCACCAAACAAATGATAACAAACAAAATAATAATTTTCTTTACACTATACATGTTCCTTAGTAGATGAACACGAAAATTATGAAAAATGGTCCATTTGCTGATTTATATAGTTGTATTATCTCAAGATCAACAACTATTTCCAAACAAATATTAGGTAGTCCAATTGCCGATCAGCAAACTTACAATTTAGAACAAGAACACGTTTTTTAATGACACATTAAAAATCGCTGTTTTAACTTTCTTACACGTAATTAATAAAACAAGATTCTGTACGTACAACGCACCGATGAGACAAGCTCCGCTTTATGAGCCCTTTTGGCTAACAATTTGAAAATATGTTATAAATATAAAACGTCTTATAATTAAAAGAAAAAAAATTAATCCATATTTTGAAATACAAATTTATAATAATTAATATTTTTTTACGGCCTTTAGGTTAACAATATGAAAAAATCTTGTAGATATAAAATATCTTAGAATCATTAGTAGAATTTTTGAGTGTTTTAATTATTTTTATAAGGGGAGTATTAAGGGGGCTCCAAATTTTGGGGCCCTATAACTCGGGAAGAATATGAGCGATTGGATTTAAACTGCGTGCGCTTTCAAATGAAATGCTAAATAATACGTGTAGCAAATTTGGTGTGAATTGTTTGGGTACCTTCAGAGGTGTAGAGGGCACAAATTTGGTCTTACGAGCGAGCGACGACTAACATCCAAGTATATAAGTTATATATATTTTTGGATTCAGAGCAACGAGACAAACACTTTTTGTTAATGAAATTTTTTGATCCGAGAATGCTACAGAAACACGACCGAATGCTTTAACCCAAAAAAATAATTAAATAATATAATTTTGAATTTCAAAATTTGAACAAAATTTTTTTTTTATTAATATATTCTACAAAAAATTGTAAGACTTTTCATATCTTCAACATTTTTTCAAATTGTTAACCAAAAGGCCATAATAATTAAAACATATTTTACCTAAAGGCGAGCTCTGCGCATTGGTGCGTTTTACGCGTAACAAATCTTGTATTTTTGAAATATATGTCAAGTACTCGTTAATATGCTCTAAAATAATTTGTAACTATGTCATTTATCTATTGTTTTAAAAAAAAATTAAGTCACCTAAACTCACCTTATTCAAAATGTAAAAAAAGCAAAATTATATTTGTCTTATTTACATTCCTTTCACATTGGTCGTTTCTTTTTATAAAATGAATGTTAAATAATTGATAATTTACCTTAAAACTAATTTAAAAGTTGCATATTGAAGAAAATAAATCAACAATTTAGTATATATGTATATACTTGTTAGTTTATGTAAATCATTTCAATTTATTAATTTCAATTTACAATTTTAATATAAAACTACAATTAATATATTTATTAACATATCTGAACAAATATATCTTGCAGAAATAATCACATAATTTCATTTTTATTAGTAAACTGCAGATATAATCACATTATTTATGAAAATCGGAGTGTATAATAATAATTTACGGGTTTATAAGAACCTTAGTTGTTACTTTTCAAATAAATCTTTTAATGGCACCAATCCAAAGATTGAGTGTAAAATGGAGAGTCTAATTTGGCTGAGACTCTCTGAAAGGACTTCTGTTATTTCGTTCTTAAACTCATCTTGGTTGTCGTTTAAAACAGCATTTGTCGATTCGGTTAACTGTGGATTTCCATTGATTAAATTATCGAAATAAGCAGATGATGTGCCAACAATATTTGTATCAATTTCCCCTTCGGTGAAATCAATGTATTCCTTGCCTTTTCTCGCGACTTTCTTGCCCCGATACTTGTCTCGGGTATTCACACCAACTAAACAAGAATCATACATTAGATCTGACGATGACCGCAAGGTTAACCCAAGAACCTGTGTTTCTTTTTATATTAAAAACAATTGGTTTTAAATAAGTAGTAAAACAAAGATGCAAACTTACCTAATTTGATTTTACAATGTCCAATGCTGTCGAGTGGTACAACCAGAATCTTCCCTACTATCTTGTAGCTGCTTGACATAGCAAAATCAGGGAAAAATGAATCGGCAGTCAATTCTGGATTTTCTAGATCTAGTGTTAGATTCGATAGGATCATTTTCGCAGTGCCAGTCATGCTTATGTTTAATAATGTTATTTGTAAATTGATTGGCGAATCACGTTTCCCCAATGAAAAATGTACTTTTTGCAGGAAGTATGGGTCAATCACAGGGGAGTGTAAATGGGGAATGCCTTTTAGTATTAAATCTGCTGATTCTTTGTACGATTTCAGAACACAGTTTCCCAGTTCAACTTTGTCCGTGGTGTATTTACATTTCGTTATATACGATGCTAAAAATATATGAAATATTATCAAATAATTTGGTAATGAAAGGATTTATATCTAATACAATATTTCTTGATTTTAGTATAAAAGTTTAACGCAGATATAGGGAGTTGGTACGCGTATCGGGTCCACGCTTGTCGAAGTCTCGCACTCAAGTGCAAAATGTACTGTTTTAATTGTTCAAACATAGAAAAGTTTTTAAGTAAACATTTGTGGATTTATTGAAGACTTATTATCTTAAAATACTCACGTAACAATTTGCGACCAATGGAAAACTCCACCAAACAAATGACAACAAACAAAAAAATTATTTTCTTTTCACTATTCATGTTGCTTAGAGAATGAACACGGAAATTATGAAAATGGAACCATTTTCTGATTTATATAGTTTAATTATCTCAAGGTCATCAACTATTGCCAAACAAATATTAGGTGTAGTTCCATTGTCTATCAGCAACTTTATAATCATTAAAAAATACAAGTTTCTTAAGGACATCTAAATAACCCGTGTAATTACTTTCTTATACTTAATGAATTAAAGAATATATTGAGATCACACTGAGAAATAGACTTTGCAATTTTAATAGAAATATCTGCTTTGAGGACAATTTTGGGTTAAATTTCTATCAAATATATCTATTAGTTTTTAGCTCGCCGTACGAAGTACAAGAAGCTAGAGCATTCGGTCGTGTGTCTGTAACATAAAGTGTTTGTCTCGTCGCTCTGAATCCAAATATATATATATATATATATATATATATATTTATATACTTGGATGTTAGTCGTCGCTCGCTCGTAAGACCTAATTTGTGCCCTCTACTCCTCTGAAGGTACCAGAGTGATTCACACCAAATTTGGTACATATATTATTTGGCAACCCATTTGAGTCCGCTCGCAGTTTAAATCCAATCGCCTGTATACTTCCCGAGTTATAGGGCCCCAAAATTTATAGCCCCCCTTAATACTGCCCTTATAAAAATAATTAAAACACTCGAAAATTCTACTAGAAATTCTAAGACACTTTATATCTACAGGAATTTTTCATATTGTTAACCCGAAGCCCGAAAAAAAAAATTAAATATTATAATTTTTAATTTTAAAATATGTACTAAATTTTATTTTTTATTAATATAATCTACAAAAAATTGTAAGACTTATAAAAAGTCTTACAATTTTTGCTTATCAAGTAGGAAAAATGTTATAGATATATATATATATATAGAATCTATAACATTTTTTCTACTTGTTAAGCAAAAGGCCATAATAATTAAAAACCACTGCTCGCACCTAAAGGCAAGCTCTACGCATTGGTGCGTTTTACGCGTACCAAATCTTGTTTACAATTTTATTATTAAACTACAATTATAATATCTATTTATTAACAAATACAAACAGAAATAGTCACATAATTTCATTTTTATTAGTATACTGCTGATATAATCACATTTATGAAATTAGGAATGTATAATTATTATTTACGGATTTATGGAACAGAACTCTTACATTTCAAATAAATCTTCTAATGCCACCAATCCAAAGATTGCGTGTAAAAAGGAGAGTCTAACTTGGGTGAGAGTCTCCGAAAGGACTGTATTTAATTCTTTCTTAAACTCATCTGAGTTGTCGTTTAAAACAGCATTGGTCGATTCGGTTAATTGTGGATTTCCATTAATTAAATTATCGAAAAAAACAGTCGATCCGCCATGAATATTTACTTCAGCTTCTCCTTCGGTGAAATCAATGTATTCCTTGCCATTTCTTACGACTTTCTTGCCACGATACTTGTCTCGGGTATTCACACCATCTAAACAAGAAGCATACATTTGATCTGACGATGACTGCAAGGTTAACCCAAGAAATATATGGTCAGTGATTTTTAAGTTAAAAAACAATTGGTTTTAAAATAGTGGTAAAATAAAGATGCAAACTTACCTAATTTGATGTTACAATGTCCAATGCTGTCGAGTGGTACAACCAGAATCTTTCCTACTATTTTATAGGTGCTTGTCATGTCAAACTCAGGGAAATATGTATCGCCAGTCATTTCTGGATTTTCTAGATCTAGTGTTAGATTCGATAGGACAATTTTCGCAGTGCCAATCATGCTTATGTTTGATAATGTTACTTGTAAATTGATTGGCGAATTACTTTCCCCCAATGAAAAATGTACTTCTTCCAGGAAGTATGGGTCAACCACTGGCACGTGTAAATTGGGAATGCCATTTATTATTAAATGTTTTGTTTCTTCGTACGTCTTTAGAACACAGTTTCCCAGCTCAACTTTGTCCGTGGTGTATTTACATTTTGTAACATACGACGCTAAAAATAAATAAAACATCATCATTTAATTGAAGCTCTTTTGATAAAACGGACTTCGGCTTTGGTATTAAATGTATTTAAAAAAAAATGCAGACAGATTGGATTATTATCTTAAAATACTCACGTAACTGTTTACGACCAATAGAAAACTCCACCAAACAAATGATAACAATTAAAAAATACATTTTCTTTTCACTATACATGTTGCTTAGAGAAGATGAACACGGAAATGATGGCAATTGGCCCATCTTCTGATTTATATAGTTTTCTTATCTCAAGGTTATTGCCAAACATACATTTCCGTACAGACATCCTAATGACTGATCTTTGTACGTTCTTATACGTAAATATAAAAATAAACAAGCTTAGATACAACGCACCTATGCGTCCAGCTCGCCTTATGAGTAATGCGAGCAGTTTTTAATTATTATGACGTTTGAAAAAATGTTATAGTTATATAAAATCTTACAATTTTTCGTAAATTATTTTCATTATGGCTTTTAGGTTAACAATATGCATAAATCTTGTAGTTATAAAATATCTTAGAATTATTAGTAGAATATTTGGATGTTTTAATTATTTTTATAAGAGCAGTATTAAGGAGGAGAGGCCCTATAACTCGGAAAGTTTACGGGTGATTGGATTTAAACTGCGAGCGGATTCAAATGGGATGCCAAATAATATGTGTAGCAAATTTGGTGTGAATCGCTCTGGTACCTTCAGAGGAGTAAAGGGTACAAGTTTGGTCTTACGAGCGAGCGACGACTAGCATCCAAGTACATGAGTTATATATAGTTTTGGATTCAGGGCGACGAGACAAACCCTTTTTGTTAAGGAAATTTTTTGATTCGATGCTACAAATACACGACCGATTACTTTAGCTTCTTCGGTACTTCGTACAGCGAGCTAAAAACTGTATGGGAATTATATTTAATAAATCGTAAGAACTATTACCTGACAACATATTGACAGAGAAACAAAATAGAATCGAATAATTTGTAATTTGTTATTTGACATCGGTTCACAGACTAAGAACGTGTTTCGAATGTATTAGTAATTACAGTTATATATTTAAATAACAGTACATATATAAGTAATAATTAAATATATTGATAAGGTGAATTTAAAAGAAACAATCTATACTTTATATTGCAGAAACCGTATTTGATAGATAGTCGTGTACATTTTTTCAAATGTTATTTTCCAGTACATGTTAAATTTTTGAAAAAACTGTTGTTTTTGAAATTGTAATTTTCAACTTATATAATACACAGTTAATTAGCTCTTGCCTCTTGGGAAGACGCTAGATTTATCTCTATAAAAACTAATATGTAATTATTTAAATGATTCTGGTAGCTTCATTGGTCTTAATTGTCATGTTTCACGTGTAAATGCAATTACCTGTTTATAACTCGTTGTAGTACCGAAGAAGCTAAAGCAATAAAAAATATCTGGAGTGGCCTGCACTCAACTTTCTTTTACGTAGTTTTCAATAGATAGATATTAATATACATATATATCCCAAACAAACTGTCTACATATATATATATATATATATATATATATATATATATATATATATATATATATAATCTCAAACAAACGGTCATACTAACCAATACTCTACAGGAATACTCTGAAATGTCTATTTTGTTTTCCTGGCAAAAACGGGCGTAAATAATAATAATTATTATTCAGTGATAACAAAATCTTTTGCTGACCAATATAAAATGAAAATTCAAATTAAATTACTATAACTTAATAATAAATGGATAATTATACCAATTTATAATGGATCTGTATTTGAAGTACTTATCGTATTCACTCTTAAACTGTCAAACTCCACACTAAAACTCTGCGCAAATATATAATATAAATAATTTACCTGATACAATTTATTCTAATAAGAAATCAATATTTTAAATATTAATTCATACAGTTAACTGTCAATGTAATGCTTGTTTGTTTTCAATAAACAAGAAACAAATGATGTAACTCATGGTTGATCCGATTCAAAAATAATAAAATTTGTCACAAATGTAGGTATCACTTTGGCAACGTAAATAAGATATTTGAGTTTTTTCGTAGCAGTTTTCTCATAACTGGTACAAATTATGAAGATATGTTTCAAACAAAAGTTAAAGACCACTGCTCGCATTGCATATATTACTTATAAGGCGAACTGGACGCACCTAAGCTTGTTAATTGTAGTTTCTCATTTTAATTACTAATTGACCTTGACTGTGTTAACTTAAAACTATATTTAATAGTAGCGTATACAGGAAAATAAATCAACAATTAAATATAAACTTGTTAGATTAGTTTACTATTTATTAAAAAAATAATGGAATACAAATCTAAATATGTATTTATTAATTTATACAAACATATATATCCTGCAGAAATAATGATTAATTAATGAAATTAGGAGTACACAATTATTTTTTTACAAAGAAGCGATATTCCCAGTTAGTTTTACTTTACAAATAAATCTTCTAATGCGACCAATCCAAAGACCGAGCGTAATAAGGACAGTCGAACTTGACTGAGGGTTCCTGAAATAGCGTTGTTTAATTCGTCCTTAAAATTATCTATGTTAGCGTTTAAAACATCATTCATTGACTCAGTAAGTTGAGGATTTCCATTAATTATATTATCTAACCACATTGTCGATGGTCCAACAATATTTACAACAGATTCTCCATCGGTAAAATCAATATATTCCCTGCCATTCCTCACCACTTTCCTTCCCCGATACTTGTCTCGAGTATGAACATCAGCTAAACAGAGACATTGTTTCAGAAACACTATAGCCCTTTCGTACCACACAATCAAACTTACCTAGTTTCATTTCAGCATTTCCAATGCTGTCCAGAGACATCACCATAATCTTCCCTTTGACATTGTAGGCGCTTTTTAAGTCAAAATGCTGGAAATACGAATTCACAGTCATTTCTGGATTTTCTAGATCTAGAGTAAGATTCGAAAGAACAACATTCCCAGAGCCACTCATGCTTATGTTTTCTAATGTGACTTTAAAATTAAATGGTGAGTCATTTGCCCCAAATGAAAAATGGACTTCGTCCATATGAAATGGGTCCAACACTGGGAAGTGTAAACTGGGAATGCCTTTATGTATTTCCTGTTGTGATTCCTTGTACGACTTCAGAACACAGTTTCCCAGTTCGATTTTGTCCGTGGAGTATTTACATTTTGTTATATACGACGCTAAAAATATATAAAATATCAAATAATTTGGTAATGAAAGGATTCATATCTATTATAATTTTAAATGATTTTAGATATAAAAACAGGAGTTTAACGCAGTTTAACTTTGTCCGTGGTGTATTTACATTTTGTTATATACGACGCTAAAAATATATAAAATATCATCAAATAATTTGGTAATGAAAGGCTTCATATCTATTATAATTTTTAATGATTTTAGATATAAAAACAGGAGTTTAACGCAGAAATAGGGAGTTGGTTCGCGTATCGGGTCCACGCTAGTCAAAGTCTCGCACTCAATTGCAAAATGTACTGTTTTAATTGTTCAGACTTAGAATTATTTTTGAGTAAACATTTGTGGATTTATTGAAGACTTAAAGTTGGACCATTATTTTAAAATACAAATAAAAAACAAAAACAAATAATAACAATCTTTTCACTATACATGTTGCTTAGTTAATGAACACAAGAAAATATTTACTTCCTTAGGAATATATATAAGTAGTATTGTAATCATTTAGATTGTAAAACTCGAGATATTAACAGAAATAACACATTTTGACTAGATCTTCTAAAAATATTTAAAATTGATTTTTCATTTTATAAAATCAATCAATTTCAAATAGAAAAATTACTATATATTAGTCGTAATCAATTTAATTTCCATTTAAAATCAATTTTTATTACTTTTGCGACTTTTTCCAATTTACCGATTTCTTCGGTTTTAATTAATTTTAAATAGATTCTTTTGTGAATATACCGATTTTGGTTAATTGAATATATCGTTTATTGATTTCTAAAATTGAAAATAGACGATTTCAAATTAACGTGTTAAACTATACGATTTAAGACGATTTAATTATATATTGGTGTAATCGTATAATGTAATTTTAAAGTCTATTTTATCTTTTACCATTTAATAATTGATTTCTTCGGTATTAATCAATTTTAAATTGATTTTTTCGTGCATATACATTGGTATATGCACGAAAATATAAATTGATGTTATCAATTAACCAAAATTGTTTTGGTTCATTGATTACATCAATTTATTTTTCAAATATCATTTATTGATTTCTTAAATTAAAAATTGACGATTTCAAATTAACTATATATTAGTGTAATCGATTAAATTAAATTTTAAATCATTTTAAAATTATTTTTAATTATTATTTTACATTTAATAATTTATTTATTTGAATTTAACAATTTCAAATCAATATTTTTAGTTTATATATTAATTTTTATTAATTCATAAAATCAATTTTCTTTTCAAATATCGTTTATTCATTTCCTAAATTGAACATCGACTACCAGTAATTTGAACCACTCCTGGATTGAATTTGACTATTTTTGGAATGACGAAACTATTTTGTGAAACAGTTTTGAAACTTTTATAAATTATAAGTATAAGTTGTAGATATTCTAGAATTGATAATATTACTTTTAACAGTTTTGGCTCTAGAGCGTTCCCAGAAACACATACAAACGTAATTCCGGAAATTGTATCGTGAACACGTGTATTTCCGTTAAAATCTAGTTCTAACATTTTTATGATTGCAATATTTCCTTAAATATATTCGTACAAAAGAAAATGTAAAAATATATATGCATAAATATGCATTTAGACTTGAAATAATATAAAATATGATCACAAAATTTTCAGTGTCTCAACAATATAAAATATAATAAAAATGTTGCAAGAAAAGCATAAATTTATTACTATATACAGAAATTATTAATTGAGTATAGTGAAAACTACGTGAAAGTTGATTTATTGCCACTCCAACTTTTTATAATAAATAATTATAAAAACACTTTTTCAGTAAGCATTATTTCGATTAAAAATGCTTTTAAAAAAGGCGGGAAACCCCTATTATCTTAAATTACTTACGTAACTGTTTGCGACCAATGGAAAACTCCACCAAATAAATGACAAACAAAAATATAATTTTCTTTTCACGATACATGTTGCTGAAGTTGAGTTGGAAATGATGAAAATGGGTATATTTTCTAATTTATAAAGAATTGCCTTGGGCTCATAGTAATTTTCAATGATTGCAAAACAAACATGCATAGACGCAGGCACTATAGTTTCAGCTTATAATCAAGGAAAAACTATTATTATTAACACAACATTTTCATAGCCGCTGATTTTCCTTATTGTTGCCAACTGGCTTACAACTCATAATTATATATATACAATAACACCCAGTAATATATGCAATTTTTTTTAAATGCGTAAATAAGTATTTTATTTATATTTGTAACCATAGTTATGATCGGTTGTTATGACTCCCAAAATATTTTAGGGATTACAATATTTCTAATTTTTAATTCGCCGTACGAAGTATTTTTTTTTATGTTAAAATAAATATTTTTAAATAAAAATAAAAAAACCTATTCTTGTTTCTAAAATTAAGGTTGCTTATTTTTTTAGGAGGAACAATTATTATTTTCTGGAACGAAAGGTAACTATATTTTTACGGCGGTCTTAAAGTTATTTAGAGCACCCTATTTTTATTCCATTTTTTCAACTGGCGAGACCTTGAAAAAACCAAATATCCAACTTATATAGTTGAAATTTGTAAGCAAGAAATAAAACATTTTTTATTCTTGTAATGTAATTTAAGATGGATTTTTTTTTAATATAATTACTAATTCGGTTGGAATTGTAATAGCAAATCTATGTCACACTATTTGTTCGAAGAATAACATTAAAAAGCAATTTATGATATTTGCGAAAAGACGAAATGGCATTTTTATAATGTTAAGACAAAATTCCTACATATAGCAGGAATTATACACATATATATTATACAATATATATATATATATATATATATATATATATATATATATATATATATATAAATATAAATATATATATATATATATATATATATATATATATATATATATATATATAAATATATATATATATATATATATATATATATATATATATATATATATATATATATTTATATATATATATATATATATATATATATATATATATATATATATATATTTATATTTATATATATATATATATATATATATATATATATATTTCGCAAGAAATACCTTGCTTCATCAGGATTCATAAATTATGAGTTCATTTGTTAAAATTGAGCAAAATTTGTTAGATTTGTTGTTATATCTTAAAACCATTTTTTTTTAAATTATATTTAATAAGTATTGTTAATTATTTATTCATAAATAGTCTTGTTGATTTAAAATTATTTAAATTGAAGGTAAATTAAGGTAATTATTTGCTTATAGATTTTTTATTTACATTGTTAGATTAGGAAAAAAAACAAAAACTTTAAAAAATCGAAGAAGCAACACGTGCTTCTAAAGTTTTTGTTTTTTTTTTTCCTAATTTAACAATGTAAATAAAAAATCTATAAGCAAATAATTACCTCAATGTGTAAATTCAATTTAAATAATTTTAATTCAACAAGACTATTATGAATAATTAATTAACAATACTTATTAAATATAATTTAAAAAAAAATGGTTTTAAGATATAACAACAAATCTAACAAATTTTGCTCAATTTTAATAAATGAACTCACAATTTATGAATTCTGATGAAGCAAGAGATTTCTTGCGAAATATATATATATATATATATATATATATATATATATATATATATATATATATATATATATATATATATATATATATATATGTATATATATATATATTTATATATATATATATATATATATATATATATATATATATATATATATATATATATATATATATATATATAATATATAGTCTTTTGAGTTTTTATTTCTCATAACTATAACCCAATACCTACACGGTATATCCGTGAATTTTCTGACATTTTTTTTTTTTCTCTTAAATAAAATAAATCCCTCTAATTAATTTTACGGCGAGCTGAGGGTATTGGTGCTTGCATCTAGGCTTGTTAATATAATTACATAAGATGCGAATGTTATTGCAAATGCTGCGTTCGAAGACAAATACGTCATTATTGGCTACTCAGATAAGCCTAAATAAAAAACTAATGATTATTTACATTAAATATACTTGTAAGAGTAATCATTATTTCAGTTAAGACCTTGCAACGTAATTTATTGATGAAAATACATTGTTTGAAAATAAACAAGATTTGGTACGCATAAAACGCACCAACGCGCTCGCCTTTAGGTAAAATATGCGTTGCGGGCAGTGGTTTTTAATTATTATGGCCTTTTGGTTAACAATTTGAAATAATGTTATAGTTATAAAAAGTCTTACAATTTTATTGTAGATTATATTGATAAAAAATATTTTTAGTGCATCTTTGAAATTTCAAAATTATAATATTTAATAATTTTTTTCGGGCTTTGGGTTAACAATATAAAAAAATATTGTAGATATAAAATATCTTGGAATTTTTTGTAGAATTTTTGAGTGTTTTAATTATTTTTATAAGGGCAGTATTAAGGGGGGCTCCAAATTTTGGGGGCTTATAACTCGGGAAGTATACAGGCGATTGAATTTAAACTACGAGCGGATTCAAATGGGATGCCAAATAATATGTGTACCAAATTTGGTGTGAATTGCTCCGGTACCTTCAGAGGAGTAGAGGGCACAAATTTGGTCTTACGAGCGAGCGACGACTAACATCCAAGTATATAAGTTATATACATTTTTGGATTCAGGGCGACGCGACTAACACTTTTTCTTAATGAAATTTTTTGATCCGAGAATGCTACAGACACACGACCGTAAGCTTTAGCTTCTTCGGTACTTCGTACGGCGAGCTAAAAAAATCTGTTATCCATAGGTATCAAAATCAATTTTTTATAAAATGAAATTAATTATTTAATTCTAAAAACAAAGAAATTACATTTATTATATTGTCATTACAAGATATAAATGTCTACTTCAATTAAACATACATCAATTGGTAATTTGGTTTTAATAATTTTTGCAAACTCATAATAAATATGCTAGAAATTACTTTAATTGTATAACGCTTTCATCAGAAAAACTAGCATAGGTTCAGACACCTATGCTTTTAGCACGCTGTACGTAGAAATAGCTGGAGTGGCCTTTCTTGTCCTACGTGTATATAACTCAGGAAACGTAAATAAAAAATCATCATATTAGCTTGTCTCCATTAATAATTTTAATGATTCAAAAAAGTGTTTTCTTTATAAATAAAAAAATTAAATCACCCACTAATATCAAGGCAAGCTAAAGGCATTGATGTTACATATGCTTGTTTAATAAATAGAACGTTTTTCAACAAACAAAAATTGTTAGAAATTTTAATAAATGCAACTTTAGCTAAACACACACACACCTCGAAAATAATCGCCGATTCAAAGATGGTCAAAAAGTGTATTTCTGTTAATATATCGAATTCGAATAATGTTATAATTACTTTATTTTAAAAGTCGTCCACGAAAGTAAAAATTAAGACAACAATTTTGTAGCCTTCGATTTTTAAATAAGGCTATAAAACTTGTCTATGCATTTTATTGAAGAGATAATCTAAACATGTATAAATAAACTTGATTGACAACAATAATTATATTTTATATACCTAATAAATTTAATTTCATTATTAGTATTTTTAATTATTTATTATTGCTTATGGATACAATGTAAAACAAGATTTGGTACGCTTAAAACGCACCAATGCATAGAGCTCGCCTTAGGTAAGATATGGGTTGCGAGCAGTGATTTTTAATTATTATGGCCTTTTGGTTAACAATTTGAAAAAATGTTATAGATATATAAGGTCTTAGAATTTTTTGTAATTATATTGATAAAAATCAATTTTAGTACATATTTTAAAATTCTAAATTATAATATTTAATAATTTTTTTTGAGCTTTGAGGTAACAAAATGGAAAAATTTTGCAGACAAAAATATCTTAGAATTTTTAGTAGAATTTTTAAGTGTTTTAATTATTTTTATAAGGGCAGTGTTAAGGGGGGCTCCGAATTTCGGGGGCCTATAACTAGGGAAGTATATAGGCGATTAGATTTAAACTGCGAGCAGATTCAAATGGGATGCCAAGTAATATGTGTACTTAATTTGGTGTTAATCGCTCCGGTACCTTCAGAGGAGTAGAGGGCAAAAATTTGGTCTTACGAGCGAGCGACGACTAACATCCAAGTATATAAGTTATATATATATATATATATATATATATATATATATATATATATATATATATATATATATATATATTTGGATTCAGGGCGACGAGAAAAATACTTTGTGTTAATGAAATTTTTTGATCCGAGAATGCTACAGACACACAACAATGTTTAAGCTTCTTCGGTAATTAGTACGGCGTGCTAAAAATCATATATTTTATAAATCTCTTTCAGTTAAAATATATTTATTACAATAACAATTTTTATCAATAAATTATTCGGCGCGCAAACTAAAATAAATATTTCATTTGTGCTTTTAGTATGTGTTTTTCTATACATTACTGCCAGTTTGATTGCCTGGCGTCCAGGCGTAATAAATTATTTTAATATGAATTGAATGAATCAACGACCTTATCATAATTGCTGACATGTAGTTTAGTTTGTCGTCCGAAGTTTAAAAGAGCTTAAGTATTCGCTGGTATATCTTTAACAATTCCGAATCGGAAAATATGAGCCCTAAGGAATACTAAAGTATAAACTAAGCTATAAATAATAATAATTAGGAAATTTAAAATATCAATATATATTTTTTGTATATCTAAAACTTAAAGAAACCAACATTTTAAAATATTCAATTGCTTTTTATCATTTCATCTTTTTATAAATCAGTGGTTATAAATATGTTTTCTACAAAATATAAAATATATTATTGCACCATATTATACGGCGTGCTGAAGGCATTGGTGCCTCTACCTATGCTTATATTATTTATATTTTGTGCTGACTAAATTAATGTGAAATTTCAAACGAATTGGCATATTAGCCTATTTAGATTTGAATATCAGCAGAATTTTGAAATGATTTTTCAGCAATTACTCGGTACGAATATATTATTAATAACATCTTGTGGTATTCACAGTGCAACATGTATACTAAGCAGTTAGTTTTGGCATTGTTAATAAGCTTTTCAATAAACTCGAATTATGGCAAACATACAAATACAAAAATACGTAAGTTTTAATATAACTTTATAATCCTAAATTTCAACACGAATGTGAATTTATATAAATGTTTTAGAAATTTCTTAATATCCCATGTCGAATTTCGCAAAAAGAAAATTATGTAAAATATTAGTTTTATCTTTAATTATTATTTTCTTGGACGAAGTATTGTATATATGAAAATTTGCAAGCACGTTATTTTAACGGAAATACACGTTTGGAGCTCTCCTAAATTGATATTTACATGAAAATTTATTTTTAGAAATTAGAAAATAATATATTCCGAATATTAACTAAAATAAACTGGAGTGACCTTGACATATACTGTCTTATACTTGTACAATATTGATTTGTTTTAAATTAATTCTACGATTGCTGTGTAACAATGTCAATATGTATTGTAACTAGTCAATTTTAAAATGCGATTTATTAGAAAATGATACATTTTTAGCAAAAATTTTGTTAATAAAATTTGCATAAAATTTTAATGTCTTTAACGTTTGTAAGAGTAAATTTTTCTCTTACTCTTACTGTTTTCGAGATATTGAAGAAATAGTATTAGTAATCCATTATTTTCGGTAAAGATAATGTTTTTAAAAATTGGAAGATTTCTTTTAGGCCCTATATAGGTCTTAAGTTTAATTTTTTATAATTTAATCAGTAACAGACATACAGAAATGGTTCAGGGATGGTCAAAACGTTTATTCCGCTAAAATCTCAACTTCGACATTTTTTGTAATTACAATATACATACATATAAGAAAGTAGAGGTGGTAATTACTTTAATAAAGTACTTATATTGCAATTTATATGTTTTAGCGTCATTTTTAAAAATATGTCACCGTTCAGATCCAAGGCTTAGTGATTGTATTAAAGACAGTGTTGAATTATTGAAGCCATTGTTAGCTAAGGGTATTCCTGAGTTTGGTATTCCTAGTGTGGAACCACTATTTATTCCTGAAATTGTTTTGGATGAGGGGGCAGGGGCGATTAGTGTACAATCCACTTATAGGGATATTAAAATATTTGGCCCATCTGATTTCGTGATTAAGTCTATCAAGTAAGCGAATTTACAATCACGTTTGGAATGATTTAAATGTTTTAATTTGAATTTCAGAATTGACCAAGATAGAAATCGTGTTAGAATTAAATTATGGTTTCCTTCCTTGCATTTAGTTGGTATGTATACCATGGAAGGTCGCATTTTAATGATGCCTATTTCTGGTAGCGGTGTTTGCCGCGGAAACTATAGTAAGTATTGATTAAATGTATAAGGTTATGAAACACTATCCTTATATTCTTCTTACCAATGTTCCCGCTTTATTTTCTGAATATTTTCAAATATAATAATTCGGAAAGTTAATTTTATTATTTATATTGTAGCAAATATTGATGCAACTGCAACAATGCAAGGCGAAAGAATTCGTAAAGATGACAAAGAATATTTTAATGTAACAGATTTCGATGTAGATTTTAATATTGGTCATGCGTCGATTCGAATGGAGGATTTATTTGGTGGGGACAAGCAATTAGGTGAATACTAGTCACAATTAAACGTTAATTTGTGTTTATATGTTTATTCGAATGTTTAGGTGATGCAATGAACCTATTTTTAAACGACAATTGGAAGGGTGTTGCAAATGAAATGAAACCGATTCTTGAAGACAAATTAGCGGACTTATTTAAGAAATTCTCCAACAAAATTTATCATAAATATCCATTAGATACGTTATTACCACCATAATATATAATCCTATTCGTAAAAACATGATTTATTTATATTTTATAAAAAGTATTAAAGGATTTTATAATTATTAATTAATATTGTGAAGTTTGGGAAAAAATGTGGTGTTTTCTTTATTTCGAGTCTTTACTGTAACATATATATTTAGTACTCACAGCCACACAGATATTTACAGCTACTATATGTATACTTGTGGCTAATATATTTTGTATTATTATCTCATTTTCTTAATAATTTTATTAGTCATCCTTTTACAACTTATACCTCTGAATTTATAAGGCCCTCAAGATTTTTTAACGGAAATACACGTTTTGACTATCCTTGAATCGTATCTGGTTATTTTCGGAATGTCGGTGTGTCTGTGAACGCCCTAGAGCCAAAACTGTTGAACGTAAAATTGTGAAACTATAAATGTAAGACTTGTATATGGTCTAGATGTGCAATGTGCGCCTTATATTATTGAAAAGAATATTCCAACCACAAGTGTATGCATTTTTTGTTCCTTCTCCAATATCACTAAAACGGCTGCACTTATAGCAAAAATAGTTATATACATAATGAAAGATATTAATATTTCACACAACTTTTGTTTGAAAGGTATCTTAAAAAACTGCACCAGTTACGAGAAAACTACTACGGAAAATCTTAACAGTTTTTATTTTTTGTCCTTTTTCTAATATCACTAAAACGGCTGCATTTATAGCAAAAATAGTTACGTTTATAATAAAAGATATGAATATTACGCACAACTTTTGTTTGAAAAGTTTTTCTTTTAAATGTACCAGTTACGAGAAAACTGCTACGGAAAATCTTAAATGTTCTTATTTTTTGTCCTTTCTCCAATATCACTAAAACGACTGCATTTATAGCAAAAATAGTTTTGTTCATAATGAAAGATATGAATATTACCCACAACTTTTGTTTGAAAAGTTTTTCTTTTAAATGTATCAGTTACGAGAAAACTGCTACGGAAAATCTGAAATGTTCTTATTTTTTGTCCTTTCTCCAATATCACTAAAACGACTGCATTTATAGCAAAAATAGTTCATAATGAAAGATATTAATATTATGCACAACTTTTGTTTGAAAAGTTTTTCTTTTAAATGTACCAGTTACGAGAAAACTGCTACGGAAAATCTTAAATGTTCTTATTTTTTGTCCTTTCTCCAATATCACTAAAACGGCTGCATTTATAGCAAAAATAGTTACTTTCATAATGAAAGATATACATATTTCGCACAACTTTTGTTTGAAAAGATTTTTTAGAAACTGTACCAGTTACGAGAAAACTGCTACGGAAAATCTTAAAAGTTCTTATTCTATGTTCTATCTCTAATATCACTAAAACGGCTGCATTTATAGCAAAAATAGTTACTTTCATAATGAAAGACATAAATATTTCGCACAACTTTTGTTTGAAAAGATTTTTTAGAAACTGTACCAGTTACGAGAAAATTGCTCCGGAAAATCTTAAATGTTCTTATTTTTTGTCCTTTCTCTATCACTGCATTTATGGCAAAATAGTTATGTTCCTAATGAACGATATTAATATTTCGCACAACTTTTGATGGAAAGTCTACTAGTTACGAGAAAACTAATACGGAAAATCTTATATATCTTATTTATGTTGCTATAAATTCGCAGTTTAACAAATCGTATGAAGTGTCCCTGACAGTATTGTGACAGGGAAACAAAATAGACTGACATAAATTATATATGTTATTTTCCACCGGTTAACACAAATCGATTGAGAGAGAACTTGTTTGCAACAACAGAGGGACATTTGGTGGCACTTAGAGGCCTCGTAGTGTTTAATCCGTTACTGCCTTATATTAACAGAACGTTATTGATTGATTAAAACAAAAATAGAAACTAATAAGGTAAGAATATAATAAAAAGATATGACAAAACCTTGTTGGCATATAAATCTATGTTAATTTGTAATAACTACACACTCATATAGATCCTACTTATTTTTTTATTCATTTCCATTGTTAATTTCTATTGTTTAGTCTCCCAATCTCCCCACTGAAGTGGGGAAACTTCAACAAACAAAATCTCGTAGAGTATATAAATAATATAGACGCCACTTTCCCTTTTTGACAGAGTACATCGTTCATGAAACAAGACGGCGATTTGATTTAATTGAAATATACATATATAAATCTTACAGTGGATCATTAAAAATTTGTAAAAATGTTTGTGATACTATCAGTTTTAATTAGTTTTGCATTACACTCGGAATCAGTTACTTTTAAAACACGTAAGTTCATCATATTTTTATTTAAAATATTTATTCATTATTATTAGACGCTTAACATTAAGTTGCGCACCGAATAGTTAATACATTCTTATACGTAATATATATATAGGAAAGTATTGTAATCACAAAAATATGAATCGACCTCGAAATTTAAAGAAAATATTTGTTTTAGGGTTTTTTTTATTCCATTTTGCTTATTTTCTTATTAACGTCTGTGTGATTGTGTGTGTGTGTGTGTGTGTGTGTATGTGCGTCTGTGCGTGTGTGTGAACGCTTCTAGGCTCTAAAATCTACACCGATGAATATAAAAACTTGATGTTTTTAATTTAAGATTTGTATATTAAGGGGAAAAAAGATAATTTCCAAAATGGTTGAATTTATAGAAGAATTATTATATTTAAAATTACTTATTTTAAATATTTTTTATTACTATAATTATTATTTTACTAAAACAATTTATTTCATTAATGCAATTTTTTTTATCAATACATAATTAACTTTATTTTATTTTTAATTTCTTATCTAGTTTCAAACATTATAAAAATAATTATTAAAAAAAGGCAATTAATAATAATATTACAAACAAAAATATGTTTTACGTAAGCACCGACAAACGTACAAGTTTGTGAAATCACTTAAGTAGTTCCTAATGTAAATTTCCGAATGATGTAACATGTAAATTGGCGCAATGTAATTGTTACGCCAACAATACCATACCAACCAATAATCTAAAACCAAATCTAATATCGCTTAACATATTTGTTGTTTCCATAGTTACTTAATTTGCAAAATTGTTTCATAATCATACACAAAAAAAATATATATATTTCAAGTTTTGTGTATATTAATTCATTAACTTTATATAGCGTTCCAGATAGAAAGCTAGATACATAGGCCCTATGGATTTGGGTATATATATATGATAAAGAGAGTGAACTGTATTCTGTATATGATATGGGCACAAGGTGCTCACAGGATTTAAATGTAGTACCTTGATTTACCCTCGGAAATAAATTAATAAACAATTTTAAATAAATTTATATAGCGTTCCAGATAGAAAGCTAGATACATAGGCCCAAGGATTTGGGTATATATATATGATAAAGAGAGTGAACAGTATTCTATATATGATATGGGCACAAGGTGCTCACAGGATTTAAAAGTAGTACCTTGATTTACCCTCGGAAATAAATTAATAAACAATTTTAAATATATTCCGTATATATATGATATATGTGGACTGTATTCTGTATATGATATGGGCACATGGTGCCCACAAGTTTTCATAGAATTTAATACTACTTTGACTTACCCTCCTAAATAAGTAAATAAACAATTATACAAATATTCAGCGTATTTATTTAATATGAGTAAACTGTATTCGGTATATGAGGTGGGCACACTGTGCCCACAGATGCACCTAGTAAATTTAATACTATTTCTAAATAAATAAATTAACAATTTTAAATTTATTCACATATTCTGCGTATTTATATTATATATAAAGAGTGGACAGTATTCTGTATATGATTAGGGCACATGGTACCCAAGGGTTCACCTAGTAATTTTTATAATACCTCGATTTACCATCTTAAATAAATGAACAAGACTTATTACTTCGTAAAGGAAAGTAATAAACAATTTAAAATATATTTATATGATATGGGTTCATTTAATAATACCTTGCTTTACCCTTTAAATAAATAAGCAAGACTTCGTAAAAGAAACAAAATAACAAATTAAAAATATATTTATGTGTACTCTGTATATGATACGGGCACATGGTGCACCTAGTAATTTTTATAATATCTTGGTTAACCGTCTTAAATAAATAATTTAAAATAAATTCGCAAGTGCGTATATATGTTATAATGATGTTCGTGTTTCGTTGACATAACTCCTATTATGCCAGTTACATAATAGAATATACGTGCACAGTCGGCGTTGCATAATATCCGTAATCAGGAGACTTTTACAGGCAGTGTTGGTGCTGGTGCAGAGAAAGCATCGGCCTTGCCAACGAACCATGGTTTCTTTCTGCCGGGTGTTGCAGTGTTCTTGCTGCTAGTCTCCAAGCACTTTCACTCTCATTGCAATAAAAAGAAATTACTAGATCTTGTTCCACTGTACTCACGACCTACTGAACGATATTTCCCTTTATTATGTGCGGACAAGGAATTCAAAACATTCACCTTATTATTATTTCTGTGCGTTATAACACATTCCCATACACTTTGTTAAATATTTAATAACCAACAAGTAGTTAATTACTAATTGGTTTAGTCAATTGCAAATGATTTCTAGCTGAATACATATTACCATGCAACAAGTCGAACCCAGAAATAAACGAATGTTTACGGGGTACTTTCAACCATCTGCGACAGTACCTAGTGGACGGTTTAACCGACATCGGAGTCCCAAGTATTGAGCCACTTGTAATCTCTAAATTGTCGATGGAGAATGGAGCTGGGGCAATCCGAGTACGAGCCTTATTCCAGAACATTACTGTTTTAGGCTCTAGTAACTATACAGTTGGATCTATCGAGTAAGAACACGCAGGACTTTTAAATAATGTATAACAAATCATAACTAATTTATATTTATTACAGAGCCGATTTGGAGAAATATAGTATTATTTTAAATTTACGTATACCGCGAATTGAAGTGCGAGGACGATACGAAGTTGGGGGCAATGTACTGTTATTCCCTGTTAGATCCAAGGGCGACTTTTGGGCCGCATTTTGTAAGTATTTAATAATAATAATAATAATAACCATCCGACGGCGGTTAGGATTCGAGTCCCCGCTCCGATGATACGGCTTGGATGTTTGATAATCATAATAATTATAATTAATAAATCATAATAATCATAGTTATCATAATAATCATAATAGTCATAATAGTCATAATAGTCATAATAGTCATAATAGTCATGATAATCATAAGAATCATAATAATCATAATAATCATAATAATCATAATAATCATAGTAATCATAATAATCATAGTAATCATAATAATCATAGTAATCATAATAATCATAATATCATAATAATCATAGTAATCATAATAATCATAATAATCGTAATAATCATAATAATCATAATAATCATAGTAATCATAATAATCATAGTAATCATAATAATCATAGTAATCATAATAATCATAATAATCATAATAATCATAATATTCACAATATTCACAATATTCATAATATTTATAATATTCATAATATTCATAATATTCATAATATTCATACTATTCATAATATTCATAATATTCATAATATTCATAATATTCATAATATTCATAATATTCATAATATTCATAATATTCATAATATTCATAATATTCATAATATTCATAATATTCATAATATTCATAATATTCATAATATTCATAATATTCATAATATTCATAATATTCATAATATTCATAATATTCATAATATTCATAATATTCATAATATTCATAATATTCATAATATTCATAATATTCATAATATTCATAATATTCATAATATTCATAATATTCATAATATTCATAATATTCATAATATTCATAATATTCATAATATTCATAATATTCATAATATTCATAATATTCATAATATTCATAATATTCATAATATTCATAATATTCATAATATTCATAATATTCATAATATTCATAATATTCATAATATTCATAATATTCATAATATTCATAATATTCATAATATTCATAATATTCATAATATTCATAATATTCATAATATTCATAATATTCATAATATTCATAATATTCATAATATTCATAATATTCATAATATTCATAATATTCATAATATTCATAATATTCATAATATTCATAATATTCATAATATTCATAATATTCATAATATTCATAATATTCATAATATTCATAATATTCATAATATTCATAATATTCATAATATTCATAATATTCATAATATTCATAATATTCATAATATTCATAATATTCATAATATTCATAATATTCATAATATTCATAATATTCATAATATTCATAATATTCATAATATTCATAATATTCATAATATTCATAATATTCATAATATTCATAATATTCATAATATTCATAATATTCATAATAATCATAATTGTTACAGCTGACATAGATGCCGTCGCTCAGATCTTTGGAAAGGAAGTGACGAGAGATAATATCCGGTACATGAGAATTGAAAAGTTAACAGCTGATTTTAAACTGAAAAACTCAAGGTTTAAAGTCCGAGATATTATCAACACTGGTAATATTATTGGTGAGTACATTTATGCGTAAATTATTATGGTATTGGGACAAAACTCGTGTCATTTATTTTTAGGGGAAGCGATGAATCGATTTTTGAACAACAATGCCAACGATATCATTGATGAAATGCGACCAGCTGCAGCAGCGGCAATTGCCAGGCATTTTAAAGCATTTTTAAATAATGCCTTCCTGAAAATACCCCTGCAAGTCTGGTTACCCGATGCTTAATTTTAAAAATATGCTTGTACAATTTTTTTAATTGTAGCTTTACTTACACTAAGTCACTTACTATTTTTTTGTAAACTTGACTTGGTTTTAATTTTTACCACTCAATTTTATTAAATATAAATTTTATTTTCGTAGTGATTTCTTTTATTTATGTTATACTTTCTGCTTGAGATATGTATATACTAGTTGTATGTGTGAATGTATATATAGAACGCTTTGTTCATATGTGTCTATAGTTACTACCAGTGGCGGCCCTAAAAATAAATAGAAAACAAAAATTATATATATATATATATATATATATATATATATATATATATTATTGTGCGTGAATACAAAATATTAAGCAGTAAGTTTATTTATAAAAACCGCCAGTGTTTGCAGCACAGATACCTTCACGTACGTATTATTTGGATTTTGAATAAACGTCAAAATACCGACTGTTTGTTCTAGTTGTGTTTATAATAAGAATGAAAAAGTATCTTTTTATTGACGGCGATAACAATGTGTCTACAAGGAAAACCGGGTAAGGGATATGCTTTATTTATATAATATGTTCATGACTTGGAAATACATTTACAAAATATTTAAATGAAAAATCGCCACGTATAAATTTATGCAATTAGATGGCGAAGTGGACAGTATTTTATGATATGGGCACATGGTGCAAACGTTTTATATATTTTGAATACTTATAATTATAATAATAATATGTACAAATAATGGAATATAGTATATCTTATATGCAATTATTATGAATTGGTACAACAATTAACTTCTGATAACAAAAATGAAAAAAATAATATAATAATTTAGATTTGTTGAATAATTAATGTTTGTAATTTCCGTTGACGACAACTTTTTAAACTGTAGTTATCATAAATAATAGCAATAATAGTGCAATTAAAATCGACATTGTATCGCTATAAAAGGATCAACCAAATATATATATATATATATATATATATATATATATATATATATATATATATATGTATGTATTTGTACGAATACGTACATATGCATAACTATGTTTATACTTCAATTTTGCATCTGCTGTATGTATATTGCTTTCTGTCATTCTACAACCGCTAAAGATGAAGTTCCTGAAAATATAACTAAAGATATATCATTTTTATTTTTTAATGGGTAAGTTTGCACAATTTTGTCCCAAAAAATCAAAATGACACTGGGTTATGAAGTTATACCAGACTCGCGAAAATGTATTTTTACTTTCCTGGACGTATTGTAATCATGAAAGATTTTACCGGAGAAACACGTTTGAAACATTCCTGAATGGTACGCGTAGAACGCACCAACGCGGAGAGCTCGCCCTTAGGTAAAATATGCGTTGCGAGCAGTGCTTTTTAATTATTATGGCCTTTTGGTTAACAATTTGAAAATATGTTATAGGAGTAAAAAGTCTTACATTTAATTTTAGATTATATTGATAAAAAAAAATTTTAGTTCATACTTTAAAATTCAAAATTATAATATTTAATCATTTTTTTCGGGCTTTGGATTAACAAAATGAAAAAATCTTGTAGATATAAAATATTTTAGAATTTTTAGTAGAATTTTTAAGTGTTTCAATTATTTTTATAAGGGCAGTATTAAGGGGGGCTCTAAATTTGTTGGCCCTATAACTCGGAAAGTATACGGGCGATTGGATTTATACTGCGAGCGGATTCAAATGGGATGCCAAATAATATGTGTACCAAATTTAGATTATATTGATAAAAAAATAATTTAGTGCATATTTTAAAATTCAAAATTATAATATTTAATAATTTTTTGCGGGCTTTAGGTTAACAAAATGAAAAAATCTTATAAATAAAAAATATCTTAGAATTTTTAGTAAAATTTTTAAGTGTTTCAATTATTTTTATAAGGGCAGTATTAAGGGGGGCTTTAAATTTTGGGGCCCTATAACTCGGGAAGTATACGGGCGATTGGATTTAAACTGCGAGCGGATTCAAATGGGATACCAAATAATATGTGTACCAAATTTGGAGTGAATCGCTCCGGTACCTTCAGAGGAGTAGAGGGCACAAATTTGGTCTTACGAGATACCGAGCGAGCGACGACTAACATCCAAGTATATAAGTTATATACATTTTCGGAATCAGGGCGACGAGACGAACACTTTTTCTTAATGAAATTTTTTGATCAGAGAATGCTACAGACACACGACCGAATGCTTTAGCCTCTTCGGTACTACGTACGGCGAGCTAAAAATATTTATATTCAATTGCAGCAGGCTAAATGTAATATGGTATTTGCACAATATTTAGCCAACTTCCCACAATGCATTGCACATGCGCTCTATTGGGTATACCAATATTAACATTTTGTAACAATACCATTAATTTTATATTTCTAATAAGTAACTACAAAAATAAGCATATTACTTTAACATACACCATATGTAAAATATATTTATAAAATACATATATTATGATAGTATAACATCTATAATTGCATCATATTATATATTACCAAAATTAAAAAATTGTTCGATATACTAAAAGTTCTTAGACATATTTTATTTATATTGTACAAATATGTATATTTAATATTGGTGTCTATGAGAATCACAAACATCAAATTTACAATATTGGTATTACATGATTTTTGACTGAGAATACAATATAGTTTATCCCATATTATATTGATATTGAAATCAATTTTAAGGAACTAAATAATGACATACAATATAAAACCAATATGGGTTTTCTATATGCCATATTTAGCCAATATTTATATTATATAGTATTGACATTTGGTGCAACTAGGGAATTAACACCTTATAAAAAAAAATTAAAAAAAAAAAGATAATAAAAATAACAATTTAAACTTGTGAATAATTAATAATGTTTGTAATTTCCGTTGACCTCGTATCAAGCTTATCACAATTTTTTAAACTGTAGTTATAAATAATAGCAATATTAGTGCAATTTAAATCGACATTGTATCGCTTTAAAAGAACCAACCATATATATATATATATATATATATATATATATATATATATATATATATATATATATATATATATATATATGTATATATTTATACGAATACGTACATATGCATAACTATGTTTATACTTCAATTTTTGCATCTGCAGTATTTATATTGCTTTTTGTCATTTTAAAACCGCTAAAGATGAAGTTCCAGAAAATATAACTAAAGATATATCATTTTTTAATGGGGAAGTTTTCACAATTTCGCCCCTAAAATATCAAAATGACACTAGCTTAAGAAGTTATGCCAGACTCACGAAAATGTATTTTTACTTTCCTGGACGTATTGTAATCATGAAAGATTTTACTGGAGCAACACGTTTGGAACATTCCTGAATAAATTTTGGCTATTTTCCGAATGACGTCTGTGTGTGTGTGTGTATGTCTGTCTGTGTGTCTGAGTACGTTCTATAGCCAATACTGTGGAAGGTAAAATTATTAAACGTCAATATAGATATAAAAGTAACAATTTACTCTTTTATAAATATCTCGAAAACAATATGTGTTAGAGAAATTGTGTATCTTAAAAAAGTTGAAGATATTAAAATGTCTAGCAACTTTTGTTAGAAAAGTATTTTCGAAAAATGTACCAGTTACTGAAAAATCGTTTTAGAAAATGGTTATTATATATTTACGATTCCCTAGTTACATAGCAATCGTAGGGTGAATTTAAGACAATATAATAATACAGATAATGAATATATTTCAGTAAAACAATTTACGACTACAAGATAATACCATATAACGATGGAATTTCAATTTTGGATCAAGAACAATTTGACAATACGAAAAAAACTGTGTTTTTTTTACCTGGTTGGGCAGAACATCCCACGGATCTTAACGGAAGCACGGGAGTCATTGCTAAAGGTATAATATAAACCCTCTGTGTCTTTTTTACGCAATATAATTTGTTCATTTTATTTATATAACTGTTGAAGGATAAAATTAAGAAACTTGATGTTTTAAGTCAAATCGCCAATGGAATTGAATTTTTCTTTAACTAGCGTTCGTCAAAGCGAAATCAGCCAATCTAATCATTGTCGACTATTCAAATTTGGTGCAAATTTATTATAATATAACGTCATGGACGCCACCATTGGTAAATTTGGATTTGGGATACGCACAAGCCGTGGCAAATGCTACTCAGATCGGAGACGCATTAGGAAAATTCTTTCAGATATTCGTTGCTAAATGCCAATGTAACCAAAAATTACATATTATTGGAATTAGTTTAGGCGCTCAAATTATGTCGTACGCAGCTACAGTTTATGGGAAAGGTCAACTTAAACGGCTCACAGGTACATATAAACGCTAATAAAAATGTGGAGTGGCCTACATTTGACTTATACTTAGTTTCCATTATACAATCAAACCTCGAGTCAATGTACTGTTGTAAAATATTAAATAAGTAATCATCTAGGGCCTAAGTCCGAATTCAATAATTTTATTATTTATTCCTTTAAGGGAAAATAGTCTTGGCTTACAAACATTTCGGTTTAGGAACGAATTAAGTTCGTAAACCGAGGTTTGACTATATATAGTCCATTCTACCATTGCTATAAAACTTTATCTAGGGAAACGTACATGTATAATATTCAAAAGCTTTTTGTCAATAAATGGTCCATTTTTTGAAAAAACTTTTCAAACAAAAGTTGCTGGAAATTTAAATATCTTTAACTATTGTTAGAATCACTTTTTCTCTATCTCGTGCCGTTTTCAAGATATTCGCAAAATGAAACGAGTAAATGCATTTGGTTGAAATATCCTTTTCAAAAATATAATAAATATTTTTATGTTCAACAGTATAGGCTGTGGAGCGTTCACACACACATACACAAAGAAAATGTGTATCTTATAAAAGCTAAAAATATTAATAATTCTAGCAACTTTTGTCTAATAAGTTTTTTTTTAATAATAAGCCATTTACTGACGAATTATATTAATATTATTTCATGAATTTAAAACACAATAATGCTATATTTTGTGTAGCTTTAGATCCAGCAGGCCCAATATTTCAAATTCCCGGGTACCCTAGTTTACAAGAGTCAGACGCATGTTTTGTAGACGTTATCCATACAGATGCTGGTGAGCTTGGATATTTTGGTGAGATAGGGGATGTTGATTTTTACCCAAACCGAGGAAAAGCTATTCAACCTCCCTGTGAAAGTCTTGTTGGAAGTAAAATATAACTAAACTGTAATCGATATATATTTAAAAATTATTTTTGTAGTAATATGCAGTCATTATATGTCAGTTAAATATTATGCAGAGTCGGTGAATAACGCGAAATCCTTTAAAGCCAGAAAATGCTCAAATAGTTTTATTTGGAGTATTGGTTTATGCAACCATCAAAACACCACATATATGGGATACTATTTGGATACAAGGTAACATGGATCTATTTGTGATTATCGATGTCAAATAACAATTATCAATTTATTTTATGATATTTTCTTTCCCTGCCAAAATGCTGTATTTGAATCTGCCATATATATATATCCCGAGTTATAGGCCCCCAAAATTTAGAACCCCCATTAATACTACTCTTAGAAAAAAAATGAAATCATCAAAAAATTCTACAAAAAAATCTAAGATAATTTATTTCTACAAGATATCTTCATATTGGTAACCCAAAGGCCATAAAAAATGATTAAATATTATAATTTTCAATTTTAAAAGATGCACTATTTTTTTTTTGAGTATTCCAAAAACATCTACAAAAAATTGTAAGACTATTTATATGTATAACATTTTTTCAAATTGTAAACTCATAGGCCATAATAATTAAAAACAATTTATTTAAATTGTAATATTATGCCACGCGTGAAGTAGATATGGGAAGTTGGCTGCTCGCATCGCATATATTAGTTTTTAGGCGAGCTGAGGGCATAGGTGCCTTGTACCTAAGCTTGTTTATAATATATTTATTGTTGCAGGATATCTGGTAAATATTATTTAAAAACGAATGCCAATCCACCGTATGGTAAGGGAGAAAAGGGACTATGAACTTTATATTGTACGAATTGTATTATTATATAAATAAAACTTTAATCAATTTATTTTATGTTATTTTGTTTTACGTTTAACCTAGTATATTTAATAATTAGTATTTTATCGTCTAGTAATTTCTTATACAAATAAATAAATATGTATCTTATATGCAAATATTATGAATAGGTACAAAAATTAACTTTTGATAAACATAATGAATAATTCCATCAAATTAAAAGTAAACTACAGACATAGGGTACTATGTGACCATATCATATACAGCCGATTGTACATAAATATAATGTAAATTTGACCAAAATTTGGCAGTCGGTGACATATGTTCAAAATTGTAGGACAGGTTCCTAGATTAATAAATCGATATCTATCTCCTGACTGGCTCCGAGGCAGCTTACCTGGCCTACTAGCAGTTAGTGGTTCAAATATATATATATATATATATATATATATATATATATATATATATATATATATATATATATATATATATATATATATATATATATATATATATATTAATGTCCCTCGATTAAAGAACATATTTTTATTTATTATCGTAACTTTTGGGATTATTTTAGTATAATAAAACGTCTCTAATGATATTTCAAATTACAATTTGTAAAATGAAATTAAAAAAGAGCAGGCAGGCTAAAAACTAGGCAAAATGTCCTGTCCTGTCCCTGTCCCGGGGATACTTTCAACATGTTACCTGTAATAGATGCCCCATTTATTTTTAGATACTGTTTAAAAGAAGTATTTTCAATATATTTAAGAGGAATACCCATAGCCGGTGCAAACATAGCTAAACAAGGTTTCGTCGAACCCTTAAAACTTCTTTATTACAACATTAAAATGATTTAATTCTTTTTTTTTTTTCATATAGCCAATACTTCGCTCTAGCTTTCTCTAGTTTTCGATTTTCAGGTTCTTGCTTAGATTTTTTTTTTTATATTGTTCTATATTTACCCTATTTTCAAATGTTCATAGTTCTTATTGAGATGACAAATTTTAAAATTCAAAACTAGACAAGGATTCATTGACTATTTTCCTACCGGAATATTCTAAAAGTTTTATTCAAAAAAATGTATTAGCAAGTATTTTAAGGGTCAAGCGAACGCTTCAACTGAATAGTAAATAGCATTGGCTCTTATGGCGCTATGATATTCGTGTGCTTCCCCCTTTACACCGACCTGTTTGAATCCTTTACGAAATGCGGTCATGTGCGATGCATGAAACCTAACCTCTTGCCGTAGAGAAACAGAAAAAGGCAAAATGTCCTGTCCTGTCCCCAAGAATAGATTTATAGCTTATTTCGTATTAGGAAAAGAAAAAAGAAACCAAATTCCTTATTGACCACTACGATTTGCATTAATATCACATATGAGACAACGTAGAAGAATTAATTTCAAACCCGAAATCGAACCTAACCACCTTAACTTTCATGTAAGGCAGAAATGACCTTTTATTTGAAACCATAAATAAACATTTCAACTTGTATAATTTTTTGCAATATTTGTATTTTGCGTTGACAGCAAAATAACATTTGTTAACGATGGCCTAGTATCATGCATATCACAATTCATTTATACTGTTGTCAATAATTTAAATGTATTATCATAAATAATAGCCATATTAGTGCTACATAAATTGAAAAATGTATCACTTTACAAGAATCAACCAAATATATATATACATATATATTATATATACGAACAAATTCATAACAATATGTATATACTTCAATTTTGCATCTGCTGTATTTCTATCATTTTCTGTCATTTTACAACTGCTAAAGATGAAGTATCAGAAAATATAACTAAAGAAATATCATTTTTATATTTTATTGGGTAAGTTTACACGATTTTGCCCCCCAAAAATCAATGACACTGCCAGATGGGTACGAAAGTTATGCCAAACTCGCGAAAAATGTATATTTATTTCCCTGGACAAAGGCATAAAAGTATTTTAATTATGAAAATTTTCAAACTCGGAAATACACGTTTTAACCATCCTAGAATCGAAGTTATTTTCCGAATCACTAATGGACAAAAATTATGAAATAATATCTTACCTAGAAGTAACAGTTTACTTTTGTTATTTTATCAATATCTCGTAAACACAATTATTTACAGAAATTGTGATTCTTATAAAAGTTGAAGATATTAAAATTAGAAGCAACTTTTGTTTGAAAAGTTTTTTCGAAAAATGTACCAGATACTGAAAAATCGTTTTAGAAATTGGTTATTATATATTTACGATTCCCTAGTTACATAGCAATTGTAGGGTGAAGTTAAAACAATATAAAGCATTATTATAAATACAGATAATGAATAAATTTTAGTAAAACAATATACGACTACCAGATAATACCATATAACGATGGAATTTCAATTTTGGATCACGAACATTTTGACAATACGAAAAAAACTGTCATTTATATGCATGGTTGGTCAGAACAACCCACGCACCATGGCATGAACTATAGCACGGATACCATCGCTGAAGGTATAATTTTACAAAACCCAACTGAATTTTACATTAAAAACAAAAACACATTTTCCAAAAATTGATGATTTTTATAAGAGGTTTATTACGAATTGAAGAACAATATTCACAATTTACGGCTGTACAAGCCTAGATTGAACTATTAACTTGCAATTATTAACAGAAATATCTACTAAAAATACATTTTATCGTCATATTTCGAATAATTGGATGAGCATTTTCAAGCAAACTGTGTACTCGCCACTGTAATTGAATTTTTCTTTAACTAGCGTTCGTCACATCGCAATCAGTCAATCTAATAATTGTCGATTATGCAAATTTAGTGCAACATTATTATAATTTAACGTCATGGTCGCCCTCATTGGTAAATATGGGTTTGGGGTACGCACAAGCCGTGACAAATGCTACTCAGATCGGAGAGGCACTAGGAAAATTCTTTCAGATATTCGTTGCTAAATGCAAATGTAACGAAAACTTACATATAATTGGATTTAGTTTAGGAGCCCATATAATGTCGTATGCAGCTGTAGTTTATGGGAAAGGTCAACTTAAACGGCTCACAGGTACATATAAACCCTAACAAAAAAATGTGGAGTGTCCTACACTCGACTTATACTGAGTTATCACTATACAATCAAACCTCGGTTCAAAGTACTGTTGTAAAATATTAAATAAGCAATCATCTAGGCCCTAAGAACGAATTAATCGGTTTACGACCTTCAGAAACGAAATAAGTTCGTGAACCGAGGTTTGACTGTATAATTTGGCTATATTACATATTGGGTTTGTGTAGCTTTAGATGCAGCAGGCCCAATATTTGAAATTCCCGGGCATTCTGGTTTACAAAAATCAGACGGATATTTTGTAGACGTTATCCATACTGATGATGGTAAGCTTGGATATTTTGGTGATTTAGGGGATGTTGATTTTTACCCAAACCAAGGAAAAGCTTTCCAGCCTCACTGTGCGATTAATGGTCAAGGTAAATTATAACTATACTTTAACTGATATATTTTTAAAAGAGTATTTTTGCAGTAAAATGCAGTCATTATATGTCAGTTAAGTATTATGCCGAATCGGTGAATAACGCGAAATCCTTTAAAGCCAGACAATGCTCAAATAGTATTATTTGGACTACAGGATTATGCAACCAGCAAAACACCACGTATATGGGATACCATGTGGACACCAGGTAATATATTTACCCAGTACCCAGAACGTCCGCTGCTACTTACTTATATTATATATAAGGTGAGCTGAAGGCATAGGTGCTTGTTTATAATATATTTATTGTTGCAGTTCTTCTGGTAAATATTATCTAAGAACGAATGCCAATCCACCGTATGGTATGGGAGATAATGGACTATAAACTTTATATTATAAGAATAATCGCATTGTATTGTTACATAAATAAAACTTAAATCAATTTATTTTATGCTATTTTGTTTAACGAGAAATATATTATACTTTTTTATGTTATTTTTATCGGTATTACAGCGTTACCCGTTTAGTGTTGTACTATTATCGGGTGTGTACAAGTATCATTTAAATAATTAGTGTCATTGAGTAAACAAACTATCAAAAATACAAAATATAACGATTTTTGACCCCATGATAGACAAAAACACAGCATTTTTTATATATCTATACATATAATTATTTAAACACAAAATCATGTTTACATTTATTTATGTAATATACATAAAACAAAATCTATGATATACACAACTGTAGCACCGATGGTAGTGATAACTAATATCCAACAACCTACATTCAACCCAGAGCCACGATCAACTAAATAAATAATCATTAAAATAGCCGCAATTAGATTTAAAACCGCATAAATTCCCGCCAAAATTATGGCCCTCAAATCGTCTTCTTCGCCTGACAATATAGCAAATAGCTGTACTAGCGCAGCGACGCCACCACCCGCCTGAGCAATAGACAATAGCATTAACGTTGCGACGGACTCACTTTTTGCAGAATCTCGAATGTAAATATTGGGATTACTATAATTTGCATTGGTTAACGCCACACCACCCAGGACACAGAAAATCTTTGGAATAAATACACAATTTGTAACTATAAACGTGACTGGTCACTTATTTATCAATATTACTTACTGCGGCGACAAATTTTAATGTTGTTGATGGTTTATCGCATAGCTTATCACCGGAAAAATCCATAATTAGTTTATTAATAAGGGCGACTGAAGCATTACAAATTTGTCTAATTGATTTTGTTTTGTATTATGGCACCTATGATTATTCAAGATTTTTTTTGCATTTATCGTTGTTTTGAAATCTATTGAAAAATCAGGGAAATGCCTTATTTATATGGTGTATCCATGATTAGGAAATACATTAACAAAAACTGTCAGTCAAATTATGTAGACTGTATTTTGTATATGGTATGGGCACATGAAACTATAAATAGGTCGAATATAGACCACTCCAGCTTTTAATAAACATTACGTTAGGGACCTAAGATGCAAGCAATTACAACTACGTAACTGTAAATAGATTTGCCTGCTTTATATCTGGAAGTTGAAGGACGCCTAAATCATATGCAACCTGCGATACCCTATATTTATAGGCAACACGCAATGAATTTATTTTTAGCTTATATCATCGGAATTGAAAGATGTTTGCAAAGAAAATATATAAAGAATCACTATTATAACCGCAATGGTCCTACGCCCACAAATATATATATATATATATATATATATATATATATATATATATATATATATATAAATATAAATATAGGAAAGGCAAGCAAAGGCCCTTCTAGATTTTTTAAATGTTTTATATATATATATATATGTGAAATAGTAATAAAAATGATTTTATTTAGAAATCGAAAGGTTGCCTAAGTTAGTTGACCTCTCAAGGTCATCACATAACTTATTATTCTGAATTAATGTTCGTATGATAAGAAATACAGGCCACATGTCCCTGTTCAGTTGTATCATGTTGTATTAAACTAAGGAGTTTGTACACCCGTTGTATTTGTTGTTAAGTTATAAGTAGAATAAACGAATCTCAATGTCGTTATTTGCGAAATATTTTTTAAAATGGTATGTATTCTATTATTAACTAGTTAAATTTATTTATTTTTCATAAAACAACATGAAAGACGTTTATCAGTAATTTATGTATCGATTCTCTTCATGAAAAACAGGTTTTAACGCAAATTTATTACGATGTTCTACATAAATTTAACATAAGTACGTGCTGCCCTCTGAATCAACTCGGCAATAACGAGCGCGTATATTTAAAACCACTTTTGCTCGGCCGATAGTTAGGTTGTGTGTGTCTGTAACATTCTCGAATAAAACAAACTTCAGCTCGCCTTATAAGTAATATATGCGATGCGAACAGCGGACTTCCCCTATCTACTCCAAGCTTGGCGTAATATTAAAATTTAAAAATGATTGTTTTTAATTATGGGTTCATAATTTGAAAAAGTATTATACATATAAAAAGTCTTACAATTTTTTGTAGATTTTTTTGATTTACTCAAAAATATTTTTAATGCAAATTTTAAAATACAAAATTATAATTTTTTATATTTTTTTATGGCTTTTGGGTTACACATATGAAGAAAGTTTGTAAATATAAAATATCTTAGAATTATTTGTAGTATTTTTCAATGTTTTGATTATTTTTCTAAGGGTAGTATTAAGGGGGGTTCTAAAATTTGGGGCCCTATAACTCGGGAAGTATACGGGTAATAAGATTCAAACTGTAAACGAATTCAATTAGGATACTTAGTAGTATCTGTAGCAAATTTGGTACAAATCGCTCTGGTACCTTCAGAGGAGTAGAGGGCACATATTTGCTCTTACGAGCGACGACTAACATCCAAGCATATGAGTTATTTTTTTAGATTTAGGGCGACATTTTATTAAGGGAATTTTTGATCCGGGAATGCTACAGACACACAATCGATTGCTTTAGCTCTTCTGTACTTCGTACGGCGAAAATATATAATTTCGAAGAGAAATGGTTATTTTTCTTATCTCCGAAACTGTGCATTTTTACCAGGCATGCTTTATGCAATTACACATCGGCTGATATTAGTTTCATAAAAATAACTCGAGCTAAAAATACTATGTATCGGTTTTTGTCTGCAGTGCAGGACCGTTATATACTGTTCGATGGAAAAGCACGTTAACCAATATCGATAAAATAGTTATCGCAAACCGTGGCGAAATAGCATGTAGGGTGATGAAAACCGCGCGACGGTTAGGCGTCAAAACTGTCGCGGTTTACAGCGATATCGATGAGAAATCAATGCATGTTTCTATGGTAAATTACACCGAAAAAGAACAAAAATTATTAAAAATTAATTAAATTTTAATATCATAGGCAGATGAGGCATACAATATTGGGCAAGCCAGTGCTCAAGCTAGCTACCTCTGCGCTGACCGGATATTGGACGTTGCCAAAAAATCTGGATCACAAGCTGTACATCCAGGCTATGGATTTCTATCCGAAAGCGTTGAGTTCGCGGATTTGTGTCAAAAGAATAATGTTATTTTTATTGGACCACCTGCGCAAGCTATTCGGGATATGGGAATAAAAAGGTAATGGACGACGTCCTGAAATACACGTTTTATTGAAAAATACTAATGAATAAATTCTATTAGTACATCAAAAGCGATTATGTCAGCAGCCGGTGTACCAATAATTGAGGGTTACCATGGCGAAGACCAAACTGACTCCAAGTTAATTGACGAAGCTAAACGAATTGGATATCCAATCATGATTAAAGCTGTACGGGGGGGTGGCGGGAAAGGGATGCGAATTGCTTTAACAGCAAGCGACTTCGTCGAAGCTCTGGATTCTGCACGCAGAGAATCCCAAAAGGCTTTTGGCGATTCAGTTGTGTTGCTCGAACGATTTGTCGGGGAACCACGGCATGTTGAAGTACAAGTATTTGCTGATTCCCATGGGAATTGTGTACATTTGTTTGAACGAGATTGCTCAGTGCAACGAAGACACCAGAAGATTATTGAAGAAGCACCAGCGGTAAATTGAATAAGCTTATTAGATATAATCAGGAATTCAGTCTTGTTACTTATACGAATGGGATTAATAAAATAAGATAAAGTAAATACGCTCGGTGTACACCGAGTGTATTTATTTTATTAAATGTTGCACCAAGGTACAACAGCAATATTAATTTTTAAATTAATATATTTATAAATTAGCCTGGACTATCGGAAGAACTCCGCAAGGAGTTAGGAGCTGCAGCAGTTCGGGCCGCGAAGGCAGTCGGTTATGTGGGAGCAGGAACCGTCGAATTTATATTAGACAGACATACACACAGTTTCCATTTCATGGAAATGAATACAAGGCTTCAAGTCGAACATCCAATTACAGAAATGATTACAAGTAACTACGAATTCCTTCCAAATCCAATATCCATTATTGTACAAAGAAATTAATTTATATAAAATTCAGATACCGATCTAGTGGAATGGCAGTTAAAGATTGCAGCAGGTGAACGACTTCCGGTCCAACAGGAAGACATTAGAAAATCAGGACACGCGTTTGAAGCCCGTATTTACGCAGAGGACCCAAGGAATGGATTTATTCCAGGAGCTGGACCATTACTGCATTTGTCTACGCCGGAAGCTAGCAGGGAAGTGCGAGTTGAAACAGGTAAAATATGTTTATGAGATGGGCCAGTACATTTGATAGAAATTTTAATTATCTCATTTGTAATCATTTTAATTAATAGGTGTACGCCAAGGAGACGAAGTCTCTGTTCATTACGATCCAATGATTGCAAAATTAGTCGTTTGGGGCAAAGATAGATCAGAGGCGTTAACAAAATTACAATCAAAGTTAGCTGATTACAACGTAAATATTTGAAAATGCAGTAGAGTCACGATTTACTAAATTTGTCTTTATTTAAAAGACAAGAAACCAATTTTCTAGAAATTAAAAATTTGTGTATATCGCAACTCTACTGTATGCACCGCTTGGAGTGCATCAAGAAGTTTACATAAGCGTTAACTTTCGTTAACGCTTATGTAAACAGTTTCATTATTATAATGTTCTAGATTGCTGGTCTTGAGACAAACATAAACTTCTTACTAGATTTATCCAAACATCCAGAGTTTGTCTCTGGAAACGTACATACGAATTTCATTAAAGACCACAACGAAGCACTTTTCGCCGACAAAAAAGCATCTGATGTAACATTAGTGCAAGCTGCTATTGCAAACGCATTGTCGGATCAGTTAACCGATGTAAAACAAGCCACAGATTCCCAAGACAGATTTAATCCATTTGTCGTAGAATCATGTTTTAGAGTTAATTATGAGTTGGAGAAATTGTTTAAATATAATTTGAACAATGAAGGTACTAATTCTACATGCAACGTTGTAACCGTAGAAACGTTCAACGTTTGAGCGGTGACAACGTTCTATGTGGAATTAGATTAAACTTAATAGCTGGTTTATTTAAATAAAGAGCTAATTTATTTGTAATTGTAATTTTTATCTCAAGGTACAAATATACATTTTTAAATCCATTTTTAGATTACGCTGTGAAAGTAAAGTTTCTGAAACCTAATGAATATAAAGTATCAGTAAATAATGGCGATTGGAAACACGTGCGAGCGAATTTAATAACCAATAACAATGAATTATTAATGAATTGTAAAATTGATGGATTAATTACTAATTGTAAAGTATTTATAAACGATGATATTTTATGTATTTTTGATAAGGTAAGTTTGTTTTAAGGTTTTTTGATTATTTAGGGATCCCTAAAATTATACCTATTTACTGTCTTGTACGTAATATATAAAAGAAAGTATTGTGATCACAAAAATAAGTCCACCTCGGTCGCTTAAAGGGGAACAACACGGTGACGGCCAAAAAAATTGCTCATTTTCTCTAATTTTTTTCTCTGAACTTAGAAATAGTAGATTTGTGGGTTTTGCTGCATTAATTAAGGTATATACCAAAGTTCTTTCAGGATTTTTTTTTATTGAAAAATAATAATAGCTTGCTGCCTTTCTTTGCGTTCTCCAGAGGCAGCTCAAAGAAGAGGTAGCGTCATGGTTATGGATGTAGTGCAGATTGTAATCATCTGATACAATTGTTTGTTCCCCCTTAATGAAAATACCCGTTTTCAATTATCTCCGTATATATATAAATATATATATATATATATATATATATATATATATATATATATATATATATATTATATATATATATATATATATATATATATATATATATATATATATATATATATATTATATATATATATATATATATATATATATATATATATATATATATATATATATATATATATATATATATATTATATATATATATATATATATATATATATATATATATATATATATTATATATATATATATATATATATATATATATATATATATATATATATTATATATATATATATAATTATTGAATTTGATTCCCGGAAAAAGAAAACTCATATTTTTTAAACGAAAAAAAAAAGAATCTTGTAAAGTTAAAGATGTGTATGTATGTAAATGTGTGTGTGTGAGACTGTGAACGCTCGACACATAAACCATTGAACATAAAAATTTAATTAATAAAAAAAACGCAATTAATTAATATATAATGTTTTAAATTTATAAACTTTATATCCCTGGAAAGAAATTCTTCTATTTTAGTATACGATATATTTCCACCGGAAGTGCTTGTTTACTCGTAGCATTTAATGCATATCTCGTAAAGGACTTAGAGAAAATTTTATTTAAGATAAATTAAAGATATTTAAATTTCTAGCAACTTTTGTTTGAAAAGTGTTTTCGAAAATAGTACTATTTACTAAGAAATCGCTTTTAATAATAGTCAAGTTACATTTACGTTTCCCTAGTTAGCAAACATAGAGTAAAATGAATTTAAAACACAATGTATGATTATACATTACTTATATAATGAATACTAAGTATAAATCGAGTGAAGGCCACTCCTGATTTTTGCATAGCAATAGTAGAATGAATTTAAAACACAATTAAACTGCATTACGTACGTATATAATGAAAACTAAGTAAACTCTAGATGTTTTCATTGCAATGAAGGAATGAATTTAAACCATTACATAAATAATGAAAAGTGAGTATTTTTTGTGTAAATTATGAATTTTTAGGATGGAAAAACGCAATTCAATTTAGACCAACCAAAGTATCTTACCGCCGATGATTCGGCAACAGTGGGTTTAGCATCTAGTCGCGCTGTGTCGCCAATGCCTGGAATATTGGATAAAATACTGGTGAAACCGGGTAGTGTAGTAAAACAGGGCGAGCCACTATTTGCTATAATTGCTATGAAGATGGAGCATGTGGTAAAAGCGACACGCGATGGAAAGGTTGCAGAGGTTCTGTTTAAAGTGGGCGATAATGTTGCAAAAGATGCCACTATTGTTAAGTTTGAAGAAAATGAGCTATGAAAATAGAAAAGATCTGTTTTTACAAATTGTTTAATAAAATTGATTCGTTGAGAAAATTATTTTACTTGTGTATTTACAAATTGTTAAATAAAATTGTTTCGTTGAGAAAACCTAATGTTGTTATGATTTAAATACATTTAAAATGTATTATCGTCTTCCAGGAATTTTGTTGATGACTTATTAATTTAGTTGATCAGTTAGAAAATTCAAATTTTACTCTGACATGAGAACGTAATTAAATCAATAGACGCATAGCGTATTTTCCAATATATCAATTTAAATTAAATATGTATAACGTTTGTCTATATGGATTTAAACTTTCTTATACGCAGTAGTAAGTCTTGTAGTCATGAAACTCTGAATCAAATGTGACTATTTTCGTAAGCCAAAACTGTCGAACGTAAAATTGTGAAACATCAACCTTAAGACTTGTCAAGATCTAGATTTTTGAAAAGAATATTCAAACCAGAAGTGCATTTTTTGTCCATTCTCCAATATCACTAAAACGGCTGCATTCATAGCAAAAATAATCATATACATAATGAAAGATATTGATATTTCGCACAACTTTTGTTTGAAAGTTTCTTAAATAAAATGTACCAGTTACGAGAAAACTACTACGGAAAATCTTAAACGTGCTTATTATTTGTCCTATCTCAAATATCACTATAACGGCTGCATTTATAGTAAAAATAGTTACGTTCATAATAAAAGATATTAATATTTAGCACAACTTTTGTTTGAAAGTTTCATAAATAAAATGTACCAGTTACGAGTAAACTATTACGGAAAATCTTAAACGTGCTTATTATTGGTCTTTTCTCAAATATCACTATACCGGCTGCATTTATAGTAAAAATAGTTATGTTCATAATAAAAGATATTAATATTTCACACAACTTTTGTTTGAAAAGTTTCTTCAAGAAATGTACCAGTTACGAGAAAACTTCTACGGAAAATCTTAAATGTTCTTATTCTTTGCCCTTTCTCAAATATCACTTGAACGGCTGCACTTATAGCAAAAATAGCAAAGTACATAATAAAAGATATTAATATTATGCACAACTTTTGTTTGAAAAGTTATTTCAACAAATGTACCAGTTACGAGAAAACTGCTACGGAAAATCTTTAATGTTTTTATTTTTTGTTCTTTCTCAAATATCACTAGAACGGCTTCACTTATAGTAAAAATTGTTATGTAGATAATGAAAGATATTAATATTACGCACAAGTTTTGTTTGAAAAGTTTCTTCAAGAAATGTACCAGTTACGAGAAAACTTCTACGGAAAATCTTAAATGTTCTTATTTTTTGCCCTTTCTCAAATATCACTAGAACGGCTGCACTTATAGCAAAAATAGTTATTTACATAATGAAAGATATTAATACTTCGCACAACTTTTGTTTGAAAAGTTTCTTTAAAAAATGTACCAGTTACGAGAAAACTGCTACGGAAAATTTTAAATGTTTTTATATTTTGCCCTTTCTCAAATATCACTAGAACGGCTGCACTAATAGCAAAAACAGTTATGTTCAATATGAAAGATATTAATATCTCGCACAAGTTTTGTTTGAAAAGTTTTTATAAGAAATGTACCAGTTACGAGAAAACTGCTACGGAAAATCTGAATTGTTTTTATATTTTGTCCCTTCTTCATTCACTACAATGCATATTTGAATTAATTACATAATACTATTACAGTAAATTTCTAGAAACTAGACTATTTTTATGTGTGGTATATTGTTATTAAAGACAAGCTTAGCATAACAAATTTAATTATATTATTATTTATTAACTTTTACCTCGGTAAGTAATGATTTAATTTTAATTTCTGTATGTTTAGCAAAAATTTTACAAAATTAAGAACAAAAGATGATTCAACTTATATAGGGGATGGTTAATATAATGCAGTAAAAATTATTAAGATTCGCGATTAGTTTCGACCAATCAGGTGCCAGCTAGCATTTCACTGATTAGCTTAAAAACATAAATATTGTAAAAGATAATAATATATATATATAAATAATATAAAAACGATATCACAAAAAGACTACTATTTTTCATATATATAGTTTTTTATTTATCAGGTACTTTATAGCACTTGAAAAATTAAAACTGTAACATACAAATATAGGTGCATGCACCAATGCCAATCTATTTAGAAAATTATTATTATATTATTTATGTATACAGAAAACATGTTTTAACTAACTAATATGTTTGAATAAGGAAAACAAATGTATAACCATTGAATATTAACGATATAAATTAATAAACGGGAATAATGATTGATTTCAACAATACTTTAAATTTTAATATTATAATCTGGCCTTCTATACAAGGTAAATTATTACGAATAAAAACAAAACTTTTTAAAAACACTTTAATAGGGAGGTCATCTTGATTAAAAATGGTACAAGTAAGTCTTATTCCATTAATTCATATGTTTTTTTGCGTTTAACTCTCTTATACACATGTATTTAAGGAAGTATTGTAATCATGAACGAGATACACATTTTGACTATCCTTGAATCGTAACTAAATATTTTTGGAATGACGTCTCTATCTGTGTGTGTGTGTGTGAACGCTCTAACTCAAAATGGTTGAGGGTAAAATAAATATAAGACTTGTGTATGGCCTTGAATTAAATCTTTTATATTTGAGAACATTATCTCTACTGGAAGTATTTTTGTATTTACTCGAAAACGACACGAGTTACAGAAAAAGTGATTCTTATTAAAGTTAAAGATATTGAAATTCCTAGCAACTTTTGTTTGAATAGTTTTCTTGAAAAATTGTTTTTTAATATAGTTTTCAAAGGAATTTAAAACAAAGTAAAGAGTGAGAGAAATCCAGCATTTTATAGGAAAGTCTAGTGCTGGCCACACTAGATATTTGAGATTTGTTATTATTTGGTATTTAACTTCCGTAAACTGTAAAATTAATCGTATGCACAATTTAACTATTCCAGAAGTTGTAATTGACGAGAATCCCAAAAGGAATTTAAAACCAAGTCAAAGAAATGCAGTATTTTATAAGAAAGTCTGGTGCTGGCCACACTAAATATTTGTGATTTATTTTATGGTATTTAACTTCCGTAACTGTACTTATTAATCATTCCGGAAGTTGTAATCGAAGAGAATCCCAATAGGTAAAAACCCAATCGAGGTTAACTTGTATTCTGCAAAAATGTGTTTTTATCTATTTTTGATCGGTAGTGTCACGGTTAGTAACGAATACAAATCCCCCACGATCTCCAGATTGAAGAGACACATAAATATCATTTTATTTTCAAACCGATTGTTCGCGTTGTGTTCGACGACTTACCACAATCATCAGTTGTCTACGTGTTTTCAACAAACGGTAAAGTGCCGTGTCAGTGCCCAATTTTATTACCAAACTGAATCATTATTTGTTTTTTTCAAATAAAAGGTATTTCATCAGTTTTTTTTTTATATTTGTTATCAATTATTATTAAAACACAATACAAAAAAAAAACGAGTTTATAATCAGAAGATTACTTAAAAAAATTAAACGAACTCGTAATTAAACATTATTAAAATTATCGATAGATATTCCTATTATAAATGTTAAACTAGTATGTTAATACAGTGAATATATTATGCTTACAATAAGACCTCAGCAAACACATAACATAAAGTTATGTATCTGCTACATATCTAGTATATACATATCTTGAGCTGTGTTCTCTAAATGTAATGTATCAAATACGTAATATATACATGTTGGTTTGCTGGGACTGTTAGTTTCCGTTTTCTAGATATCTATTGAAAATAAATTGATTATTGTTAGACAAATTATAAATCAATGTCAAAGACAACAATATCTAGTAAAATGGAGAGTGTTAGCAAGCCAGACAGTACAACAATCAAATCGGATGATAAGACAGGTCAAGATGATATCGAAGGAAATAATAACTCGTCGAATAGTAAAAAGTAAGTTTAAAATATACGTTAGCACGTTTGAGGTATTTTCATAAGGACCGGTTTTAATCAACGGTGGACTAAGAAAAAACCCCGTGTCTTCCATTCACACCTAGCCAATTAGTAATCGCGATTTAAAATTACAGATTGAGAAAATTAGATATTGGCGATGAATAGAAAAATATATACTTCTAATATTTTGATACTAAAAAAGAGGGCAAATTAAAACGACTATTTAAAGTTAATACTATTTATTTTGCCATAATTATTATATTTATTTAGTTTAAATATTTTAATTAAAAATATATTTTCTTAATTATCCATTTACGTTTTAAGTATAAATATATATTTATTTAGCTTAAATATTTTAATTTTAAATATATTTACGTTTTAAGTATAAATATATATTTATTTAGCTTAAATTTATTAATTTTAAATATATTTTCTCAATTATCCATTTACGTTTTAAGTATAAATATATATTTATTTTGCTTAAATATTTTAATTTTAAATATATTTTCTCAATCCATTTTTCCAGTGTAATACTTCAGTTTATTGTATGACAATGCGTTCACAGCAACAAGATTTATAATTAATGCGTAATTTTGTTGTGAATGCTAGCACTGATTATCATAAGACAAACTGAATTATTATTTGTAATTTCTAATCTTAATTATTAATTTGATAATTGTGAATTAAAATAGTTATAATTATTGACACCAACTGAATTATTATTTGTAATTTCTAATTTTAATTACTAATACATATATATATATATATATATATATATATATATATATATATATATATATATATATAAATCAATTAATTGTTTTTTTACGGTATAGGCTACACTGTAAAATATATATATATATATATATATATATATATATATATATATATATATATATATATATATATATATAAATTATACTTATGAAGTATGTAATTTTACTGATTTTGGAAAATTACTTGATTTATAGTGTAATTTTATTATTATTTAGTAATATTACATGAGTTCTATGTATAATTTTATATAAGATATGATTTTCACATATTTTTTACAGTGTATAAAACGTTCCCACACACATACATCATTGAGAAAATAGTAAAAATTATTTAATTTTTTATACATTGCGTATAAGAAATTAAATGAGTATTAAGTATATAATTATATAATAAAATGATGAGTAAATTAATGTTTCGCGCCGCAGGCATTTTTTCTTCTTCTAAGAAACGGTTAAAATCGCTGAATAATGATACATATTTTAAAAACGGTCCATAGCCAAAATGGGCCATGTGATAAATTAAGCATTCTCCACATGGCCAGTCCGGCCCTGGTTATAAGTCAAAAATTATATAAAATTTACTATAAATTGACTTCTTCGAAAATAGTGATGACGAAATATTATAAATAATAAATATATGGCGGTAAACAGAGATGTTTTAATGTCAAATCAATCAATAAATTGTCATTGTTGACGCTTAGACAATAATAACAAAAATGTTTACGTTTTTACTTGTTTATATGAATGTATATAAAAAAACATTGTTATATATTAACGGAATTGAATATAACGATTTTCGTGATGACGTCTGTGTGTGTGAACGCTCTGGTACCAAAACCGTATTCTTACCCTAGCTTATTCTAGCTAATTGTTCAATATCTCGAAAACGGCATGAGTTAGAGAAAAAGTGATTATATAAAAATTGAAGATATTTAAATTTCTAGCAACTCTTGTTTAAGAAATTTTACCAAAAAATGTATAATTCACTGAAAAATACCTTTTGAAACTAACTTATTTAAATATCCTTTGTTTATATTATAATGGCATATTGTCAGGTTAAATAATAAAAAATTAAAAGTTTTATAATATATAACAATAAGAAAAAAAATATGTAAATAAATATTAAATAATTGATAAAATAATGAGTTTACTAGTAAATATGTATGAGGTTATATTCCTGGAGCGTGTAACAAGAGTTTGAATAACTAATATAGTATTTGTTACTGGGAATTACCGCATTAATCTGATAAATATTGTGTAAGTCTTGCTTAGATTTTTTATGTTCATAAAATCCGTTTTAAAACGTAAATATATTTAAATTATCTATTTGATGCGTAATGTTTAAATCTATTACTCATTAATTGTATTCATCGAAAATTATAATATATTCATTTTTATAATTATATTATGATATTATCGTAAATACTTAAAATGCATCATAATTGTTTATACGATATATTCTGATATAAATATCGAATCACTTTAATTAGGAATATTTTATTTAGAGAAAAGAAAAAAAGTAAAAAATATACGTTGCATCAAAAATTAGCGTTGCTGTCGCTGGCCCTAGTGGATTTTATGAGCTTTTGTTCTATGTCCATCATGGCACCGTTCTTCCCGCGCGAAGCTGGCACCAAAGGCATGACGGATACAGTATCCGGTTTTGTGTTCAGCTTTTACGCTTTGGTGATGTTTGTGTCGTCGCCAATTTTCGGCAAAATTGTATGTATATACCTATATCTTATAATATTACAAGACCTCCAATGCATTATATAGAATTATAGTAAAATTACATTAAAATTGAAGTAAAAATTACATTGTTTTTAGTTATAATTTTACAGCAAATGTAATATAAATTTCCAGCAATTTTTTACAGTGCATATACACTGTACGTATGTAATATTACAAGACCCCCTAATGTAATATACAGTAAACATTCATGTATTTACACAGAATTATTGTAAAATTACATTGAAATTGAAGTAAATTTCCTTATTTCGATAAAATTACATATTAAATATTACTGTAAATGTAATGTAAATATTTATAGCATTTTTTACAGTGTATATACACTGTAAATATATAATATATCAAGACCCCCCAATGCAAGATACCGTAAGAAATTAATATAACTATACAGAATAATTGTAAAATTACATTACAATTGAAATTAATTTACTTATTTCGGTAAAATGTATTACAGTAAATGTAATGTAAATTAACAGCAATTTTTTACAGTGTACACTGTAAATAAGTAATATTACAAGGCCCCCCAATGTAAAATACAATAGAAATTAATGTAATTATATAGAACTATAGTAAAATTACATTATAATTGAAGTAAATTCTCTAATTTCGGTTGTTTTTAGTTATAATTTTACAGCAATTTCGTACACTGTAAAAATTCATATACATTTACATAGAATGATAAATAATATTTACAAGTCTCTCTATAAAAAATTACAAAATTAAAAAAAAAAAACGTTTTCTATAGGTATTAGAAATTTACATGTCAAATTTTAATATTACAGTGAATATTTATGTAAAATTACATTATTTTATGGATTTTTTTTTGTTTAATTACAGAATAAGATGTTAATTTACTAAATATTTAGAAAATAATTATAGAATACATAACAAACTGTAATTTTACGATTTTAAATGTAATTATTCTTATGAACTTGTATTATTGCTGATTTAAATATAATTTTACATTTGGCGAGTAAAATCTGTTAGCCAAGTAACCAGTTAGTAACTAATTAACCGGTTAACTGACTAACAAGTTTACTAACAAACCGATTTACCGATTAACCGGGCATCCGGTTTATATATACATATATATATATATATATATATATATATATATATATATATATATATATATATATATATAAATAAATTTTATGTTTAGCTTCCTCGGGTTGGAGAAAAACCTCTATTTATAATTGGTATCTTTATGGCGGGAGCATGCAGTATTTTATTTGGGTAATTATTACGACCTATGGCCAGTTTCACCTAACTTAACCCTTCAACGGCTAGCGTTACTTATAAGTAACTCTAAGAAGCAACGCAAAACGTTACAACCATATTTGATACATGTGCTGACTTTTTATAATTAAAAAACTAATCTCATCGTTGAAGGGTTAACGTAAAATGTGGTTTAAATCATTTTAATTTACTGTTTTATGATTAATCTAAACTCAATTCAGGTATTTAATTAATTCAAACAAAATTCAACATAAATTATGTGTTACTTAACTTGTAAGTAACGACATTTTTACCAGGTGAAAACTATTTCTACGTTTTAATACTTTCTTGTATACATTACGTCGAAATAAAAAGTATATTACGTATATAAATATTACGTTATATGTTGTTCAAAAGCAAATGCAAAGCGATTTCAAATTGATTATTTTTTATTATTATTACTTCTAATGAATATATCCCTAATTTACATATATAACTATACACCTAATTCATACTTTCAGTAGTAATCCCCGTCAGAAATAACAGAGTAATTAATAACTTGATTGGACTGACGTATATTAAAAATTAATACTGTTATTTGCATCTATGTAACAGAAATTAAATAATTTTCTTTGAATTCAAATTAGTTTTTTTCAAACCACTTTTTTTACCAGCTTGAAATAGAAACAGTTTTAATACAATAATTATTTTCAGAGCATTGGAATATGTCGATAACTATAGCTTATTTACATTCCTAAGTTTTTTTATCCGGGGACTAGAAGCACTTGGAGCTAGTGCATACTCAACCGCCAGTTACGTGTTCGTAATAAACATATTTCCGGAACACATTGGTGCAGTTCGTGTAAGTTCGTTTATATTAATATATCAAAAATAAATTTTTATATCTGTAACATTATTTCAAATTGTGAACCCATGCCAATTATCTTTAAATTTTAATATGCCAAGCGAAAGTAGGCGAGCTGCAGGCACAGGTGCCTTGTGTCTAAGAGAATGCTACAGACACACGACCAAAAATATCTGTCGAAGCGAATGCCTAATAAAAATATATTATGTTTTTAAATACAGTTACGAAGAGAGACAAGTTATAAAAAGAGTCTATTTTGAGTTTATTATATTTTAACGTCGAAACTGTACGTTCAAAAAGTTAAGATTTTTACTAGGCAGTTATTATGAAATTACGCATCGACTGATATTTGTTTTATAAAAATTACTTGATCCAATTTTTAGTTTTCGAGCTTAGTATTTGACCTTAATAGTATAAAACTATAAAAAATTGCCTATTTTGAGTTTATTATTATTATCTCCAAAACTGTGCGTTCAAAAAAATTAATATTTTTACTAGGTATTAATTATGCAACTACGCATCGACTCATATTTGTTTTATAAAAATTGCTCGATCCAATTATTTGTTTTCGAACTTTAAAATTTGGCCTTAATAGTGTAAAACTATAAAAAACTGCCTATTTTGAGTTTATTATTTTTATCTCCGAAATGGCACGTTCAAAAAAATTCAAAAATTTACTAGGCATTTATTATCCAATTACGCATCTAATTTTAGTTTTCGGGCTTAATATTTGACCTTAATAGTAACTAGGACAAATTGCCTATTTTAAATTTTTTTTCCTCCGAAACTATAATTAATACAGTAAAACTTCCCTAACTCGAATCTCAAGGTACAGGATAAAAGATTCGAGTTAGGGAAACTTCGTGTTATAGAAAATACACAATAAAAATATGTGAATAAATTAGTTGTTTATTTTAAAGTATTCAGTAATTTTCTTTTGTATTTTACAAGACCACCTTTCATTTTCTACAAAATCTTCCACTAAATTTAAAGAATTGTATATATAATCAGAAACATACAATCATCAATAAAAAGAACGAAACATTAGTGTTCAAGAAAAAAGTTCGACTTAGAGAATACTTCGAGTTATAGAAGTTCGAGTTAGGGAAGTTTTACTGTATTTTTACTAGACATTTATTATGCAATTACGAATCGACTGATATCTGTTTTATAAAAATTACTCGAGCCAATTTTTTGTTATCGAGCTTAGTATTTGATCTTAATAGTATAATCCTATTTTTCTTTGCATATTTTAAAAAACAAATAATAATATTTTATGATTTAACAACAGGGAACATTAGAAATATTTGTTGGACTCGGAATGAGTGCTGGGCCAGCCATTGGTGGATTCTTATTTTCGGTATGTAATTATGTATATTCGTTACATGCAAGGTTCTATTTACTATAATTTACCAATACATTGGTGTATTTATATTGACAATTCTCACGCATGTTTGTTAAAAAATGACACGCCTTTTGTTTGATTTTTAAATGTATGCGTATATATAATAGACACCTTTTAGCACCTAACAACCTCCAAATTTGTTAATATCAAAACATATTTAGCATAAAATAACAACAACAAATGTTACAAACCGCTTTTAACTTACTTGTAGATTTGTTGTAGTCAGAGCTTATCGACAATATTTAAACACTGATACATTTCCTGCATGGCACTTTATCATAATAAAACCAATAATAACATCATACAATTACATAAGTATAAATATACAAAGATTTATACGTGACGGCCCGCGGAATCCGGGCTATACTCTATTTAGACTCTGAAATTAGTAAACAGGTTTGAGTATAAACTCAGTGAGGAGCCAATCTATAATTCTCTCTCTCACAAACACACCCACAGGGTCATACCAAAACCCCATATAATCAACCCTCAACGCAAGTCAATTAGTCAACCTCATACGTAAGCGTATAGGTTACGTATGAGTGGTCTTCCGTGACACACAACTCATATCATATATATTCCACTCTCTAGTATTATCTCAATACTCATTTAATATGTCTAGCTCATATTCTTTACTTTACTCCATAAATATATCTCAATACCAATCCGGACACTTCGTCCCATCGTCCATATATTAATATCAATAACAATTCCACAGATTAGTCTCCTTCCACACATACCAAGTCATACTCCATACATTTCAACATTAATACAAATAGTAGAATACCCAGTTATTAATACATTATAGTTTAGCTATCAACCTCACATATTGATTCATACCAATTCATACTCAATATTAATACATATAGTAGAATATCCAAATATCATAATACGTTATAGATTAGCTATCAACCTCACCTCAAATAATAATTCACAACACTTTTGTCACTCACTAAATCACTCTCAATACACGACCTATTTCACTGGTAGATAGACTGTAAATGGTTATACGTTCTGAAATACAGAATTAAAGAAGACTGGTGTGTTCACATAATATCCTATTTAATAAACGGATATAGTTATAACACACATATTTAAAACACATCGTAACACAAAAATGCTACAATACGTTAAACAGAATAATTATTTTTTTCTAGGTAGCTAGGAGGGTTTGGTCTTCCATTTTACGTAGTGGGTGTTATTTGTTTAATAGTAACTCCATTGAATTTTTATTTATTACCATCATCTAAAAGTAAGCGTTTTGTAAAACCGATATATATATATAAGTTAATTTAAATATTTAAAAATTGTTTTAGATGGTTTAAACGACAAGAAATCCGGATCTATTTTAGAACTAATCCGGATACCAGGAGTAATTGTTACTGGTTTTGTTATCATAAATATATCTGTTACGTGGGGGTTTTTAGATCCGACTTTCGAACCACATTTACGACAGGTAACTAATTTTAACACAAGGAATAAATATATAACATTAAATTTGGATTTACAGTTCAATCTAAGTCCAGAAAAGGTGGGACTACTGTTTTTACTATTGTCAGCTTCATATGGTATATCAAGTCCAGCTTTTGGATGGTTGTCTGACAAAATTGACAACCACTGGTCTATGATGGCTATAGGATTGTTTTTCAGCAGTATAAGTCTTTTGTTATTAGGGCCATCACCATTTTTGCCCTTTTTTAACGGGTATAATTTTGCCTACTCTATAAATAACTTAATTACAATGTAATTCTTTTTATATAGATCACTATGGACCATAATTATAGCATTATCTATATTAGGGATATCCGTTGCGTTGGCGCTATTACCAACGATTGACGGACTTCTAAGACAAGCTCTGTAAATAATTTTTACATACTTTAGGAAGTGCTTAAGCCGCCAAAGTGTCTAATGTACTTTGTAATTGTAGGAATGGAGGGTTAGAAGACAACCTAGCAACACAAAGTATAGTTGCAGGCATGTGGTCCTGTTACTACTCCCTTGGCGAAGTTATTGGGCCATCTGTTGGAGGACTGCTGTTGCAGTTCTACGGATTTCCGGTGGCTGCCACGTCTATAGCAGTCGCCAATCTAGTTCTAGCGGTAGTGTGCATTATTTATTTTAATGTTGGTAGCGCGAAAACGAAACCAAAAGTGTGTAAAGTTCTAAATGATAATAACAGTGTTCAGGGGTCGTGGCGGACTTGTATAGTGGCCGAATGTGACTTAAAACCAGTTGAGAAAAGTTTTTAATATCAGTTTTATGAATCGAATTCATCTAGTAGTTATGACCAGAAATAGTTTAATTTTATATATAAAATGTTATCGAATACATCGACTCTGTTAAGCTAGATTTTATCGTTAGTAAATGTTTAAATCATTGTTAAATACTCTTATTATTAAAGTTATCGTGGATAGACTATAAAAGAAATAAAAATTGGCCCATTTGGTCATTTCAGTTCAAACCTTTTCCGCGTCCAATCTTTTTAATTAGCAGAAAAGGTCTAATAATCCCTGTAGCCAAAATTGTTTTCACAGCTATGATTAGAAATTACAAATAATAATCTAATTTGTTTTATGCCAATCTTAGCGTTCACAGCAACAAAATGTATAATTCATGCGTTGTCACCAAACAAACTAGATTATTATTTGTACTTTTGTATCTTAATTACTAATTGGTTCGCTGTGAATACAGTTTTAAGGACCACTTACAGCAAACCAATTAGGAATTAATATTAAAATTTGCAATTTCAGTTTGGTTTATGACAATACTAGCGTTCACAACTGAATAATTAATACGTTAATTTTGTTGCTGTGAATACTAGTATTGTCAACAAACTAGATTACAGCAATCCAATTAGTAATTAAGATTAGAATTTGCAATCCCAGGTTGTTTCATGACAATGCTAGCGTTCACAGCTGAATAATTAATACGTTAATTTTGTTGCTGTGAATACTAGTATTGTCAACAAACTAGATTAGTATTTGTAATTTCTTATCTTAATTACTAATTGGTTCACTGTGAATACAGCTTTAAGGATCATTTACAGCAAACCAATTAGTAATTAAAATTAGAATTTGCAATTCCAGTTTGGTTTATGACAATGCTAGCGTTCACAGCTGTGTAATTAATGCGTTAATTGTGTTGCTGTGAATGTTAGCATTATCAACAAACTAGACTATTTTTTGTAATTTCCTAACTTAATTACTAATTGGTTCGCTGTGAATACAGCTTTAAGCACCATTTACAGCAAACCAATTAATAATTAAGATTAGAATTTGCAAATCCAGTTTGTTTCATGACAATGCTGTATAATTAATGCGTTAATTTTATTGCTGTGAATGTCATAAAACAAACTAGACTATTTCCTTTTGTAATTGCTTATCTTAATTAATAATTGGTTCGCTGTGAATACAGGTTTAAGAGCCAATTGATAATTAAGATTAGAAATAAATAATAATCTAGTTTATTTTATGATAATACTAGTTACTAGCGTTCACAGCAACAAATGAATGCGTTAATTATCTTGTGAATGCTAGCATTGTTTATCTCTAAACAAACTAGACAATTCTTCATAATTCCTAAGCTTAATTATTAATTAGTTAACTGTGAATTAAAATAGCTATTATTATTATTTACTTCAGGATATTTTTACGGGGTTAACACCTCTTGCTCAGGGGCGGAACGGCCATTAGGAGCCAATCTGCCCCTGTTCTTACCTCTTGAGACTATTACAAATACTGCATATGTATTTTAAACCCCTGATCCTGAAGGGGTTTAAAAGAAAAACACGTCGATTTGCAACAATATTATATATTTTTAGATTACAATGTAATAATTGTTAATAATCGAAATACATTGTAGAATAACTGACTTCAGATACAAACTCACAAATAGGATAGATTATCTTTAAATATATAATCATGAATCACTAAGAAAAATTCACACAGACACACAAATTGATCGACTATAATCAAAATAATAAACAAAAAATTACGCATATTTGAAAGTTCAGTCGACAATGTAAATTAGGCGCATTAGAGTTAAACGTACACATAAATAGTTAAACAAAATAGGATTGTCATACCCAAGTCATAACACAATCACTGCCATGTGCATAAATAATCAACACATATACACAAATTGTATCCAGCAGTCAACAGTGTTAATAAAAGTATATTGGAAGATCGGTTTATAAGATGATTTTGCAATATTTATAGAATTATGAATTTTACAAACTTCAACAAGTAGAAGTTAGGATTCAAAACGAATTATATTTAGGAATATAATATAAGATCGTTTAAAATTTAAATAGATTTGAATTGGAACCTTAGTTATTCCAAATTAATTTATACTCACACAAGTTAAAGTGTATATATGTATATATATATAGCGAGTTTGGCATTCATCTCAATTCACATGCAAACCTGAACCTTATTTAATGTTTAGGTTTGATGAAGCCGGCTTAAACATTATTAAGCATATAAAAGTCGTTTCATTTTTAATTCGAATACTTGGCACCTTATATATATACCATGTGAACATTAGTATTATTTTAAAATCGCACACCAAAACATAAATTAACACTAAAAAACCCATGTCGTCTCCAAACATAACTAAATTTTACAATTACAACACAAACACAATAAATCTAATTTAATTATTATAAATAATATTGACCAATGACTTTGTCATCGAAGTTTTCTTGGCGATAAACCATATTCTATCATAAAATGTTGAAAACAACTGACTCGAGTACTTATTATGTTATTATGGACATACAAAATTGATTACAACACAAAACAAAATGAAATGTTTTGAATAATTATTGAAAATTTAAAATGTATTCTGTGTAAACTTGATTTTATCACCATTTAATAGCGAGCAACTAATTTCGATCTCGAAAGTTACTAAATATACAGAAATTTAAATATTTACAATGAACATTATTAACAAGTATAATGTAATAATTTGTCAACTTAAAAAAACTGTAAAATATATAAAATGACGTAATTGTGTAATGAAATTAATTTAATATATATTTACGTATTTTATGATTTATTATTTTTAATACGAATAGATTTGTTATTTAAAGCATGTAAAACATTCTTAAAATAAATATATTTCGACTTTAACATGTTATCTACCAATTGTATCGGTATTTCCCCAAACACCACGAATTATTTCATAATAAGTGTCTAAATGCTCATTTTCTAATATAACTCGTAGTTGACGATATATAAAAGACCCCATTTAGGAATTGTAGTCAGCAGTCAACGTGTTAAACATATATATTTCAACGTTGTCTGCCAGTTTTATCGTAATTTTTCTAGATTCCACGAGATATTTCGTAATAAGTGTCTAAATGCTCAGTTTTTAAGATAACTCATAGTTGGCGACAATTTACGAGTTGTAGTCAGCAGTCAACGTGTTAAACACTATATTTCATAATTTATTGTTCGAATTACGCAACTAATACGTTTTCATTATGAAAATCTTACGCATTTAGTTATTATCCTATATTTTAATACAGAATGTGTTATTTCTCGCCAAGAGAACTTCAAACCTTCTAGTAATATTACTAATAGTAAAGCGGATTTCCGGTAATGTACAAAAAAAAAAAATCACAGCATGATTGTGCGAAATTAGACCATAGTAACGTAACATTTAAACACAAATACGACAGTTAACAGCAAAATTTTGACCTATATATACATTTACGTACCCTGTTGAAGAGAAAATGAAAATATCTTGTTTTTAATGCGTAATTTACATATTCGTAAATTAAAATTGCCCCTAAATAGTGCCAGAAAAATGATGACTAAATGTGTAATTGAAAACCTGTGTTACGTTACTTGATTGATTGTGTACAGAAATCACAACGTTTATATTTCTAAGCACAATAAAAATGTTTGAAGCGAAGAGTACTATAGAAAAATATATTTAGCACCTTAGTTTCAAAGTGAAAATGCAAGCTGAATTTCAACTCTATTCACGAACATAAAATACAATTGTTTATCATTATGTTAAATATTAAACTACTACGTGTGCGCATTTTTAAACATTTTTAAAACCTAAACTAAAATCAGAGTTACAATAAACTAGTATTTACAAATAAACATTCCCATATATATATATAACAATAATCAGAAATTGGCACTGTACAGAAATATAATCAGATTCAATGAAGTCCCAGCAAACATTTTACTATATGTTATATCCATGAGATGTCACAGAGACGTAGCATTTATTACGTTTCTGTTACATCGCAGAGATGTTACATGCATTAAAATATTTTACAGGGTTTATATACACAAAACAACTGGGCGAATAAAAAATATTTTATGAAAATCTAATTTGGGTTATCAATTGTAGTCGTTCATTAGGGCACCAATGCCTTCAGCTCATCGTACGGCTAACTATCAAAATATCGTATTAAAAACACATACCTACATAATTGATGGGATAATTCACAAAATAACGAACAAAAACAATTGGAAATTGGTATTATCGTACGACGAGCAATTGTCCACTTTTATTTCTCGTAAACAATTTTTTAGTAAATATTTGTCCCCCAAAAGTGAGCATTAAAAGCAAATAGTGGACCAGAATGAGTATTTTTTAAAGAATTTGTTATACTATGTAGGTTTTTTTGGCAACAAATCTACATTTTTCTATTATTATCAACAATTTTATGAAAAACTTTATATATAAAACTACAAAACACCAGTGCAATGCAAAAACTATTTTGTAATTATTCAGCCACTATTTATTAAATGAAATTTAAAATAAATAAAATATATATATATACAATTGTTCGTTTAGGATGTGGGTAATGTGATGTTCGGAACATTATATAGAATAAAATGAAAATATGTAAAAAAATAAATTAAAAATGTTAACATTGATTTAAAAATAAACAAAATGGAGACACAAGGACGGATGTGCGCAATGATAAATGATAAAATTCGTACTAATTTTTAACATTATCAGTCGTTGTGATACAGAATTCGAGTTGGTCAAAAATTAGCTTTAATTTACGCAAATCTCAAGGTCATTCGATTAAATCCACCCTTTTCACACCAGGACATTAAGATAGAATGTTAAAGTTCGTCGATCTGGAACATAATGAGCCTTAATGACCCTGTCTTGAAGTCTTGGCGTGAAAAGGGCACTATAAAATGTTTTAAATCGAAATAATAAACTCGAATCAATTACCTCTGCGTTTTTCTGGATGAATTAGGAGACACTATACATTCCTAAGTGCTGACAATTATAATAATTTAATAATGAGTATTATAATAATTAAGTATCCCTGATTAAAAATAATCGGAGCAATCGCGTAATGCGATACCCCGTTTATGTAATGATTTGTTAAAATGTCTAAAAACTCTAAATAGGTCCTATAGTTTAAAAAATTTCGCGAAAATACCTAAATAATGTTCATTAACACTTTCCGGATGCCGATTTGATGTTGTTGACAATATCGCTGACTGTCACCGTCTGGTCAGGAGGTAGATGTACGAACAATGGATCTCGAATTCGTTTCAAGTCGATTTCGACCGCGCAAATTTGGTCCTTTAACGTGTTGTATTTCTCTAAGTCTAAACCGTGTTTCCGTGCCTTCTTATGTATCGTGAAAAGGTGTTCGCGGTCCTTCACATCCGGTAAATAATACTCCTGGAACAAACAAACACACCAAACACTAAAATAACGGGCACTTGAACAACGGACTACCCGGTTAACCGATATACTGATTACAAGCTAACCAGTTCCTTGGCTAACCGGTTACTTGGTTATATATATTTTACCTGTTTGGTAAGTACAAAATATGCGTATGCAGCCATTGCAGTGCCATAGGTGACGAAGTAGGTGACTGGTTCCATAATGTCCCAACTGTATTCCCACCACGTGAGCCTCGCTAATATACCGAATTGTACGGACATCATTCCCAGTCCGGCCCACGCCAGCACGTTTCCTTTCCGTTGGGCATGTACCTCAAGTTCTTGCCGTGTCTGTAATACCAAGTAAAAACCACACTTCAAACACTCATTTGACTGATTACAGTAAATTCAAAGTTAGGAACATTTAAAAAAAATTTAGAGCAGCCCTTACTCAACTTATACTTAGTTTACACTATATATATATATATATATATATATATATATATATATATATATATATATATATATATATATATATATATATATATATATATATATATTAGCTTTGTTCGTTTGTTGTCTGATTGTTCAGTTCATTTGTCTCTCTTCCAGTTATAATAAAGAAATATCTGGAGTGGTCTGCAATCAACTTTCTTTTACGCAGTTTTCACTAGATATATATATATATATATATATATATATATATATATATATATATATATATATATATATATATATATCTAGAAATATTTATCTAATTGGGTCTATTTTATTTTCTTGTCGAAATAGCAGATGATCCGATTTTATAAGCTACATGCGAATCCATGGCAACGTAAACAAGATATTTATAATGTTTCGTAGCATTTATCTCGCAACTGGTAAATTTTTTGAAGAAATGTTTCAAACAAAAGTTGTGCGAAATATTAATATCTTTCATTATGAACATAACTATATTTGCCGTAAGTGTAGCCGTTCTAGTGATATTGGAGATAGAACAAAAAATGTATAGGGTAAACATGCACTTCCGGTTTGAATATTCATTTCAAAAATAGGAGGTGCACATATACAAGTCTTAAGTTTGAAGTTTCATAATTTTTCGTGCGATAGTTTTGGCCCTAGAGCGTTCACAGACACACACACACACAGACGTCATTCCGAAAATAGTCACATTCGATTCAGGGAAGGTCAAAACATGTATATCCGTTCGAATTTTTTCATGATTACAATACTTACTTATTGCTTCGTAAAAGAAAGTAAAAAGGACAGGTTATGGTCTAAGGACAAATGAATTTTGTTATAAATTCATTCTACCATTGTCATGAAACAATATCGATATGGGTTTTACAGATAAACTATTTAAACGAAAGTTAATAGATATTATTATTTTTACGTAAATACGTAAGTATTTCAAACAACTTTTCAAACAAAAGTAGCTTGAAATTTTAATATCTGCAACTTTTCTATGAATCACTTTTTTATAACTCATGCCGTTTCCGAGATATTAAATAGTTACTTCCGGTTAAGATATTGTTTTTAAAAATAAAAGATTCACGGGTCAAATACAAGTCTTACGTTTAAAGTTTCATAGTAACCATTAACAGTTTTGGCTCTAGAGCGTTCACACAGACACACACACACACACACACACACACACACACACACACACACACATACATACAGGCATCATTTCGGAAATAGTTAGAAACGATGCAAGGATAGTTTCAAACAGTATCAATGCTACAATACTTCCTTATATACATTTGTATAAGAAAGTAAAAATGTTTGAGGTAAAATATTCATGAGATACAGGTATATATGCATTTAAGAAAATTATTTATTCAATATACAGAAAATATATATCGCGTGCACTGAGATCTAAGATATATTTACTAGAAACGTATCTTTAGCTAAAATCTCACGACAAACAGATTAATTATTCAGAAAATTATGCTATTTTAAATACACGTTAGTAAAGGATTCAAACTAAACCACAATTTGTATCGCTGAAAGTTTAACAAAGCATTTGGAAACGGGTAAACCTCCCGTGCACCTGGTTCCTGGGTTTATCACTGGAATTATCCCGTATTCAACTTTTGCGTGTCCGTTTAAAAGACAAACAATATGCTGCATATTTCCCCAGAACATTTCAAATAGGATAATAAGTCTTTGAAATATCACTGGGCTCTGTAAATGATTTCAATGCAGATAAAACTGCATTCAGAATTCTGTCTACAGTCGGGACAATAGGGCCCTTGGAGGCAAGCCAAAAACTGGCATAAATACGCAACCGAAAAAGAAAAATCCAACCCGATTTTGAACATTCAATATAAAAATCTTGATAACCGTGGCGTGCAAATATGTCTAAGGGAATATGGGGCATATTAAAGTTGTCTGATAATCCAAAAAGCTACAGTTAACAAAGTCGAGTGCAGGCCACTAAATGAACTTTGCATTCTGTGGAACAAAAGTCAAATGACAAGTTCATTAAATAGCAATGAACTTTTCAAGTATCCACGTTATTTCTTTGAGAGTTTCAAATAAAACCTTTTATAGAATCACGTGTGAACGATTCCGGTTCAGTTGATTCAACAAAAAGGGTGTGAACACACACACACACACACACACACACAGTTTATTTTTGCTGGACTAAGAGCTCGTAAATTCTGGGTTGCAGTACACACGTTGCAAATGAAAAACTTATTTTTTGTAATCAACGGTTAAAACAAATAAAGAGTTCGTGAGAGTAAAAATCTTACCATAAAAACTGCTACAGATATAACCATTGACGCTTTTATTACGATTTTTATTTCTCGTTACACAGATTTAGTACGAAATGTTGTTCATTGTATAATTTTATGTTTGTTTGATACATTATTGATAATTTATTGAATTTTACATTAAATATAATGGGCATAGGTACACAATTTCATGATGATATAAATTATACCAACTATTGTAATCATTAAAAATGTCGACATCCATATTTTAACGGATATACACGTTTTAACCATCGAACCAGACTATTTTCGAAATGTATGTTTGTATTACAAAGAACCGGCCATTATAAATAATATCCGCGTTTAGTAAATATAAATAATTATATTTACCGATACATTTAATAAAAACATTTTATTATATTATTTTCTACAATTTATAAACAAATTTAACTTAATCTAACTAGGGGAAAACGGGGTGCGGAATATGCATGGTATTTTTCTACTCCTTTCCTTACATTTACCGAAGATAGTTGTGTATTATTAATAAATACCGGTTTATGTAAATAAATACTTTCAAATTAATCACTTTGGTTTTGTTATTTGGTTAGTATTATTAATGGTCGATTATTATTAATACACAAGTTAATATACATTCGTGTACGAAAATAAAAAGCTGGAGTGGCCTACACTCGACTTTCTTAACCTATGTATGTTTCTGTGTGTCTCTGTGTGTCTCTATGTGTCTATATGTTTCTCTGTGTGTCTATGTTTCTCTGTGTGTCGATGTTTCTCTGTGTTTCTATGTTTCTCTGTGTGTCTCTGTGTGTCTATATGTTTCTCTGTGTGTCTATGTTTCTCTGTGTGTCGATGTTTCTCTGTGTTTCTATGTTTCTCTATGTGACTGTGTGTATCGAATGTCTCTATGTGTCTGTGTTTGTCTCTATGTGTCTGTGTTTGTCTCTATGTGTCTGTGTTTGTCTCTATGTGTCTGTGTTTGTCTCTATGTGTCTGTGTTTATCTCTATGTGTCTTTATATGTCTGTGTTTGCCTCTATTTGTCTTTATGCGCCTGTGTTTGTCTCAATTTGTCTTTATGCGCCTGTGTTTGTCTCAATTTGTCATTATGCGCCTGTGTTTGTCTCTATGTGTCTGTGTTTGTCTCTATGTGTCTGTGTTTGTTACTATGTGTCTTTATATGTCCGTGTTTGTCTCTATGTGTCTTTATGCGCCTGTGTTTGTCTATATGTGCCTGTGTTTGTATCTATGTGTCTTTATATGTCTGTGTTTGTCTCTATCTGTTTTTATGCGCCTGTGTTTGTCTCTATGCGTCTGTGTTTGTCTCTATGTGTCTGTGTTTGTCTCTATGTGTCTGTGTTTGACTCTATGTGTATCCATGTTGTGTGTGTCCCTGTGTCAATGTGTTTCTATGTGTCTGTGTGTTTATATGTATCTGCGTGGGTTTCTGTGTCTACGTATGTCCCTATATATCTGTGTGTATCTCTATGTGTTTATGAGAACACTCAAGAGTCAAACCAGCGGAAGGTAAACTTATGAAACATTATAATTAATGCTGAACTTATTAGTGCTTAAGTTTGTATTGTGGCAAGCAATACTAGTATTCTCAGCAACAAAATTAACACAAGTACGTATACATTTTGTTGTTATAAAACAAACTGGATTTATTAATTAGAATTTATAAGTTTAATTATTGTTTCGCTGGTGCACCCTCTATTTTTAAAAACAAAGAATAAAATAAAAAATGTAATAAAATGAGATATAATACCTGTTCGAGGGGTTGCAGCTCATGCCTAAGGTTCTCCAATTGGGCGCATAATTCTCGTTCTTTGTTCAACTGATGTTCACGTACGTTCAACGCTTCATATAACTGGTTCACTAAGTTACGCACGTCACTTAACCTGTAACAATGTAAGCAAGCACCAATGCGTTCAGCTCCCCGTATAACCGATTTGATGGAGTTATATATATTTTTGGGTTCAGGGCGACGAGACAAACACTTTTGTTAAATAATGTTACAGATTCACTTCGTTAAAAATGCTGTTTAATTAATAAATATTAAATGATTCGCAAATTAATAAAACAAATCAATTAGGGGACAATTCGATAAGTTTATTGGAATTAATTGTATTAACCAAACACAAATACGGTCAATCAAGATATAAGCGAATAATTCCGCAATGTAATGCCTTTGTGTTCATTGGTTTGTTAAAGGATTTTGTAATTTGATTACACACAGGCATGTATGCTATTCTCTCCTAATTGACATTTGATTCATGTTTGATATTAATTCGATGTCTGAGCAATTGCTATTTCGAATCATTCATTCCGTAATTTGATTACAAGTTTCCGACACTTGTAATAAACTAAATGATGTATTAATTCAACTGCTAATTGAATAATAATTTAATTTATGGTAAATGATAAATGAAAACCATCGATATTGATTGTTGCAATCATGCGAACACTCAACTCAACGCATGTCTAGGCTAAACCATACAATATGGTATATTTTTTTCGTAATAAACAAATAAATTAATAATTCAGATTCTTACCTTTCAACTTCTTCCAGCGACAATTTCTCCTGCGCAGGCGTACACACTTTATAGCATGTATCATTGATAATTAGTTGAAAATTGTTTTCAAGTAACACTTCTATCGTGTTCGACGAGGCTATCCTAGTGCCGTCTATCGCTAACACTGTCACGCGGTCAATGCCGCGATCCTCTAGCTTCAACATGTTCAGGAAGTCACCCACCGTGTTCGAGATTGGCCTCAATGTGAACCGACACCGTTCTCGCCGACTAGGCAACGGAACAGTCACCTGGGGCAAACCTCGGAAGTACACAATTGATACATCTGAAATCAGACGAACATTGGCAATGAGATATATGTACCTGAAATAAATACAGACACAGAAAAATAAGAACATTTAAGATTTTCTGTATCAATTTTCTCGTAACTGGTACATTTTACATAAAAACTTTTCAAACAATACTTACGCGAAATATTTATATCTTTCATTACGAACATAACTATTTTTGCTATAAGTACAGCCGTTCCAGTGATATTTGAGAAAAGACTAAAAATAAAAACATTTAAGATTTTCCGTAGCAGTTTTTTCGTAACTGGTACATTTCTTCTAGAAAGTTTTCAAGCAAAACTTGTGCGAAATATGAATATCTTTCATTACGAACATAACTATTTTTGCTATAAGTGTAGCCGTTCTAGTGATATTTGAGAAAGGACAAAAAATAAGATCATTTAAGATTTTCTGTAGCAGTTTTCTCGTAACTGGTACATTTCTTATAAAAACTTTTCAAACAAAACTTGTGCGAAATATTAATATCTTTCATTATGAACGTAACTAATTTTGCTATAAATGCAGCCGTTCTAGTGATATTTGAGAAAGGACCAAAAATAAAAACATTTAAGATTTTCTGTAGCAGTTTTCTCGTTACTGGTACATTTTCTATAAAAACTTTTCAAATAAAACTTGTGGGTAATATTAATATCTTTCATTATGAACGTAACTATTATTGCTATAAGTGCAGCCGTTCTAGTGATATTTGAGAAAGGACAAAAAATAAGAACATTTAAGATTTTCTGTAGCAGTTTTCTCGTAACTGGTACATTTTCTATAAAAACTTTTCAAACAAAACATGCGAAATATGATTATCTATCATTATGAACATAACTATTTTTGCTATATATGCAGCCGTTCTAGTGATATTTGAGAAAGGACAAAAAATAAGAACATTTAAGATTTTCCGTAGCAGTTTTTTCGTAACTGGTACATTTTCTGTACAAACTTTTCAAACAAAACTTGTGCGAAATATGAATATCTTTCATTATGAACTTAACTATTTTTGCTATAAGTGCAGCCGTTCTAAAGATATTTGAGAAAGGACAAAAAATAAGAACATTTAAGATTTTCCGTAGCAGTTTTCTCGTAACTGGTACATTTTTTATAAAAACTTTTCAAACAAAACTTGTGCGAAATATTAATATCTTTCATTATGTACATAACTATTTTTGCTAAAAGTGCAGCCGTTTTATTGATATTGGAGAAAAATAAAAAAATGCATAGAGTAAACATGCACATCTGGTATGAATATTAATTTTAAAAATAAAAGGTGCGCATCTAGAGTTTATAGTTTCACAATTTTACGTGCGACAGTTTGGCTCTAGAGCGATTCGAAAATAGTTAGATTCGATTCAGGGAGGGTTAAAACGTATATTTCCGTTGATATATTGAATTTTTATTGATTACTGCGTATAAATAAAAATTGTAGCTACAATATATTGTTATATACATTACGTATTTTATATTAATAGATATAATCTTTTTTAATACTACGTCGCATGTAAAATAATATTAAAAAGATAACTGGTGCCGATTTGCATATAAAAATAATTAAAAAGAAAAGTTCTAAACGATTTAGATTATACAATAAGTTTTCGTGAAATGTAATATGCTTACGCATAATTCGATAAATAAATATCACGCGTTTTCCTCGTTAAGATGAGCATGGCAGAGGTGACAGCGGTCGCGGCAAGAATAATTGAAACCCATTGCCAAAGAACCGAATGCAATTTTTATAGGGGGTCACACCAGTGGTGGCTCGTGCTATTGGGCTTCCGAAACATGAATTTAACATTTATAAATTACGGGGCTATTTTAGAAAATTGTTATTTCAACCGTAAGTGCTTCATTACTCCCTTAAAAAAATTCACGAGTCGCTACTGGGTCACGCTATTAAATATTGTATGAGATACCATCGAATTTCCATTAATTAATTTTATATTTAGCAAAAGGTATATTATACATTTACTCAGCTTATTATCTGATATGAAAGTAAATGAATTATTTATTCCGTTACAAAAAACTTTTTACTGTTATGGTTCTTTTTAAACATAATATTGTATACATTATAAATTCATATTTATGTGTCAAACATTTCGTATAAAGCTAAAATTTTACACTTTATCTAAAGATCAGCTACCCAATTAGTAATTAAGATTAGAAATACAATAATTATAAATTTTATTGTTTGTCATAAAACAAACTAGAATATTAATTTTTAATACTAAACTTATTACTTATTGGCTCGTTGTGACCTTTAAGCATAACAAATTAATCATCTGAAACTAAATCTGATATTTGAGTTACATTAACAATTGTATTGTATTTCAAACTTTGTCTAAATTCACGAGGGAAAAGCAAACATTGACGTATTATCTAGTCCAGTCTCAAGGGTTACTTAAAACTTAAACCAAAGTTTTAGTTACAGACCCGAATATATAGTTTCCCTAACCTAACTTTGTTGATCACCGAAATGCACGTTAGGTGACAAGATCTACAAATTTCCTGTGTAGAAAGCTGGATTGACCCTCACTCGACTTTCACCTGTATTTATATTGTTTTAAATACAACTACAATTGCTACGAAACAAAATCAATATGTATTGTAGCTAGGGGAACGTAAATATAAAATAATAATTTTCAATGGCGATTATTTAGTAAATGGTACATTTAACAAGAAAACTTTTTAAATAAAAGTTGCTAGAAATTTCATTATCTTCAACTTTTATTATAAACACTTTTCTCTAATTCATACCATTTCCGAAATATTGTAAGATTTTTCAAAAATCAAAATAACTAAAATAACTATTTTCAATGGCGATTATTTAGTAAATGGTACATTTAACAAAAAAACTTTTTATACAAAAGTTGCTAGAAATTTTATTATCTTCAACTTGTATAATAAACACTTTTCTCTAATTCATACCATTTCCGAAATATTGTAAGATTTTTCAAAAATCAAAATAACTAAAATAACTATTTTCAATGGCTATTATTTAGTAAATGGTACATTTAACAAAAAAACTTTTTATACAAAAGTTGCTAGAAATTTTATTATCTTCAACTTTTATAATAAAGACTTTTCTCTAATTCATACTAATTCCGAGATATTGTAAGATTTTTCAAAAATCAAAATAACTAAAATAACTATTTTCAATTGCGATTATTTAGTAAATGGTACATTTAACAAAAGACTTTTTAAAGAAAAGCTGCTAGAAATTATATTATCTTCAACTTTTATAATAAGCACATTTCTTTCATTCATACCATTTCCGAGATATTGTAAGATTTTTCAAAAATCAAAAAAAAAAAAAACTAAAATAACTATTTTCAATAGGGATTATTTAGTATTTGGTAGATTCATAAAAAAAACTGTTTGAACAAAAGTTGCTAGAAATTTTATTATCTTCAACTTTTATAATAAAGACTTTTCTCTAATTCATACCAATTCCGAGATATTGTAAGATTTTTCAAAAATCGAAAAAACTAAAATAACTATTTTCAATGGCCATTATTTAGTATATGGTACATTTAACAAAAATACTTTTTAAACAAAAGTTGCTAGAAATTTTATTATCTTCAACTTGTATAATAAACACTTTTCTCTAATTCATACCATTTCCGAGATATTGTAAGATATTTAAAAAAAAAAACTATTTTCAATGGCGATTACTTAGTAAATGGTGCATTTAACAAAAAAACTTTTTAAACAAAAGTTGATAGAAATTTTATTATCTTCAACTTTTATAAGATACAGTTTTTCTATAACTCATACCATTTCCGAGATATTTAGTTTTCAAAAATGAAAGGTCCAGTCTTAAGTTAAGTTAAAAGTATTATAAATATTCTTTCAATTGGTTTGGCTATAGAGCGTTCACACACACATACAGACGTGATTTTGAAAATAATCAGATACGATTCAGGGATGCGCAAAACGTGTATTTCCGTTAAAATGCCGAGTTCGAAACATTTCGGCGCCTATGGTCTCTTTAGAGATAAGTAGCCGAAATATATCCGGACACTCGTCAATTTTTCTTGAAAATTGCCGGGATCACCATGAATAATTTAACGAATTTTTCATGAACCTGCCACATAAAATCGTGCCTGTTTTTTAAATATTCATGATTACATTTTCATCTCCGTTTTTGTAATTTTATTATTATATTTTTAAGAGTAGTCCCGAACAAGATATCTTTTAGATTTATTGTATTGGGGCAGCTTGTTCCATGCTTCTTGGATTGGGCAGCTTATTATGCATGTCCCGAACAATATACATACATAGCGCATACATTCCGAATGATTCCGAAGTTCGATCGTTGAAATTGTCTAATAACGAAAGGGTAGACGACGAAACGAACCTTTTACGAGTGGGCACAATGAGCGGGTAGTCGCTAGCCGAGTAGGCATTCTGTGTGGATCCCTCAGTGGCACACTGGTACACGCATAGCAAGAAACAGGTCGATAATGCATTTAGTGTGAACGTTTATATAGTTTTCTATGGAGTATATGAGCAACAGTTGATGTTTGCGTGTATAAATTACTTTATTACTTTGTCAATAATTGCTAAATGCCATTTAACTTAAATTGCGTGACAAGTTCTATTATTTTCTAATAGAATTAATACCATTTCTATTCCACAATTAATTAACCAATATAAATTGAAGTATTAGAACTTCTAGGTGTTTAGTTAGTTATTTTTAGTAACAAGTATAGGAAAATCGAGTCTAGGTCACTCCAGTTTTTTGTATTTGTTAACCAAATTACTTTGTTTACGCCTATTGGTTATAAATCCAATCCTATATGTCCCTTAAAGGGATTGTTGCTTACGCAAATTTCAGTTCAATTTCACGGTGTTTGGTTCTGCTTTTGGCAAGATTCGATCTGCCCTAAACGACAAGCCATTAATAAACAAAAACCCTTCAATCACCTGTTGAACACGGTTCACGTGATTTATTACTTCAGCGGCTGATTACACCATATTAAATAAGTTTTATGTACAGCTTTTTTTGCTAAATAAATCTTACTGGCCGACTGCTATGGTCATATGCCATTGTGTGTCTTTGGGGTGAGGGTATGAAAGTGAGAAATATTTACAAACATGCATGCGGAGCGGGGACTTGAACCAGACTTGGTGAGATCAATTTGAAATTCGCGTGAGATGAAATACGTATATGCAAATGCGTAAAATATTAAGTCGATAAATAGGGCCTAACCATTTCGAAGCACACGCATATCTGAAATGACCGCGCAATCAGTCCATCTAGCAGATAACTGGAAAAGTGAACGTATTCCAAATTTGAAATCAGTTGGTTTCGTTACGCTAAAAAAATTGTGGAACAAACCAATTAATATCTTACGTATATTATTAGGTATATATATATATATATATACTTCAATTTTTTCTTTTTCTAGGAATATTTGTCATTTAAAATCATCGTAAACTGTAATTAAAACTGAGTCTATACACCGTTAAGTTGTAGTTTTAACACGCGAATACTTTCTTATGTTTTTACGGTAAACTTGCAAATTTTATATATATATATATATATATATATATATATATATATATATATATATATATATATATATATATATATATATATATATATATATATATATATATATATATACTAGGGTCACCCGTGGGCACCATGTGCCCATATGGTATACAGAACATAGGTCAGTTTTGACTGATGGCGAATTTTCATGTAATTTAATAATAATAACACGGTTTTTCTTCAATTTGTATCGTTTGACTATAATAGTAATACAAATTTCCACATCGCAAATAATAATAAAGAAATAATCGAGTTCTTTCTTTGAACGCTATTTTGTTCTTAGATCACTATGCTGAGATTAACTAATCGATCGCTTATCATGCACTGTGTAACATCCGATAAATTCAAACAAAATTTTGTTTAACTTTGATTTTAATCTTGTATGGTGCATATGTGTTGTATCATTTAGACAGTTTCTATGATTGTATATAAAAAACAGGATTATAAATTTATTTACGATTGCTGTTTATTATTTGAATCGATTATTCAAATAATATGTATTACAAATCCTTTTAACACAACATTTTTAATGATTTGACATTTGATTCATTATTGTTTTTGAATTAAATAATCAGGCTAGATTCTGAATTTTGCAGTATTAATCTGATGCAGTGTCACAACGGCAGTTTTAAAAGTAATGATAATTAGTTATATGCTAAAATACAATGGATTGTGCCATCAAAAATATAAGAATAAAATTGCCAACCAAACATGTTTCTAAATATGTTTGAATTATCTCTTCAAGATTTTATTACTCTAATAATCAGAATTATAAATTTACTTACTTGCAGTTATTATAATTTGACGAACTATATAATCTTACCGCAACTCATATTTTCAAAAATCACTGCTTCTTGGCCATTTTGAAGTGAAAAATATTAACTATGAATTAAAATAAATGTACAGAAACACGTATTTGCTAAAAATATATGATAATTAGGCAATAATATGCACTTATTTCATATTATATACTTAAAAATTGAAATTATAGCATGCTACTCCCCTTAAACTTAAGATTAAACTTTGAATTGAAGATTTATCACACAAAAACCAATTTTGACTGATTTCATTCTGACGTTTGATTCGTTTTTGTCTATTTCAAAGCAGACTGAACTTCAGAATCGTAGTGATTGTTTTATTTCAGTATAAACTATTTGATTATTTTTTATAACATTATTAACAGTCGCCATGGTGCAGTGGCTAAGTGTCATGCTTTTCACCCTGGAGGTCGTGAGTTCGATCCCCGTCTATGCCAATCTGCATTTTTACAAAAAAAAGCGTTCCACACATACACACTCACATACACACTCACATACAAACATTTCTGGGTTATTATATTAATGATATAATCGGTTAGCCAAGTAACCGGTTAGTAACTGGTTAGCTGACTAACTGGTTAACTGACTAACTGGTTTACCAACTAACCGGTTTACCAATTAACCGGGCAACCGGTTTATATATATTTATATATATATATATATATATATATATATATATATATATATATATATATATATATATATATATATAATCGGTTAGCCAAGTAACCGGTTAGTAACTGGTTAGCTGACTAACTAGTTAACTGACTAACTGGTTTAACAAGTAACCGGTTTACCAATTAACCGGGTAACCGGTTTATATATATATATATATATATATATATATATATATATATATATATATATGTGCCTGGCACATCTCCAAGACGAGTAAGAATTATGGCAGAGTTGTTTCATGTTATCTCATGTAACTGGTTCTCGCGTATCCACCAAAAGATGCAACTTTAAGATATAAAACTTAAAAACAAATGTCTGTCCTCGCGTTGACGTCAACGACGAAATATCTCAAGGACAGAACGATGCTATTTTGATCGAACGATAAAAATATATATACTTTACGATATAAAAAGACCACATATAAAATCATATTATTAACCCTATTTTAGCGTAATCTATTTGTAGTATCCGGTTAAGATATTGCTTTCAAAACGACTTAAGTTTAAAGTACCGAAGAAGCTAAAGCAATGGGTCGTGTGTCTGTAGCATTCTCAGATAAAAAAATGTCTTTAACAAAAATATATAAATTATATACTTGGATGTTAGTCGTCGCTCACTCGTAAGACCAAAATTGTGGCCTCTACTCCTCTGAAGGTACCCGAGCGAGTCACAACAAATTTGCTACACATATTATTTGGCATCCCATTTGAATCCGCTCGCAGATTAAATCAAATCACCTGTATACTTCCAGAGTTATAGGCCCCCAATATTTGATGCCCCCCTTAATACTGCCCTTATAAAAATAATTAAAACACTCAAAAATTCTACTAAACATTCTAAGATATTTTATACCTACAAGCTTTTTTCATATTGTTAACCGAAAGGCCGTAAAAAATTATTAAATATTTTAATTTTGAATTATGCACTAAAATTTATTTTATCAAAGTAATCTACAAACAAATTTAAGACTTTGGAAATTGTTAACTAAAAGGCCATAGTAATTAAAAAACACTTATGGGGCGAGCTGGACGCATAGGTGCTTGTTTTATTAATTGTGAGGCCGAAAGCTTTGTCCAAGAAAATAACAAAAGGGCAGAAAGGTCTGTTATAGATACGGGCACAAAACAAATATGCCTGTGTTGGCAAGTCGACAAAATGATTCGGAACATTCCGCAGTCGACAACCCTGATCTATATCAACAAATCTACACACACACGACACACGAGTCAAGCAGTCAAGAACTCGCCAGTAAAGCAAACCAACGGGATTTAGCTGGTTCACTCCAGCCAGACATGTGTTCCTGATACGGACATGGCTTCAATCCATTCGAAATCGCAGCGTCAACAAACATCACTATAAACCTGCCAATATATAGCTATAGATATATCGTAGATATATTGTACCGTTGGGCCAATGGGTATTGTGTAATTTTTACACTTTCATATACGAACATATATATTGTGATAACAAAAATAAATATTGGACTGGAAATGGTAATGGAAATATCCGTTTTGAGAGTCTCTGAATCCATTTTGATTTTTGTACAATGACTGCTGTGTCACATAATACAGCTATACTACATATATAGTGAAAGTTTAGTGAAAGCCACTACAGATTTTCATTTTTTTAACGAATGTTAATAATAATAAGGAAGTTTTATAGTTATGAAATATTACAAAATCGAGATTTAAAGGAAATACACTTTATAGCCATTTCTGAATCCTGGAATGCCGTCTCTCTCTCTCTCTCTGTATGTGTGTGTGTGTGTGTGTGTGTGTGTATCTGTGTGTGTGTATCTGTGTATGTGGATCTGTGTATGTGGATCTGTGTATGTGGATCTGTGTATGTAGATCTGTGTATCTGTTTTTTTTTTGTTTCCGTGTATGTGTATCTGTGTTGTGTATGTGTACCTGTGTATGTGTATCTGTGTATATGTACCTGTGTATGTGTATCTGTGGGTGTGAACGCTCTAGAGCCAAAACAGTTTTAGTAAAAGATATCTCCAATTTTTGAATATAATATCTTAACCGAAAATAACAATTTATTTTTTACTATTGTTTCAATATCTTGAAAACGGCATAAGTTACAGAAAAAGTGATACTTATAAATTTTAAAGATATTAAAATTTCCAACAACTTTTGTTTAGTAAGTTTTTTTGAATAATGTACCATTTACTAAAAAATCGCCTTTAAAAATAGCCATATTATATTTCAATTTTCCTAGTTAGCACACATATTAATATTGTTTCACGGCAATATAGCATGAATTTAAAACAAAATAAATCAATATTATATTAAATAGATAATGAAACTATAGGGAAATCAAGTGAAGACCACTCCAGATTATTACTTATTTAATTTTGCCGAGATTACATGTTTAAATTTAATTTATGTTATTTTTGAAAACATCTTAACTGTTTATTTTTGCTACTGTTACAATATCTCGAAAACGGCATAAGTTACAGAAAAACTGATACTTATAAAAGTTGAAGATATTAAAATTTCCAACAACTTTTGTTTGAAAAGCTCTTTCGAAAAATAAACAATTTACTGAAAAATCGCTTTTAAAAATTACCATATTACATTTACGTTTTCCTAATTAGTACACATATTAATATTGTTTTACGGCAGTCTAGCATGAATTTAAAACAAAATAAAGCAATATTATATCTCGTTCTCTGTCTAGCAACGGTATCTATTGATTTGCGACTTATTAAGGTTTATATAAATAATAAAGAAGAAGCCTACAATATGGTAGATTTTTCTACAACGAAATTTTATTACAGTAGCTGTAAATTGGTAAATAGATATTTTAACAGCTACAATAATAAAATTTCGCTATAAAAAATATTCTATATTGTAGATATTATATGGTTCTAGGATTCTGCTTTTCAAGATTATTTATATAAATGTTAATCTAGTCTGAAATCTACACTCCAGATTAAAATTAATTAAATTCTGACAAGAATACATGTTTAAATTTAATTTACGCTAACGATTGTAACAGTTGGGGGAAAGTAGCAGGTATATTGTTATATTTCTGAATAAATCAATAATTAAAAATGATTGTAGTAAACCTGCATAATTCATATAAAGTGCAACAAACAGTTTCTATTTGACATAATTATGATATAAATTTCGCCTCATTGTTATTTCGAACGACAATAACCCATTGGAGCAATAAATTTCTAAAACTTTCCTAATATTCAGGGGACATATACGGAATGTTGGCAATTTAAAATTAATGCCCTTAGTATTTATAATGGGAGCTCATTTTTTAATAACTGTTCACTGTTGATATATTCCCTACTTTATCGGCAAGCCCATTATTATTAATCGGCAATCATTTTTTTGCTACTGCATGAGCTTATCTGAGCGAACGTTTTATTAAACTGCCTAATCAGTTGCGCTGTTCAATAATACAAAATCGATAGCTATTCATATCCAAATACCCGGATTTTTTTTTATCATATTAAAGCTCCTTACTGGATTTGGTAATTTTTTTTTAATTTTATGATTTAATTTAAATTATTTTAAATATTCGATAATCTTACCATCTGTTTCTGACATCATGTAAGTTTGGCGAAGTGATGAAGCTATAACAAAAGAAATTTATTAACTTAGGATGACTGCTTAGCCAGTGCCTGCAGCTCAGCGAATAATATATTTAGTTTTTATATGTATATATATAAAATATTTTATTACCCACTCATTTTTAAATGTGGAAAATATATTTATAACCACGGCATTTTAAAGAGATAACCTGGTAAAAACAACAACAATAACTATTGATATTGATAGATTGCAACAATGCGATATCGTGCAAGTCCAAATTAGTAATTTTAATTAAAAATAAAATTTTAGCCTTGAATTCAAAATTTGAAACATCGTTATAGATACAAAAAGGCTTATACAACACTGTAAAAAATTAATGAAAATTTTGTATGTATCTACACTGTAAAAAATTCATGAAAATTTGTATGTATATACACTGTAAAGAAAACAATGTAGTTTTACTGAAATAAGGAAATTTACTTCAATTTGAATGTAATTTTATTATAATTCTAAATAATAACATACATTTTTGACTGTATTTTACATTGAGGGTTTTGCAATATTACATATTACATATTTATAGTGTATATACACTGTAAAAATAATACTGTGAAATTACAACTAAATATAATTTTACCGAAATAAGGAAATTTACTTCAATTTGAAAGTTATTTTATTATAATTCTAAATAATAACATTAATTTTTTCTGCATTTTGCACTGGGGGTTTTGCAATATTACATATTTACAGTGTATATACAGTGTAAAAAAATACTGTGAAATTACAACTAAATGTAATTTTACCAAATTTAGTAAATTTACTTCAATATTAATGTAATTTTAGTATAATTCTGTATAATTACATGATTTTTACTGTAACTATACATTGAACATTTATTATTTACAGTGTATTTTGACGATTGTTTTGTTATAATTAAATTAAAATTAATGTATAATTAAAATTTCAGATTTATTACTTTAAATTTGAAGCAAAATGGTTGAATATTAAATATTTTCGATTTTTTTTTTGATGTCGTTAAAAGGGCATTATTAAGGGGGTTCTAAATGTTGGGTCCTATAAATACGGAAGTAATTGCATAAAGAATGTCTGGTAAAAATATAAATGTCTTCTTTTTCGATGATTAGGAATAAAAACCTTCAAAATAAACATTAAAAAATCATTCATTATACAAATACGTATCAATGACAACTAATTTTAAGCCTGAATACGATGCTTTAGCAAGGTTTTGCCTTAAATTTATAACATTACTACAAAAATATGTTATTTCCTGCTATATTAAGCGTGAATTTTAACCAATTAACCAATTCACGAGCCGCCACTGCTATTAAGGTTTTAAATTTATTATATTTATAACATATAAATATACATATAAGCAAAAAAAATAACTTACCATCTGAATCAGATGTGCTGAAGTGTCGACGAATCGATCCAGCTAAAACAAAAAAATATACCAATATTATTTTATTTAAATAATGAAATATTTGCACGGAAATTTAAATGTATGTTATTTCCTATACAATTAACGTATGTTTGCTGTAATTATCTAGTGTATTATTGGTAAATATTACAAGAATAATAACCAAAAGGTATTATGTATACTAGTAACATATTTGAACGCGTGATATTATGTACTTCATGTATAAAACAATTTCTATTATGTAGGCAATGTTAATTAGCGTAATTTCCAATTGCATCGATTGCTTCTAAAGGAAATTTACTCAATAATATTTTAAACCATGCTAGAGTGGCCTTCACTCGACCATCTTACACATGCATATTTTAAAATTCAAAATTATAATATTTAATCATTTTTTATAGCCTTTGAGTTAACAATATGAAAAAATCTTGTTGACATAAATATCTTAGAATTTTTAGTGTTTACAAATGTAGAAAGAAAATGCGGAGACAAACATACTAATATATGTAATGAATTTATTCATTTGGTTGAAAAGAAACTTAAGTTTCTCATCTGGTATAATAATGCACTTACAAAAGGAGAAGAAGAAGAAACATTAATGACCCAGTTATTAGTCTGGTTCATTCATAGAGCTTTCCACTGTGGTGCACACATCTTAAATTATTATAAAAGAATACTAGTTTTATATATATATTAGTAAATTATAATGCTTGTTCACAATTAACTGTTTGTTAGATGTAAGTGTAATGTAACCTAGAAAAATGAGACTGTACACACGCAAACAAACAATGTAAATATTCCTAATTAACGAAAGCAGTCACACGTTTTGTGTATCGTTCACATATAGGCATACGTACACATTTATAATATTTATCACCTTTTAAATACTCGCAAATACTTGCATTTCATTATTTACATGCAAAGTACAAGAGTACATCGGCTATCGTGGTTATTTTATTTTGGCATTAGATAATTGTGTCATAATATTATCGATAACGCCGGGATATGAACTTAGATCTATTCAGCAGGATGCTGTTCTACCAATGGTCGGTAGAACAGCTACTCTTAAAAAATCAGTGATTTAAAATAGGTTTTCTTCATTAAAACCATTAGTAATTTATAAAAATGTTTTCCCTTGACTTATAAAAAGTATAAGAGTCAAGTAAAGGCCGCTCCAATTTTTTTTTTTATGTAAGAACACATTTATATACATTACTAATGGATTTAATGAAGAAAACCTATTTTAAAACACAAATATATATATATAAAGTATAAGAGTCAAGTAAAGGTCACTCCAGATTTATTATTTATGTAAGTACACATTCATATACATTACTAATGAATTAAATTAATATATATATATATATATATATATATATATATATATATATATATATATATATATATAACGCAATATATATAAAAACTAGATATAAGAAAGTCAAGTGAAGACCACTTCAGATTTTTTATAGAGCTTTGTGTTTAAAATTCTTGCTTCACTTATAACTATAACTCATGTCGGTTTTGAGATATGCAAAAAATGACACGAATAAATAAGCACTTCCGGTATAAATATTCATGTCAAAAATAGAAGATTTTTTATATTCAACTGTATAGGATGTAAAGCGTTCACACACACACACACACACACACACACGTACACACACAGACAGAGAGAGAGAGACGTCATTGAAAAATATTCAAAATGGATTCAGGGAGTCATAAAACAAATATGTTTGTAATTACAATTCTTTCTGTTATACACAATGTATATGAAAGTAAAATATATGCCACAAAATAGTTTACGTGGCGAGCTGCATGCATTACTGCTTGTACCTATGTCTTTTTTAGTATTCGTTGTATTTACAGCAAACTAATGAGTAATCAAGATTAGAAATTACAAATAATAATCCAGTTTGTATTGTTTTTCATAATAACAAACTGGAATTATTAATTATAATTCCTAAGCTTAATTACTATATGAAAGAAAAAACAAATTCTTGGGTAATGCAGTCGTTTTATAAAAATAATTTATTCTGTCCAACACTTCGGCATCACTTATGCATCGTCAGGAGTTCGAATAATCAATAATTTAAACTCCTGATGATGCCGAAACGTTGGACAGAATAAATTAATATTATTAAACGAAGAATCACACATCCAGTCAAGAAAATACACCAATTTAGTTACTAATTGTTTCGATGTGTACAGTTTGGTCTCAAAATATTTAAAAAATGTGTAAATCCATAAAAATCGATGTAGTACCGTCATAAAATAGAAACTAAGTCCACATAAGCAGTCTCCCACCATCTGAAGCATTCGAAATAAGCCGTGAAGCATTGCGCGTGAAAAAATACAATAATTAATTAGCTTTGAATGCATTGTTGTCTAGCACAGCTACCTTAAAGTTTAGTAACAAACAAAACCAGCAACAGTTAACAGCTGCGTGCTAAAGTGAACAAAGTACAAAATTTTGTGTGTGTGTTATGGCGTGTTGTTAGTTTTCTTCGTGATTTCGTTGCGTGTTTTAAACTGTAAACATAGGTGCAGTACATAGTGTTAGTGTAGCGAATGAAGGGGCTGATTATGTGCATCAAGGTCAAGATGCACTGTTTTTTATGGAACACAATATGGACAAAACACCGAGCCAAAGAAAAAATAAAAGGTAACTGATTTATTTTGTCGTATTTGCGAAAATCGATCATTTTCACTCTTCTTTTTGTGGAGCTCGTAATTTTGACCCAGTTAACTTGAAAATTTAGGACAATATAAACAAAATATAGTCTGTTTGACCCTGCAAGTTTCAATTTTATATCGTTGATGGTTTCGTCATAAAAAAATCACAAAGTTTGACGATTTTGGTGATGTACAATACAAGTGTACACAAAAATTGGAGTGGCCTCGACTTCTACTTAATTTTCATTAGTTTTGTAAAATAGCTTTACTCTGTTTAAAATAATTCTTCCTTAAATCATTTTGAATTCAAGGGTTGAATAATTACGCCGTAAATAAATCATAAAACTTTACGAAAGGAACATAGGGAAACGAATTAAAAAACCACTCTAGATTTAAGATGAAAAACTATTGTCATCAATTTATGTTGTATCTTACAAGATTAATGGACATCTCAGATGTTTGGTGATAAACGAAATGACAACACATTTTAAATCGAGTTACCAGCTGCATCATATTTCAAATAAAAGAGAAAAGTTTCAGAAAATGCTGTTACATTATAGGCGACTGGTTTGCCACAAAAGATATCAATAAACCAGTGTATATTCTTTCCAAAAAAAAAACAAGATTTGGTACGCGTAAAACGCACCAACGCGTAGGGCTCGCCTTTAGGTAAAATATGCGTTGCGAGCAGTGGTTTTCAATTATTATGGCCTTTTGGTTAACAATTTGAAATAATGTTATAGATATAAAAAGTCTTACAATTTTTTGTAATTATTTTTTTGTGCATAAAATTCAAAATTATAATATTTAATAATTTTTTTCGGGCTTTGGGTTAACAATATGAAAAAATCTTGTAGACATAAAATATCTTAGAATTCGTAGTAGAATTTTTGAGTGTTTTAATTATTTTTATAAGGGCAGTATTAAGGGGGGCTCCAAATTTTGGGGCCCTATAACTTGGGAAGTATACGGGCGATTGGATTTAAACTGCGAGCGGATTCAAATGGGATGCCAAATAATATGTGTACCAAATTTGGAGTGAATCGGTCCGGTACCTTCAGAGGAGTAGAGAGCACAAATTTGGTCTTACGAGCGAGCGACGACTAACATCCAAGTATATAAGTTATATTTATTTTTGGATTCAGGGCGACGAAACAAACACTTTTTGTTAATGCAATTTTTTGATCCGAGAATGCTACAGACACACGACCGAATACATTAGCTTCTTCGGTACTTCGTACGGCGAGAGTTTAATAAAGTATCATGCTACACAGTATTTAACGTAAAAAAAATTATAAGACTTCCTATATTCGAATAAAAATATAGATAATGAGTAAATATACATATTTGGAAAATAATAATAAATAATTTTGCATTAATTGCTTTTCGGCCCCCAATACATACCAATAGGATAAAGTGATTAATTTTGGTCAGTGTTAAACATTTATTTATTGGGCAAATTACAAAATTATATCTTTAATGCATTTCAGATAACTTCGTGGAAAGAACAAAAGAAAAATAACCATTTCTTTTTCTTTTTTTGCTAGCTTTGAAAGTGTTCCAAATAATTTTTAGGTCGTGGCCTACTTTATATATGTTTCTGGAGAAAAATATAAATGTGCGGAATTGCCAAAAGTTACAGAGAAATATTATAACTTTCCTGGACGACGGCTAAAAAAAGTCTTGTAATCATAAATGCATCTATTCGTCATTTTGACGGATATACACGTATTGAGATATCCTGATTTCAAATTAACTATCTTTAGGTACCTATATGTGTGTGTGTGTATGTGTGTGTATATATATATATGTGTGTGTGTGTACAGTCATAACGGCGAACATAAAAGAAAAAAAAACATGTATAAGAAAAGATATAAGGAAATTGAATTCGTTGTCTTTTCCGGAATATAATCTTGTTTGGTGGTATTAGGGAGGTGTAGTGAACAAAAGAATACGGGTCAATATTGTGGTTTGTCAAAAACCATATTGTAAGATCGTAAAGATAATGAAACTTCGCCAAACCACAATTCTAAATTAAATGCATATTGTTTAAGAAATTCAAATTTTTGGGTTAAAACATGAATAAATACATATTTATCATATTACTTTTACACTAAAAACGGTTACCTAGTAAAACTTCTTTAGGTACGAGTTCAATAATTGCATTACGGTATTTATTTCGAATTAATTATGAACGTATCGCGTGTTCAAAGCCTTATTAATTGTTCGTTACGCTTTTGTCCGTTATATTCTAGAACTATAAAATATGCCACCACATAGAAATGGAGACACATTACTTCTAAGAACGTATTTAAGGTAATATTGTAATTCCCGAAAGAATAGAGAATATCGAGCCAACCGGGTATACCATGTACGTTACCGGCAATGAATGAGACTGAATGAATACCGAGAGAGCCGAGATCAAAGGAGAAAGAATGTTCCCGTTGCAATATCATGTGCGCAAAGTATGTAACGTCCTTGGTTGTACTGGTTGTACAGGGACAGAGAGCTGGTTCTCCGCTGCCAGCCGGTCTGAACTCTGCTCTGTTTCTGAATGTAATCGATAAAGGGGGATATGCGCTTCCCAGTTTCACATCAACCACATACACAGAGGACAGACACAAATCGGCTTATAAATTCATCAGTTCATCGACAATACTGTTACCCTCTTATACAAAGCATTATAAATATAAAAAATATATATATAGAACTCGAGATATTAACAGAAATACACGTTTTAACCATCCCTATAACGTTTCTGACCGTCGAAATGATGCCTGTGTGTGTTTGTGTTATGTGTGTGGTACGTGTTTGTGTTATGTGTGTGGTATATGTGTGTGTGGTATCTGCGTGTGTGGTATATGCGTGTGTGGTATATGTGTGTGTGGTATATGTGTGTGTGGTATGTGTGTATGTGGTATGTGTTTGTATGGTATGTGTTTGTGTGGTATGTGTTTGTGTGGTATGTGTGTACGTGTGTAGCTAATTTGAATATGTAAGAGTCAAATTAGTAAAGTAAGAAAAAGAATGTTCCCTTTGGCCAAGGGGAATGTAAAGAATTTGTGGTAAACACAACATAACACGGCGGTAATTACGTAGTTATTTACTTATGAAACGGGAAAGTTGGGCAAAAATGATGTCTAGGTTAAAAATGCGCACTTTAACATCCGTGCATTAATGATATGATGTAATTTTGTTGTCCATTTTACGACAAACAATAGAGTATTTCATTGGGGGGGAAATTAGAATTAGGATCGGTGGACTGTTTATGTATATAATATAGGCACATGGTAGCCTATGGGTTAACCTAGTATTTTATCAAATTCTGCGCACTCTCATCTAGGAGCATAACCCCAATGTAACGGTTCTAAAGGACGTATACAGCCTTCATTATTTGCGGCAATAAAGTTGTCGGAAAGGTGAACGTTGGGTAAAATGAAAGAAACGGCTACAGAAGCTATTTGGCCCAGTACGCGTGATCACACAAACAGAACAAAATCCCTAACTCCCAGTTTACTTTGAGATGGGTCAAGTGCTAGTTCGAACAGACCTCAAACAGAATTGCTGGGGTATCAAGACGAGCCAACGTAATGAACAAATTACGTTATTGATACTGTTGCACTGATTTTAATCAATTTCGATTGGGAAGGAATTGAAAATAACAATAAATACACCAGATTTTACTGGCATTACTGTTATTTTTATGTATACAGTTAATTAATCGTCACTCTATTATAAAAGACAAGACGCCTGGGGTCCAGGCAACTGTTTTGTCAGCTAAGCAACAAGAGAAACATACATTACAATTGCAACTCTTGTTTTATTTTTACTGTCTTATACGTAATGTATTGTACTGATTATTTATGGTTATAAAATAAATGAACGCACATAAATAATTTTTAAACTGCCCTAGAATATAATTCTAGTTCTGGCGCCTAGCCAAGTATTTATTAGAACTAGAGCGACAAGTACAAATCATAAACTAAAAATGTTCCCACTTTTGTGTAATGTACAGGAAATAAAATCGATTATTCTTGCATGAAACTAGGAACTATTTTGCAGTCAAATTCCAGAATAATTTCCAACTGCACTGCAACCCGGATCTATAACTCTATACCCAGTAGAGATAATTATTATCTATGAAACTTTATATATGAATTTGGCTAAAATAATATAGGTTGACGCGCTGTTGGAGTTGTCGTTTAAATGTTAATTGCGAACATGGAACTGCACTGACAATATATATGTATGTATTCGGTATTGATTGTGATTCCTGTCTATCTGTTGGTCGTTTGCAAATTTGCACTAATTACACAGACAGTCGCAATAGCGCACCATTTGCACGGAATGAATTTCAAATTAATTTTCGCACAGGATTCCTATTGATCGACGAATTGGTACTAGGATATATTTAAAGTGTTGTCTTTGTTTGAAAAGATTCTTCAAAAAATGCACCAGTTACGAGAAAACTAGTACGGAAAATAAAATTCAATACAATCGATAATATAATTAAAGGAACAACATCTATATTTTGTATTGAAAAAAACAGTAATAAAATAATTATTTATTTGGAATATATATATATTTCTTGTGAAAACTACGTATAAAGCAACCTAAGGTGCAACGCACCTATGCGTCCAGCTCGCCTTATAAGTAATATATGCGATGCGAGCAACGGTTTTTAATTATTATGCCCTTTTGGTTAACAATTTGAAAATGTGTTATAGGTATAAATAGTCCTATAATTTTTTGTAGATAATTTTAATAAATTCAAAATTATAATATTTTTTTACGACTTTTGGGATAACAATGTACAAAAATCTTGTAAATATAAAATATCTTAGAATTATCAGTAGAATTTTTGGGTGTATTAATTATTTTTATAAGGGCAGTATTAAGGGGGGCTCTAAATTAAAAAAAACAGTAATAAAATAATTATTTATTTGGAATATATATATTTCTAGTGAAAACTACGTAAAAAGCAACCTTAGGTTCAACGCACCTATGCGTCTAGCTCGCCTTATAAGTAATATATGCGATGCGAGCAACGGTTTTTAATTATTATGCCCTTTTGGTTAACAATTTGAAAATGTGTTATAGATATAAATAGTCTCTGTAATTTTTTGTAGATAATTTTGATAAATTCAAAATTATAATATTTTTTTACGGCCTTTGGGTTAACAATGTGCAAAAATCTTGTAAATATAAAATATCTTAGAATTATTAGTAGAATTTTTGGGTGTTTCAATTATTTTTATCAGGGCAGTATTAAGGGGGGCTCCACATTTTGGGGCCCTATAACTCGAGAAGTATACAGGCGATTGGATTTAAACTGCGAGCGGATTCAAATGGGATACCAAATAATATGTGTAGCAAATTTGGTGTGAATCGCCCCGGTACCTTCAGAGGAATAGTGGACATAAATTTGTCCTTACGAGCGAGCGACGACTAACATCCAAGTATATAAGTTATATATATTTTTGGATTCAGGGTGACGAGACAAACACGTTTTGTTAAGGAATTTTTTTGATTCCTTTAGCTAAAAATCGAGTTAATTTTTTAATTTCCCTATCTGAAAATATTTTGTTACCTAAATTGGTTCCGTCTAAATTTTTGTATTACGTCCAAGAAAGTGAAAACGTAATCACATAACTAAATATAAATAGGTTATTTACGAAGTGCTAATAATATTAATACATTCGTTATACTGTATGATTAAATAGCCTAAAAGTTGAGTGAACTCATTTTTAACCTTCCGACAGTAAATGCAAATTTAAAATTAAATGTATACTTGGAAATTAAATTTCACACAATCTACTTATAAAATCTTTGCATCCGAATCGTTCAAAGTTTGCTTAATATTAACTCTCGTTAACGAAACTACAAATAATTGTATCGCCTTAAAATAAACATTGGTTTTAATTATGACAACGATTTTTACTGTTTTAATCTCAATAGGAATGCAAATTAAAAATATTTACGTTTTCCAACGTTTAAGCTAACTATTTAGTATAGTTATTATTGCACAACTAAAGTTATATATATATACAGAATATTTAAAAAAATGGTCCAATGTAACACACATATACGAACACATAGGCAATATGGAAGTCCGGAAATCCGTTAGCCAACACGCAACAATTAATGCAGACGGCCAGTTCGTTACTGAACCAAGTACCGTCTCACTGTATATATAGACAACCCCATTTTAAGTGACAATTTACCTGGCTAAGTGTAGCGCAGTGCGCAAACCCTTACATCCTCTTGAATATGTTTAAAAAGTCGAGTATATGAGTGTGCTCATAAAACGTGATGCTTTGTCTGTTACAGATTTATATTAACCTCATTTTAATAGACCTTAACACTTTTATATCAATTTTCATACTTTATTACATGATTTTAATTATTGCTTTACGTGTTTCCGTTTTATTTCAGGATTGATTGATTGCATTGAGTCGACATTTTGATGGATTTGTTATATTTCCATACATAATTTTAGCCACCTACACTATGAGGCATTTTTTGTAAAAAAAAAAAAAAAATTGCATGGGCGGGAATCGAACCCAAGACCTCTAGGGTGAAAGACGACTGTCTTAACCATTATTCTACGTCTTATTAATTGATTTTCTGTGTTTACTGAAACTGTACAACAATCTTGAGATATTCCAAACATTTGTATACATTTTATATGATTATTTTAAAACCATTGCACCAAATATGTTAGTTTTTAAACTTATATAATTTTTTGATGTGTCGCAATGCAGCTACTTAGGGATGCTGCGATGAAAGACCGACAGAGAGGAAAGATCGTACACTGTAGTGTATGTTAGGGTAGATAATTTTATTAAATTCGGACACGGTGTAAATAAATAAATACGGTTCCAATACTGGTAGTAAACGAACAAATAAAATACGATTCAGTCCAGGTTTTCTTTATACATTAACACTTTGAAAAAAAGTTTCTGCTTTTGCAACTTTACGTAAGCTTTTGGCAAATATGTACAGATGTACATTTGCGAACTTTTCAGAGAGCTATTTGTGCATTAAGGTATAGAAAGTTTAGAATAATTTCGCATTTATTCTGTAAGAGGATTTATCAGAGAGATCCTATTAAAACTTTTGGATGATTTTTTGTTTTACATTGCAACGATTTAATTCACTGTGTTGGAGGTCGCAAGAACATTACGTCGTACAGAGATTTAAATTGAACGAACATAGGTGCTTGCACCATTGCCTACAGCTCCCCATATAATCTATTAATTGAATTTGTTCATTTTTGTATTTAAATAAAAATTATTTGCTTAACTACTGATATTAAAATGTAAAAGATATAATTTAAAAAACAAAATGCCTTTTTTCGGCGATTTTCTGATTCGACAATGTTACAGACACACTGTCGACCATTTGTACATTGTTTACGAGTGAAAAAGGTGTAGAAATATTGAAAATATAAACGGAATTAATCACACGGAAGATATTTATATAACAAACATTATCTTTCAACGTAAAATAAAAAGAATAATAAATCAAGAAAAGTACTAAACAAAAAACTACCTAAGTAATCTTGAATAAACACCTCATTTCCGGTAATAAATCTTGTTCATCATCCCGATTTTTATCAGAATAATCACTCTATGCAAACATTAAAGTACCTGTTAAGTTAGCCGGTTTAAAGTTTTATAATTTTATTAATAACAGATTTAGAAATTACGTGTTTCTTTTGGTTAAAATGTCAATTTTGGGATTATTTATGAAAGTAATAATTAATAACTCTACAAATTATTTTTATTTTTTTATAATATACTATGGCTGAAGGCATTAGTGTCTACATCCATGCTTTTTGTTTTAAATTGGCGTGTCAATATTTATTTACTTGAAGGTAAATAATATGAATTTACAAGGATTTATTTTCGAAGATGATTAAAACAATTACATCATATATGATTTTTTTGTATTTATTTATAATTAGAATGTACTTCATAATTCATGTTGCTAATAATAACATATGCAATTACGTCACTTTATTTGCGGTATTGATTATAAGTAATCGAGTAATTAGCGTTCAATATATATTGTAATAATTTATTTAAATAATCCTGCTGTAAATATTTATTTATTTATTATTGAAACTAATCTATATGTTGTGAATTAGTTAACATATATTTAAAATCATACCTTTTCGGATTTTTTACTTACGTAATAATCTAGTTTGTATTATGGCAAGCAATGCTAGCATTCACAGCAACACATTTAACACAAATAATTATAAATTATGTATGTCTAACAGCAAACTGGAATTATTACTTGTAATTTCTAAGCTTAATTATCAATTGTTTCGCTGTGAATACACCTTTAAGACCCATTCACAGTTAGCCAATTAGTAATTAAGATTACAAATTACTACTAATAATTTAAAACTGCTAACAGGTGTAAATGTACTGTGAATGCTAGAATTGCATGTCATAAAACAAACTTCGATGGTTCTTCGGTTATTGGTTAAGAATAGAAATAAACAAACTTAGGTACAACGCATTTATGCGTCCAGCTCGCCTTATAAGCAATATATGCGATGCGAGCAGCGGTTTTTAATTATTATGGCTAACAATTTAAATATATAAAAAGTCTTATGTTTTTGCTAAAAAAAATTAGTGCATATTTCAAAATTCAAAATTATAATATTTAATTTTTTTTTTCGAGCTTTGGGTTAACAATATGAAAAAATTTGGTAGACATAAAATATCTTAGAATTATTAGTAGAATTTTTGAGTGTTTTAATTATTTTTATAAGGGCAGTATTAAGGGGGGCTCCAAATTTTGGGTCCCTATAACTCGGGAAGTATACGGGCGATTGGATTTAAACTGCGCGCGGATTCAAATGGGATGCCAAATAATATGTGTAGCAAATTTGGTGTGAATTGCTCTGGTACCTTCAGAGGAGTAGAGGGCACAAATTTGGTCTTACGAGCGAGCGACGACTAACATCCAAGTATATAAGTTATATATATTTTTGGATTCAGGGCGACGAGACAAACATATTTTGTTAAGGAAGTTTTTTGATCCGAGAATGCTACAGACACACGACCAATTGCTTTAGCTTCTTCGATACTTCGCCGAGCTAAAAAAAATCTAATAACCATCGAAGATTTCTACAACTTAATTATTATTTATAATTTTAAATCTTAACTATTTGGTTCGCAGTAAATACAGACGTTAATACAGTATCCAAAATGAAATATTAGATCCCTGTGTACAAACACGGCAGCGACAAACAGTACAAAAGTAGTCTAACGTCATTAGTCACAGGTAACCACCAGCGCGGAAATAAATTTTGATATCGCAGCATCATCATGGGATGCACATACGAAATTTCTTTCTTTTTTGTCACACAAGGCCAGTAAATAAACAATTATTAGTTGTCTGTGGAACATGGTAATTTTTATTCAGTTTACTCGCGAAACGCGACCGTACCACCAGTACACGTTAACTATGTGATCATTGTTTACTAATCTTCCTTTAAATCCGGTAACGCGCTGCGTGATTTTTAGAGTGTAAAGATTGCGAATTGGTGAAAGTGTTTATCGATACTGTACGAGTTTTATTTGGATTACGGAATTTTCTCAATACTCAATTGGTAAATCGTATTATGTTTACTGTTTATGTTGAAACTAAGAGTGAAACTTGTGAAATAAAAATATTTATAATTATTTTTGTTTACTTTATATATTTATTTTGAATTTTACCTTTTTCTAATTTGGTCACAAGTTTGGTAACTAGGAAATGAAAAATGTACAAGACTAGGGATGTTTATAGTAGAATTTTGAGGCAATCTATAAATCTATAGAGAATTCTATAAATTATTGACAACGTTATAACAGTTTTATGAATTTAAAAAATAATTTTACTTAAAAAGCTGAACCACATTGACTGATTTATCTACAAAATATAATTATTTTGAAACTATAAGCAGTTAAATATTTATAGATTAGCTCAGAATTCCACCATTAAATTCATTTTAGCGCAACTTACGTAAACAAGCGTACAAGCACTAATGCCTTCTGCTCACCGTATAATCTATTTAGTAGATTATTTAATTGTTTTTATTTATATATTTAAACATTTTTAACCACTAATGCATTCATGAAGTTAATTTATAATTACTGCATTTTGAACAGATACATTTAATAATAACAATAATGCCATTATAATTGCATGATTGCAACAATATATTAAATTTTAATCATTTCTTCTGGCTTTTAGGTTTATAATCTAAACAAGGTTAGGTATAACGCACTTATGCGTCCAGCTCGCCTGTATATGTGATGTATATGTGATGCGAGCAACGGTTTTTAATTATTATGCCCTTTTGGTTAACCATTTCAAAACATGTTGTAGATATAAAATTTTAATAAAAAGAAAAATTTAGTTAGCATATTTTATAATTCACAATTATATAATTTAATAAGTTTTTTATGGCCTTTGGGTTAACAATATGAAAAAATCTTGTAGATATAAAATATCTTAGAATTATTAGTAGAATTTGTGGGTGTTTTAATTATTTTTATAAGGGCAGTATTAAGGGGGGTTCTAAATTTTGGGGCCCTATAACTCGGGATATATACGCGTGATTGGATTTAAACTGTGAGCGGATTCAAATGGGATACCAAATAATATATGTAGCAAATTTGGTGTGAATCGCTCCGGTACCTTCAGAGGAGTAGAGGGCACAAATTTGGTCTTACGAGCGAGCGTCATTATTTTTATTTCTATAGAAAATATTTTGTAACCACTGTAAAATTAAGATAACCTATTTATAACCACTGAATTTGAAGAGTTAAAATTTAAAAAGACAATAATGCCATTATTATTAATGGTTACGGCAATACATTAAATTTTAATTATTATTTCTGTCCTTTATAAACAGGCTTATAATTTTTTTTTTAATTAGTAATCAATCAAATTTCCTTATAATTGATGCTTTACTTTTATATTTAATGAAATATGTGGTGTACTTTAAGTATAGCGCAAAATCAATTGTAGGGGAGACCGGGGCGTTTAAGAAACATGTAAAGTAGGTAAGCCATGTCGTTAAAATTCTAATTTAACGCACGGTAATTGGTGCAATATTTAATTAATTAACTTGGTTACACGTGAAATTTTAATGAACCAAATTTCACTTTGTGTTTTACTGTTAGGTGTACTATAATTAATACGTGAATTTATTTCGTGTGGTTTAGATTTAGTCTAATTATTCATTGGTCCTACTTTTATATATACACATTTTCACTTTTTACTTTCTTATACGTAATTTATAAAAGAAAATATTAGGGGCCCAAAATAAAATAATAAAATCTAAATCGTAATGTTAATAGAAAATATTCGTCTTGAGGGTACCTGACCATTTTTTAAATGACGTCTGTGTGTATCTGTGTGCACGTGTGTGCAGAGAACACTCAAAACGGATTTGATGTCTTCATACGATACGAATTCATTCATAATTTATTGTAATAGTTATAATAATTAACCGTGAGAACGTAAGAAATTATTATGGATTAAATTTGGTCACATACGAAAAATTGGTGGATAATTGAAATATTACGTGAGCCAGTGTGTGAGCCACGAACATCTGCCTAGACAAGGTTGCGAAAACAGTGTGTAACCAAGGTCAAATAAGGATTTCTTCCGTAATTTACTGTAATACGAATCTAATTTTAATCTTATACAACATGCATTATCTATACGCTGCATGAAACAATTGAAAAAACAGTTTAAATCGGTTTTAGGAAACAAAACAATCATTATTATCTCGCTCATTATTAAAATTGCAATTATTATTATTATCACTCTTTAAAACCACACAAATTGATGTAATTTAGCATAGTTTTTACTAATTCTTTTTAATCAAAATAATGTACAAAAAATTAGAAAACTTTTTATATCTATAACATTTTTTCAAATTATTAACCAAAAGGCCATATTAATTAAACATCGCATATATTACTTATAAGGCGAGCTGGACACATAGGTGCTAAGCTTGTTATAATACAATCCTTCAGATTCGTTTCAATGTAACTCCATGTTTCATATAAAACATCCGTAAAAGCTCTTAAACTGTGTAATACTCAACCAAGCACAAAGATACGTCCCCTATTCTATAAAACTTCCTCTTACACAAAATCAAACACCCACTTATGTATATCCTTTTAAAGAGTCTGAAAAGCATGTAAAAGTAACGCGCATTCATTCACAGATCCGATCGAACGTACACAAAGAAGTCGAGAGCGTCGTTCGTCAGTAGCGGTGGTGTGCGAAGCAGCCTAAACGATGTATCGTCGAACCCGTTGGGCGAGGAATTCGATGGCAACGAATCGACGCTGAGACGTAGCAGAAGTTTAGCCGTATCAAGGGCGGACATTTTCACTAATTTAAATATACCAAAACAACAGAGACGATCGCAATTGATACCACGTGCTAAGCTTGTTGATAAGGCAACGTTCAAAGAACGGTAAGAATCCGGAAAATTCGAAAATATTTGATTGCTGGATATCACATATTAAAACGTTTTCTGTATAGGTCAGAGTCAAGGTTCGCTTTAACGAGTTCCATCACCTGTCAAGTGCTTAGCTCCAGGTCAGTCAATCAAATATTTTCGATTAGTAGCCTTAAGACAACTGTTCAAATGAAAATTCGTTGAAAAAGGCATGAGTAGTAAGTAAGCTCCTATGGGGAGACGGTCCAAGCAAGGCTACCCATAGCGGCTTACTTACTACTGATAACACAGATTGACAGTGGAGAATATTGGGGTGATTTGTTCAATATTGTAATAATTAATTAAGATACTTGATATTTTTGAAGATAGAGATTGTTTTATCTCTCTTGTTGAACAATATGCTTTGCTGCGAAACAAAACAAATATGGCATGAGTAGTAAGTAAGCCACTATGGGAAGACGACCTACGCATGGCTACTCATAGTGGTTTACTTACTACTGATAACACAGTTGACCTTACCAATATTGGGTGATTTGTTCAATATTGTAATAATCTCTCTTATTGAGCAATATGATTTGCCGTAGAAAACAATACAAATATGGCATGAGTAGGTCGTCTCCCCATAATGTGTTACTTACTACCGATAACACCGAAAGAAAAATAAATATTTCCTTTAAATTACAGACGATACCAACAGCACACCGAAGACCCAAAAAAGAATCGCAAGCGACAATCCCTGCCCGAAACCAACATAATCCCAATCCCAGTATCACCAAGCAGTACATCTCACAAATCGTTCGCAAAGCCACAAGACATTCTGCACCCATACGCCCAAAAAACCCACAGCGAACTAGACAGCCTGGACTCAAATTACCACAACAAATCCTCGTTCCAAAGTGCGTACCACGTGTCAGAAAACCTTGAATACAACGATCTTGAATTAAGTTTACCCAACTATTACCCAGACTCCAAATACGACACCGACGCCGCAGAGAACATCTCATTGTTTTCAGATAGTACTGAATATTACGACGGACAACCCCAACGGCCGATTGAAGACGGACATTGCCGATCGTTACCGAATTACGCGTACGAATACGATTCAAGCTTATCAGACTTAGAGCCTAGATATTACGAATCCAACACATTCAACCCAATCTTTTCCGATAACGAATACCAAAGTGACTCATGCTCCGAATTGAATAATTTCGACGAAATAACTGTTATTAACAACAAAAATACAGATGAATTAATTTATAACACAATAAATCAAAATACTTTTGATAGTAAAGCTACAGAATATGAAAAATCTATAGACCTAAGTACTGAAGATACAGAGTCAACAGTGTCGCATAGTAGTACTTTAAAAGAGAGCACGAATATCTTTGATTCTGATAGCCAAAGTATCCAGGAATCTATTTATGAGCCAACAGAAACTTTGGAACATGACGACGACATTAAAATCGACACCTCTAATATAACTTTGATATCAATCGACACCTGTGACTCTACACCAACGCCCAAACGTAAAAACTCGTTTTTTAACGCCAAAAAGACTAAATCTCCTACAGATGTTAAACGCCAAAATTACTTACGGGAATTCTTAGAGACTGGTTCGAAGAAACCTATAAAAAACTTTATAAGTCGTGCGTTTGGAGAGAAAAAATCGAAATCTTCACCGGAACCTTTTCAGACTTTAGCTGACAATCAGTACCATTCATTACCGGATATAAACGTAAGCAAATACTTAGAGAAATGCGAGAAAATTGATCAAAAACTACGTAAATGCGACAAAGTTACGCGTACGAAATCGAATGATGAAAATAGATTTGTTGTGAACGTTAATCAGCATTTTAATATACCTAACGGAAACGCTCAGATACCCGTCGATTTTGAAGTGAAAATTTCGAAAGTACCTAAAATCCAAAAAACTTCAAAAGTGGGGCGTAGCACTAGTAGTATAACGATAAATAAAAGTGAAACTCGACACGAAAACAAATTTGCTACGTTAACGCGACAAACAAAAGAGAAATTATTAGCAGGATTTAAAAAACATAGCGAATCGAAAACTAATAAAATAAAAACCTTGCCTAAAATAACAGAAGTCATTGAGAAAAAGCCAGATTGTAAAATTGTAGCAATTGAAAAAAAAGAGGAAATTGTACCAATTATACAGAAGCCGAAAACAATTCGAAATTTTACACGGATCGACGATAAACCTGAGAACAAATACACTTCATCAGATTCAATAGATTACGTACAACCGAGTTTCAAGTCATTACCTGTTCATATACAAGCATCTGAATCAAGTGAAACAAACATGGAATCTATTTATGATAGTAACAAAAGTGATAATGCTTCGCCAGTTGAAGAATATCAAGAAAAACTGGGGACAATGCGATGTTTCTGGGATAAGATGATGAACAAAGCTAATGGAGAACTAAAAATGAAAACTGAAGATGAATTGGAACCAGAACAGAAACAGTTAGAACAACAAAACATGGAAGACAAAATAATAAGCCAGAATGTACTAGCAGAAGATAACCACAAAATAGAACAGAAATTAGACAACAATAACATAATCCATGAATCTCCACCCCCAAAATTAACTATCTCCAAATTTGAAAGCATGCGCGAAGCATCCCTTAAACGCCCTGAACCTTGTAAAATCGTTGATGTTACTTCAAAACTTGAAACTGTTCGTAAAGTATTCGAGACTCCAGAAAAACTTGAGGAACCTGGTCCAGGTTTAGTTGAAATACAACGGAAACTATTTGAGCCGAAGCTCAACGAAAAATGTGATGAGAAAATGGGAACATTTATAAAGGAATCGTGTAGCATCTTTGAGAACCCATTTTTTGAACGAGACAATCAATTTGAAAGTTTAAATCCGAATATAGTAGAAATTATTGAAAACGATAAGCAAAAGGCTTTAGAGTTAAAAGAAAACGAAAGAAATTTGAAAGAAAATGAAAGTAAATCAAAGCAATTAATAAAAGCGAAGAGTTTCGATGCTGGTCCAGAATTTGATCACGTCCGGTACAAAGTAATGAAATCTGATCGTTTCCAAAAGAACATATTCGCCAATTACGAAAAAGAATCACAATTCGATGGGTTGATGCAATACTTGAAAGATTACTCATTCCAAGAATTACTAATCGATAATAACATTGTTATAATCGAACCAATTCGTACCAAAATTGAATACTCTGACGCACCAAAGAAAACAAGGAAGATCACACAATTTCTACCAAAACCCGCTTCGAACAACATCAAAGAGACAAAACAAGCATTGCTACGTCGCCATTTCTTCTACCACCCGATACGAGTAAATCGTGAAGTTAATGATGCCGAATTACCAAATCCAGATACAGTTAAACAAGTTCGCCAATTCTTTGAAAGTACTGGTATCATGAAGAAATCACAAAGCCATAAAGAATTGGATAACCCGAAAAAGAAGACAATTAGGTATCAAACTGTCATAGACCCTGATCGGGATCACTGTTCTGAATCTGATTCAGGTTCAGAGAAGTCTAACTTAGTGGAAGACTCCTTTGAATCTTTACCCAATGATTCTTGTTGTGAAAAGCAATTTGTTAGTGAAACTGTTTTACAGAAAATTAGGGAATGTGGTACTTGTGTTACGTATTATGGAGGTAAAGTTTTGGAAGCTAATAACAATACTCATAGTCCATTAACCAAAGCGATTATGGAAGAAATTAAAGGAACCTTACGTAGAAATGATGAATGTTCTTGTAAGAAACGTGAGAATACAGATTCCAATAAACTGGTTGAGGTAAATAACAAGCTGAAATCATTCGATTGCTCACAAGAGTCGAAGGAAGTTTATCAAGGGATCAAGTTCAAGTTGATCAAATCGAACAGTTGTAGCAGCCGTTTAGAATTAGTGGGCACAGAAAACGTTTCTGAATACCGTAAGAAATTCCTGGAACGCCAAAGAAATATTATAGAAGAACATAATCTAAAAAATCAACAACTACAAAATGGGCATCCAAAAATTGAGTCTATTAAAGAAATTAAAGAAGTTTTAAATAATGAAAGTGTAGAAAGGAAAAGTAAGGAAATGGAAAGGGAAGAGTCGCCGAAAATTGTTGCAGAAGAAAAGAAAACGAATGGGAAAATGATGCAGTGGGGTGAAAAAGAGGAAGCTGGTTTGTGTAAAACAAAAAACTATATCGACTACCGAGAATACGAGAAAATGCGGCGTGGCTCACGGAAATTTAATGATATGGAGTTTGAAAGTTACGAAGTTTCAGAGAAATAGTTCGACTATTATTTAAAACCGTAATAACACATATGCCAAGGTTGATACATCGACGTCGTTAAAAATGTAATTAAATATGTATTTAGTAAGTGTTAATATTAAATTATTTTTATTTATGTTTACTCAATTTTTATTTGGATCAAATAAGAAATTGATGTATAATTTAATTATGATACTTATATAGTGTATAGTTTATAATTTAAGTGCAACCTTGAAATCTAAATTACTAAATCCTAGTTTCGTTTATTATCAAAACATTTATGTAAAATATTTGTTTTATAAGATGTGTCAACTGTTGTAAAATAATATAAAGGGCTTTGATTAGGCGAACAATGTAAACGGCACATCAAATTATCGAGGTTGTACTGTATATAGTAAATAAATGGAAGGTTTTATGTACATAGAAAATTTTATATAATAAATATTGGGTATTATAGTGTTATATTTTTATTTATAATTTACCTAATAAATATAATTATTTTTCACTACAACTTAGTCAAATATTATCTTATATTTTATGTGACTTAGGCACAAAGTACCTATGCCTTCAGCTCGCCTTGTAAGTATATGCCATGCGAGCATCGGGACTTCCCCGTACTACTCCACGCTCAGTAAAATATTAAAATTGAATTCTTTTTTTTTTTTATAGCCATTGGGTTAACAATTTGCAAAAATGTTATAGATGTAAAGAGTCTTATAATTCTTTATAATTTTTACATTCTTTTACGATGTACTAAGTAAGTCTATTTTTCGATATAAACAAAAGAAAAATTATTTACAGCATATTTTAAATTTTGTAATTATTATTTTTATAATTTTTTTATGGCCTTTAAGTTACTCATATTTTTTTTTAAGTATTTAAATTTTGTTTTCTAACGTAACAGTATTAATAATATTTAATAATTTTTCATGACCTTCGAGTTAACAATATGAAAAAATCTTGTAGACATAAAATATCTTAGTATTTTTAGTAGAATTTTTGGGTGTTTTAATTATTTTTATAAGGGCAGTATTAAGGGAGGCTCCAAATTTTGGGGCCCTATAACTCTGGAAGTATACGGGCGATTAAATTTAAACTGCGTGTGGATTCAAAAAACCTTCAGAGAAATCGAGGGCACAAATTTTGTCTTACGAGCATATGAGTTATATACATTTTTGGACACACCGAATGCCTTATTTCTCCTGTACTTCGTATTATCTCAGCTAGATAGCACGTTGTAACAAAAAAAATCCAAATGAAGATTAACACGTAACATATCTATGTGTAAAAAAAGGACAAGTACAATTACAGTACTTAATGTATTGCTAAATGAATTATAGTGAATTTACCAATTAGCAACATGCGAAAGTATGTTACTAACTATAATAATTGTTTTACATGAGCTAAGGTCATATACAAACAATCTGTTTTTCTTTATATTTAGCAAATAAAATTACGAATATGAGTTACACGTGTGATTGGTCATCACACATCGTCGCGTCTAGTCTAAATTCTATAGTACGCACTGACAAAACTGAACGAATTGTCAGTTTGTATTATTTACAGTGGGTTCCATCTCCTTTAACCTACTTCAATATTCATGAATTCATTATTTACCCAAGGCTGTCACACTATTCACTGGTACCTTCGTATTCCCTAAAAATATCATTCGAAGAATTGCCTCAGTTAGAAAACCATGTTTAATACTTTATTTTAAATTAAAATTACATATTCTGCGTATAATATAGGCACGTAGTGCTCTCATGTTAAATTATTTAGGAATAGGGAAGACAATTTATGTTATTTTGCCTTTAAAACCAATAAATACGTCATGACAGGGCAATATATTGATCCTTCCGTTTCCTATTGATATATGAGGCACTCCTAATCTGCAGGCAACACACATTACTGTACTGTATCACTGGTAACTGCTAATGAAATATTCAACAGCTATACCAATCTTGAAATTATTGGAACTGTTTCGTGTAATCGGACTTTCGTATACGTATATTTATTATAACTGATGTCAATTGAGAAATATTAAATTATGTATAAGGAAATATCGGGTTATTAAACGTAACTTTGTATTTTATTCCCTAGTATATGTAAAGATTTAAGGGTAAGATTCACTTTTGATGCAGGCAACACACATTACTGTACTGTATCACTACTATTCAGCTATTCCAATCTTGAAATTATTGGAACTGTTTCGAGTAATCGGACTTTCGTATACGTAGATTTATTATAACTGATGTCAATTGAGATATATTAAATTATGTATAAGGAAATATCGGATTATTAAACGTAACTTTGTATTTTATTCCCTAGTATATGTAAAGATTTAAGGGTAAGATTCACTTTTGATGCAGGCAACACACATTACTCTACTGTATCACTGGTAATTGCTAAAGAAATATTCAACAGTTATTCCAATCTTGAAATTATTGGAACTGTTTCGAGTAATCGGACTTTCGTATACGTAGATTTATTATAACTGATGCCAATTGAGAAATATTAAATTATGAATAAGGAAATAAGGAAATCGGGTTATTAAACGTAACTTGGTATGTTATTCCCTAGTATATGTTTAGATTTGAGGGTAAGATTAACTTTTGATGAAGTTGCTGAAGGTTCTATCTGCAATACCTAGTTCCTTGTTCATTTATATTAATTTTCTGACAGCCTACAACAGCTCAGATCTTCATTAAATTTTGATAATTTTATTAATAAATGTTCTCAGATGAGAAACTGAGATGATTACTTAATTGCACTGCTACGAATATTAAACAATTTACACGTTCATTAAAAACTAATTACATTTATTTTCAATTTAGACGAAATATTTATTATTTACTTTACGAAGTATTACACTTTTAGAGGTAAATAGGGCACACATTTGATCTTATGAAGAATATGAGTTATATAAATGTTTGAATTCAAGACGACGAGACAAGAATACGAACTAAACATTTTGTCGTTGCCTAAACAATGTCTCAAATACGATAAACATGTACAATACGTAATTAAAATGTAACTAGTTTCATAAATATACGTCATAATTATTCAATGTTTTTAAGCCGAAAAACTTGCATTTAATTAATTGATTATGTGTAACCAGTTTTACAGTTACACAATGAGCCTATGAAATAATTAGTGTTGTATCAGTTGCCGGTGCAAACAGTCGTATTCCAGTTGCAGTGGAGATGTTTCATTAAACCGTGAGTACAATTTACGATATATCGATGTAAAATCGACGATTTAAACGCTTTAAATATGTTTATTTTATATATATTTTCGCAAATATTAATTTTTGTCTTTGTATATTCAAAATATTGTCTATAAATTGGGTTTTAAGACTCTAATAATTAACAAAAATGGTGTTAATTACGATTTTAGCTCGTCTATAAGTTATTTATAGATATCAACTGTTTAAAATTATATTGATACACAAACAGCTAATAAATCTACCGGATTTAATGTTTATATTTTGAGAAATATAGGTAGCTCATATTTTACAGCAAATATGATAATATTTCACAGGACTTACTCAAATATTTATGAATATATTTGCATACCAAACAACTTATTCAAAATACATGAACATATTTAGCTTTCAGCTCATTTTATATATATATATATATATATATATATATATATATATATATATATATATATATATATATATATATATAAACATTTCTTGTTGCATGCATTCATTTTATTTGTTTTTTTTTTTATCACAAAAATGACCTAATTCCGATAATAAATGTACCTATTTTAATAACAAACCACAGACCCTTTTTTTGTGGTTACAATCGGATATAAATCGGTCTGTACTTGTGAGGAAACGAACGCATTTTGAGGTTATATGAATAGTAATGGAATCACGGAAGCACAAGTGCAATTTCCGTTTAATAAAATGTAAATCAGACAAATAATCGCGCATGTCTTCCGAAATAAATTGATAGCTAGAAACGACGAGCGTAACAAAGGAAATGAATTACAAATTTAAAACCAGTTCTATAGTAAAACTCATCTCAAATGGTACTTGTTTGTATTTAAAAAAATACTGACTCGTCTTTCTCACTATATATTTTAAATTAATTCTGCTATTATATCAATATATGAAATTGTGAATAGATTTTCAAATATAAGTAGAAAATTCAGTTTGTATGCAATACGAATTTTACGAAAGATTTTTGTACGTGGTTAGAATTTAATTAAATGACTCTCGCCCTGATGCACATCCTCCACATAACTCGAATTGAGTCTTAAAGCACTTAATTTTGTTGTCACCAGAACGTTCTTTGAATACCAAAATGTTCGACACTACACGCCGTACATTGTTTGGCAATTCCCCGTGATTGTCTTCTAAATAAAAATGTTTTGTTTTCGTTACTTTTCATGAGCAATTACGACTATTTCTGTATTATACCAACGTAAACACGTTTCGTACATAAATTAAATCAATATTTTCGCCCGTTAAAACATGTTTAATAAATCTGGGGTGCCCTAAACTCGACAATTTCTGCATTTAGACAAAATAAACACATTTACTTGTTTATTATATCAAAATAATCTACAGAAATGTGTACAACTTTTCATATCTATAACATATTTTCAAACTGTTAACTAAAATGGCATAATAATTAAAAACCGCTGGTTGTAACGCATATATTACTTATAAGGCGAGCTGGACGCATAGGTGCGTTATACCTAAGCTTGTTTGTTATATCAAAATAATCTAGAGAAAATTGTACAACTTTTTATATCTATAACATTTTTTCAAATTGTTAACTAAAAGGGCATAATAATTAAAAACCGCTGCTCGCATCGCATATATTACTTATAAGGCGAGCTGGACGCATAGGTGCGTTATACCTAAGCTTGTTTGTTATATCAAAATAATCTAAAGAAAATTGTACAACTTTTTATATCTATAACATATTTTCAAACTGTTAACTAAAATGGCATAATAATTAAAAACCGCTGGTTGTAACGCATATATTACTTATAAGGCGAGCTGGACGCATAGGTGCGCTATACCTAAGCTTGTTTATTATATCAAAATAATCTAGAGAAAATTGTACAACTTTTTATATCTATAACATTTTTTCTAATTGTTAACTAAAAGGGCATAATAATTAAAAACCGCTGGTCGCATCGCATATATTACTTATAAGACGAGCTGGACGCATAGGTGCGTTATACCTAAGCTTGTTTGTTATATCAAAATAATCTAGAGAAAATTGTACAACTTTTTATATCTATAACATATATTAAAATTGTTAATTAAAAGGGCATAATAATTAAAAACCGCTGGTCGCATCGCATATATTACTTATAAGGCGAGCTGGACGCATAGGTGCATTATACCTAAGCTTGTTTGTTATATCAAAATAATCTAGAGAAAATTGTACAACTTTTTATATCTATAACATATATTAAAATTGTTAATTAAAAGGGCATAATAATTAAAAACCGCTGGTCGCATCGCATATATTACTTATAAGGCGAGCTGGACGCATAGGTGCATTATACCTAAGCTTGTTTGTTATATCAAAATAATCTAGAGAAAATTGTACAACTTTTTATATCTATAACATATATTAAAATTGTTAATTAAAAGGGCATAATAATTGAAAACCGCTGGTCGCATCGCATATATTACTTATAAGGCGAGCTGGACGCATAGGTGCATTATACCTAAGCTTGTTTGTTATATCAAAATAATCTAGAGAAAATTGTACAACTTTTTATATCTATAACATATATTAAAATTGTTAATTAAAAGGGCATAATAATTAAAAACCGCTGGTCGCATCGCATATATTACTTATAAGGCGAGCTGGACGCATAGGTGCATTATACCTAAGCTTGTTAATTAAAAGGGCATAATAATTAAAAACCGCTGGTCGCATCGCATATATTACTTATAAGGCGAGCTGGACGCATAGGTGCGTTATACCTAAGCTTGTTAATTAAAAGGGCATAATAATTAAAAACCGCTGCTCGCATCGCATATATTACTTATAAGGCGAGCTGGATGCATAAGTGCGTTATACCTAAGCTTGTTAACTAAAAGGGCATAATAATTAAAAACCGCTGGTCGCATCGCATATATTACTTATAAGGCGAGCTGGACGCATAGGTGCGTTATACCGAAGCTTGTAAACTAAAAGGGCATAATAATTAAAAACCGCTGCTCGCATCGCATATATTACTTATAAGGCGAGCTGGACGCATAGGTGCGTTATACCTAAGCTTGTTAACTAAAAGGGCATAATAATTAAAAACCGCTGGTCGCATCGCATATATTACTTATAAGGCGAGCTGGACGCATAGGTGCGTTATACCTAAGCTTGTTAACTAAAAGGGCATAATAATTAAAAACCGCTGCTCGCATCGCATATATTACTCATAAGGCGAGCTGGACGCATAGGTGCGTTATACCTAAACTTGTTTATAATATCAAAATAATCTACAGAAAATTGTACAACTTTTTATATCTAACAAATTTTCAAATTGTTAACAAAAAGGGCATATTAATTAAAAACTGCTCGCATCGCATATATTACTTATAAAGCGAGCTGGACGCATATGTGCGTTATACCTAAGCTTGTTTATTATTTTAAAATAATCTACAGAAAATTGTACAACTTATTATATCTATAACATATTTTCTAATTGTTAACTAAAATGGCATAATAATTAAAAACTGCTACTCGCATCGCATATATTACTCATAAGGCGAGCTGGACGCATGGGTGCGTTATACCTAAGCTTGTTTATTATATCAAAATAATCTAGAGAAAATTGTACAACTTTTTATATCTATAACATATTTTCAAATTGTTAACTAAAAGGGCATAATAATTAAAAACCGCTGGTCGCATCGCATATATTACTTATAAGGCGAGCTGGACGCATAGATGCGTTATATCTAAGCTTGTTTATTATATCAAAATAATCTAGAGAAAACTGTACAATTTTTTATATCTATAACATATATTCAAATTGTTAACTAAAAGGGCATAATAATTAAAAATCGCTGGTCGCATCGCATATATTACTTATAAGGCGAGCTGGACGCATAGATGCGTTATATCTAAGCTTGTTTATTATATCAAAATAATCTAGAGAAAACTGTACAATTTTTTATATCTATAACATATATTCAAATTGTTAACTAAAAGGGCATAATAATTAAAAATCGCTGGTCGCATCGCATATATTACTTATAAGGCGAGCTGGACGCATAGGTGCGTTATACCTAAGATTGTTTGTTATATCAAAATAATCTAGAGAAAATTGTACAACTTTTTATATCTATAACATATTTTCAAATTGTTAACTAAAAGGGCATATTAATTAAAAACTGCTAGCATCGCATATATTACTTATAAAGCGAGCTGGACGCATAGGTGCGTAATAAGCTTGTTTATTATATCAAAATAATCTAGAGAAAATTGTACAACTTTTTATATCTATAACATTTTTTTCTAATTGTTAATTAAAAGGGAATAATAATTAAAAATTGCTCGCATCGCATATATTACTTATAAGGCGAGCTGGACGCATAGGTACGTTATACCATCAAAATAATCTAGAGAAAATTGTACAACTTTTTATATCTATAACATTTTTCAAATTGTTAACTAAAAGGGCATAATTAAAAACCGCTGGTCGCATCGCATATATTACTTATAAGGCGAGCTGGTCGCATAGGTGCATTATACCTAAGCTTGTTTGTTATATCAAAATAATCTAGAGGAAATTGTACAACTTTTTATATCTATAACGTTGTTAACTAAAAGGGAATAATAATTAAAAACTGCTCGCATCGCATATATTACTAATAAGGCGAGCTGGACGTATAGGTGCGTTGTATGCATGTTTTTATAAATAACTTATAACAAAAGTGAAATCAATCAACAGCAACACTGAATAAAATAGGCAGTTTATAAATAAACTTGGAAGATATTAAATATTTACTTTAAAATTGAACGAGATAAATATTTACTATTTCATAATTATAAACCACATAATATGAAGTTTTATTATATTTTATTAGTGATAAATAAATGGTTTGTCGGTAGTTTTAAAAATAATTATACTTTAATCTATATTTGCACAAGATAAAAATAAATCTTTTTACACGAAATCGAAATAATTATAATAGTAGTTTCCATTAAAAATATATATTCCCGATTTGCATCTTCTTTTAAAATATTTTCTGCAGTAATATATACGAAGGTTTTGACGTGATTTATATATCTAGTAAGTTTCGTTATGGATTGCAAAATCGTGCTGAAGAGCACTCACTAGAAAATACGGTGCGAAATAAACTTCAAAAAAAAAAAAAAAAACCTTCCTCGGAATATTTATATGTTACTTATGTACGTGAATAAATTCAAATTTTTATTTATTGTCGGATATTTCAACAATATAATCTGAGATACACAAATATACGTGTTTAAATAGTTAAAAGTTTCCATCACAAATGTTGAAATTGAAAATGATTGATTTATACTTAAAGAAAATACGGGTTAAATAATGAATACCAAAACGCCTCGCGCTTGAAGTGAAACCTAGCAATGTTATAGCAACAGGCTTGAACATGCAAAGGTCACGTTCCCAAAAAGATTATTAAAATACTTATGTCTCCGCGGCTCGCCGAACAAAAATAGCACTGATTACCCGTCACATACACACATGAATAGGTGTACTACGTTGCACAAATAACCAAATTTTTCAATATTTTCTTTAACTTACCTTCATTTTCTATGTCCGTATCGTCTTTTTTCTTGTGTTTTTCAGCCAAGGCCACACTGGTCGTAAGTTTCCGGCATTGCCGCCATTTTCTTTTACTCTAACAAAATAAAATCTATTTTTACTGTCTTATATACCGTAATAAATGTGTTACATATTTAAACAAGAACCGGCGTGCCCAAATCGCAATAAATACAATACTAAAAGCGATAGCAATTCATTATTGGAACATATTCAAATTATTGTTTTATATAATGTATTAATATACGAGTCTTTAAAATTTGGTTTATGTTGTCTTGAATGTTTGATGACATTTCTTCTGTATTTAATATGAAATAAATGCATTTCTGAGTTCACGTATATAATTCTAAATCATCGACATTATACTCACAGTGCCCACTGAACCAATGTAACCAATTATAATCCCGAGATTTATTTATTCCTGCACCAGTATTAATTTCCATAACTCCACATTTAAAATTGCACACATGGGTAACTTTAATATCGTTCGTTTCGTGATTAGCCAAGGATATTTGATTTTATTAATTAAATCAGAGAAGCAGTTTATATAATAGAAAATATAACCAAAAATATCTGAAATGGCCTGCACTCGACTTTCTTTTACGCAGTTTTCACTAAATATATATATATATATATATATATATAACCAAAACAAGCTATCAAACTAACCAATACTCTACAGATATATTCTGAAATGTCATTTATCTAATTGAGTTTCTATTTTGTTTTCCTGTCAAAATAACAGATTAACCGATTTTATTACGCTACATGCGAATCCATCGCAACGTAAACAACATATTTATAATGTTTCGTAGCATTTTTCTCGCAACTGGCACATTTTTTGATGAAATTTTTCAAACAAAAGTTGTGCGAAATATTAATATCTTTCATTATGAACATAACTATTTTTGCCGTAAGTGTAGCCGTTCTAGTGATATTGAAGATACACTTCCGGTTTGAATATTCTTTTCAAAAATAGGAGATGCACATCTAGGGCATATACAAGTCTTAAGTTTGAAGTTTCATAATTTTACGTTGGACAGTTTTGGCTCTAGAGCGTTCACACACACACACACACACACACACAGAGACAGACACACACACACACAGACAGACAGACGTCATTCGATTCAGGGAAGGTCAAAACGTGTATATCCGTTGAAATCTCGAGTTCAAAATTATTCATGATTACAAGACTTACTTATTACTTCGTAAAAGAAAGTAAAAATTCACATAACTTCTTCGTTTCACTTATAGATGGCGTTCAATGTGTGATTTACTTCAAAATATATTTATATTATTTTTTTTAAGCCTTTGGGCTCACAATTTGAAAAAACTTTAAAGACATAAAATATCTTAGAATTTTTAGTAGAAAATTCTAAATATTTTACAAGTAGAGTAAGGGCAGTATTTAGGAGGGTTCTAAATTTTGAGGCCCTATAACTCCGGCCCTGTACAGACGATTGGATTTAAATTGCGACGTGAACTTCACGGGCGTGGAAGTTGTATGTATATCAAATTATATTAAATTCGGCCCGGTACCTTCAGAGGAGATACGTCCACAAAATTGATCTTACGGACGAGCGAGCGACATAATCTAATTATATAAGTTATATACATTTTCGTAATCAGAGAGAAACATTTTTTGATTCGAGAATGTTACAGACACTATAGCTGTTTTGTACTATCGTACGAGCTAAAAACAAGCATTAGTGAAAGCTAAGTAAACGCCGAGTGAAGGCCACTTTAGATTTGTTGAAATAAAAATAATTCCTAAAATTTGGGTTTGTATAAAACACAGGCTATTGCTATTACGGTGTCAGTTTCATACGGAAATATCCGAGAGAAACACATGAAATACAGTCAGACGGCTTGACACAGAAAGACCAAAAAAATAAATAAGAATGTTCCCCAGTGGGTTTGCTAGCATCTTTCTAGAACGTAGAACGTTGCACTCAACGTGACACCGAGGTACACCAAAATACATACACGTCTTTTTTGCTCGAAGCTACTACAAAAAAAGAGCGTATGTCCGATTCATTCGCATATTCTAAAGAATACTTGAATATAAATTCGTTTTACGACTTCTTATTTCCGAAAATAAACTTAATATGATTCGATTATGTCACTCGATTAACAGTTACCGCTTTAGAGTCTACAGCGCTGACAATAAAATGTTTATTTTCCAAAAATGTTCTTTTTATTGAAAATAATTATGTAACATTATTGTCTCCCTAGTTATACTAAACAGATTCAGAGAGAGAGGTGATAGGGGAGATAATATTTAATCATCCTAATGTCCTAAATATATGAATAGTACGTGAGAGTTAGCACATATTTGTATTTATCGCAAGCAAACATTTATAAATATAGCTTTCATTTCAGATATAAACGCGTCAATGTGCTTGTGCTCGTGCTTTAACAAGTTACAAATGATGGTAATGTTATATAATTATGCTGGCTAACATACATTAGATATATAAATATATACATATAAATACATACATATAAATATATACATATAAATTAGACAGAATACGTTTTGTTTTGCATAAAATGAATTTCACTGGTCACAAAGTTCACTTTCACTAGAAAAATAGTTCTTAAACATTTAATATCCAGTTATTTATTGTATATATGTCGATTTCCCCATTTACTAAAATATATTCGACGGGAAAAACCACCACTAACATTTTAAAGTGATTTTTGTAGTAAATAATACATTTTTTGGAAAAACTTTTTAAGCAAAAGTTTCTAGAAATTTATATATCTATATCTTTTATTATAAATATTTTTTTGTAACTCGTGTCGTTTTCGAGATATATTAAAAATGATAATGAGTAAACAACCACTTCCGGTTGAAATATTCTTGAAATAAATAAGATTATTTAACAAACACAACTAAAATATATTCGACGGGACAAACCACCAGTAACATTTTAAAGTCGTTTATTTTAGTAAATAATACATATATTTTTTTAACTTTTTAAGCAAAAGTTGCTAGAAATTTAAATATTTATAACTTTTATAATAAACATTTATCTATAACTCGTGTCGTTTCCAAGATATACAATAAATTACATGAGTAAACAAGCACTTCCGGTAGAAATATCCTTGAAAAAAATAAGACGTTTACTTTCCCGAATTATTTAAATCATACTTTTATAACAAACACTACTAAATTATATGCGACGGGAAAATTTTAAAATCGTTTTTTAGTAAATAAATCATTAAAAAAAAACTATTCAAGCAAAAGTTGCTAGAAATTTAAATATCTATAACTTTTATACTAAACATTTTTCTCGGACTCGTCTCGTTTTCGAAATATACAATAAATGACACGAATAAACATGCACTTCCGGTTGACATATCCTTGAAATAAATAAGAGGTTTACTTTCCCGGATTATTTAAATCATATATTTATGACAAACACTATTAAAATATATTCGACGGGAAAAACCACCAATAAAATTTTAAAGTCGTATATTTAGTAAATAATACATTTTTTTAAAAAACTTTTCAAGCAAAAGTTGCTAGAAATTAAAATATCTATAACTTTTATAATAAACCTTTTTTTGTAACTCGTGTCGTTTTCGAGATATACAATAAATTACATGAGTAAACAAGCACTTCCGGTTGAAATATCCTTGAAAAAAGGATAAGAGGGTTTTATTGTAGGGCGTTCACACACACACACACACACACATATATATATATATAAACACACACACACATAAACACACACACACACATAAACACACACACACACATAAACACACACACATATATATAAACACACACACATACAGACAGACAGACAGAAACATGGAATATTTCCTTAAAAATATCAAGCTAGATTTTTTATAACCACAATACTTTCTGTTATAAACGTATAAGTAAAAGGAATTTTAAAAATAGTTAAATTCGTAGGTGTAACAATTTTCTAACGAACATGACGATAAGAAAATTTTACGAATTTAAAACAATAATTAGAGAATGATTCACTATTAAAGTTCAATTAAACACATAGTACGTTTAAATTAAATTTAAAAATCATTAAATAAAAATTAGCATAAAAACTTTATAACACGAGACAGATCGATTTCTTGGGACACAAAGCAACATTCCGGGAAATTTTGTATTGTTATTATAATCATGTGTTTAATAAGCATTTACGTAAAATTAATTATCTCGTAACTGAGAAGTTGGATAGAATCAATTATTATTATAAATTTTCATTAAAATATGTATTTTGGTATAAAAATAAGTATTAACTAGAGAAACTGTATATATTATCTTAGCCACCTATAAAATTCAAATCCCTCCTAACCTAAAATATCTTAACGAGTTCACAATGTATGAAAATGTGAATGTACAACGTTGCAAATAAAACATTAAGCACTTACATCATTTAATGCACCTCTGTTAAGTAATGCTGGATTACACCAAATGTTTTTAATCTCAATTGAACTACACAGAAAACGAGATCTATACACTACACTACTCAGAGCCATTTTGCACAGCGCCCACACAACGCGGCACAAATTCTACTTCGACTGATTTTGGATCGCAGCAAAGTTCATATCTGCTGACCGATACGAACATGCGTATAAAGTTTGACATGAAATGTTAACATAATTCAACTAACAATACATTCATTTATATTGTTAATTGATATTATTAGCTTTATCATTACCGGTACGCGGTAACAACAAATATGTTGACAGTTCACGATTAGCCGGGTTAGTGCCTAAACTTTTACGCGCGCCTTCGTTTAGCATATTAAAAAATAAAAACTAAATCAGCATATTATAGTATTCCTACGTTAAAATAGACTACTTCTATAATAAAAATTGAATATATTGCGCGAAAATACATAATTTTTCTCTAGTTGGCAACGCTGGTTGGCAACCTGATGCTAAAGCTGTATTCTAATTACATACAATCTCAGCTTGTCTCATCTTCTTGCTCTGTTTACACATGGGACAGACAAAGCAATAACATGAGTTTGAATTGAGCCTAACTGAGATTTTGTGTAAAAAGAATACAGCTACCAAATTATGGTAAAACAAACGATTGTGTATAATTAATATAAAATATAATAATCGTGTTAGTTTAATCCAAATTATGAAAGCTATTTTTAATTTTCGATGTGTAGGGACTTTTTTGTTAAGGCTGCATTTTTCTCTAGTTGGCAACACTGGTTGGCAACCTGATGCTAAAGCCGTATTCTATTTTCATACAATCTCAGCTTGTCTCATCTTTTTGCTCTGTTCACACATGGGACAAACAAAGCAAAAACATGAGTTTGAATTGAGCCTAACTGAGATTTTGTGTAAAAAGAATACAGCTACCAAATTATGGTAAAACAAATGATTGTGTATAATTAATATAAAATATGACAATCGTGTTAGTTTAATCCCAATTATGAAAGCAACTTATAATTTTCGATGTTTAGGGATTTTTTTCTTTTGGCTGCGTTCGAAATTCTTCTAGCGGGAAACTGCACATTCAGTATTAAAATGTAGATAGAGACTAAATTCGTAACGAAAGGGGCCTAGATAGTGTCTAAAACTTATTAGATATATCATCAAATTATTTAGAATAATAAATTGATGTTTAAATTTAAAGTTTTAACCCAATTAAGTTATGGTTTACTCTAATGTACTATTCTCAATTAATTTGATGACATGTATAGTAAGTTTTAGGCACTACTATGTAAATGACTCTTTTATGCCGCGTTCAAACCAACGCGGCAGCGGCAAATTTTAAAAAATGCCCAAACCAATCAGATCACTGGGAATAGTAGAGCTACTTTCGCCGCTAGTTTAAAAATATTTTTGTGTAAAAGTTGATTTCGCGGCAGCGGCAATCCTCAGACCTCTCTTTTATTGTATGACTTCTCTCTAAATATTATATCTAAAATCTAGGCATGCGCAATTAACATTTGCCGCCTCGGTCCGTACGCCAAATTATTTAGCGGCAATTTCAGCCATTTTGCAAGTTGCCGCTGCGGTGTCGGTCAGGACGCACCATTAAGGATTGTTCACAGCGAATTATTTAGTAATTAAACTTAGATAATTACAAATAACAATCTAGTTTGTATTATGGCAAGCAATGCTAGCATTCCAAGCAACAAAATTAACACAATTTATGATAAATTTTGTTGCTGTGAACGTTAACCTTGTATGTCATACAACAAACTCAAATTATTACTTATAATTTCTAAGCTTAATTTCTAATTCCTTTGTTGTGAACAATCCTTAAAGGATTGCAGCAAAACAATTAGTAGTTACCCACATAGCACAAAACAAACTGAAAGACGTCTTTAAGATGTCAAAGTCTTTAATGGTATGAAGCCCGAAGTCATACAAAGCGACGTCCTCTACACGTCTAACTTCGCTCGTTTAAGACCAATTTAAGACGTGTCGAAAAGACGTCTTAAAGACGTAATTTAAAGACTTTAAAAGGATAACTATAAGTCAACAATAAGACGTCTATAGGTCGTTCAAAATGACTACTATTAGACTCTTATAGGTCTAAATAATGACGTCCAAAATTGGACATTTTGTGGTCTTGCGGGAATAGGTAGTGATTTTTATAAGGCTAGAAAATTCTGGTATTACATTTGTTTTACTATATACACAAAATACACATTTGTTTGATACTTAATAGCACATCCAAATGTGTTTTTTTTTTAGATAGCAAAACAAATGTCATACCAGAATTTTCTATAAATAACCAACAAATTCGAATTAAAAAACAATAGTATAATACATTATTAAACATATAAATATTACAAATAAAGAGCAGTTGATTTATTAACTGGAATTATTATAATTTGCTTGTATACAGTCATATACTTCATTTAAGATAGATTTCTAGTTTACATACGTCGCAACCGTAGCACTCAAACCAAGAAGTCTGGGCATAATTATGTATACAATGTATTATTTAGGTTGTCCGCTACGGTTGTGAAGCACGGAACATATTGAAACTGAAGAGGACATATTTAAAATCACAGTGTGTACGGCAAAATAGTATTTTTATTTGCCAGGTTTAGCCGTTCGCTGAACGCTCATGAACATGCCTCATCCATTCTCGTTCTCGTTCAGTTTTTGTTTCATCATTGGCAGTTACAGTAATCTGTACGCAGCGCTTCTGAAATATACAAAAATTATACTATAATATTAATGAGAATTGAATGATTCAATTGTTACCGGTTATAATTTTCATTACGGGGGCGTTTCCTAATGGCCATATATTGCATCTGTCCACGTTCTTTGATCCTTCCTCCAATACTAAGAATTTTTTGTTTCTGTAAACATCATGTATTTATTTATTTATTAAATATGTAACACTAGCGTTGTAAGGTGTTATCCTCTTTGTTCTATAATATTTTGTTACTTGTACTTTTAATGAGGTTTTGTTTTATGAACATTGCATAAAAACTGTAGAACATGCATAATATATACATTTTAAATTAATAACTAATGCACAAACTTGTTACACAGCAAATAATTGTTTGTAAAATACTTACTTTTCTTACTTGTTTGCATTAGCTGAAACTACTTGTAGAATGCTCTAGAACGTTTGTTTGTTGGACCTGCATTTTTTGCTCTGTTCATAATCTGTCCTTATTCATCATTATAAGTGGAAGAAAGACAAATCATGAACTGATCAGTAAGTGCAGGACAAACGAACAAAGCTAAGTATAGGTTCTGAAAATTTAATATAGGTGGCAGCATATCTCCGCATTTGTTTGGTCTTGTAGACCAAAAAAAGACGTCTGTACGACCACCTAAATTTGTCTGGATGGAAGTCGTTAAGTTGTCTTGTGGACGACATTTACAAGACGTCTTATTTAAGGCCAACTTAAAGACGTCTTGAAGACTTTGTTATATGTTGTCTTATTTATGTATGTCATTAAGACGTCCTAACTAAAAGTCTTAAAGACGTCATGTTTTTGGACGTCTTTATTTGGTCTTACGGGATTTGGTGCTATGTGGGTAAACTTAGAAAATTACAAATAATAATCTAGTTTGTATTATGACAAGCAATGTTAACATTCCAAGCAACATAATTTATGATAAATTTTGTTGCTGTGAACATTAACCTTGTATGTCATACAACAAACTCAAATTATTACTTATAATTTCTAAGCTTAATTTCTAATTCCTTTGCTGTGAACAATCCTTTAAGGATTGTTCACAGCAAAACAATTAGTAGTTAAACTTAGAAAATTACAAATAATAATCTAGTTTGTATTATGACAAGCAATGTTAACATTCCAAGGAACATAATTTATGATAAATTTTGTTGCTGTGAACGTTAACCTTGTATGTCATACAACAAACTGGAATTATTACTTATAATCCTTCACGGCATTGGCAACAAAAGTAAATGCCCTAAATAATCAGATTGCAGGGAATAGTAGAGCTACCCATATAGCACAGAGTGCCTTAAAGACGTAATATAGACGTCCAATAGACGACATCTTAAAATATGACATCTATTGGACGTCTTTATTACGTCTTTAGGCATTCCGTGCTGTATGGGTACTTTCGCCGCAAATTTTAAAATATTTTTATGGAAAAGTTGGTTTCTCGGCCCTCTTTTTTTATTTTATGACGTCCCTCTGAAATATTAGATCTAGAATCAAGGCATGCGTAATAAACATTTGCCGCCTTGGTGCGTACGCGGCCATTTTAGTCTATATTGCAAATTGCCGCTGCCGCAATGCCGCATCAGTCTAAACACGGCACTATGAAGCGGGTTAAGGGTTCCGCGAAGAGAATTTCAAAAACAGCTATGGTAATTTACGACTAATTCCGATAAAATTGTTATAGAAATACGGTTTATTAAAGACTAGAGTTAAATATTGTATGATTTAATTTCCCCCAAATTTAATGTGGTAACACTGCGTAGTGTTTTAAATTTACAGTGACAGTAGACGTTAAGTTTTGTTTCGTTTCCTTGAGTATAATATACGCGAGAATTATAAATCTAGTACGATTTTAAAGTGAATTTAGTTCAACTTCTATTATTGGAGTTGCGTTTACTTCCAGATGGAACCAATGGCACTTGGAAGTCCGCCATCTAGCCCAAGCTCACCAGTAACCAACCCGAATTTCTTACCGGCGTTCCTCATGGGGGAGAGTACGTCTACGCCGCGAACGAACAGCATCAGCCCGGCGAAAAATCGGACAACGCCCTTCAAGCCCATTATTCCCTCGGACACGCGGTCACAGCTGCAACAACCGCGGTATTACGGGCAAGTGGCCGACTCTAGTTTTAACCTAAGTGGTGTTAGTGAAAAAGTGGGGCCGCCCGCCAAGGGGCTATTCGATACATTTGAGGTTAGTTCTGTGCGCGAAAACAAACAAATCGATTCAATTGATTATGCGACGCCGCAAAAAACGCGCAATTTAAACGAAAGCCTAAATAAATCGTATCGAAAAGTGGTCGATAATGCGTTATGGGTGACTGTGTTAGGTTTCCCGCCGCACGCGGCTAGTTTAGTTTTAACCCAGTTTGCCCAATGCGGCACTATTATCGATAAGCGTTTCCCGCCCGAGGGTAATTGGGTGAATCTAAAGTATTGTTCACAGCACGAAATTTCGCGCGCGTTATCGTTTAACGGCAAATTAATCTCGAATTCTATTATGGTGGGCGTTATTTTAGCAAATAACGAAAATAAAGAGAATACTGCGGATAGTTTAAATGTTACGTCGCCTAATCGCGCTAGGCCCCTTGGCCAACCGTATTTGCCTAAACAGCACCCCGCTGAGGTGCTGTCGCCGCAAAACGCACCGCAAAAATCGACGGGGCTTGTCTCCAAAGCCATGGAGTATGTTTTCGGCTGGTAATTTAAATTTACGCGGGGTATTCGTGATATTTTTGTTCGTTCTCTGTCTTTGTCTAGCAAATTTTGATTTCTGAACTTTATTATTGGAGATACATATGTTCGTTCTCTGTCTAGCAACAGTAAAACGCTAGCATTCTCTGTCTACCGCATTATGATTTCTAAACCATTCAACCATTATTGTAGATACTATTTTCTTATATACAGTTTTACAGCTACAATAATAGTTATATTTTATGTTTCTAGGGTGGATGCATTAAGAAATACTGTTTTTAAACTTTATTAATTAATAACTTCGTGAATTATGTCTTTGGCACCGAAATTTTATTATTGTATGTTTCCCAACTTAATTTATATCTCGTTCGCTGTCTAGTAACAGTAAATATCTATTAAGCCGCTAGCTTTCTCTGTCTAGCAACAGTAATTTTGATTTCTGACCATACAATATGGCATATATTATTATTGTAGATACTTATTTCTTATATACTAATGTTACGTTGTTAAAAAATATGCCATATTGTATGGTTCTAAAGTGGATGCTTCATGAAATTATGTATATTAACCATAGAAATATTTACTGTTGCTAGACTAAGAATGCTGCCTTCATTTCTAATATATTAAGCTTTATATAATTAATTTCGATAAATGTGCTGTATAATCCCAATTAATATTTTTCAATACGAAATGATATTATATCTATGAAAAAAAGTTCACGTCACGAATATTCCCATTTTTATTTTATGTAAATTTGTGTCCTTATTTTATGAATTTTTCCCCCATTTTTTGCGATTATAATTATACAAGCAATAAAGTACATATTTTAATTATTATATATGAAGACTACTAGGAAATACCATATATTGTCACATTTACGAAAACATTCTATATCTAAATAGGGTTTCCATTCGAGTTTAATATTTAGCAACTTTTTAGGGCATAAAAGCGCTAAATATTGAATTAACTTGTTAACCCTCCGTGGTTACTAGGGTCAAATGGACCCCACTTGCAATTTTAAGCCAAAATTAGTACGAAGTATCGAAGAAACTAAAGCAATCGGTCGTATGTTTGTAGTATTCTCGGATCAAATCATTTTCTTAACAAAAAATGTTTGTCTCGTCGCCCTGAATTCAAAAATATATGTAACTTGGATGTTAGTCGTCACTCGTAAGACCAAATTTGTGCCCTCTATTCCTCTGAAGGTACCGAAGCGATTTAAACCAAATTTGCTACACATATTATTTGGTATTCCATTTGAATCCTCTCACAATTTAAATCTAATTGTTCGTATGCGTTTAGAGTTATTGGGCCTTAAAATTCTTCTCGTCGCCCTGAATCCAAAAATGTATATAACTTATATACTTGGATGTTAGTCGTCGCTCGCTCGACCAAATTTGTGCTTTCTACTCCCCTGAATGTACCAAAGCGATTTACACCAAATTTGCTACACATATTATTTGGTATTACATTTGAATTCGCTCGCAGTTTAAATCCAATCTCTCGTATATTTCCCGAGTTATTGGGCCCCAAAATTTGGTGCCCCCTTTAATACTGCTCTTATAAACATAATTAAAATACCCAAAAATTCTACTAAGAATTCTAAGATATTTTATATCTACAAGATTTTTTCATATTGTTAACCCAAAGGCCATAAAAAATTATTAAATATTATAATTTTCAAAATGTTAATATCTAACGGCCATTATGATTAAAATCCGCTGCTCGCATCGCATTACTGTGACGCATAGGTGCGTTGTACCTAAGCTTGTTTAAATGGCACTTTTTACACATTGATCTTGCGGATTAAAATATAATCTGAGTGAATTCGATATTTTAGAACTATTATCCTGAATTTTTATGCGACAGCTGGGGTCTTTGAGACCCTATGTGACTAGTGTGTTACCGCGGAGGGTTGAAAATATTATTGTAATTTGAAATTTTTTTTAAGCTTTGTCGTGGTTTAGGTAATTCAAATGGTAATTCTATAAATGGTGACATTCCCTATGCATATATTGATTTATTTTACTCAAAAACTTAGTAGTACATACGATAAAACCAACAAAAACACCAAAAAACATTTACAAGTTAATAAAATACATTTTATTTGCACACTTAAAATTAAAAATTAAATTATTTAACATCCTCGATTTTCGCTGTAGCCAAATCGGTCATTTTCGGATAACGAGACTTCTTTTTATCCAGTTTGTCTTGCGCCCAAAGAATTAATTTTAATAAAGTCGACAATTTCGGCGACGTAGATTCTTGATGCTCCATTTTCAAGATAGCTGCGTTTACCTCACTTGCAATCTATTAACAACAAAACTAAATAATTAGTGTTAAAAGTGTAAAAAAAATAAAAATTAACCTTTTGACGATGAGCCGGTTGTAGTAAATCCCCAAACGGACTTGAAGCAGGATCTTCAAACGCTAAAAGTGCTAAAGTTCGCTCTAATTCGTTTAAAACCGCTGGATTCGATTCGCCGGATTCGCTCAGATGCGATTGAGCGAATGCCAGCGCTTCCTCAACGCGATCCCCTCGAATTAACTCAATCAAATGCAATTGCTAAGAAGGGGGAGTGAAAATTTAAGTCGTATAAAAATTGAGTATTTTTACCTGTAAATGAAAGTATAGATATCGATCATTATCCAATAATTCTGGATGTAGTTGGTTAATTAACGCGGTAGCTTCTTGGATTCGGCCGTTTTGGATCGCGTCGCGGATCCGAATTCGATCGTCGAGCGAATTCAGCTCGACGGTCGGTCCAACACCTGATTCCATTTGAAATTTCTCTGCAGCCTCTTTAAAACCTTCTACTCACACACACACAAAACAATAACAAATTTGCATATATTACGCGAGAACAAAAGACTTTTCGTATATTATCGTTAATTGATAATGTGAACGTAAGATGCCCTAACCTGTCACTAAATAGTTCATAATCAGCTTGTTCATCGTTGTACGACCAATTTGCTTCGTTTCTAGTAGCTTGAACCAATCTTCTCGTTTCACTGTTTCGTGTTTTTCAGTATAACTCATCGCTTTCACACTGAATTGTTTCGCAAAACAAGTGATATTTTATAGATTTGACATTCTATGTTTACGTTTCTCACACTCTTACATATCTAACCATGACCGAACCGACTCATTAGCCGTAGTCTTTTTACACACAAAATCTCTACTAGGCTCAATTAAATGTTATGTGCTTGCTCTGTCTACCCCATGTGTAGACAGAGCGAGAAGATGATTTTTAAGCGAAACAAGCTGAGATTTCTGTAAAAAGAATACGTCTATTCTCGCCTTTGTGTTGTCATGTTCTTATGATATAGGTGTTTTAAACCTGACTGGCCTTGGGCTAGCCTACAGTGTGGTAAATATTAGAATGCTGAAGTTTTGATAGTATTCTAGCCTACAGTGTGCTAAACAATAGATTGTTTGGGTATTAATTGTATTCTAGCCTATAGTGTTCTAAACATTAGATCTTTTGTATTCAGATAGTATAAATGATAGGATATCAAAACTTAAACATTCTAATGTTTAGCACACTGTAAGCTAGCTCAAGACCAACCAAATTTCCCGCCAAGAGAACTTCACAGTCTTTATAAGCGTATTTAAGGCCACAATTGTGTAGAATATAAATAATTAGCAATATATATATATATTGCTAATTATTTATATTCTACACAATTGTGGCCTTAAAACTGCGAAGTTTTCTTTTGGCGGGAAATATTACATTTGGTTGACCTTGAGCTAGCTTACAGTGTGCTAAACATTAGAATATTTAAGTTTTGATCGTATTCTAGCCTGCAGTGTGCTAAACATTAGAATGTTGAAGTTTTCATAGTATTCTAGCCTACAGTGTGCTAAACATTCGAATTTGTGTATACAGATAGTATAAATAATTTGAAATATATATATATTCGAAATTCATGCTTAAAAAGCGGTTTTAAGGCCACAATTGTGTAGAATATAAATAATTAGCTATATATATATATATATATATATATATATATATATATCTATCTATATATATAGCTAATTATTTATATTCTACACAATTGTGGCCTTAAAACCGCTTATTAAGCATGAATTTCGTATATATATATATATATATATATATATATATATATATATATATATATATATATATATATATATATATATATATATATATCTATATATATATATATCTATATATATATATATATATATATATATATATATATATATATATATATATATATATATATATATATATCTATATATATAAAGCTAATTATTTATATATATATATATATATATATATATATATATATCTATATATATATATATATATATATATATATATATATATATATATATATATCTATATATATAAAGCTAATTATTTATATTCTACACAATTGTGGCCTTAAAACCGCTTATTATGCATATATTCCGAATTTGGATCACAGTAACCGGTTAAACATTTATTTCGTTTCTAATTAACTTTGAGGAGTCATAATAACATTATATATTTTATACGTTAGCGGTTACAGTGATCCAATTACGGAATAACTGAAGACTGCAAAGTTCTCTTGGCGGGAAACATAACATTTGGCTGGCCTTGGGCTAGCCTACAGTATGCCAAACATTAGAATGTTTGTGTTTAATAGTAGTGGTTTAATACCGCGAAGGTCTCTTGGCGGGAATCATATTACATTTGATATTCAAATGTATGTAACAACTTAACACATAAGGTATTCACGATTAAAAGATTCTATTGAACTAGATACTGTTTAAAACTAGTTATATATGCCATTAAATTATTTTGGAATAGTAAATTAAAGTAATGCATTTAGATATAATGTTTATAATGTTTAAACTCTAAATTTGAACACTGTAAACATTTATATGCTTGATATTTATTTTATATATATAGTTAGGTTTAAGAAAATAAAGACAAATAAATAAAATAATATTTTTAATTGTGTGTAAAAGTGAAAATACATCTTAATAGCAAATATACTATCTAAAATAATGGTTTTATTTGTCCATTCTCGGCGTAATATATTCTATCGTGTTGTGCCGGTAAAGTAGGGAATGGTAACACATATTTCTGTAGTTTTATACGTTCAGGTATTATAAAATAAAAACGAAATGGTCGCTGCGTTTGTTGACTTTGGTTTTGCGATGTAAACTGGTTTATAAATGGTATATGTTGTACTACGTTGCCTACAGACGTTGTTACACCGGTAAATACCATTTGTGCGCCATTAAACACTGAACCTATAGTTCCTGGAACATTTATCGTGATTGGAAATATGCCAGTTATGTCCAGGACATTTGTTACCATCTGCATTATGGTTAACCGTGGTTGGCCATTTGGTTGAATTATTCTGCAAAAATTTCGCATTATATATATATATATATATATATATATATATATATATATATATATATATATATATATATATATATATATATATATATAAATAAATATACGAGTATATGATTTATTTTAATCAATTTTGGTGTGCTACAATTGAATAAATCCCATATTTGAATACTGCCAAATCAATGTAGAGTTATATAAAATAAAAACTATTTTTTCTAACCTCAGATATAAATAAATCTTATTACTATATAAGCTACATAAATATACATTTACTGTAAATAAATCGTACTTGCAGTAAAATATACTAAATTAAATTTTGGCTGCATTTAATCGCAAGTCTATAATAATTATGTAAATAAATTTACCACAAATAAATAATGATGCCGTAATAAATAGACTAGTTTATTATTAATAAATAAATGCGTAATATTAAAGAAATTTTTCTAAAAATTAGACATTAACTATAAAAACTAGTTGTTTTTTGTATATATATATATATATACTTATTTACTGTTTTATTTAGTTATACACTTATTTACTGTTTTATTTAGTTATACACTTATTTACTGTTTCTACTTGGTATTCCCCCAAGAAACATATAAACCAAAGCGTTCTACACATACATTCATACAAATACATACATCTGAGTGTATAAATATATACCCAGATGTATGTGTTTGTACCCAAAGCGTTCTACACATACATTCATACAAATACATACATCTAGGTGTATACATATACCCAGATGTATGTGTTTGTATGAATGTATGTGTAGAACGCTTTGATGTATATGTTTCTTGGGTTAATACCAAGTAGAAACAGTAAATAAGTGTACAATTCTGATTTTTGATGAGTTTAAATGATATTATTATTGATTGCAACAATACAGTTGAAACTGTTTCACTCTTCGCGCATGTTTGTCTATATATGTAAGAGAAATGCTTTATTTATATGGTGTATCTATGATTTAATCTACTTTTATAAAAGCAATTACATGAAAAATGTCCACTTGTTAAATTATTCAATTAGACAGCTGGATAGGTAAAAACTGTTTTCTGTATATGATATGGGCACATGGTGCCCACGAGTCAACCTTAGTTAAATATAATTACTTTTCAAAATATTAAACATAGAATATTAAATTGTTTCACACTTATAAACAACCTATAAGTTAAATATGTTTTAATTTTAGAGTAAAAAATTATTTTAATATTCCGGTTAATAATATTACGAATTAACTAAATTATAAACGTAAAAAAATTACTTGTCACTCACTGAATTGGTACCAAAACTTGAACTTGTTGAAACTTAATTGGTGCACTTATAATTTGGCACGTATTAATTAACAAGTAACTAATTAATATCAAATATTTGCTCATTATTGCGATTTTAATGACCACGAAGTGGCAACTCTAGTACCATTTGAACCACTAGCAAATACAAAACCATTTTCTACACTGAAAAAACTCGTTGAATTTGAAACAAGTTTTGATAATATTCTACTACAGTAACACAGCGATTTTAGCATAAAATCCTGTTGCATTTTATTGCTAAAAAGATTTATATGCAATTTAACATACGCCGTTGTCCATTTTAAAGTTATAACTGTAAAAAATTGGGAGTGGTCTTCACTTATACTTGGTTTCACAAAATATATTATTGGGTATAAATTCATGAAGGATTTTATAGTAATTGATACGTTATTCGCAAAAACTTTTCAAACAAAAGTTGTTTGAAATTTTAATATCTTTCTCTTTTATAAGGATCATTTTTTCTGTAACTCATGCCGTTTACGAGATATTTAATAAATAATACTAAGTTTTCGCAAAATATATTATTTTGTATATTCATGAAGCATTTTATAGTAATTGGTACATTTTTCGCAAAAATGTTTCAAACAAAACTTGCTAGGAATTTTAATATCTTTAACTTTTATAAGAAAGACTTTTTCTTTAATTCGTGCCGTTTTAGAGATATTTAATAAATAATACTGAGTTTTCACAAAATATATTATTGAGTATATTCATGAAGGATTTTTTAGTAATTGGTACATTTTACCCAAACATGTTTCAAACAAAAGTTACTAGGAATTTTATTATCTTTAACTTTTATATAAAAGACTTTTTCTCTAATTCATGCCGTTTTCGAGATATTTAATAAATAATACTGAGTTTTCACAAAATATAATATTTAGTATGTTCATAAAGGATTTTATAGTAATTGGTACATTTTACGCAAAAATGTTTCAAACAAAAGTTTCTAGAAATTTTAATCTCCTTAACTTTTATACGAAAGACTTTTTCTCAAACACATGCCGTTATCGAGATATTTAATAAATAATACTGAGTTTTCACAAAATATAATATTTAGTATATTCATGAAGGATTTTATAGTAATTGGTACATTTTTCGCAAAAATGTTTCAAACCAAACCTGCTTCAAATTTTAATATCTTTAACTTTTATAAGAATCACTTTTTCTGTAACTCATGCCGTTTTCGAGATATTTAATAAATAATACTGAGTTATCACAAAATATATTATTGTGTATATTCATGAAGGATTTTATTAGTAATTGGTACATTTTACGCAAAAATGTTTCAAACAAAACTTGCTAGGAATTTTAATATCTTTAACTTTTAAAAGGTTCATTTTTTCTGTAACTCATGCCGTTTTCGAGATATTTAATATATAATACTGAGTTTTCACAAAATATATTATTGGGTATATTCATAAAGCATTTTATAGTCATTGGTACATTTTTCGCAAAAATGTTTCAAACAAAAGTTGTTTAAAATTTTAATGTCTTTAACTTTTATACGGTTAATTTTTCTGTAACTCATGCCGTTTTCAAGATATTTAATAAATAACACAAGTCAACATGCACTTCAGGTTCACACACACACAACGTATAAATATAAACAACAACTGGTTTAATATACTAATTTATTAATAAATTAAATTATACACATACATTTCACTAATAAATACATTAACACTAAAAATTATTGTCACTGATTTGTCGAATTTTTGTTCGTTAACTTCGCCAATTGATTCGATTCGTTCCCAAAATTCGGGCTGTCGAACGTTGGTGGTCGACTCATATCTTCATGAACGTATGTTGAAAAGTATTTTTGAATCAGTTGCAGTAAATATTCCAACATTGGTGGAAATTTCATTGTAGCTTTTATATATTCAATTGGTTTATTGTCGTTGTTCACTAATTTCGATGACATTATTATGTACGTTATGTTAATCCGCGGTATTTGTTGTCTCTCCAAGACATAAGCGTTCGTAGTGAACACTAGGATTAGCAATATAAAAACTGTTGTATTCTTCATACTCTTGCAAAATGGTTTGCGACTGAACCACCGTGTGTATTATAACTGTTTATACTGTATGAGAAGTGTACGGCATGTTTTACTTGTTAAAAGTAGCACATATACCCGTTTAGTATTAAATCCACAGAATATTCATTCCTATATGACCACGTTTCGATTTAAATTTAGATTAGCAGATCATCACACCTTAGGCGATCATAATCTTGGTCACATTTCGCGATATGTTTCTACATGATTTTTTTGTCAAACTTTGCGATTTTTTTACTACCAAACCATTAATGGTAGAAAATTGAAATTTGCAAGGTCTATCAGACTATATTTTGTTTATATTGTCCCAAATTCTCAACTTGCCTGGGTCAATATTACAAGAGAAAGAGTGGAAATGATCGATTTTGAGTTAACGAGTTTTGAAGTTGATAAACAAAATGTATAACCTTAACTACCATTACCCATATAACTCGAATATAACTTAAATTTTCAACTAGACAGGGTCAATATTACGAGCTCCACAGCAAAATGAGTGAAGAAAATGATCGATTTTCGCAAAAACACACACTTTGCGATTTTTTTACGACCAAACCATTAATAATAGAAAATTAAAAATTTACAGGGTGAAACAAACTATATTTTGTTTATATTGTCCTAAATTTTCAACTTGACTGGGTCAAAATTATGAACTCCACAGTAAAAAGAGTGAAAATGATCGATTTTCGCTCAAAAAATCACATATTTTCGAGTTTAACATATATTTAGATTAATTTGACTACGCTGATTTCATAACTGGCGATTAAATTGATGAAAAACTTATAGAATTTGAGTTAGCGAGTTTTGAAGTTGATAAACAAAATGTATGGTGACCTTAAGTGCCATTACCCATATAACTCGAAAACGGTACAACTTATCGCTCCGCCGTTACCGGATTTGAGTTCCCCGATACTTACGCCCTTTATAAACAAAGTTTCAGCCTTGTTGTAAACAATAAAAAAATTGGTCACTTTTCGCGAAATTTTTATCTAACTTTGCGATTTTTTTACGACCAAACCATTAATGATAGAACATCGGATGTTGCAGGGTCAAATAGACTATATTTGGTTTATATTGACCCAAATTTTCAACTTGACTGGGTCAAAATTACGAGCTCCACAGTAAAAAGAGTGAAAATGATCGATTTATACAGAAAACGGCAAATTTTTGCTCAAAAGAACGCATATTTTTGAGTTTAACATATATTTAGATTAAGTTGTCTACGCTAATTCCATAACTGGCGATTAAAAAGATGAAAATCTTATAGCATTTGAGTTAGTGAGTTTTGAAGTTGATAAACAAAATGTATGATGACTTTGAAGTGCCATTACCCATATAACTCGAAAGCGATACAACTTATCGCTCCGCCGTTAACAGATTTGAATTCCCCGATACTTCAGCACTCTATAAACAAACATTAATTCTTGTTGAAAACAATAAAAAAATTGGTTAGTTTTCGCGAAATTTTTATATAACTTTGCGATTTTTGTACGACCAAACCATTGATGATAGAAAATCGAATGTTCTAGAGTCAAACAGACTATATTTTGTTTATATTTTCCCAAATTTACAACTTGACTGGGTCATAATTACGAGCTACACAGTAAAAAGAGTGAAAATGGTCGATTTTTGCAAAAAAACGGCAAATTTTTGCTCAAAAGAACGCATATTTTTTAGTTTAACATTTATTTAGATTAATTTGAATACGCTGATTCGTTAACTGGTGATTAAATTAATGAAGAACTTATAGAATTTGAGTTAGCGAGTTTTGAAGTTGATAAACAAAATGTATGGTGACCTTAAGTGCCATTACCCATATAACTCGAAAACGGTACAACTTATCGCTCCGCCGTTAACAGATTTGAGTTCCCCGATACTTATGCACTATATATATATATTCAGCCTTGTTGAAAACGATCAAAATTTTGGTCACTTTTCGCGAAATTTTTCTACTTGAAATTTTAATCTAACTTTGCGTTTTTTTTACGACCAAACCATTAATGATAGAAAATTGAAATTTGCAGGGTTAAACAGACTATATTTTGTTTATATTGCCCCAAATTTTCAACTTCACTGGGTCAATATTACGAGCTCCACAGCAAAAAGAGTGAAAATGATCGATTTTGAGTTGGCGAGTTTTGAAGTTTAAGTGCCATTACCCATATAACTCGAAAACGGTGGTATTAACTTAAAATATTTATTATCAAATATAGATATACAGGAATTAAGTTACAGTGTTACATAACCTATGCACAGACGTATTTTACACGAAATAGTTTGACTATTTGTCCACCAAAATTCAATAATTTACTGCCCTCCATTTAAAATGGCACGAGTATTACTAAAAAGTTGTTCATTTTGTTCGGTTTCCCGTTTTTGCTGTACGCCACCCACCGCGCGACCTTTGTCCACAATAATACCCGCTGGATAGTCGAACGCGTAAAAGAATCCTTTCGGGTCTTTCACGGGTTCAGGGTCTTCTTCTTCGGGGCGTTTCACGTAGGGTACTTCAGGTTGATTATACCGGGCTGCCTCTTCCTCCCATTTGCCTTGTTCAGGGTCCTCGTTGTAAACGTTGTAAAGGTCCCTAAATATATATTGTATTAGAACCACTGAAATCGATGAAATATTTGTTTTAACTTACGTATTGGCACCGTAAGCCTTATTGCGTTCAGCCTGCTCTTTCCAAATCCTGAAATGCTCCTCCTTGGCCGCCTTAACTTCCGGTGTATCTTCATTGGGAATTAACTCAACTTTAGGCAAATTGTCTGTTTGATGGAACCCGTTTCCGTTATCCCAATATTCAACTTTAATTTCCTGTCCGTCACCGTTTACATAACTGTAAGATCCGGTTAAATCACCACCAGCAACTTTCTTCTCGGACTTTGCGATATCGGGAACTGCATATCCGTAAACATAGCCCCCAAGGCCGTCTTGGCCGTGAAATTGTTTGGCTAAGTAGATGTCCTCGAGAACTTCGTGCTGGACATTGCCCAAGTACCGGAGTGCAGGCACATTTGATTCGATTTTCGGCGCGTATTTCAGGGACAGGTCTTGTTTATCGATGATTTGTTGAGCCTCATTTGGTGATAGGTCATCTAGTCGGGTTTCTTCCGCGTATGTAGATGAGATCACTGTTATGACCTGGAATTTTAATATTTTTAATATTAGTTAAGTGATGAATTTAACAAATAATATATACAGGCACCAATGTCTTCTACTCGTCGTATAACTATTAGGTCCTTGGAATATTTAATGAAAAAATTAATTTTAATTTTTTATGATATATGAATTAAAAACAAGCATTAATACAGGCACCAATGCCTTCTGCTCTCCGTATAACCTATTTGGTCTTTTGAATATGTAATGTTTTTTTTTTTATTATTATTTTATGAGAGTATAATAATAATTAAGAACCAATGCCTTCTGCTCGTCGTATAACCTATTTGGTCCTTGGAATAATTAGAATATTATATTATTTAAAAAACAAGCATAAATACAGGCACCAATGCCTTCTGCTCGCCATACAACCTATTTGGTCCTTAAAATATTTAATAATTTTTTTTTTTTTTTTTTTTATGGATGTATTATAGTAATTAAGAACATGCATAAGTAGAGGCACCAATGCCTTCTGCTCGCCGTAATATTTTATGAAAAATTTAATTTTAATATGTATAGGGAATATTATACTAATTAAGAACAACCATAAATACAGGCACCAATGCCTCCTGCTCGCCGTATAACCTATTTAGTCCTTGGAATATTTAATGAAAAATTTTATTTATATTATTTATGAGAATATTATATAATTTAAAAACAAGCATAAATACAGGCACCAATGCCTTCTGCTCACCATAAAACCTATTTAATCCTTAAAATATTTAATAAAAAAATTAATTTCAATTCTTTAAGAGAATTTTAGATTATTTAAAAATAAGCATAAATACAGGCACCAATGCCTTCTGCTCGCCATAAAACCTATTTGGTCCTTGGAATATTTAATGCAAAATTAATTTAAATTTTTTATGAGAATATTATATTATTTAAAAACAAGCATAAATACAGGCACCAATGCCTTCAGCTCGCCGTATAACCTATTTGGTAATATTTAATGAAAAATTTAATTTAATTATTATTTGGATGTATTTTAGTAATTAAGAATATGTATAAGTAGAGGCATCAATGCCTTCTGCTCACCGCAATATTTAATGAAAAATTTAATTTTAATATGTTATGGGAATATTATAGTAATTAAGAACAAGCATAAATACAGGCACCAATGCCTTCTGCTCTCCGTATAACCTATTTGGTCTTTTGAATATGTATTGAATTTTTTATTTTATGAGAATAATTAAGAACATGCTTAAGTAGAGACACCAATGCCTTCTGCTCGTCGTAGAAGAACTGTTGATTTATGAATGTTACAGACACGCTATAACTGTTTTGTGCTACTGTACGAAAAGCTAAAAGTAATTTTGGCCTTTGTAATATTTAATGAAACATTCGCTTTGAAATTTATGCGAGTATTAAATTAATTAAGACAAATTTGTTAATTCGCCGTAAAGTTTTTCGATTGTTATCGAATATATATAGATTCTTTGCTCACACAGACATAATATAAAGTGTCTGTGCATTGGTTCAGTGCACTTAAAGTCAAGGTAGACGTTGATTCCCATCAAGTTCAGGTTTCACTTTCGCAATCTATTATGACGCGGCTCGATCATCTTAATACCTGATTACGTAACAATCGAATATTTAAATATAGCTATGATGAGATGGCATCTTAATTTTTTTTTTATTCTCATATACTCATCTATAATTTCTTTTCTTTTTTGTTACTTAATACAAATTGCGCATTTAGATAGAATTAGATCCGGTTGACTTTAAAGCAAAAACTATTAAATTTAATAGCAATTTGAAAGATGAGACGTAAATATATATTTTTTTTTACTTGTGACTTTATTTGTTGAAATACTTTAATTTTTTGGTCCCATTCTTATGGAAAATAGGAAATGCAATTTATAAAATTATGGAGTGGCCTTCATTCGACTTTTTTGACATTTATAATTATATTAAATTAATTATTGATGGTTTAATACAATGTGATTCGCGTTAAACTTTAATTAATCCTTGTTATAAATTATAATTATAGTTTTATTGCTTTTAATTAATTTTTTTAGTTTAAAACATAATTATAAAAATATTTAAATTACGAAGGACAAGCAATCGTTAATAATAATTAGATTTTTATATCTGAAATTCGTTTTAGACATATATTTGATTATGTGTGTCTGTAAAATTCTCAGAACAAAGAATATCATTATAAATTGAATCTATATTTATAAAAATAGATATAACTCATATACTCGTAAGATCAAATTTGTGCCCTGTATTCCTCTGAAGGTACCGGAATGATTTGAACCAATTTTGCTACACGTATTTTTAGGTATTCTATTTAAATCCCCTCACAATTTAAATCTAATTGTTCGTATGCGTTTAGAGTTATTGGGCCTTAAAATTTATAACCCTCCTTAATACCATCCTTAGAATAATAATAAAATTAAAAATACTCAAAAATTCTACGTAATAATCTAAGATATTTTATATCTATAAAATTTCTTCACATTGTAAAAGTTAAGGCTATAAAAAAATATTTAAAATTAATAATGTTGAATTTTTAAATATGCAATAATTTTTTTAATACCTAAGGGCCATAATAATTACTATAGTGTGACCTGAAAGCATAGGTGTCTGTACCTATGCTTGATTTATTTATATTATTGCCACTACAATACTTACGTAATATTTTATAACAAATATCAAGCAAGCTCGTAAGACTAAATGTGTGCCCTCGATTCCTCTGAAGATACCCGGACGATTTAAACCAAATTTGCTACAGGTATTCTTAGGTATTCTATTTAAATACGCTCATAATGTAAATCTAATCGCTTGTATACTTTCAGAGTTATAAGGCCCTAAAATTTAGAACCCTCCTTAATACTGCCCTTAGAATAAATTTAAAAATACCCAAAAATACTACGTAATAATCTAAGATATTTTATATCTACAATATTTCTTCATATTGTAAACGTTAAGGCCATAAAAAAATATTTAAAAATAATAATTATGAATTTTTAAAAATGCATTATTTTTTTTAATACTTAAGGGCCATAATAATTAAATTTACTATAGCGCGAGCTGAAGTGCTTACTTACGTAATATTTTATAACAAATACGTCTTAGACATAATCTGGATCTCATTAGGAGGGATTTAAATTCAATCAATATAAATTACGAAATGAGTTTAGAATATTAAGTGCATTCAATACATTCCTACATACTTAGTAACATCGAAATAAATTTACAAAAATTATGAAATTCTTCTCTGAGTAAGCGTTAGTCACGCAATATAAACCTGTATTAGAAACAAAGTTAAATGTCGTAAACAATTTGAAGATGAAAAATAAATTAGTAAGAATTGCTCTTTAAGAACAGGTAAAATATGTTTATATTGACGTACGATGGCCATGGAATTTTTTTTCTTCTTTTCTAACATCATGGCCATTAAAAACTATCAGAAATTAATAATAATAATGCAACAATATGAAGATGCTACATTCATAATTATTTTTCTACACGCAATATTACATTAAACTATAATAAGAATCCCGAATATTCTATTTAACAATACTATCCATATATATAGTTAGTTCGTCGTACAGTACAAAATAGCTATAGTATTTGTGTGTCTGTAACATTCTCGGGCACAAAAAGTGTTTGTCTCATCCTGGCCATAAAAATATATATAACTTATATACTTGAATTATGTCGAATAATTTTGTGAACGTATTTGCTCTGAAGGTACCCGACCGTTTTTAATGAAATTTGGTATACATATACTTTCTATACCCATGAAGTTTCCATTGCATTTTATATTTAATCGTCTGTACAGGTTCAGAGTTATCGGCCCCAAAAATTATAGCCCTCCTTAATACTGCCCTTAAGAATTTTTTGAAAATTTTAATTAATTTTATATATAAATTTAAGATGTTATCTATCAATAAAGTTTATTCAATTTGTAAGCCTAGAAGCTATAAAAAAATAATTTCAATTTTTTTAATTATATCTAAATAAAATACAAAAAAATTATATGATATTTAATATATATATATATATATATAACGTTTTTTTCAGATGGTTAACTGAAAGACAATTTAATCCTAGGTACAAATCCGGAGTTATATGCCCCCAAAATTTATAACCCTCCTTAATACTGCCCTTAGATAATAAAAAAAAAAAAATTCTACATATAAATATAAGATGTTTTATATAAATAAAGTTTCTTCAAATTGTTAGCCTAGAGGCTATAAAAAAATAGTTAAAAATACTAATTTAATTTTTTTTTAATTATATCAAAAAATCTACAAGAAATTCTAAGATATTTTATATATATATAAAGTTTTATGAGATTGTTAACTGGAAGGCAAATTATTAAAAATAATAAAATTGAATGATTGCAACAATAGTTTTCATTTTATCTTTTCAAAAATAAGTGGTTATAATTAGTTCTTTCATAAAAACATCAGTAGTTAAAACCATATTTTCTTTATATATATATATATATATAAAAATCCACCAGAGCGAATATATGGCGAGCTGAACGCATTGGTGCAGCTATTCTTATTTAACTAATACTCTAAAGTTATGTTTTATACCTACAAGGCGTTTTATATCTACTTACTTTAACGTTAAGTGCAACTTAAATAATTTAATTAATTGTATTATTGCGAGATATAAAACTGATTATAAACTAAAACCATTTTTTTTAACTAATTTACGGTTATTTTATTCTAGATATTCATTTATTTTCCTTAATATAACTCTAAGCTCCGCTTAAAGTTAAGTACTAGTGCAACTAGTTATATTATTCTAAATTTATAGTAAAATTCAATTAATTTTAATATAACACTTACCCCAATTAAAAATAGGAGTTTCATTGTTTAAATTCACTTGGATAAATCACAACACTTATATTATTTGATCTCAGATGAGTAAACTTGTGTATAATAAAATTTAAATACCATTTGAAAATCTTGTCCTTATATACAAAGTCACGTTCTTCACAGCCAATCACAAGTGATATTCAAACCAGCCAATGAAAACGAAGCATTTTTACGTGACGGGTTTTTTTTTTTTCTTTAAACATTTAAGATTAATTATTTAACATATACATTATAAGTAAATAAATCTTACAATTTCAAATGGAGGAAAAATAACGATTTAAGTAAATTTTATTGGACTTTCCCCAATATCACTAGAACGGCTGGACTTACGGCAAAAACAGTTATGTTCATAATGAAAGATATTAGTATTTTGCACAATTTTTATTTGAAAAATTTCTATAAAAAATTTACCAGTTACGAGAAAACTCCTACGGAAAATCTAAAATATTCTTATTTTTTGTCCTTTCTCAAATATCATTAGAACGGCTACACTTATAGCAAAAATACATATGTTCATAATGAAAGATATTCATATTATGCATAACTTTTGTTTGAAAAGTTTTTATAAAAAATGTACCAGTTACAAGAAAACTGCTACGGAAAATCTTAAATGTTCTTATTTTTTACCCTTTCTCAAATATCACTAGAACGGTTGCACTTATGGTAAAAATAGTTATGTTCATAATGAAAGATATTAATATTTCGCACAACTTTTGTTTGAAAATTTTCTATAAAAAATGTACCAGTTACGAGAAAACTGCTACGGTATATCTTAAATGTTCTTATTTTTTGTCCTTTCTCAAATATCACTAGAATGGCTGCACTTATTGTAAAAATATTTTTGTTCATAATGAAAGATATTTATATTTCACACAACTTTTGTTTGAAAAGTTTTTATAAAAAATGCTACCGAAAATCTTAAATGTTCTTATTATTTACCCTTTCTCAATTATCACTAGAACGGCTGCATTTATAGCAAACATAGTTCCATTCAAAATGAAAGACATTCTTATTTTGCACAAGTTTTGTTTGAAAAGTTTTTATAAAAAATGTACCAGTTATGAGAAAACTGCTGCGACACCCTCTAACGTATACGTCCAAACACTGTTATTTCAAACTTGACTCATTCATCACTGAATGTGCGTCAGTCACTCAGACAAAAACAAAATAATGTTTTTATTTTGTGTCCTTTCTCAAATATCACTAGAACGGCTGCATTTATAGCAAAAGTAATTATGTTCATAATGAAAGATATTTATATTTTGCACAACTTTTGTTTGAAAAGTTTCTTCAAGAAATGTACCAGTTACGACAAAACTGCTACGGAAATCCAAATGAAACAACTACAATTAATATTGTAAAAATGAATATTTATTGTTTGTGGTTTTGTGAATTAAGTTGTATTCATAGCGAAACAATTAGTAATTAAGCAATCTTTTTCAGTTTGTTGTATGACAAACAATGCCAACGTAATTGTGAATGCTAGCATTGCTAGTCATTATACAAACTGGAGTATTATTTGTAATTTTACTATTTGGTTCGCTTTGTATACAGTTTTATCGGTTAATTCTTCGAAGCCTGGCGGCATCACTTTGATATATTTGTGAGACAGTTGAGTCTACGCAACTTAGAAATCGATCAATTTCACGTTTACAGGAGGAAATATTCTTTTTGCCTTTGAGACATGTGAGCACTTCACGTTCCGCCAAATAACACAGCGGTTTCCCGTCGCTTAACGCATATTCAATTAAATCCTTTTCCAGTTGTTTTTGGTCTGCAGCACGCATGCCCTGGTACTTGCTGTGAGCTTCGTCTAAGCATTTCAGCTTTCCTTCCATAATCGCATCTTCGGGCCACACCCTTCTGAGGCCTAATACACAAATTCATGAGCTTAAATGCCAAAAATGACAAGAATTACACACGTCAAATACCTTTTTGTACATAAGGGGGCTTGCCTTTACGCTTTTTGTAACCATCGTAGTCTTCGCAATTCTCATTTTGCATAGATTTATTATTGTCTTAATTATTAATACTGAAAATTTGGATTGATTGGCCGAAATGTATAAAAAAATTAAATTTCTTTAACGCTCAATATTTTTGTTTCTGATTGATTTCCTGAAGAGTTGACTAGATTCGAAAGAAATTTAATGATAAACAAAGCTAGCGTTCACATAGCAACAAAATTTATAATTGCTGTTCGACATAAAATAAACTAGATTATTAGCTGTAATTTCTAAATGTCAACGCCAGAAACAGAATATTCCAAGTTTATCAATCAATCAATAACAATTACTGTTTTATATCAGTTTATCTAAAAAAAAAAACAGTGGTTATAAATACGTGTATTTTCCTTAAAACATCACTGCTTAATAATATGTTACATAAATAATACGGCAAGCTATAGGCATTTGTGCATGTATCTATGCTTGTTTCTTGTCTTGGTCTTGTCTTAAAATGAAACTAAGGACAAGAGAAGAGTAAATCAAGAAATTCATGATTCGTAATTCGTAAAAACTATAAAATTCTTTAAAATAGTTTATACAGCGAGCTAAAGGCATTGGTGCATATGCTTGTCTTTTGTACATACTCTTGTCTTGGTGTTGCCTTGAAATTAAGCTAAGACAAGAGATGAGTAAACCAAGAGGTTCGTAAATAAAAAGAAATTAAATTGCTTAAAATAGTTTATACGGTAAGCTATACGCATTGGTGCATGTATCTATGTTTGTTTTTTGTCCACACTCTTGTTTGTACACACTCTTGTGTTGGTGTTGTCTTGAAATTAAGCTAAGACAAGAGATAAGTAAACCAAGAGGTTCGTAAAGAATAAAAAGAAATTAAATTGCTTAAAATAGTTTATACGGTAAGCTATAGGCATTGGTGCATGTATCTATGCTTGTTTTTGTCCACACTCTTATTTGTACACACTCTTGTGTTGGTGTTGTCTTGAAATTAGGCTAAGACAAGAGATGAGTAAACCAAGGGGTTCGTGAAGAGTAAAAATAATTAAATTGCTTAAAATAGTTTATACGGCAAGCTATATGCATTGGTGCATGTATCTATGCTTGTTTTTTGTCCATACTCTTGTTTGTACACATTCTTGTGTTGGTGATATCATGAAATTAAGCTAAGACAAGAGATGAGTAAACTAAGAGGTTCGTGAAGAGTATAAGAAAATTAAATTGCTTAAAATAGTTTATATGGCAAGCTATAGGCATTGGTGCATGTATCTATGCTTGTTTTTTGTCCACACTCTTGTCTTAAAGTGAAGCAAAGCACAAGAGAAGAGTAAACCAAGAGGTTCTTGAAGAGTAAAAAGAAATTAAATTCCTTAAATAGTTTATATGGCAAGCTATAGGCATTGGTGCATGTATCTATGCTTGTTTTTTGTCCACACTCTTGTCTTAAAATGAAGCAAAGGACAAGAGAAGAGTATATCAAGAGATTCATGATTCGTAATTCGTAAAAAAATATAATATTCCTTAAAATAGCTTATATGGCGAGCTAAAGGCATTGGTGCACCTATGCTTGTATTTGTACTTGTCTTAAAATAAAGCAAAGGACAAGAGAAATGAGCAAATCAAGAGATTCATGATTCGTAATTCGTAAAAATAGTTTATATGGTGAGCTAAAGGCATTGGTGCACCTATGCTTGTTTTTTGGACACACTCTTTTCTTGGTGTTATCTTGAAATTTAGCTAAGACACTCTTGTCTTAAAATGAAGCAAAGGACAAGAGAAGAGTAAATCAAGAGATTCATGATTCGTAATTCGTAAAAATAGTTTATATGGCGAGCTAAAGGCATTGGTGCACATATGCTTGTTTTTTATCCATACTTTTGTCTTGAAATTAAGATAAGATAAATAGAAGAGTAAATTAAGAGATTCACGAAGCACTAATTATATATATATTATTAAATTTACATATTTTGAGTGAATGAATTGAATCATCTTTATTTGTAAACTTCTAGAAGTTTTGAAGATGTTTTTAAGCGATAAATTAAAATGTTTATGCTAAACACCAACACTATCCTCTTTTCACTTTGTTCATTAGTGGCGAATGGAAAGAATAATTGCATAAAATATCATGTAAACACATTAATATATTATTGCATTACTATTTTCATTGTAAATTATTAAAATAATAACCATAACATAACATAACACGTGTAGGTCGTCGGTCAAGGTATGTAGAAAACAGAGGAACCCCTACCGATTGGGCTCTATTTATTACTACCATAAATTTGTTTTTCATTATTCTTATACATACCGAATAATAGAAAAAAATCTACCTTGACATTTTAATGGATATATTCATTTTGAGGGTCGCTGAATTAAATTAAAACATAAAGCTTGCATATATACTGTAAACTAAGTATAAGAAAGTCGGGTGAAGGCTACTTCAGATTATTTACTTTAGAACGAACACAGGGACACCCTGGGGTTGAAAAATTACTAATTAATGTATATTTACGATTTACACAAAACTTGTATTTATGAGCAAAAAGTATATAAATTATTTGACGGATATTTTATAAATTTTTACTGGTTGTTTTGGAAAAGGTCACATTTCAGCACGGTGGTCATTTTGGGGGAAAGATATTTCGTATTATGTTTAAGATGAACATCATTTGGAATATCTCGAACATATATGAAATTTTTTAATTTTAAATTGTGAATCATAGAATACAATATTATTCTGTTTTGCAAGAACATCGTAATACTTTATCTGATGAGAGTGCAGAGAAGTTAAAATGAATTTTATTACTTTGTCACGAAGATGTATAATTTTTAATTACCTCAATATGCATATTAAATGGTCAGAACAAACGTTTAATTGTTGTTTTTCAAATTGATTGCATTTTGATTGCTTGCTAATCAATATAGTTATTAATAATTTTGTCTGGAAACTGATTCATATTTTAATGTGGTATCTGAATAATGACAAACAATTTTGTTCCCATTTAAATTTTCATTATAAATATCACAAAAATATGCGTTCAACTCGCCTTTTAAGTATTATATGCGAAAAAACAATTGTTTTTAATTATTAAGGCGTTTAGGTTCCCAATTTAAAAAATGTTATACATATAAAAAGTCTTACAATTTTTTATAGATATTTTGATATAAAAAAAAATAATTCAAAATTATAATATTTTTACGGCCTTTGGGTTAACAATATACAAAAATCTTGTAGATATAAAATATCTTAGAATTTTTAGTAGAATTTTTGGGTGTTATAATTATTTTTATACAGGCAGTATTAAGGGGGGCTCCAAATTTTGGGGCCCTGTAACTCGGGAAGTATACGGGCGATTGGATTTAAACTGCGAGCGAATTCAAATGGGATGCCAAATAATATGTGTAGCAAATTTGGTGTGAATCGCTCCGGTACCTTCAGAGCAATAGTGGACATAAATTTAGTGCAAATTTAAAACAACGAAATTATAATGTTAAATATTTTTTTATTACCGGTTAGGTTACTCATATAAAAAATCTTATTCATATAAAATCTTAGATTTTTTTGTAGAATTTTTGGATATTTTAATTATTTTCTTAAGGGCAGTATTAAGGGGGGTGTAAATTTTGGGACCCTATAACTCCGGACGTATACGAGCGATTGAATTTAAACTGTGAGCGGAGTCAATTAGGATGTCAAAGAATAAGTATTTTTAGTATTCTGATTGAAAAATGATGATGAATTGTCCAAATCGAAGGTCAAAACAACTATTTTATCAATCAATCGGGAAATTCCAATTAGATTCTTCATAATTTTGCCACTAAAGATGGGATCCTGTTGCGCGTCATATTTTTTTTTTGCGCAAAATGTTGTTTATACACAAAAACGTGATCAAATCTACCTCACGATTTTGGTAGTAATTTCTATATTATTGTATAAATTAAATTTGAAGAAAATCAAATTAAAAATATTTATTATATCAAAGTACACAATTTAATAAATTTTATTTCCTTGCATTGCCATTGCATTTAAATGTTTACATTCTAAGCTCTATTATCTAATAATAGGCGTTATATTAGACCTTTAGAAATTTAAAATTCGTAAGATTATAATCCTTTATGTACAAAAGATGTTAATCTTGCGTCTTGGCCAACATTTAGCAAAACTATTTGTTGATATTAATTATTATTATTAAACTATTACTAAACTGTGACCACAAAGTAACAATTACTCATTTAATTTCCCAAATCTACATTGCGTCACAGTTAAAAGATCCTAAATAGGCAAATAATTTGATTACATTTCGTTTATTTCAAAATTAAAGTGTTAACATATATATATATATCATAAATGTAAACATAATTATTTTTGAAATAAACGACGAAAATATATGCCAAAACGGGAATTTTCTTCAGTTGGCGACAATGCGTTCGCTTCCAAGCGAATATACAAATCATTTTAATTACATTTCGTTTATTTCAAAATTGAACTATAAACATAATAACTTTTTAAATAAACTATAATAAAATAACGAAAATTAATGCACAAACGGGAATGTTCTTCAGTTGGCGACAGTGCGTTCAAAGTTCTCTTGGCTCTAAACCAGGACCACCTACATGCATCACTAATTGAGCATACTTTTAACGTTTCGAATATGCAAATAATTTAATTACATTTCGTTTATTTCAAAATTAAAACATTAACATATATCAAAAAAGTAAACATAATTACTTATGAAATAAACAAACTATAATAAAATGACGAAAATAAATGCAAAAACGGCGTTTTTTCTTCAGTTGGCGACAGTGCGTTCAAAGTCTCTTGGCTATAAAGGATTGTTCACAGCTAAAAAATTAGTAATTAAGCTTAGAAATTATAAGTAATAATTCCAGTTTGTTGTATGACATACAAGATTCACAGCAACAAAATGTATCATAAATTGTGTTGCTTGGAATGCTAACATTGCTTGTCATAATACAAACTAGATTATTATTTGTAATTTTCTAAGCTTAATTACTAATTCTTTAGCTGTGAACAATCCTTAAACCAGGCACACTTACATGCATCACTAATAGAACGTACTTTTAACGTTTCGAATATGCAAATAATTTAATTACATTTCGATTATTTCAAAATTAAAGTGTTAAGATATATCATAAATGTAAACATAATTATTTTTGAAATAAACTATTATAAAATGACGAAAATAAATGCAAAAGCAGGAATTTTCTTTAGTTGGCGACAGTGCGTTCGAAGTTCTCTTGGCGCGAAACCAGGGCCATTTACATACATCACTAATAGAGCTTATTTCGATTTTAAGTTTAAAAATACAATGAAGTTTTATACATTTTTAACTTCTAAATATTTATATTTTTAAGATAAACATTTAATTTTACGAAAAGAAAACATTACAAACAAAATATATTGACATAAATTATCGTTTTTCTAACGCCTAAAACTTCGTTTCCATTTTGAATATGCAAATAATTTGATTACATTTTGTTTAGTTAAAAATTAAAGTGATAACACATTGTTAACCGGCAATTTTACATTAACAACGTTTGGGTATTAAAACACAAGATAACTCCTTATCGGTCAACAATGTGTTAAAATAATTATGTTTACATTTATGATATATAAATGTAAACATAATTATTTTTGAAATAAAAAACTAATTTATGACTATAAAAAATGCAAAAATGGCAATTTTCTTTAGTTGGCGACAGTGCGCAGGAAGTTCTCCGCTAAACCAGGACTGACCAGGACTACCTAGATACTTTATCACTAACAGAGCATACTTAGATTTTAAGGTTAGGAAATAATGAAGTCATATTTATTTTAACTAGTTATATTATCTTGAAAAAAAAAACATTACAAATAAAATACAATTAACAAAATTATCGTTTTTCTAACGCCTTAAACTTCG